>CM032464.1:2500275-3700275 GCA_019059595.1 Marasmia exigua | reverse complement strand
GACGAGGATGTCAGCTCTTAGCCACAATCGGTGTATTGTTTCAGGAAATAAGTTCCGACACCGCCCTACTGAGCCGAATATCTCTCAAATTCTTTTAGAGACTGATGGTACTATGTTACAGTCAGCATCAAAAGTTAAATAATTAAAATATCTACTATGTCGAAGTAAAATTTTTACGTGCTCCTTAGAAACTGACTAGAATCAGTCAGAACAGTTACCTTGACATGGTACTAAAGTGTTAAGCTACTTTTGATGCTCACCCTACCATCACTATGCGCACTATGGCGCGTACTGTATACATACCTACTTTCAGAAATTGGGCCATTAACAATAACGACAGACTTGTTTTATGTCATACTAGCGGCTGCCCGCGACTTTGTAGGCGTGGAGTTAAGCAGCTCCCGTTTAGGTATAGATTTCGTCAGTCGCCGCCAAGCTAGTGGTAGAAATACGCACATGGATTAAGAGTAGTGCTGACGGATACATATGGTGCTGACGATTATCAATTCGACATGACGTAATTTCTTTCCTCGACCAAATGATTGTTTGGAAAAATCCCTACAAACCATAAGGCCGCCTTATTGTACCTACTGTTATGGACAGCAAAACCAGTGGAATCACAAGTGCGCTGTCAACCTTAAAACTCCTTCCCCCGGATTGGGTCATTTAAAGATAAAGATAAAAAAATACTTTATTCAATTTAGGTCCATACAGAACACTTATGAATGTCAAAATAGCTAAGTGCATAATATTATCATCTATCGCTGGTTCGGAATGTCGATTTCTACTGAGAAGACACCAGCAAGAAACTCAGTAGTTATTCTTTTCAAATATTCATGATGTTACAGATCTTCAATTGAGAAGAGAAAAAAAACCCAATTTTGAAAGTTAACAGACAACTATGAATAACAACTCAAAAGACTATCTAATCGATGAACATGACCAAGAATCCTTATCATTTAAATAGTCTTGTACACTATAGTAACCTTTCTTCATTAGGCAGGTTTTAATATGATACTTAAACTTATCCAGTGATAGGTTAAAGGCGTTTTGTGATAGCCCATTAAATTGCATTTCAGTCCCATTCTGATGTTCATTTCTTTCTACCCGAAGATAATTCGCCAATGTTATGTAACTTATTGAGAATAAGTAGGTAGTCAACAGTCGAAGTCACAGTCACTCAATAAAACGCCGGTGTTTTACGTTTTATCGACCTACGGATTCAGCGGATATCATTCTAAAAGCAATCACGGGTTTTAAAACTCTATTACGTCCAAGCAAGTTGTCACGAGACAACGCACTAGACACACAATAGCAATGTTAAAAACGATACAATCTAACGATTCTTATTATTAGGATCACTTTGCGGCACTTTACTGCACACATAAACCACTAGACACTAATTTAAAACCTTTGAATTACATAAGCCCCAGGCGGCTTGTTTTAGCCCTACCCGCCGAATCCGTCCCGGAACTTCTATCGTGGCGCAAACTCTGGGATTGTCAATTTTTTTTTTCATCTTTACTTTTTATATCTAATGTCAATGTAGTACATATACCTCACTAAAGAGTTTTATATGTTTTATATACGAATGTAACTAAAAATATTTGAACACAAATCATCCAAATCACTGACCGTTTTTCCTCAAAAAATAAAGAAGACGCCGTTTTAGTAATAAAAGAAACGATTGACATTTATTTTCTCTTCTAATTTTAAGGTTTCTAATCAAGGAAGATAACTTCGTGCTTCTAATATTAACTTTTTTGTTTTTAGAGCATCAGCCTATAATAACATTCCTTACAAAATACCAATAACACCATATTTTTGGAAAAATATTTATGAAAAAAATCTAGTTAATTAACTTTGAATTTGGCAGGTAATTTTAGTAGGTTTGTATCTTTTTTAATAACACAATAGTAAATAGGCCCGCCCTAGCTTCATCTCAGGACTTTTCCACAAAATAGGTAAATTAATTTGTAACTGCTCAGCGCTGCTAATGTATTAGTTCCTAAATTGTACAAACAGACGGCGCTGAGTGTCGATTACAGCGCGCCAGTCTCTCGGTTTTTTAGTTTACTCAATAAGCCTTATTGTTGTTAGTGTGATTTACCTGTTATCTTAGTTTGTGATATTTATAAAAGAAAAAAAAGTATATGAAGGGGTCCAGTCGAACCAGCCCATTCATGCCAAATCGTGGTTCGCCTACGGTAGATATGACGAGATCAAAAAATTACTTGAAGGATACTGATACAATCAGGGAATCGGACCGCTTTTAATACCACTCAAAAATTAAACAAATTACTGTTTATTTTAAGGTGACGGGTAGGGCACACTAGCCACGCCAATCGATTTTAATTTTTAGCTACTAAACTGGATCTATTTTAAACAATTTCAGGGTTACACTCTCTCGGCAAACACTTAAAAAATGATTCACGCTAAAAGCGGCCAGTTTTGGCGTGAACCCATTTTTCGCGTGCAAAAACGGACCCAACATTTGTGCATATTTATTTAATAAATAGTATAAGTGTTTGCCGAGAGAGTGTAACCCCGAAATTGTTTAAAATAGATGCGGTTTAGTAACTAAAAGTTAAAATAGATTGGCGTCGCTAGTGTGCCCTACCCGTCACCTTAAGTAAAACGTGCTAATTTTAAAGATTTAAGGTAGTTTCCCTACTGGGTCCAAAGTTTTTTCCACCCTAAAAATAATTGAAACGAAAAACACAAAAGTATTCAGATAACACTTTGCAAGCAATTCCACCGTCTACGTCAGAAGAAACAAGTTTTTATATCTAGGGCTTTAAGAAAGAATTCGCTGCTACGAAATACTTCAACTTTGGCCTGAAACGTTGTTGAGGTGGACGCACCACAAAGGAACCTTTGGGAATTATTTATACCTGTAGTTCCCAAACTTATTTTTCTCGTGGACCACTTTCAAAATTTTACTGTTTTCGGTGGACCGGTACTTAAAACAATGTAGGTAGGCCCTTATAAAAACTATGCTTACATTTTTGCTCTTTACTATCAAAAGCAGATAAATTTTCGTGGACCCCCATTAACATCTTATGGACCCCCATTTTTTGTTCACACCTACGTAGACCCCCAGCAAGTCTCCCGTGGACCCCTGGGGGTCCACCTGGACCACTTTGGGAATCACTGATTTACACGAACTTGGACACTCAAGGTATACAGGGTAGCGCAGGTATTGAAAAAAAGTTTTTTAAATATTCAATCCCTACCCCTAGGCAGATATTATTTTCAACAAGGCTAATTTGCGGTAAGAAAAAAACATTAGTTCAGATTTTCCCCACGCATCACAAGATCAGTCAAACTGTAGTAAAAAGGGAAACACATTCAGTTCCCGGAACGAATTGAAACAATGGAGCGATCGAAGAAGTTTAAGAAGTTGTCGCGGCTTTATGAAGTTTTAAGTTGTTCGACCTATTAAGTTTTAAGTTCGTTGAACCACAATTTATTACTTTGGCCCTTAGACCGGGCGGATCTTGGTTATTGGCCAACTCCACCAACAGTTCCAACTACCGAGTGCATGACGTAAAATCCGGAATTAAGCCCTTCTGAATAGAGGTCCACGCCAATTGGGTCACGTCGATCAGCTGGGGCGAGTGATAGCCGATATTGCATTACCTTACAGAGCACAGACGCGCGCGCTGCCTACCTGTCTCATGTTCGATTTACATTAATTACGCTCTGAGCGTCATTTGTTAATGCAATGACGTCATTAGCGAAGTGAATTATCGGATGCCTTATGTGATAACTGCCGCCCACGGTTTCATCCACTTTGCTCTTTTTTGCGTCTCCTTATTTCCTGATATTGTAACTTTTTTGTAAATCTGTACAAATAACAAGTTACATTTAAGCTTTAGAAAAAAAGATGAAAACCTTAAAAGGTACTCAATAAGGCTCTGCTTAAACAGGCTACAGACGAGACAGCTGTTGATACATTTTATATGGACTCAGCGTACACGCATAGCGACTCAATGTCAGGACTGTAGAGCAGGTGTTACAAATTGTATTGGCTATCGACTACTCGTAGCAGCTACCGTCCAGCCGTGGCACATACGTGCCTATCGTCTTAAAGGAGATTGCTTAGGAATTTTGTATAAGTATTAATTTAAAGCTCCCAATGGTCGCAACATGATTCGGAACAAAATAAACTCCGATATGATTTGTGTAGAATTTCTGTAACTGTAAGAAGAATGGACCGCCTTTGAGCCACATAAATTACTTGCTAATCGCCTTATAAATTATCTTTACAAAGTTATTATTATTTGGCTTTAGGATTATTAAGTTATTTTTATAAATATTTCTTTTTCCTGAGTTAAGATTAGAACTCGCAAAAGTTAAAATAATGTAAGTAGGTACGAGTAAGTATACCGTGTTCTTTTACTTCTTCAACAGGGAAATTAAAAGCGTTTGTGCTACATACTCGCATTAGATTATATCTTAAAATTAATTTACTTAGATGAAGGTATCCAAATTATAATGTTTTGCTAAAATGTGAGGTTTTATTTTTATTCGAACCACTTTATGACGGCCATGATGGTTTCCTGCGGGGTAAATCTTCTTTATATCATAATTATTATTTACTGACTGGTTTAACGGACCTACCGTACCTCAAGAGAAAAAAGTTTTGTCTACATACGTCTGCCAAAGCTCTATTCCTCAGAAATGCGTGAAGACCTTAGAATATTTCATATACAGGATGTTTAATGTAGGGTGTCAAGCGGAAGGCCATGGATAGAGCACCTTTTAGGACACCCGAAACCCCCCATGTATGTTATACGAAAATGTAAAATCACTTTGTTTAGAAAATTGTCCACCTTCTTGTCTTTGAAGGGCGATTGCAGCCAAAATAGCCCTATTAAGTGCCTTTTTTTGTGATTATGAAAGCTGATAGTCTAGAGAAGTTTTTAGATTTAGTTAGAAATCATGTTACTTATCTCCTTTTTAAAACTGCAAGTTGAAAATTGAAGTCGTAAGTTCCATAACGTTAATTGTACACTTAAACTAAGATTTTCATGATTTCTATTACATTTATTAATCTGATTATTTTATGCGTAAAATGTACAGTAATAAAGATTAATTTGCAAAAAAAAAAAATAGTTTAAAAAAATCTTTTTGTTTTTTTTTTCTAGAAAGTTTGTACGCTTTTCAGGTAGAGAATACTCCAAAATCCAAAAAAATGTTGACAACTCCTGAACTACCATAAATCGTAGAACATACATGGGGGTGTTTCGGGTCTTTCGCTTGACACCCTACAAGAAACATCCTGTATATTCAGTAGAGAAAAAAATATTTATAAAGGTGATTGTGGTGGTGAAATGGATGATTATTTTACGGGATAATGTTATATAAACAATGATGAAAATACAGTTTTTTTGTAATAATGCAAACGCGTTATGACTTTATTTGTAGTGAGTAGCCGGGCGTTATCACGTGAAATATTTTTACTTCTAAATTCCAGCTTCTCCGTCATTTCAACGTGGTATTCCCGGTTGCGTCCAAAGCACTTTGGTCGCTTTAGGGCCCGGGGAATCCAGGATTGGATCATGGTCCAAGCGAGCATGGTACATTTAAGGTGAAGGGTATACCACACTAGCGACGCCAATTGATTTTAATTGTTAGCTACTAAACCAGATCTATTTTAAACAACTTGGGGGCTTCAGTCTCTCGGTAAACACCTATACTATTTATTTAATAGTTTTGTATATAAGCTATTTGATGTGGTTTTGCACTTTGAATTACCGCCAAAAGCGACCACTTTTGGCGTGAATTAATTTTTTTAGTACAAAAACAGATTCAACATTTGGGCATGGTTATTAAATAAATAGAATAAGTGTTTGTCGAGAGACTGAATCCCTGTGATTATTTAAAATATATTTGTTTTGGTCGCTAACAATTAAAATCAATTGGCGTCGCTAGTGTGCCCTACCCGTCGCTTTAACATTTAACAACTTACTGCACAGTCTGCTCCGTGTCAGCTGCATATTTTGACGCTTTACGATAACCTTATTATTATAACTATAGGATACCTTTCCGGTGTCTGAGAATGTTATCAATCGCATAATCGCCATTCATATTTATTATATTATATACAGGCAGCTGCAAAAAGGTACACACTTTACTACCCGGTCACAATAATACCGTCCGTATCCGTGTTCGAAAATAGAAGTCAGATAGTATCTAGCTATAATGACAAAGTACGAAAGTGTGTATATTTCTTCTGCCAACCGTACAAGTTTACATGTAACCTCCGACACGCAAGACCGAGAGAGTTCCGAGAGCTACCTTCTTCACCCTTTTTAACGGCATTCACATGGCTCTTTGAGCTTGTCTTCCTTTGCCTGTTATATAGAAGATAAATCAACGTGTTTGGTATTATGAGGATTGAGCTTGGTATTGAGTATTGTTCGTTTTAATCTGTGGATGCGTGGCGGGAGCATAGACATGCACCCTAAACAGACTGTGCCTTTTCATAGAAAGCTATACTTGAACAAAAAACGTCGCTGAAAAAGTATAAAACAAGCCTTCGTTGTCAATTTATGCAATATTCACTATGTAGAGATAAAATTTCATGTTTGGAAATCCGCAGTCACACGTTGTCAAAGGGTAGTATATTTAACGTGTGACTACGCCTTTCCAAACATGAAATTTTATCTCTACATAGTGAATATTGCATAAATTGACAACGAAGGCTTGTTTTATACTTTTTCAGCGACGTTTTTTGTCGTAGTTGGGTTTTAGTTTTTTTACTTTTATTTTATTTGTACTATTTTGGTGTCCAAGTGCTAGTAATATATATATATATATATATATATATATATATATATATATATATATATATATTCAAAATGTACAAGTCAAGCGCTTTCAAATGTTACCAAACACGGCATATTTATCATAACTTTATTTTTTTACTCTGTATGTTTTGTCCGCTAGAGGGCGCCACATTAGATTTTGTGAAACTTCATATAGCCTATAACCAGCGGACGATCAAGACGCTTATAATGATATGTCATTTGTCGAATTCTGATAAGTAGATAAGAAGTTACGTGGAAACAGATGAACATACATACATACATACATACATACATACATACATACATACATACATAGCCTGTCAAAATCATAACCCTCCTTTTGCTTTGCCGTAGTCGGGTAAAAACCGCGCGAAGTCGTACTGGGGTGACGTGGTGGGTGACGTTCTTTCTCTATCGTATCCGAAAAGAATCTGCGTCAGGGCCGGTTGGATCTCTTTCACACTATCTTACGTTTTTTTTTCCGAAAATGGCACATTCCATTTAAATTGTGCGTTTTCTAGTTCCGTGGGCGGGAGCCGTATGTATTCTACCTAGAATCCACGCCACGAAAGAAGACCCGTAGAAAAAAACAGAATTAAAATTTTAGATTCCTTATGTATTAAGGTGACGGGTAGGGAACACTAGCGACGCCAATCGATTTTAATTTTTAGCTACTAAACCGGATCTATTTTAAACAATTTCGGGGTTACAACCTCTCGGCAAACACCTACACTATTTATTTAATACTTATAGTTAACTGTATGGTCTGCTTTTGCACTCGAATTTTGGATTACAGTCAAAAGTGGCCGCTTTTGGCGTGAATCAAAAAATCGCGTACAAAAACGGACCCAACATTTGTGCATGGTTATATAATAAATAGTATAAGTGTTTGCCGAGAGGTTGTAATCCCGAAATTGTTTAAAATTGATCCAGTTTGATAGCTAAAAATTAAAATTTATTGGCGCCGGTAGTGTGCCATAACCGTCACCACCTTAAGGGACAATTTAAAGTAAATTTTCTTTTTGTTTCAGGTTCAATTTATTTGTTGAAACAAAACTTCGAACATCAATCACAATATGGTAAGTGTCATACTTCAGTTAGGATTTCAATAAGTACCTAGTAATTATAGTGAATATCCATAGATAAAAAAACATGTTACATATCTACATACTTATTGTATCTAAACATAACTTGATAATCCGCCAAGTACGTTCGTGTCACGCAAAGCGAAGATTTGAATTTGAAAATTTAAACTGTCTAGCTATCGCAGTTCTTGAGATATGGTCTGGTCACAGACAGACTGATAGGCAGTCTTAGTAATCACGGTTCCGTTTTCACCTTTTGGGTAAATAAAATCTTTCGTGAGTAGGAGTGCAAATGATAGGGAAGGTACAAAAGATCCCATAGGGTCGACGTGCTCTATTGAAATAGCACCTAACGGATTAGATAAGATACCCTTTAGGTACAAAGGCCTAAAAATCAGGTTTTCAATAATACACCATCATTCAGTTATATTCCGTTTTAAATTTTTTGTTGCAGTTTTCCAAAATTGGGGGTAACTGCCACAAAAAAGATCACGCAGCGAAACACAGCACAGTGCTGCTTCACGCCGATTTACTGTGAGGCCGTGGTACCACTCCCACGGTCTTACTGAACAGATCATACTATGCCAAGCCAAAATAATATCTCAGTGAATAAGAACTTGCACTTTCTGAGGCGGATGTCGTAGGTTCAACAAGTCCATCATATCATCATGCTATACATCGTGCGTGAGTCGTGTTCCCAAAGTGGATATCCAAAATGGATTATGTTAATAATAGGTGTACAAAATCGCTTAAAACTATGGTCCCAGTAGAGCTTAATATATATACAAATGCAATTGCACAGGTTTTTGTTTCAACAAAAAAGAACAAGTATTAATTAATTTTAAGAAAATTTAAATTTCGCAGGCGCGCTAATATTGTGACGTCGCCGTCAAATTATTTTTTTTTTGTATCTCGGGGAAATACACGACGTATCGTAATAATATTTTCAGTCACGTTTTTTATTTTCAACCAAGCCGATGTAGGTACGGCCGATGTATTACCGGGTGTATTTTGAAATCAAATATCTCGGAAATTACACTACATATCGTAGTATTTTTTTCAATCATTTTTTTTTATTTTTAATCGAGTTTAGCTGAGTTGGCCTGGTTCCCTCATCTAAGGGTTGCGAAAGTCAGATGCTAGTCGCTTCCTTTTAATAACTAGACTTATCAAATCCTGGATCATGGGTTTCCGTGTATCTCGGGCATAGAATAATATGCCCCAAGTTTCAAATTGAGAGCTTTGGACTTCACCGGGAATAACAGGGCATAATACGCAAACAGCTGAGATGAGATATATCATACTTACCTGCGGTAATATCCCCCTAATAGATTTATGGGTTATACATAGAGCTGTCACAGTATAAAAAAGGAAAGCTCTTGTTAGAGTCCGCATCACAAAACAAGTCTCACGGAAATACACGGAACTAAAATTTGAGATTAATTGTGTCTTTATAGACATAAAGGAATATAGCATAAAGCTGAAATGAGATATATTTAAGGTCCAAATATGAAAGTACGGATCAAAAAAATTTTTTTGCTTTATTCTGTTAGGACTTGTCCCCCTAATGTTCAATTGTCAAGATTTGGCATAACAAAAAATGTTTTTCTTACATAATTCTATCGAAATGAATGAGCATCTTGATTTTTGATCTCAAATAAAACCAAAAATAATTTACGCTACAGCATTGTTTTTAAAATTATAAGAATTATCGCTTATTGCTCACCATAAATACACTATGATACAGATCTTAGAGGTAAAATAAAACTTAACTTGGTGGCCATAGTAACAAGTACTCAGGAAGGGGGCAAGTCCTAAAGAATACAGAAAAATAATCTGACCATCACTTGCACCAAAAAAAGAGAATGTTCTTTGAATGTTTATAGCGACTCAAGCGCTCTTTTCACGGGACTTTGGTTGAGCGGGCTATATAGTATATATCCACGGTATATAGAATATACCGTGGAGCTGTCAACGATCACTTCGGCAGACAGTTAACGACTAGGTACTTTGCAAGCTACTTAGATGGTTTAGATCGCTTTTTATTGCAGAAGATGCTAGAGGGATTAGTTAGAGGACTGTAAAGGCACAGGGCTAACGATCAATCATCATTACCTTTAAAATACTTTTTACTTCGGTACTCTTTACCTGTCTATCTGTAAACCTTAAAAATTTTCAAAATAAAAGCTCATAAGTTTATTCACTCGTAGCTTAGGGGTGTTTATATTAAAAAATGGCACAGTATTACTTTTTTTTGTCCTAGTCATCTTATTATGAAATTTTGTCCAGTTCCATCCAGTTGTCTCCAAAGACCAGGATTCGGGAAGTCTGGTAATTATAATGAACCGACTGCTGTCTGACCTTCGCAACCCTTAAGGTGACGGTAAGGGCACACTAGCGGCGCCAATCAATTTTAATTTTGAGCTATTAAACTAGATCAATTTTAAACCATTTCGGGTTACAATCTCTCGGCAAACACTTATACTATTTATTAAATAGCTATGCACACATTTTGGGTCTATTTTTGTACGCGAAAAATTGATTAACGCCAAAAGCGGCAACTTATAGCGTGAATCAATTTTTCGCGTACAAAAATAGACCATAGATTAAAAAATTAATTGAGATAAGTACAGGTTAATTATTAAATTAGAAAAAATATTAATTAAATTTAACAAAAATTTAAAGAAATTAAGATTAAAATAAGTAAAATTATGATTAAATTAAACAGTGATTGCAACCGGCAAAATTAGAAGACTATCTTATTGACATATATTATAATACTCTTTGCTTATTGGTATTTGTTTTCAGAAGTAAGACGGCCGCGATGTAAGACGCTTTAAAAAGCATGAAGTATCTGTTTATGGAAATATTTAAAACAAAAGATTATTATGGATTGTAATATTATAAATAATATCAGGTATAGGGAATGAATAATGGTCATGCAACAATATTAATGGCTGTAATTATGAACATTGATTACTAATGGAGTCTTCTTAGATGTTCGCCTCCTTTGTTCGGGTTTTCTTTATGAAAATGCTCTTGTAAATTAGAAGCAGCCATTATACATTAAACATAGGTATATTTATACCAGATACTAACGTGGTATTACAGATTAGCGTAATTGTTTTATTAATTAACGTTTAGATTAGGTAGGTGTTTGTGGCTGATAACAAATATAATTTATGCCTACAAATATATCATAATCAGAAATTTATTTACAAATCGACTAGCTTTTAACTTAAGATATTAGTTCTAACACAAAAGCATGATCTTACAATTAATAATGATTAGTATAAGTTGTACCTACAGCCTGATGAGTATTTGCTGACATTTAATTCAAATACTTACGTGGAGTAAGTAGGTAGGTACGTAACGGATGAGGAAATATAAGATGACCAGCCGAAATTGCGATATGAAATCCAAATTGACACAAACATAATTTCCCGCGGAAATGATATCCCACCTGCTTAAAAACTCCATGATAAAAAATTTCGAAGACAAAGTTCCATGACGGAAAATACTTTATGGTAAAATTAATTTCCCGCTAGCTAAGCCGCGTGGGGTCGCTAACAGTCAAATACTTTAATGAGTTTATGTAAGTCATTTTAAACAGAATTATTTTCACATTTATGTAAAAATAAACAAACTTGATCGTTTTGAAAGGTGAAATAAAGTTAGGTATTCAGGTTCATAATGCGGACAGCAAAGGAATGGAACTCCTTGCCAAGGTCTGTTTTTCCGCATCACTACAATCTGGACATCTTTAAGGCAAGAGTGAACAGGCATCTTTTAGGCAAACGCGTTACATCCGACACCTCATCGTCACTTTTCATCAGGTGAGATTGAGGTCAAGCGTTAGCCTACAGTTCATAATAAAAAAAAGGTATGTACTGTAACAACGCGTTTATTCATATCCATCCGGAGAGTATTACCTGACTCTATGTATATCATAGAATTAAGGAATTCTATGATTTATATTCTATGAGTTAAAGGTCGCTCAGCGGGCTATGGAACGAGCAATGCTCGGCGTCTCTCTCCGAGATCGAATCCGAAATGAGGTGATCCGGCAGAGAACCAAAGTCATCGACATTGCTCACCAGGATTAGCCAGCTTAAGTGGCAGTGGGCTGGCCATATTAGTCGCAGAACCGACAACCGATGGGGTAAACGAGTTCTAGAGTGGAGACCGCGTCTTGGCAAACGTAATGTAGGGCGCCCTCTGGCTAGGTGGGGGGACGATCTGCGCAGGATGGCTGGCAAGAGACCACAGTGGCGAACTATTGGAGAGGCCTACGTCCAGCAGTGGACTGCGAAAGGCTGATGATGATGATGATTTATATAAAGATTTACATGCATGTGTCATAATGAGCCTTTTAAATTGCTTTTGCAAGTGAGAGAACGGCATCCTAAGTCTATGGTTTGAGAGCAGCGGGGAGCATCAATCGGCTGGCTCAACAAGTGGCGCGTAGGGGATGGCAAATATTGGCGACTTCAGCCCGGGCCGGCTGACCGGACGTCCGGCCAGCTCTGGCGGGCAGGAACCTCA
This sequence comes from Marasmia exigua, assembly GCA_019059595.1. Lineage (NCBI taxonomy): Eukaryota > Metazoa > Arthropoda > Insecta > Lepidoptera > Crambidae > Marasmia > Marasmia exigua. Next base: position 3,687,827 of record CM032464.1, on the reverse strand, counting down.
TTCGCCGGGAATTTCACCCCTTCTTTGAAACCATGTCTATTTTCACACTACGTATGTGTTTTAGTTTACGTACGATCAAACAATACTGAACACATTTAAACCAAGTGCTATCCTCAAGTTTCGCGAATGATAAATAAAGAAACATATTTTGGTACTAGAACCTATGAAGGCACCACAAAATGAGTACCTAACAAACCCACATTCAACTCACGAATATTTGTCTAATGAAGAAGCGACACTGATTTGAATGTTGCCTTTACAAAATCGTAGGTTCACATTTTTCACTTCGTTTACTAGGTTAGATAACTACGTAGTTGTTACCAACTTCAAAAAAGGAGGAGGTTCTATGTTCGCCTGTATAATTTTTTTTATTATTTTTTATGTATGTCCACCGATTTCTATTTGCACAATTATTTTTTTATTTGAAAGAGCACACTGCCAAGTTGGTCCTATTGTCACCATGTAAGGATCTCAGAGAAATCGAGGGTAGCCCTCAAATTTCAGACGCACATGTAATGTCTTTGTATTTTTTTTCAAAGCTGCATCAGTATTTATGCCTAATTGTATTAATTTTATGTGGCTCAGCTGATGATTGAAGGACAACTCCTTAACGATCAATAGTTAAAGGATAACTCTTTCACATTTAGGTTGCCGGGGAAATGAGACACTTAAAAACATGAAAAAAAATTCTACGAATAAAAACCGCCTTCAAAAACCACGCAATCCCATACCAAGCAATTTAACCCATTGAATGTTCTATTACAACATTAGTATCTAATATGATAGTATTGGACGCCGACTTCGGTAACACCTTTTTTTGAGTGTAGGTACTGTGTTATATAACGTACGGTCTTAGAATTTTCTATTTGAATAGAATAAAAGTGTGCAAATCTTTTGCAGAGAAATCTCACAATCTGGACGATTTATGGCGGTCTGACCGACCAAAAGAATCCGGTTAAGTATCACTTGTACCATTCGTCACCTCTAACATGTCGACTCTAAAATATGTGGAAAAATTACCAGTAGGTATTCTTCAACTTTACTACTTGGAGATTTTCTTTATCTAAAAATAATTGATTATTTACATAGTTAATTAAAAATAGCTCCCTGAATAGACAGGCCCGTGGATTAGTTGAGTGATTTGAGAAGGCTTTCATGAAGACAGATTGCCTGAATAGGGTCTTACTACCGCACTCAGAGACGTCAAATTAAGGTAATGTTCATTAATTTATTTATAGATAGTCTTTATGCGTATGAAAGGTCGGGTCAATTTATGGCAGTATGCTGCATTTGGCAAGCGTGGTGATTAAGCCTAATCCCATCATAGTAGCGATAACATGATTTCTATGATAAAGGCCTTTGCCCTGCAGTGGGACAGTTTATAGGCTGATACTTTAGTCACAAGTTTGCACGAACTTCACTCGTACGAAACTTCTGTTCTGATATTAACTATTTAGGTATATGATAACAAACAACTGAACAAGAAAATTTCAGTGCCAGTCTTGAAGTTGGTGATCTTGTTCCCTCGTGCCGACGTGCTTCGGAAAGCACGTTAAGCCGTTGATCCTGCTCCTGATCCCCCTTCGGTCGTAACATACGACACACATCAAGATATGAGGGTAAGGGAATGGAAAGTATACTTGTGTCTGCGCTAGCACTTGTGCACTATAATGTCTTGCGTCGATGGCTGATCGCTCAGATTGCCTTAACCAAAATATCGGTTTAGAGGACACTATTATGTGATGTAGGTAAGATATATAATTAGGTATCATAAAAATAAACTTTGGAAAAGTATAATATTGTATTAACGATGCAAGCACGGAAAAGTAGAGGTTGAGGGTACAACTTTTCCCTGCGACGGCTTATAGCTGACGGACTTAAAGTAGAGGTTGAGGATACAACTTTTCCCTACGACGGCTTATAGCTGACGGACTCAAAGTAGAGGTTGAGGGTACAACTTTTCCCAGCGACGGCTTATAGCTGACGGACTTAAAGTAGAGGTTGAGGGTACAACTTTTCCCTGCGACGGCTTATAGCTGACGGACTTAAAGTAGAGGTTGAGGATACAACTTTTCCCTACGACGGCTTATAGCTGACGGACTCAAAGTAGAGGTTGAGGGTACAACTTTTCCCAGCGACGGCTTATAGCTGACGGACTTAAAGTAGAGGTTGAGGGTACAACTTTTCCCTGCGACGGCTTATAGCTGACGGACTTAAAGTAGAGGTTGAGGGCACAACTTTTCCCTGAGACGGCTTATAGCTGACGGACTTAAAGTAGAGGTTGAGGGTACAACTTTTCCCTGAGACGGCTTATAGCTGACGGACTTAAAGTAAAAGGTTGAGGGTACAACTTTTCCCTGCGACGGCTTATAGCTGACGGACTCAAAGTAGAGGTTGAGGGTACAACTTTTCCCTGCGACGGCTTATAGCTGACGGACTCAAAGTCCAGTGGAGGAGAAATTAATTATAAAAAAACTACATTCTTATGAGAATCGCACTCATTTATTTTCCTTTCTCATTTTTTTACCATCTATATACAAGTCGTCTCCTGTCAAAATTATATTCGTGTTTCGCTGTACTGTCTGTTATAATTCGCATAAAAGATGGGTACAATACAAATAATAGATATGTAATTTATGTATATTATAATTAATTGTAATTTTATACTTTGACAAAAACATAAAATAATGACGTATGATTGCATTTCATATAAAAATATATTCAGTGCATAAATCTTCGTTAAACAAAACAGCGTTGATTGACTATCAGTACACCCATCCATCACGGAGCGATTATGGAAATAAAATGCTTCGGTAAGACTGGCTGCGGCTAGAGAGCTTGATCGATGAGCGCTGTGCAACATTGTTTGTGTCGGGATGATTGAATTTTAAATATACTGGGTGTATCTGTGAACATTTACATCCCTTTAACCACGTCCTCTACCATTTAGTATAACAAATTAAATAACATTTACTCTTGTTAAAGGCCACATTGATTTTATTTTATTATTATAATGAATCTGTTTTGCTACAGTAGGTGGCATACGACCACGGCAATACGCCATAATAATTTCAGCAGAGACAATTTTCTCGTTTCCTACTTTTTACAGCGTTTTTTTGGCAGTCGGGTTTTAGTTTATAAACTTTATTTTTAGTTATGTAAATAAACTTACATATTTTAAATGTGCTAAAAAAGCTCTTTCATATCAGCCCCACACGGTACCGTCAAGCAATTTTTTTTTATTCCTTGTTATCAATTTAATCGCGCTGTAATCAATTTAACGTGACGTCATGTAGCCTATAACCAGAAGACAATCAAGACGCTTCTAACGACACCTCATTTGTCCAAATATGATAACTGGTTTAGAAGTTATAAGGGAACAGCTGAACAACCATACATACATACAGGTCTAACCCTCCCATTTGCTTCGCCGTAGTCGGTTAAAAACTGGCCACTAATGTGCTTTTTCGAAGTTGTGGGTACTTAGTTCACCTGCCGTGGCACTCGAAACCAAATTGCAATTTGCAGACCCCAGATTGCAAGGTAGCGATTGAATTATGGTTTGCTATTTGATACTGACTTTCTTGTACTTCTATTTGATACTGACTTTCTTGTACTAATAGCTGTGAAATGGTGTGCTTTCTATTATACAACTTCATGTATAAGGAAGAAAATCTTATCTCCCTCTAGAAATATTCTACAAATTTGGGACACTGTCGAGTAGGAGGAGCTCGAGAAATCGTTTTTTAGCCACAGGAGAAAAGAAGGCGTACGTAGTCTTAAAATACACAGATTGTAAAAATTAATTCTGTGTAAGTGATGTGTAAGTATGTAACTGCGGCGAATCTTTCAGAACGCCGAGTGAGCTCAGTGCTAAAGACGAAGGCGGGCCCTTTGGGAGCTGGCCATTACAGTCAGCAACATTCGGCTAATTCACCCAAAGGGAGGAAGAAGGACCTCTTTGCTTAATCAGCAACAGAGGTTCGGTTGAGAGCCCGGTGCATATATGCCTGAATCAAATGTGAATGCCAACATTATTTTAGCATAGGTATTCGAACATAGCCTAACATAACATAATACTTATGAGTTTAGGTACGTGTAAGTTTGTAGCGTCTTCGTATTGTATTATGAAATGTATGTGACTATAATATGCTAAATATGATGGAAATCTTAGAGGTAAAATGTGAATCCTTTGTGCTGCACAATTTGCAAAGCAAAATGTTCACACGAAATTTTGGTTCAGGAATTTTTCTTACCATTTAAAACAAATGTATACTGGTAAAATATTTTCGCCTTCCTACTTTGTATAAGTATATTACCAACCTGCTTGCTTTAGGTAGGTGTAGTGTTTCAATTTCCACTAGGTTACAAAACTCATACGATGACAGAGATTACTTAAGTGTTAAAAGATTTCCAAGATCAAACACCTATTTAATGTAAAACTCTGAACTTTTTGAACTAAAGCTATCATGCTGAAACTTCTCGAATCCAGGGAATTCTCAGTCAGGGTTACGAAACCTTTTGTCGCTGAAATAATTTAGTCAATATATTAACGCTATATTCAGCTTAAAGGGTTCAGTTGGTACCGAAAGGGTGCTAACGATTCCCTATTATACAATAAGCCTCCACTGTCCGCCCGTCTCTGTCGATGGGCTGTAGTACATGTACCCCGAAATAGGTAAGAAGATTATTGCATTTATTTTTTCACTAGTGGCCATCCCCCACTTCGTTTCAGGACATTAGTTCCACTTTGTACCAACAGATGGCGCTAGGTGTCGATTACATCGCGCAAGCGTTTCATCTGTTTGGATTACCTATAAGCGTGACCGCTGTCTGTAAGATTTACCTCTTTATAAATAGTGTAGGACGCCCTGTTGGTCTATTGGTTTAAGTACTGGGCCGTGATCTCAGGGTCCTGGGATCAATTCCCGGGTCGAGCAAAAAGTATGTTTCGAATTTTTAGAACATAGCTCGGGTTTGTGATCACCAATCCGCATTAGGCGAGGGCATAGATAATACATATAAACTGAGAGAGGGTGGTGATAAAGCCTAATCCCATCATAGTAGCGATGACTTCATTTCTATGATGGAGGCCTTTGCCCTGCAGGGTCAGTATATAGGCTGACAATAAGTAGTATAGATATAAATAACTTTAGCCAGATATTTTAAATAAAATCTTAAAATAACTGTCTTAAGTTATTTTTAAAGTTGTAGAATTGATAAGCAATTTTACATCAAAATACTTCACCGTAGTTATAGGGTTGAGGAAATGATTGTACCTATTTGTGGAAATGAAAAAACCGAGCTAGGATTGACTCGTCACAACAATGTAATTTTTGACAGGCAGTACGCCTACACAAATCAAAAGAGAGTTTAATTCAATAATACGGACACTCTGCACCATCATTTAGCACCGTAAAATTTTTCACTCGTGGCGTAAGAGCTTTTGTGATGATGAAAGGACGTCCAAAAACTGCCAATTTTGTCAATGACATCGTTTAAGGCCATCAAATGGTGCTAGAATATATTGCTTAATAGAAGTAGGTATGAGAGATAGCAGAGGCTCTAAAAAGTCCAAAAAACATCTTTATCACATATTTAATTAAGATCTAGCCATTAGTAAGCTGTCCGTGGATTGGCAGCTTCGTTTGCGTTCCAATGAACATTTTAATCAGTGATGGGCTATTGTACCAATAAGATACAATCGAATAAATAAAAAAAATCGATTTGAATGAATTCTAACCAAAACAAATCATTCGAAATAAGCTCAGTGGTGGTAAGTAATGTAAGCATAAAAGATCCTATTAGGCCAAATAATGTGTGTACAAAAGTTTTTAAAAATAAATAAATAAATACATAGGCATTAGCCTGAACTTGATTTATTTTATTTTGAGAAAGCAAAAAACGCGCTTTGATAGCGCTTAGTAGTTAATATTTTTGCCTATTCTTAGTGCCTAATCTTAATATGAAAGATCATTCGAATTTTTTTTCATTCGAATAATTCAAACACCTCTCTCCATCAAATGAACAAATAATAGAATTGTTTGATTATACAATACTAAATAAGCTGATGAAGCAGTTTAGATACATAATCACAAATCCGAGATTTGGTGACCATTTATTACTCTAGATGTAAACTACCTATGTAGAATATTAATATATTTTCAGGTAAAAGGTTTCTTTTCTAGGTTGGCAACCTTTCAGACTATGACCATACAAAGTACAAACCTAACACAATTTTTATTTATTATAGTTCTAACAGATGTGTGGTGAGCATGTTCTGAAAATACAAAAACAATAGGTAGTAAAAAACCAGTAGGTAGTTACGGTATTGAAACTTCGGTATCATTGGCACTTGGATCTAGCATGGCGTGAGTGAGCTCCATCGTACCTGCCCCACATACACGCGGCTGGTTCTTTATTGTTACTTCCCTGCATTGCTTTTTACGGCGTTTTTGGAGATAGCATAATACTGCAGATTTGTATGAAGCATTCATCGTAACCTTATTTGACGCAAATCTGGCAATGACATAAAAGATGATATGGAGAACTGAGTAGGGAAATCTTCTCTGTCCGTGGTAAGGAAAAAGCACCGAGTTGCAGTTCAAAGTTTTATAGCCCTATAAATAACTTTTGCTGTGGTAGGCTAAAACCAATACTTGTCTTATCCGAAGAGGTTTATTTCACCCGGCCAAAGCCAGCAAATGGCCTGAATTAAAACAAATAAAACAGTTGTAAACGGCTACCCGAAGTGCCTTGCCTAGAGTGTTTAATGGCTGGAGAGGGCAGGTGGACAGCCTATAAACAATGGAAGTTTGCTGAGTGACGAGCACAGCCTCTGCAAACAACGAACATCGTTGAAATCATTAGGAGAACCGCACGAGGACGGGAGGGCCAAGCAAACAGACTTGCCGGCGATCCTGTTACACAGGATGTTTCGAATGTCATGGCTCAAATAGAAAGGGTCGGAAAAGGGCACGGGGTAAGAGGTACATACACCTACCTACTGACTTTATTGAACTTAGAAAGAAGACTGTACAACGATAATGATCTATTCTACTTACTCGTGAGTAAAACAAGCGACAACTAAAACACAAAACGACGTCGACTAACACCTAAAATGTTATCCGAAGTGTATGAAGTGTTAAAAATATTTTCGTGGTTTTTGAAAACGGTTTTTTTTTATTTCGTAGAAAAATTGTTTTCAGAGAAATCGGTGAACATACATAAAAAAACATAAAATTAATCGAATATAGAACCTCAAACAGAGAATGATTGATTTTGAAGTCGGTTAAAAATATGAAATCCATCCACGACTAAAGCACCAGGAGCCCTTCTGGGAGTTCGATATAAAAAAACATGGCGATATGAATGAAAATGTTTGTGTGATATAGGTGTTTAAATGTGGGAGAGCCACGCTTAGGCATGAATGGGCCGGCTCGACCGGAGTGATACCACTGCCTCACAGAAGACCGGCGTGAAGCAGCGTCTGCGCTGTGTTTCGCCGTGTGAGTGAGGTTACCGAAGGCCCAATGGGGGGAAGGGGAAAAGGTTGGCAGCGCACTTGTGACTCCACTGGTGTTGCGGGTGTCCATGGGCGGCGGAATTGCTTACCATCAGGTGATCCATCTGCTCGTCTCCCACCTCTCATATAAAAAAAAAATCGAATTTCCATAAATATCACAAGCACGAAAATTGGGCTCCAGGATAATTTAATTATTGACATCTGTAATGTTTCCTACCTCTGTAATCTGTAATGTTTCCAACCTTTGACAAGAGAAACATAGTATCTACACAATACATGTAATTATATGTAATGAAACTATTTAATTAGAATTGGTAAAGGTAAGAATTTGCCTGAACTATTTATACTAGACGCAGAGACTCCTGGCAGAAGGTTGAGTATTTCTTTAATTAGTGAATGATTAAATGACAGTTAAGTTATTCAAAATGGTCAATAAGGTTAAAATAAGTAACTGTTAAGCCCTGAGCCAAAGACTCATGGCAGTCGGTGTCATATTTTATTCTAAATTATGGTTTGGCTGCAGGCTCACAGAAAACCGGCGTGAAGCAGTGCATGCGCTGTGTTTCGCTGCGTGAGTGAGGGTACCGGAGGACCAATCCAGGGGAGGGGGTTAAGAGGTAAGCAGGGCACTTGTGACACCACTGGTGTTGCAGGTGTCCATGGGCGGCGGTAATCGCTTACCATCAGGTGATCCCGACGGATCCTTTGGTGGCCGACGAGCCGACGCTCATCTGCCACCTATATCATAAAAAAAAATATTTCCCGACGGCTACGACTTAAAACACAACTTAGAACTTACGACCTTTAAGAGAAGAGCACACTTAGCGATCTCTCTGATTTCGCGGATGTGCATGGGCGGCGTTGATTTCTTTCCATCAGGTAACTCGCTTGCTCGTTTGTCGCCTCTAGGATAGAAAAATAATTAAATACTCTGCCGTCTGCCACGAGTCTTTACGTTTAATATAAACAGCATATGCATATTTGCAGGATATTAATTACATAATTCATTTTACCAAAGAAACTCGAGTTTATTAAGTTCAAAGATACTTTAATTACATTGAAATTGGCTGATTATCAAAGTTAATTAAGTTAAAATCATATAATATACATATAATTTTGGGAGCATGGATCTGGATACGAAAGACCAATCATACCATATGTTCTATCGTTTAAGACAACTCTTTGTGGTTAAGCATAAATGGAAAGATACGAACAGGTACGAATATAATATTTAGATATAACCAGAAAAAGGTTATTATATTTTTATAATTGTGCGTTTGAGGACGTAGGCACAGTCTTAGGGCACAGTACCTATAACAAAATATCTCTTGTTATGCTGTGAGTTAGGTGTACCTAGACAAATATTAAAGAACATTAACATCGGTTCAGCCTCTCGTGATTTATAAAAGGCGTTATAATACCTTTGTAGGTAGAGATAGATAGATAGATACTCTTTATTGCCCAACATACAAAACTTAAATGCTAGGTAGAGGTATATAATCATCATCATCATCAGCCCATTTAAGTCCCCACTGCTGGGGCACGGGCCTCCTTCAATCACATGAGGGGTATTTGCCATACTCACCACGCTTGGCAGACAGGTTGGCGAGGGTTTTGATATAAATGCAAAGTTTTCCTTCTCTGGGTGCTGATGATCATGCCAGCAGCTTTACCTTAGTCGCCTTTTACGACACCTCGGTAAAAGTGAGGGTGGCCTATTTTACTCTGCCGGGGACCACACGGCGTAAGGTAAGGTATATAATATTTAATGTTAATAATTAATTTTACAAATTTTGTAAAAGCCACGCTGTTTTCTGTGATTAAGTCTATACACCTATTGTCGGTGTACTCGTAGTGGGTACCTACGAAATTAATCATAAGATTAACGCTCTTGCGGTATTGTTTTACTTTGACGACCCGTTTGGAACAGTGGTAGTGAACGCTGCCTTAGGTGCAAGGGTTGCGGGTTCGAACCTCGCACAGTGCAAACATTTGTGTGCATGAACATATCTGAATGTATTGGTCTGGGTGTTATCTATGTATTATAAGTATGTATTTACAAAATAAAAGTAGTATATGTATGTAATTGTAATCCCACTGTTGATTCTGATATCCGTAACACAGATGCTTGAGCTACCTATCTCGGAGTCAGATCAATGTATGTGATGTTATGAAATATTTATATTTACTCTAAGTACCTACTCAATGAATGGTTTACTTGCTCCTTATTTGTACTTTCACTAATGTGATATATTGATCATTAAAGAGACAGTAGTAGCTCTAGCTTAAAGTAAAGTTTTCGTAAACGCCACATAAAAATACGAAGTATTAAAGTAACTCTATGTTAGTAATGACCGCTTGGAAACATAGATAGATATTCTTTATTGCACAAAAACAAAATACAATTATGATACAACAACAGCAGACAGTACAATAAGACGGTCTTTTCGCTTCTAGAAATTTCTTACAGACAATTTTTGGGTAGAGGAAAGAAATAACTTATTCCGTAATGGGGGAAGGCATTGCAAAGCAGTTTAACAAATGACATTGAAAATGGCAGAAATATACATACTTATATATTAATAACCGCGTTATTAGCGATAAGACCGTCGAAATTCGTAGACAAAATTTCTGTAATGCCTAGTACTTAAGTTGTGTATTTTGTGCAATAAAGTATAACTATCTATCTATAACATAAATAATACTAAACAATACATACATACTTAATAATATATAATTATACAGTTTATATTAAAATTCAATAAAAATATTTTTTATATGTAGGTATAAATGACCAGAGAACAGACCATATTAAATAGGAAGATGAGGCAAGGAAAGACTGTTGATTTATAGAGATAGGAAGTGAGCTTTGACAGGGGACTTGAATATAGGAAGGTATTGTGATCCACTTGGAAACATTTTAGGGACCGATAATTTTTAACCATTGATAGTTTGATTGGTTCACCTGTTAAAGGCTTGCGAAAGGCAAATGGCAGTCGGTTCATTGTCACCAGATTTCCCAAATACTGAATCATGGTCCAAGCGTATCCTGGGCTCCAAAGCGACAGCTATAGATTAACCGGGATTACACGCTAAAATGAATAAGGAGAGATTTTTTAACCATTGAGAAGTAGTTACCTATCAGGTATCCTAATAGTAGAAACTGTTATATAGGTGTAGGTAGAGCGAGCACTCGGCTATGCGAAAGGTTTCCCAAATAAAACCAGTCGGAGTGTGCAACCAGGGCTTAGAACGCGACACATCGTTGATCGCTTTGTGCGAACGATTGCGCCATTCTGCACGGGAACATTCAATACGGATTCCTAAGCTTTGCTTGTTAGAGTGTGCTTTGTTTTAAAAAAAATCGAATTCTATTCAATTTTTTTTTATTATTATGGCTCTACCCGAATATAATCCGCCAATGTCAAGTAACTTATTGAGTTCAAAATTTGTCCAAAGAATAGCCTGCCTTATAGACACTGACGCTCTTTCGTCCTCTCCCTCTGCAGCACTGGATGCCCTCCTGAACATTCCACCTCTGCACATTCACGTGCAGATGAAAGCGAGGATGGCTATTACGAGAGCGAAAATCAGAGGGAGGACGAGATGGCAATCTAGGGTCATGAGAAACCTCTACAATGAACTAATGAAAATTCCGGGCATGGATATGCCCTCTGACTCCATGTTCCATGAACACCGCTTCAATAAGCGGTTTACAGTCTTGTTACCTAGTAGACAAGACTGGGAGGCTGGAACTCCCGGAAATGTTAAGGAGAACGACATCGTTTGGTATACGGATGGTTCCAGGAAGCAGGGCGTATCCGGGGCGGGATTTTGTAATGATCGCCTCGGAATACGCAAATTCATTAACCTGGGTCGCTATACCACAGTGTACCAAGCAGCAGTCTTCGCAATAATTGGCTGTGTCCAAGAGAGTCTGCAAATGAATCTCCAAAATCAAAAAAATATTCATCTTCTCAGATAGTCAAGCTGCCCTCAAAGCGTTATCAGCCAGTGAACATTAGCATTAGCGAGTGTGTCCTACTCCTAAACCAGCTTGGCAATGCCAACAGTGTAGAGCTGGTTTGGGTACCAGGACACTGCAATATCAGAGGCAACGAAGTCGCTGACGTGCCAGCAAAGGCCGGGGCAGAGAGCCCACTACTCGGACCGGAACCAAGAAGTGGCGTTCCAGCCTGCATGGTCAGGTTCGAGTTAAAAGAAGGGAGCATAAGTAAAGCACTGAATTTTGGAAAAGACTACCTCGACTAGAACAGTCCAAGGCGTTAATACAGGCATTCAACCAAAAACGAGCTGTAGTAATAATAAAACTGAGCAGAGGACATATTATGCCACTCACTCGGACCCTCACGGGGCACTGCAAATTAAACAAGCACCTGCACAACATGGGCCTCCACTGGTGTCGCGGGTGTCCATGGGCGGCGGCAATTGCTTACCATCAGGTGATCCGTCTGTTCGTCTGCCTACCTATTACATAAAAAAAAAAACTTCATCGCAAATGTCAAGCCAAGAGCTAAAAAACTCTAAAAGCATTTCATATTAGGTACGATAGTGTCGCTAAAGGTCCGACCCGTAATCCTGAGTGCGACGAATATCTGACGTGCACCGTAAAGCCGACAAGCTACGGATCTAGCTAAAAATACCTTAAACTAATATTTGCTTTAAAATCTAACAGGAACTCTTTTTTACCAGTTATCTAAAAATATATAGCAAACATAAAACCTGCGTCTGTTAATAAAAAGATCCGTCGGCAAAATTTGTAATTTAAAGACCATGTCGACCGACTCTTATGTATTAGAATAAAGTCTTCTACTTCATCTTAGCGTGTAATTCCCGGTTGCGTCCAAAGCTGTCGCTTTGGAGCCCAGGGTACACTTAGACCATGATTCAGAATCGGGGGGATCTGGTAATTACAATGAAGCGACTGCCGTCTGACCTTCGCAACCCTTTAAGGTGACGGGTAGGGCACCCTAGCGATGCCAATCAATTTTAATTTTTAGCTACTAACCCGGATCTAATTTAAACAAATTCGGGATTACAGCCCCTCGGCAAACACTTATACTTTTTATTAAATAACCATGCACAAATGTTGAATCCGTTTTTGTAATGGATTCACGCTAAAAGCGGTCACTTTTGGCGGTAAACCAAAATTCGAGTGCAAAAGCAGACCAAACAGTTAACTATAAGTATTAAATAAATAGTATAGGTGTTTGCCGAGAGATTGTAATCCCGAAATTGTTTAAAATAGATCCGATTTATTAGCTATAAATTAAAATCGATTGGCGTCGCTAGTGTGCCCTACCCGTCACCTTAAAAAGGAACCAACCAACCAACTGAATCATGGTTCCACGTTAAGAAACTTTTTCCGAAACGTGCAGGTTTCCTCACGATGTTTTCCCTCACCGTCGAGCAAATGGTAATTGTAGATATGCGCACATAGATTTGAAAAAACCATTGGTGCATGCTCGGATTCGAACCTCGACCACCTGCGTGGAAGGCGCGTTCTTATCCATTGAGCTACCATCGCTCTTCATGTATTTGAATAAGGTCGTATTTTATTATTATTTGATAGAAATGGGGTGAGCCTTGCGTCTCATAACCACTGCGACCAGTAGATGATCTATTGTGGCAGCCCCGTAACCTATTACAGCACCTCATGTAGCTCCAGTTCCAGGATAAACCCGAGAATGAAGCTGATAGGGGAGCTTTTGATCTCGTCTGCCAAGATCATGTGTGCTCCCAGGTGCCGGCTTCTGCAGCGGTGCAGCGTTATGCACTCGCCGAGGACGTGGATAATCGTTTCCTCGTCCTCGCGACAGAATGAATAAGGCCTTACTTTTTATATCAAGATTTTGGGTGTGCCCAAATGAAGGAGATACATAAATAAATATAGCCGCATGCTACAAAAATCGAGAAACTAAAATACATATTTCCATTATTTTTCTCTGTTTGTCTTGACAACCGCGAGGCATATCTCGATAAGTAAACATTCGAAACTCGGATTCCAATCAAAGGAAATGCACACAATAATCTTGATCACTTGTCCGTATAGAGGTACGTTTTGTCATATTGTACCTACCAGCTTGTTCCGTTTGATTCTGCAGACACTCGCTATAATAACTATTACGAACAATTTGATTTCAGCTGAAATATGCAGTGCATTTTAAATGTTTCAACATTTAGTACATAGGTAATCTGATGATACGGGTAGGTTGTTCTATTTATCTATGATTCTAGTCATTAAAGGTATAACATAAAGGTGATGTGGGTATCAACAAAAATATTCGACTACATCAACATGTAAATGAAGAATGTAGGTGCTTTGGTGAATGAATGAAATATGTAGGTGCTTTTCTTAAATAAAAGGAATAAAAAATCGATAAAAACAATGTTTTTAGTGTATTGCTAGGATTTAGTTATATTATTCAACACATTTATCGTTGGTCCATCTACTTTACTTCCCTCGGTCTATGCAGAAATAGTTTACTCACAAGACCTTCAACTAAAAATAAACACCGAATACTTGAACATCAATTTTCGCTTTAGAAGATTGTTGTTTTCGCGTGTCAAGCTAACCACCGAATCGAGAGTAAAATACAGTTTTCCTATTTTGCAAATGTAAACCAACAAAGGTGAGAGAGCACAATCTGAGCACACACAAACACCTGAGGAATGGCGGGCACGAGCAGAATAGGCAAATGTGGTCTGTTGAATATTGATGAGGTGCCTTACAAAAATGCACGCGGGCGATAATCAAAGTTGAGCCATGATCGATTGCTTCGGTTCCCAAGTGTTAAAAATTCATGGCGCACCTACGTTTTAGGAGCACCTACGTGCTAAGAAGATTTTGGGTGAACGGAACGATAAAAAATAACAGTGTATATCTATACACTGTTATTTTTTATCGTTTACATGCCGAATACCTCATAATAGGTATTGTGAATAAAATGCATTTAGCAAGTTAGATCAACAAAACAATTTAAAAAAAATCTGTTGTTCCATACAAATTAGAATATCCATCCGGAAATAATACTTTAAATATATTACTTAAACATACAACAATAAATATTATAGAATCTAAAGTGTATAAATATACAAATATTACAATTCACAAAATATTCTTAAATGTGTGAGTCTAACTTCCCTGCTAATTAAACCAAATTTTTGTATTAGAAAAATATCTGTAATTGTCTGCTGCCGTAATATAATCTTTCAGTCGAGAAAGCTTTTCTTTTGTTATCTTAATTTGGGAATAATTACCCAATACTGGTCTTGGAGCTAAATAATGCGCAAAATTGAATTGAATATTTAGTAAAATCCTGAGATTAATCCATTGTTAAAACCGTGGTACCTTTTCCTCCAATTTTATAAAACAGTTTTTATTCTTTCAATTTTATATGGCTTAGCGGCCACGAGTATTTTATTTTGTTTGAAATTCATATGTGTATTCATGAAGAAAACTAGGTAAAAGTTTTTTACAACTCTACTTTCTGTGTTGCATTCACTGGATACGCTTTGCCCTTATCTGCTAACATTTGTCGTTATCTACAAATTTTGTATTACAATATTATACATATTACCTTTCCTTTTTCATTATTTGTTTTAATTACTTGTTCTAATTTCGTCCAAGCTATTTAAGAATTTTAAATAGGCTAAAAATAGTTACGATATCCTAGCATTGAGGAAATTCGTGTTTTAAACCTTCAATTCAAAATCAAAACTTAGTCCTTGAATCCTTGTGAAATAGTTGGGATACTACGTAGCCCAGTAGAATTAGCGAAAATAAAGAGCAGCAGATCCTACAGCAGTGTCCGGCAGCATATGGAATATTGCTCTCATCTTTGGGCAGTGGCGCGTACCAGCTTTCCCCTCTGGATCGGATTCAAAGGAGAGCAACTCGAATCGTCGACTGCCAAGATATCTTTAATAGGCTAGACTCCTTAGCACTGCGCAGAAAAGTAGCCTCGCTATGTATACTCTACCGCCTATACTATGGAGAATGCTCTAAGGAATTGTTCGGACTGATCCCTCCATTCGCTTCATTTCGCCATCGTTCCACTCGACAACAGTTCCATCGACATCATCTGGATGGTTGGCAGTCTTCAACTGTGCGGTTCTCAAGAAACTTTCTGCCTCGTACGACAAAACTATATGGAATGAACTATCGCCTGCGGTATTTCCGGACAGATACGACCTGCAAATCTTTAAGAAAAGAGCGTATTCCTTTTTAAAAGGTCGGCAGCACACTGTGACTCCTCTGGTGTTGCGGGTGTTAATCGCTTATCATCAGGTGATCCATCTGCTCGTCTGCCCCCTATCCCATAAAAAAAGGTGTAGATTTTTATAGTTTTTCGGGAGCAGTTTGAAAACTATTTGACTACTAAGTAGGATAATAGTTTTAACTAAGATATTTGTAACGTTGACTGCCTCGTTGGCGCAGTGGGTAGTGCGTCACATTTTAAAGCGGCGGCTGCGCTTGGGGACCCGAGTTCGATCCCCGGGTCGGGCCAAATTTTGTACCTGAGTTTTTCTTTTAAGGTGACGGGTAGGGCACACTAGCGACGCCAATCGGTTTTGTAGCTCTAAACCGAATCTATTTTAAACAATTTCGGGGCTACAATCTCTTGGAACACACCTATACTATTTATTTAATACTTATAGTTAACTGTATGGTCTGCTTTTGCACTCGAATTTTGGATTACCGCCAAAAGTAGCCGCTTTTGGCGTACAAAAACGGACCCAACATTTGTGCATGGTTATTTAATAAATAGAATAAGTGTTTCCCGAGAGATTGTAACCCTGAAATTGTTTAAAATAGATCCGGTATAGAAGCTAAAAATTAAAATCTAATGGCGTCGCTAGTGTGCCCTACCCGCCACCTTAAGACATTCTCAGTGTCAGCCCGGAGTCTGGAAGTTGGCGGTCTTGTACCCACGTGCCTCATAAAGCACGTTAATCCGTTGGTCCTCCGTTGGCTTGGTGGCTGTTTGGTCGGGTCATACTGGTGTCCCATCGTAATTTTAGGGGAAAGGAATAGAGAGTGCACTTGTTTTTGCGCACAGACTTGAGCAATATAATATACCCTGCGCAAGTCGTTCGTTGCGATTGGGCGCCTTAGCCGAAATCGCTTGGAGGATATTATTAATATTATTTGTAACGTTGCAGATGTGGTGGGCGGTATGGTGCGCGGTGGTGGTAGCCGGCAGCGCGGGCGCAGCGGCCGCGCCTAACCCCGAGTCCCTGGCCCCCCTCGACCTCGTACAGATCGACCCCCCCGCGCCTGATGACGTAAGTTTTATTCCTAACTACTTCTTGTTGCACCTTTTTCTTTTTAAGGTGACGGGTAGGGCACACTAGAGATGTTCAGTTTTTAGCTACTAAGCCAGATCTGTTTTAAACAATTTCGGGGTTACAATACCTCGACAAACACCTATACTATACACCTTAACGACGAACATTTCTTTATTTCGACTACAGTGAGTTTTTTGCGTCATTTCCTACCGCGCACAGTAAAACTGTGGAACCGGCTATCATCGGTGACACCACCGATCGGTGGTGTCCCTAACATGTACGACCTGGTGATCTTCAAGAAAAATACTTATTCCTTTCTTCAGATCCGGCACCGCATATGTGCAACAGAGTATTTCCCGAAGGCTATGACTTAGGGACCTTCAAGAGAAGAGCGTACTCTTTTTTAAAAAGACTAGCGATCTCTCTGATTTCGCGGATGTTCATGGGCGACGTTGATTACTTTCCATCAGGTGACTTCAAGTTTGTTCGACTCTAGTAAAGAAAAAAGTGATACTTCAGGTGTTGCAGATGTCCATGGGCGGCGGTGATCACTGACCATCAGGTGTGCCGTCTGCTCGTTTGGCCGCTATAATGTAAAAAGAACTCGGTTCGATCTTCACCCTGGATAAACTGCCGAGCGATAAACACTTGTGTTTGTTCAGTTTCGAGGGGTAATAAAATGTATTTCAGTATTATATTAATTGTAATTGCTTTGTTATCTGATATTTGTAACATAACGGAATCAGGTCAACCAAATGTTGTATGAGATAAGATAATTGTTTATTAGGCAACTTAATTAATTTGTTAGCCTGGAATCCATTTTTCGGATCTAACTTTTTAGCTGACGTACTCGAATCGTTTCTAAAGCATATTTATTTTTAAGGATTTGGCGGAGAATTTCGACCCATGCCTTTTTTTCTTAACGAATATTTTAAATTTCTTGAATTTTAGCAAGACTAACGAACACCAATTAATATTTTATATCCAATAATCCGAAATTCCGGAAAATATGGTAAATGAGACTCCGCTGGTGTTACGGCTTTGCCGCATGCAATATGCGGCAAAGCCGTAACAGCCGTAGCATGTGACGGAGGCGAAGGAGGCGGCGGAGCGCGAGCGAGAGGCTGACCCTCTCGCCCCCGCGATCCGAAGGCACGTAGAGGGAGGAGACAACGCCAATACTTGCGTCTCCTTCCTCTGCGTGGAGCAGGTCCACTGGTGGTCCACATTACGATGGGACACCAGTATGACCCGACCAAACAGCCACCAAGCCCACGGAGGACCAACGGCTTAACGTGTTCTCCGAGGCACGTGGGTACAAGACCGCCAACTTCCAGACTCCGGGCTGACACTGAGAATGTCTTAAGGTGGCGGGTAGGGCACACTAGCGACGCCATTAGATTTTGATTTTTAGCTACTATACCGGATCTATTTTAAACAATTTCAGGGTTACAATCTCTCGGAAAACACTTATTCTATTTATTAAATAACCATGCACAAATGTTGGGTCCGTTTTTGTACGCGAAAAATTGATTCACGCCAAAAGCGGCTACTTTTGGCGGTAATCCAAAATTCGAGTGCAATAGCAGACCAAACAGTTAAACTATAAGTATTAAATAAATAGTATAGGTGTGTTCCAAGAGATTGTAGCCCCGAAATTGTTTAAAATAGATTCGGTTTAGAGCTACAAAACCGATTGGCGTCGCTAGTGTGCCCTACCCGTCACCTTAAAAGAAAAACTCAGGTACATAATTTGGCCCGACCCGGGGATCGAACTCGGGTCCCCAAGCGCAGCCGCCGCTTTAAAATGCGACGCACTACCCACTGCGCCAATGAGGCAGTCAACGTTACAAATATCTTAGTTAAAACTATTATCTACTTAGTAGGAAAATAGTTTTCAAACTGCTCCCGAATAACTATAAAGGTTGGCAGCGCACTTGTGACTACTGGTGCCGCGGGTGTCCATGGGCGGCGGCAATCGCTTACCATCAGATGATCCGTCTGCTCGTCTGCCACCTATTACATAAAAAAGTAGTAGTTATTGCTACTATAATAACTAAATTTGCAAAGAAAATTGTAAACATTGGTGGCTAAATGTACAAAAAAGGTAAGGGCTAAAAAAATCAAGCCATTTCCGTTAGTGAAGGCAACAAGAACTTGCAGTTTTAATTATTTGGAGCTGACTAAAGCCGTACGATACGCGTAGAACTGGGGCAGTGACCGGTGAAGGTCGATGGGCCTGTTGTGTTCCAATAGCTCGAGCTTTATAATAACTTGCAGAACAACCATTGTTGCATAATATAATACCCCGTACAAGTACATCCAGGTATACATATTCGTAGGTGCATAAAGTTCTAAACATTGATCTCAGCGCGCCATTCCCGGTTGCGTCCAAAGCCAGAGGCGTCTTCACCTAGTGCAGAGGGTGCGGTGCACCCGGGCGCCGAAAGCCCTTCCCTACACATAGAGCCTCCACTGTAACGCTCCGCAAGGAGCGGGCGCGAGTACTGATCATTCTCATCATCTTATTAGTCTATTGATCTCAGCGTGCCATTCGCGTTTGCGTCCAAAGCCAGAAGCGTCTTTACCTATAGTGTAGGGGCCGCGGTGCACCCGGGCGCCGGAAGTTAGAGGGCGCCGAGAGCCCTTTGCTACACATAGAGCCACCACTGTAACGCTCCGCAAGGAACGGGCGCGAGTACTGATCATTCTCATCATCTTATTAGTGTATTCATCTTATCTCAGCGTGCCATTCGCGGTTGCGTCCAAAGCCAGAGGCGTCTTTACCTATAGTGCAGGCGGTGCGATGCATCCGGGCGACGGAAGTTAGAGGGCGCCGAGAGCCCCTTGCTACACATAGAGCCACCACTGTAACGCTCCGCAAGGAGCGGGCGCGAGTACTGATCATTCTCATCATCTTATTAGTCTATTCATCTTATCTCAGCGTGCCATTCGCGTTTGCGTCCAAAGCCAGAAGCGTCTTTACCTATAGTGCAGGCGGTGCGATGCATCCGGGCGCCGGAAGTTAGAGGGCGACAAAAGCCCCTCCCTACACATAGAGCCTCCACTGTAACGCTCCGCAAGGAGCGGGCGCGAGTACTGATCATTCTCATCATCTTATTAGTCTATTCATCTTATCTCAGCGTGCCATTCGCGTTTGCGTCCAAAGCCAGAAGCGTCTTTACCTATAGTGCAGGCGGTGCGATGCATCCGGGCGCCGGAAGTTAGAGGGCGACAAAAGCCCCTCCCTACACATAGAGCCTCCACTGTAACGCTCCGCAAGGAGCGGGCGCGAGTACTGATCATTCTCATCATCTTATTAGTCTATTCATCTTATCTCAGCGTGCCATTCGCGTTTGCGTCCAAAGCCAGAAGCGTCTTTACCTATAGTGCAGGCGGTGCGATGCATCCGGGCGCCGGAAGTTAGAGGGCGACAAAAGCCCCTCCCTACACATAGAGCCTCCACTATAACGCTCCGCAAGGAGCGGGCGCGAGTACTGATCATTCTCATCATCTTATTAGTCTATTCATCTTATCTCAGCGTGCCATTCGCGTTTGCGTCCAAAGCCAGAAGCGTCTTTACCTATAGTGCAGGCGGTGCGATGCATCCGGGCGCCGGAAGTTAGAGGGCGACAAAAGCCCCTCCCTACACATAGAGCCTCCACTATAACGCTCCGCAAGGAGCGGGCGCGAGTACTGATCATTCTCATCATCTTATTAGTCTATTCATCTTATCTCAGCGTGCCATTCGCGTTTGCGTCCAAAGCCAGAAGCGTCTTTACCTATAGTGCAGGCGGTGCGATGCATCCGGGCGCCGGAAGTTAGAGGGCGACAAAAGCCCCTCCCTACACATAGAGCCTCCACTGTAACGCTCCGCAAGGAGCGGGCGCGAGTACTGATCATTCTCATCATCTTATTAGTCTATTCATCTTATCTCAGCGTGCCATTCGCGTTTGCGTCCAAAGCCAGAAGCGTCTTTACCTATAGTGCAGGCGGTGCGATGCATCCGGGCGCCGGAAGTTAGAGGGCGACAAAAGCCCCTCCCTACACATAGAGCCTCCACTGTAACGCTCCGCAAGGAGCGGGCGCGAGTACTGATCATTCTCATCATCTTATTAGTCTCTTCATCTTATCTCAGCGTGCCATTCGCGTTTGCGTCCAAAGCCAGAAGCGTCTTTACCTATAGTGTAGGGGCCGCGGTGCACCCGGGCGCCGGAAGTTAGAGGGCGCCGAGAGCCCTTTGCTACACATAGAGCCACCACTGTAACGCTACGCAAGGAGCGGGCGCGAGTACTGATCATTCTCATCATCTTATTAGTGTATTCATCTTATCTCAGCGTGCCATTCGCGGTTGCGTCCAAAGCCAGAGGCGTCTTTACCTATAGTGCAGGCGGTGCGATGCATCCGGGCGACGGAACTTAGAGGGCGCCGAGTACCCTTACCATGAGTTTGAAAAACTGTTCTCGCTATCGAAAACTATCGCCTTGTCCCTTTCATTGTGGTGCATGCAAAATAAGCAAAAGTTTTGGATAGCGAGGGTAGTATTTCAAACTCATGGTAAGGCCTCTGATGCCCAATCGGGGGGAGGGTCACAGAGGGAGGGTAGATTAATGGCTGGCAACATACTTGTGACTACACTGACCACTCCACTGGAGTTGCGAGTGCCCTTGGGCGGCAGCAACCGGTTACCATCAGGTAATCGTCTATCACTATATCTCTTTCACACTAGTGAGAAGGGAGTTCATATGAAAGAGGAGAGTTAATTTGTTTCTTTATTATTTTTTATGATAGACTAAAATTTGCGTGAGAACCACCGTAAGCACCATCGTAATTTGACTGCCTCGGTGGCGCAGTGGTTAGTGGGTCGCACTTAAAGGCGACGGCTGCGCAAGAGGTTGCGAGTTCGACCCCCGGGTCGGGCCAAAAAATTGTACCTAAGTTTTCTGGACTCGGAATTTGGCGATCTTGTACACCCGTGCCTCAGAAGCACGTCAAGCTGTTGTTCCTGCGCCCGATCCCTCTCCGGTCGTTTCACAGTAGTGTCCCATCAGAATGCGAGGGTAAGGGAATAGAGAGTGCACTTGTGTTTGCGCACACACTTGAGCACTATATATCCTGCGCACGTGGCTGATATCGGTTGGATGATATTAATATGTGTATGGCCTACATATACAAACTGTGCCGATAAAGAATGGGATCAGAAATGGCGGCGCATCTATTCACTTCTCGCTCGCACACTATTTGTGTCTATACTCCCACTCGTGGGTGTGCGAGCGAGAAGTACATAGATGCGCCGCCATTTCTGATCCCATTCTTTATCCGCACAGGTTGTATATCTTAATAGTTTTTAAGATATACTCGTATGTAGGTTCTCCGATCGTTTTTACTATTTATTCGTAAAGTTAAATTATCGTTAATGCGAAACCTGTGACCAATCGAGTTCATGTTCTATCGTGGTAGTGCTAAACTGCAAAGCAAAGGAATTACGAGTACAAAATCTGGGTCATCATCACCAGACACCAATTGAATTTCTCGCGTAATTGCGCCTTTTCGGACAGGCAGTAATTTATTCAAAACTCCTCGCAAAATGTGACCTACATTTTATGGACTGAGAGTGCTCTATTTGAAAACCGTTTATTAAAATCTCGAAATATTTACTGAATCGCTTTTGGAACTTCGCAAACAAAAAGGTAAACCCGAAATATTTGTTTCATGGTTTACCTATAAAATTGTCGAAAATCATACTAACTTCAATCTCTTCTTTAAGGGCTGAATTTACAAAAATGTTAAAACAAATTGTTAAAAGATTGTGGTCAAACGGTAGCTTAGAATTAAAAAAAAAAAGATACACCATCAAGAGGTAGGTACTGCATTTTGTTATTCTACTTATTTCTAATACAGTATCTTATTAATCTAATACCAGACATCTGCATCCAATAAATTAAATTAATTAATTAATGCGAACTTGTGTTAACTATCTTGCCTTTACAAGTGCCTTTGCTTTCAAACTAGAAAACTCATCTACTTGAGTTCAATTAATGCGTTGTGTACGATTCGAGCCAAGCAATTCATCTCCATTTTCTTATATGTATCTGCTTATTTCAAACTTAATCAGATCATTTATGTAAATACGCGTGGAATGTGTATAAACACGATAGCGTATTTCGTATTTTATTGAAAACTGCTCGGGTGCGTTGGAAAATCGGAGATATTTCTATTCGACGGCAACAAAGCAAAGTTCAACAAAAGTTACGCAAAAGATAGTCTTATACCGATGCCGAAAGATTATGTAAATATAGAATCTATTGTCTCACGTTCAAATTTTATGTGTTTTGAACTTGGGTATTAACTTTGAGTTTGAGCAGGTATTTTTGGCCACAGGGTTTCTTTCTTTGTCTCGTACGTAATACTTTCGGTGGGATATTTTTCTTATTATGGGTTTGTGTTCTCCGGTGGAAAATTGTCCACGTCCCCAGCGGACTTCGAGAACTGACAATATTCCTGTTTGTGTCATTAGTTGTTGCCACTCAATTGCATATTAATAAGTTATTTGCCAAAGATAACATATACCTATTTATGAGTATGTTTTGTTACCTATATGTGCATAACGAAGGCCGATAGTCCTCCCTCTCTACCCTTATGTAAATACCTTATGTGAATACGTGAGCATTACGCTCATTGCCTACTCGTATTTGCCTAACGATATTGAAATATAACAAAAACCAGGTACACACTAACTTCGGTCATAGATTACTAGTAGGTATAAAAGAAAGAGTTTTTCGGGCGGAACACTTGAATACCTGAGATTTTATAGTCTTTATATTCTATTATAATTTAATTTATAGTAACCTTATAAAGGGTACCTACATTGCAGTGCCCCTGAGGGGTTCATGTTTAGAACTATTGTAAATAATTTTAAGACCTAATGCACTACATGAAAGCAATAAATAATATGACTATGAATACCTGCGTATGTGTCTGCTGCCGTATTTTAAGGTTTTCGCGTTGCATTAAACGGGAATTAGACGTATGTATCTCTTTACTGAAACGACTCAGTGATACGCTTCAGATAGATGATACACTGATCCGAATCACGAATACTCGCTCCGAATGTATCATCCGGCTCATTCAGATCTCAAGATCGGAGTTGTTCAATCATTCAACTCGCTTACTGACTCATTGTGTTCCACTGACACTAATGAACGACGAATTACAGATGATCACTGATACCGAGCTGTTCTTAATCTATCTGAGAGTCGATGTTCCAAATGAAGCGTATCACTGAAACGACTCTTTTAACTGTTCCAGATTCAAATGATCCAAACTTTAGATAGATACATTTTTGCCAGGTCTAACGGAAACCAATGCTACATTATTTTTTAAGTACGCATTATGTATTTACTGCTGGACGTTTCGGCTACGTTACAGCAGCCGTAGTCACAAACGGACCACAAGTCAAACTACGAGTCCGCTTGTGACCACGGCTGCTGCAACGTCAAAAGTATTCAAAATCGTCAATAGGTTTAAAGGAATGTACCTAACTGTTATATCTCACGCCAAAGACTCGTAGCAGTCGGTGTCATTTTTCTTTAATATTAAATGAAATACTGTTCCGCCTGGCGCGAGACTTTGCGTTTAGCATAGTATAATGTGTATCGTCACTTATGATCTTCACAATCACATATCTGAAGTTGAGTAGTAAAAATATCAAGGATATTAGTAAATCACGATGTATTTCCCCAGGAGGGTGTGAGCTACGCCATGCCTTCGATTGGTGGCCGCTACGCCTCGGGCGCACCCTGGCTCTACCTGTTCGCCGAAATGCCGCGTGACTCACAGGTAAATTAAAAACATGTAATTACATTATTTTTTTCTAAAAACAATTGCATTTTTAGACACGGTGGTCAGTTTACTTACCCTAACTTTATTTAGTTACTAATTTTCGCATTTAAAAAGAGATGGGGTTTTAATAAACCTATTGATTATAAACTTTTTATTCTTTAATGGCAATTGGAATAAGGATCGCTTTCAAAACAAAAAAAAGGTTAACGAACCTGGCTACCGAGTGGAAAAGATGCAACTGTTGACCATCAATTAATCAATCTGCAATCAGATTGTAGCGGAAATCTGGTTTTGTATTCATCAGAATGCAACTTTATGTGAATAGCATTTATAGAAAGAGCGCAATATTTTTGCTCCGCCGAGTTACAGATCTCTCAATAGGTTCGAGAGTCGGATGAGAGCCATCTGATTTGTTTTCCAAGGAGTGCATATTTCAAGTACCTACTCATTTATAAGAGCTAAATCCATACTATGAAATTGAAAGAAAATAAAATGAATATAATAAATAGGAAGGGAATTATGTCCTACTTATAACAAAAGATCAGGTGATCATCTAAATGCTAAATCTCTTATTCTTCTCTCTTGTCTCTAGGTATGTAGGTATTAACAGAACAAGGGTTAGAGACTGTTAATGCCTACGTGTAATAATAATAATTTCGGTCGGACATTTATCTAAAACGACGTCCCAACGCGACATTCACAATTGTATTACGGAGTGATTGCTTTAGCGATTGAATTTTCAAATTGCATTCATAATAGTAGGTACTCGTAAGTAGCTGATTTCCCAAAGGCTTGGAGGCTGATACCCTTTCAAACATAGATAGATGGAGAGCATTGAAATGTAACAGAGTATGAATTATTTAAGTACCTTATATATATTTACATTTGAGATTGAACTGAGTGACAAAGTACACATCGAGAAAAATAATAGGCAAAGAATAATTTAAGATGAAAAGAAAACTTGAACGCCAATTTAAATTACTTCTTGATTAAATCTTTAACGAAAAAAGATTACAAATACAAATTCTTTATTGTTTTGTTTTGTTAACTTCAAAAACATTTTATAATTAAGGTCATAATCAAATGGGATTTTCGTTTTAATAAATTTTAAGTCTCATCTTTTAAGTAGATGTTCAACCCTAGGCTGTAACTTATGAATTTCCTATGTGCAGAGTCAGACACAGCTTTTTACAGTTTTATTATATGTATAAATGTTTCTTGATGAAGATTATCTATGTGTATACACCGTTATTTTTTTTGTATAAAGTCAACAAAATAAGCGAAAAAAAATCAGCTGTTCCATACATTATTGCCGGGGTGATATTATATTTTGTATGGAACCGCTGATTTTCTTTTTCGCTTATTTTGTTAATCTTCATTCACAATATCTATTATGAGATTTTCGGGGTCATTTAGTATCTTAATTTCGTTACAATTATTAATCTGTTGGCGGCGCCGCTGGATCGTAAAATGAATAGAGCTTAAGAACATTAACATTCGTTATCACTGATTGTTAATGTTCTTATACTCTATTCATTAATTCCTAGGTATACTTAGCAGATAGCGTCAATAAAACCCTATTCTATTTACTCTGTAAAAAAATACGCAACACTAATCAGGTGCTTAAGCTACCGGTGCGGGTTTGAACCCTGTCTGTGTTAAATTCTGCGTAAACTTAAATATTAATTCACTGTTTAAGTTTCTGCCGACCTTTTTTGAAGTCTTTGTAATTAGCGACAAATTACAGCGTCATCTAGAGAAGGCTTGGAATGCTTAACTTTATTTTCGTATTTTAAACATCAATTGTTTCGGACACCTGATTCTAATTTGAATATTTAATGAAATTATAATAACGTCGACCAATACGACAGGAACTTTATCAATTCTCTGAAATACAATAATAAGTCAATCGTATTGAAATGGTGTCATTTTATTAATTGCTTTTTATTAGTGGCCATGGTAGTCTTAAATATAGTAAAGGTAATGTAACTGAGATTTGTGTTAAAGCGGAGTACCTGTTTCAAATATGATTTTATTTCAATTAAAGTATAATAATATTAATCATCTTAAAATGTCATTACATTATATAAGATGTACACAAAGGTTGCAAGTAGCGACGCGGCGATGCGTACACGCCGCTCCTTCTCTGTGAACCCCGCGGCGGACTTGATCCAGCGCAACGCATTCAACAGCTTCATGGGACACCTCGCCAAAAACAACAGGGACTTCCTCGACCGTATCGGGAAGAGAGGTAAGTGCTGCAGAGGAAAAAGAACAGGACAAAGTCTGAGATGAGATGGATCTCATAAGAAAGATATTAATAAAAATATTCGATACGTTGCAACGTAAGTTTTAATAGTGTCTACATTAGTAGTTGATTTACGTATTTAGATACGTAATGTTTGTCCCATGGCTCTTTAAATGTTTGTAGGTTTCTGTTCAGTAATAGGTTTTGCTATTGTGGTTAGTTGAATAGAAGTAGAAGCCTCCGTAGTAGAGTCGCTATTTACAATTCTGCATGAAGGTAGTGGTTGGTGGTGGTAGTTATGCCTTCATTTAATGGTGTCTGTAATAAATTGTTTTCTACATTTCTAGATCGAGCGCAGTTGCTTCGGCTGGCGAACTGAAGAGTTACTCGAGGCTGCCTCTAGACTTAACGCCAATCCGCTCCTCGATATTAGATTAAACGCTTCCAAGCAAAACTGTACAAATATTGTTAATGTTATTTACAAAATGTTACATTTTACAAGCCAAGCTCTAAAATTGTTGCGGCAGCAGTTTTAAATAAATTGTCTTTTTAAGTGTGTCATTTATTTGCTTTCCATTTACAATTCATGTTTAAAATAAATATATCAGGTGAAATAAAAAAAAACATTAAATTGCAAGTTAAAGTTATACTTGAGTGAAAGCAGAACCTACAATTGAAGAAATTCCTAAATGCTGGGTAGATCGGAAACAACACTGCTGCTGAAGTTTGTGTCTAATAGCCTATTCACGGCCACACCGACGCCGGCAATCCAGAGAGTAACTTCCAGAGCAGTTTCTAACTACTTGTATTTATGAACTTCAATGACGGAGGGAAGTGCGATAAGCTATTGTGTTCATTTCTGCTGCACTAGGACTTTGTGAAATGCATATTTTCCTACCTTATCTTTTACTCTCTATTTTTCGCTGTAAATAAATAGATTCGTCTTAAAAATTGTTAAATATTATCTTCATTTCCAGTATTATTTGTCTATATATCATACGATCATGGTTTTTTTGGGATCTTATATTCAGCACCATATACTAGACGATAATTAGAGTACCCACTGCCTATATTACTTGAAATATATTTACAGATAAAGCATCTGACATTTCTCACGAAAATTTTGAGTAAGACCTGGCTAGACTTTATCGTGTTATGTATTATCAGTAGCAGTACTAGCAGTGGTTCTTAACCGGTGTTCTACGGTCCACTAGTACTCCCTGGCAGAATCTCAAGTGGTCTGTGGAGTCATTATAATTAACTGATAAGTCAGTGAGCCATCACGATGCGGTGAGAATTTGGACTAAATCTTAATGCTCATGACAAAATGTTAAGAACCACTGCTGTTTATTAGTACCGGTAGTTGATGGCTAATGAAGTGTATATGACGGCGAAGGCCGGCGGGCGGGTGAAGCGGCGCATGCCTTCGCTCTCCATCGACCTGCCCATGTCGGTGCTGCGCCAGAAACTGAGCCTGGAGAAGGAGCGCAAAGCCCAGGCGCTGCGGGCCGTCGCCAACAGGAACTTCCTCAACGACATCGGCAAGCGAGGTTGGTCTCTTTACTTTCTGAAAAAATACACAAGTAACGTATACGCAGTGGTTGAGTTACGATGTCGGCCCATTGCACATCGGGCCAAAGCATTTCTCCTACGAAGAGACGTGGTGCATGACCACTAGTCGAACAAACCTGTTGCAACATATTTTTACAAGTCGTCATATTATATAAAGTGCAAATCGTTTCTGTAATAATATCATTGACCTCCACACATACGGCAAGAGATCACCACGTCCGATTTTTTAATATAAAAGCGTGAACTGTACATTTTATTAGAAAGGAAATATTTTGTGTTTATAAAGTGGTCATTAAGGTTCAGTTAGATTAGTAATAAAAATTAAATAGATTGTATCGACTTTGGATTTTAACATGTTAAACTTATATTTGCCGGCGACACACGCGAGCTAAGTACAATAATACCACTTTGTCGTCATCATCTTATGTTACCTCTACATGTTATCCCAACTTTATAAGGGCTTTTTGTTTGATTGGAGGCCTATGCGCTATAACACAAGACAATATAATGTACATTCAGCGTCAGATCAAGTTACCCCCCTGCAGTGGAAAAATAGCACTTGTGCCCCAGACATAAGGACGGTCAAACGGTCCAAAGGTCAACAAGGGTAACTCAACGTGACGCCGTGTGTACACTGTGAAATTCAAATAAAATATTGAGTATCGAGACCAAGATTCCAAATCTCATGCCTATTTCGTGTCTCATTTCCCGCCGTGCCAATCAAATGCTAAGAACCTTGGTGGTCTTGTATAATTGTGCGTTGTATATTGGGTAATAGGTACGTTGCATCAGGTGTGCATGATACATTTTTACTTGTCTTTATGGTTCAAATAACCAGTGCGACAAGTTTATCTTCTGGCTGTTTTGGCATAAAATGTTAACAGCTCTTCCTAGTCTCTAACTCCAGATTCCCTACTTATTAAGATATTTTAATATTATTATCTAATTTTTTGTGAATGAGTCATTCATATTTGGAATTGGAAATTGTCTACTTCTTGTAATAATACATGTCACTTTAGCCCCTCATAATAATAACTGGTTCCACTGAAAACCAGCGTTAGCGGCTTCTACTCTAGTCGCTAACACATGCTGAATGGATACCATTTTGGGCACATATACTTGTACACCTGTATTGATTTGCCTACTGTAAAATTTTAAGTTGTGTTATTTAAATGTACTTGTACTTTTTAATTGTGTCCAAATAAATATTTTTTCTTTCTTTCTTTCTTTCTAAAGAAGGTTTTAAGTTTCTTTAGAAAATTGTCGTCCTTTTGTGACACTTGCTGAGTAAACCGATTGAGTTCCGATTTCTTAAAAAAAACTAAACTTATCGCACTGCCGGTAAACCACAAGCAAATCTTAGTTCAGTGATATAAGTACGAAATGTCTTATCTAGACACATTTGTTGCCTACATTGTTAACCCTATTGTTAATACTAATTAAGTCACATTAAGTACATTTTCAGCACAAGTCCAAATGTATTATATGTGTAGTGCCTACAGATAGGTCTAAGATATCTATTATTGAAGCATTAGATATTTCCTGAACAATTGAACTGATTTCACGGATTCTTGAACAAAAACATTAATCTCTATCCGTCTTTTAAGTTAAGTAGATATTCGATTGCTTTGTGACACTTGCTCGCTAAGCCCTAATGGAATCCAAGATTTAAAACCTGCTCTTGTTCGCAAAAAAAATGTGATTAGAATTCTCTAGGCATTTTTTTTCTCTTCAGTTAATGTTTTGTTATTGATTGTTGACCAATATATTTTATGTGATAGACGGCCGACGAGCATACGGATCACCTAATGGTAAGCGATGGCCGTCCAGTGAAGTCACATGTGCACTGCCTTTAATCTCCCCTTCCTACGGTATTGGGCCTCCGGTGCCCTCACTCATTAGGTGAAACACAATGCAGGCGCTGGTTCACGATGGATTTCTGTGAGATCGTCAAGCTTACATTCTTATGTACAAACGTGTTATACTAATGAAAACTAACATTTTTCCCCAAGGAATAAAGGTATAATCTAAAAAAAAAGACCGCCTGCCGATACAAATCAGCTGATCGCTTTTGTATGGGAAGGTGTTTTTTTTTCAGACATTAGACCCTATGTTTCATGGGGATTTATTTGTTATCATCAGTTTAATGCCCTCGATATATATGGAGTATGTTTGAAGTCGTATTCATACAGCTAACATGGTATAATCGCGTAGACATGGTTTATTAAGACAACGCCTTCTTTTCTCCTTATAAATTGCTCATATATTAGAAACTTATATGTTTTATGTATTTGCAGGTTTCCAGTGGGTTCCGTCATTAGAAGCCGGTAGATATTTTTAAGTTCATCTAGTACCATACATAGGCACCTACGCTGTGTTTTTTGGTGCAGTTTTGCTGAACTGAGTAATTTGTAATAATTGTTGCGATTATATTTACTATTGTGATGATTCAAAATTCTGTAGTATTTTATTTATTTTGAATAGTAATAATATATAACTTATTTTGCCTAGAACCTAGATTTTAGATAGTGGAACAACGTAGAAGTTAAAACTCTTTAACTTAGTAGTTTAATACAAATACATTCGAGGCCATAATTCTAAATTCAGTGTAAAACATTTTCCGTAGATAGTAATAAGAGTAACTACCTTACAGTATATTTTAAATACTAAGTTTTGTCACCATAATTGATTTTATATAACTCCAAGTTATAACAAAGATATAACATATTTGTAAAATTAAAAAATCCATTGAATGCGTACCTATTTGCTTTGTGTCACATATAGTTTTGCTAAATCTCCTAGAAATTATATTTTTTTAAACAGAAAAGAATTAGTTTAATATAACCGACCGTGATAGGTGTTGTATAGTATTGAGTAGAAATTAATAAATAATCTAATTACAAAATTCTATAGAAAAAATATGTAGAAACTTTATACATAAATTGGAATCTTGTAGAATATTTGATGCGAATTAGAAAATGCAATAAAGTGGTTTAAACAATTTGATGTTTTATTTAATTATACCTTGTTAGGAAAAATAGATAAGACCGGTTTCATCACTTCTGAATAAGGTTACGATAGCGTCATATAAAGATAATTTGTTATAGATATTCTCCATTGAACGTGTAAAATTTAACGTCACTTGTGACTCCTTTGGTGTTGCAGGTGTCCCTGGGTGGCGGTGATCACTTATCATCAGGTGATTCGTCAGCTTGTTTGCCCCCCACTTCACCTTTTCATAAAAAACTAAGCCAAATAAGCTATCTAAAACTTATGCAGAAGTAGGTAATAACACCGAGCTATATTGTTATAATGACGACCCGTTTGGAACAGTGGTAGTGAACGCTGCCTTTGGTCCAAGGGTTGCGGCTTCAATCCCCACACAGAACAAACATTTGTGTGCATGAACATGTCTGTTTGTATTGGTCGGGGTGTTTCTATGTATTATAATGTATTTACAAAAGGAAAAGATAAATGTATATATTTGTAATCCCACTGTTGATTCTCCTATCCGTAACACAGGTGCTTGAGCTACCTATCTCAGAGTTAGATCAACGTATGTGGTGTTAAAAAATATTTATTTATTAATAATAGAAGTCAAGAGACGTCTATGATGATTGTAATACGTACTAGTTTATAAAGATCAAAACTAATACGTCGTATTACAATTATCATAACGCTTACAGCCATACATTGCTACGTAAATGCGTATTAATCACAAAAATAATCTTTATCTATACTTTTGTCATAATCGTCAAATTAAGAAATCAAAAGTAAAAACATTTTGACAGGCTTTATATATCAATGATAGCTTTAAAGAAAATTAAAAAGTTAAGGTGTTACATAATCTTTTTTTGCACTTTATGCCACAGCTCACACTTTATGCAACAGCCGCATTTCTTAGTAAATAAATAAATAAATAAAAATTGTTTATTTCAGACCATAGTTTTTGATCCATAGATTGTTAGTAACAAAAAGACTTAAAATTATATTAGTAGGTACATATCGACAAAATAAATAAAATTAAATTAAATTAAAAAAAGAGAGATGTTGCTAGGAGTTACCAAAGAAACTGGTTTCAGTGGTCAATCTTCGCACCAGGCACTTCCATAGCGGTGAGGTGTATCTATCCGCTAGAGTCATCAGGATGGTGTTGCGGCTGTCCCTCACCCTGCGGACCAGTGACGCGGTCTTTTTTCGGATAATTTCCTTAAAACCATCAATCTGGTATTCCGCGAACATCCCCGACTCGCTACAAAAGCGAGGCAGCCCCAACATCATCCCGAACATTTTATTGTATTGGACTCTGAGTGTGTCTAGGGGTCTTTTCGAATACGTAGCCCATAGACTTCCCGTGTACATGTTTTGGCAATATGCTTTAAAGAGCGTGACCTTAACTTGTTCAGTACAGCGGGAAAATCTACGGATCAGCATATTCCCTCGAACCGCAAGAGCCCTCCGCTCCCTTTCTATGTCTGCGTCATCTTTAAGGTCATCAGTAACAATATGTCCTAGATATTCAAATTGTGTAACAACGTTAATATCTTTCCCGTTCAGTGTAACGTTGCAAGTTTTAATGAATGACAGTCAGTATTAGCTCAAAGTTATCATCATTTACACTGCCAAAAAGTTAGAAATTGATACCCCACAAAACACACAAAGTGCGCGCAACTATATATTTATCTGTGGTCACAGACGATTGATTAGTCGATTTCGCGCTATTTTATTTTGTAATTTATTTTTTAAAAAGAAATTTATCTATTTTATTTAGAGTATGAAAGTGAAAAAATAATAGAAAAGTATTTTCAGGATTTGACTCCACCAGATATTTTAGCAAAAACTTCAAGAGTTACAAATAGTTTTTTGCCAGGAAAATCTACTCGATTATCAAGTACGCCTACAAACCTTGTTGTAGTTTCCCTGAAAATTTTTCACTTTGAAGATTAATACATGAATGTAGATGATAAAGTAGCAGTAGTATGAGACTGCACATAATTCGATATCAAAACACTCGCGAATACTATTAAAAAACTCGCCAAGGCTCGTTTTTTAATATGTCGCTCATGTTTTAATAACCCTAATTACGTGATTGTCACTGTATGTACTACTATTATATTATACCTAGTAAATTGCACATAGATAGAGAGAGAGTGGATGAAATAAGGCCACGTTAACATTATATCAATTTTGAAAGTTAAAATTACAGGCCCACTTAAACATTTACTAAGTAGATTTAGTGTGAAAAGGTGCCTAAATCTATAAAATAAGATTGACTACATAAATTGAAATAAACTACAAAATTTAAATATTTAACAAACAGTGCAATAACAATAAAGACTCTACAGAAACGCACATAAAATAAAAAAAAATATGATAGAGATAAGTATACTTACCAGTGTCATTAATTAAATAAATGAATAAATACCTACTATTGGAAATACAATAGTGAATCACACGTTTGCCAGGCTTCATTAACTAAACTAAACATGATATGTGCAGAAATGGGCAAAAGATTATACCATGCTTATAGAAAGCGACTACCATATCTGTTATAAATACAGGACACAATGAGCTCCCCCACAATGTAAGGACATATACAAATAAATAATAAATAAATATTTCACAACATCACATACATTGATCTGACTCCGAGATAGGTAGCTCAAGCACCTGTGTTACGGATATCAAAATTAACAGTGGGATTACAAATATATAAATATAATACTTTTCTTTTGTAAATACATACTTATAATACATAGCAAACACCCAGACCAATACAAACAAACATGTTCATGCACACAAATGTTTGTACTGTGCGGGGATCGAACCTGCAACCCTTGTATCAGAGGCAGCGTTCACTACCACTGTTCCAAGCGGGTCGTCAAAATAACATATAGAACATTAACAAACATTATTATATTACTCAGTGGCAATAAGAATGTATTTTTTAAATGTCACAAATACTCGTAACGTGTGATGAATGATGATATCATACCTAAAAGAGATATGAAAATGAAGACGAATTCAAAATAGGCTGCTTGATTTACCAGAGAAAATTGAAAACCAATCCATTACCACAAGATATTTGGATGGAGAAAGGAAGGAAAGATAAATAAGAGAGAAAGTATCTGTCATCAAACATTTACAACCTTTCATTTTCTCTCTAAATCTCAATAAATGCACTTTGTAAGCATGTAAATGATATTTGTTATCTGAGAAGAGCGTCCTAATGTCTACTTAAGTGTCGTAACGCTCCTTCTCGTATTTATCGGAGTTATTACAATTTTCAATATGTATGTAGGCACAACGACCAAAATTGGCCATTAGATAGCGCAATCATTCGGTGTGAAATCGATGGAAAGACCGATTTATGTATTTAGGTTTCTCACCCAATCATGTGTACTTATTTGTACTTAGGTAGGTAGTGAAAGCCTAGCAGAAAGAAGATTACTTATATTTTAAAAGCGCCATCATTTTATAATATCTGAAAAAAATAATGCCAATTCCGATAAAAATGCATGATATTTCCACCAAAGTATATTATGTAGTTCTAACAAAACAAAAACAAAAACAAAACAACACGCTGAATCTTGTATGTAGGTATTATCTCTTTTAATCTAATTCTTAACATCGAATGACGTATAACATGTCCAATAGTTTTTTAGATTTTCGCGTTGCATTATAAGTATAATGTATCAATACGGGGATTAACACGATATATATTATGTGAAACAACATTGTGTACTCACATATTTGGCTCGACGTTTCGGCTACGTTACAGCAGCCGTGGTCAGTCCGCTCGTGACAATGTTGTTTCACATAATAAATATCGTGTTAATCCCCGTATTGATACATTATAGGTATAACATGTCCAGTCTACGTGCGACCTAAATTGGTAAACTGGTGTGGTTATTTTAACATTTGTATATCTGTACTTAGTACAAAGAATGGAGGTTTTAGTGAAAGTTAAATTCTTGCACCGACGCGCGCGATTAACAATAGGAGGAAAACCGTTCCGTTAAATAATGAAATCATACCTATATAAAAGTATAGCGTGGACTGCGCTTGGCAGACTGTTGTTCCGTTGTTGATTTGAAATACTTAATGTTTTTCTTACAAGACAGTTGACCTTAGAATGGAAAATGTTACAAGGACGTTGTGGTTCCTTGTTAATTAGCCATATCAACCTACATCTATGTAAGGAAAAAATATTATTAGATATCCAATGATTTTTGATTTATTGGCTCCGACTCTTGACCCCGTATAGCAGAAAAGCTAAAAAAATAAAATATTAAAAAGAGGAAGCAAAAAGCAATTAAAGTTCGGCGATATAAAGTTCGTCGGGAGCCACTCTAGTCTACAAATAAATAGAAATTTAAATCAAATTATTATCTAGTCTACCAATCCGGTTTCTGAAAATGTGGCTAAATATTTTCATTATAATCCTGCTCGTTAAAATAACCCAAATCAGTATCAGATAGTCCCAGAGGTGGTTTAAGTTGGGTCTAATAATCAACGCGGTATATTAACCCTAGACTCGATACTGACCAAGATAATAAAACAGTTTTATATGACTCAATGAATGTTTTATTTTCTATTGGAATATTCCAACTCATCTAAGCGTGTGATTCCCGGTTGCGTCCAAAGGTGTCGCTTTGGAGCCTAGGGCATGCTTAAACGATGATTGAGGATTTGGGTAGTTAAAATGAAGCTACTGCCGTCTGACCTTTGCAACCCTTTAACAGGGGAACCAGACCAACTGTATCATGGTTACACGTTTTAATAACTATCCGAAACGTGCAGGTTTCCTCTCGATGTTTCCTTCACCGCAGACCTATGGTAGAAATACGCACGTAGATTTGAAAAATTCAGAGGTAAGATAATCGGATTTTAACCATGACCTCCATCTGGCAGGTGAGTTCTTTTTCAGTGATCCCTTTAAAAAAACACCGTGCTTATTTGATTAGCTATAGCCAATGTTGAACCCCAAACATACGCGTAATACAAATCGGTGATTCCTGTTCCAGTACAATACAAAATGGAATAGACTTCATTTGTAGGATTGCGTAACTTGCCCTACGCCTCTGGTTCATGTACATCTATTACAATTCGTATTTTGCTACATCCTATCCATCCATAAAAGACAACCTGATTTATTAGTGCTATTATTTTGGTAGTCCTAGTGTTCATTTCATCAATTATTCAAAAATACGAACATGAAAACAAAATGGATTAAAAAATATAAAGAACCTTTAATTTAAAAATGTATACATACCCAATTTTAATTTTACGATTCAAAACGGTGCATGCTACGACTCACGGAGTTCTTGCTACGAGTCGTAGTCGCGCAGTCTACGAGCGCGGCACTGGCTTGCGCTACGAGACGTATCACATACAAAACTAAGGTGGATATTCCTCACTGTTTCATTTTAATACGTATACCTATTAGAGCACTCCCCGTGGAAACATAGGTAAATGACACTTTAGAGTGAAGAATCTTAATTACTGATTTTGGTACAAATATGTTCTATTCATTTGGGACATTGGATACATAAACAAGTACAAGTATATTGTATACGTTAACATAATTTGTTTAGTTGGTTTTTTATTTTACTTTAAAACTATAAGTTACATAAAGACATGTAGACTGTATAGTTACAGTCGTATATGTAGGTAATAGGTATGTTATGAATCCATAGGTATTTGTTTATATGATATTTAAATATATTTTTTAGTATTAATTCAGTCATAAAAATTTAAAGATATCTGGTCTATGAATAGTCACTTAGATAAGCTGTTCCGGATTAATGCAATCCAAGTAAGCACTTTATAATTTAATATCAACCAACACGCTGGAATTCAAACTAGATTAGTTGGAACACAAATCTTTGTAAGCAAAACAAGGCTGTGAAAATATTCGTTTTTGAATAGTTAACTGAAATACAGTTCTCTAGAAATGTTAAATGTCTTTTGGCTGCAAATTAGATGTGACACCGCAATATTTAACGAACTCTGCAAAAGTTTAGACAGGTAGCTTTCTAATTAACGAACTTCTGAGCTAATGCCGTCTTTTACTTATGCGCTTTTCGGTTATTTCACACTAATGGTGGATAATGAAGAGATAAGTTGGCCTGTATTTTCAATTAATGTTTCATTAAAGTAAGTAAGTTTACCCACTATCTAAAAGTTCTTTAAAGGAAATGTTGTTAAGAAAAGATGGTAGAAGAGGTGCTTAACGGGTCAAGCTAACTGTCTACCAATACACCATGACTGGCCAAAAAACATCAATTGTAATAGAGAATATGCTTACCTTCCATGTCAACTGCGGCTTATTACTATGCTTTTTTGCAACTGGCTCTATCAACGAGGAAAAAGTTGTATGTAAATATTGTAAATTTGTATGTCCGCAAACGCAATTTTCAAATTGCAAATAATAAAAGAGCTGCTTTGACCATCAAGGCGTGACGTAAGTAAACAGCAATACTCGCCTTAACAA
Source organism: Marasmia exigua (assembly GCA_019059595.1). Lineage (NCBI taxonomy): Eukaryota > Metazoa > Arthropoda > Insecta > Lepidoptera > Crambidae > Marasmia > Marasmia exigua. The sequence continues at coordinate 3,649,832 of CM032464.1, read as the reverse complement.
AGTTTGTCTCGTCGGTGAAATGCTTTACACTGCTAATATGAGCAAAGGTAAATAGCCTCTAGTGGATGTTGTGTCTTGGTGTAAGCAATAAAAACAATACTGACTTATTTCCCGACATGACGTAAAGAACTAATCACGCAGAAGTCAGCCGACAGCCAAGTACATCCTTCTATCTAAGCTTTGTCTGTAGATTGTCTAGATACTATGGCGGTTACCGAGCCTTGATCACTTTTACGACTAAATCTGACTAACTGTTTATCCGTACTTAACCTACTTAATCCATAGAAGGATGAAATGTAATCCTAAAGATGATCAGGTAGTGGTAACCGCTATAGTGCTCAATAGAATCCATTTTCATAAATTTTATTGTTTTCACGCAGAGGGTAGCAGAACTCCGAGACGGCCACGTGCGGGCAAAGCGCAAGATGCCGTCACTGTCCATCAACAACCCCATGGAGGTGCTCCGCCAGCGGCTGCTGCTGGAGGTGGCCCGCAAGCAGATGCGCGAGGCCAACCAGCGGCAGGCGGTCGCCAACCGACTGTTCCTGCAGAACGTCGGGAAACGAGGTAGGTTACAGAACGGACAATTCATACTTTGTTTTATCATCTCCACGGAGGTAATGCCTCATCGTCTACTACTGGAGGTGCCTCGCAAGCAGATGCGCGAGGCTAATTAGCGGCAGGCCGTCTCCAACCGGCTGTTCTTGCAGAACGTCGGGAAACGAGATAGGTTACAGAACGGACAATTCATACTTTGTATTATCACCTCAACGGAGGTAATGCCTCATCGTCTACTACTGGAGGTGCCTCGCAAGCAGATGCGAGGCTAACCAGCGGCAGGCCATCTCCAACCCGCTGTTCTTGCAGAACGTCGGGAAACGAGGTAGGTTACAGAACGGACAATTCATACTTTGTATTATCATCTCAACGGAGGTAATTCCTCATCGTCTACTACTGGAGGTGCCTCGCAAGCAGATGCGCGAGGCTAACCAGCGGCAGGCCGTCTCCAACCCGCTGTTCTTGCAGAACGTCGGGAAACAAGGTAGGTTACAGAACGGACAATTCATATTTTGTTTTATCATCTCCACTGTGGTAATGCCTCATCGTCTACTACTGGAGGTGCCTCGCAAGCGAATGCGCGATGCAGGTCGTCGCCAACCAGCTCTTCCTGCAGAACGTAGGGAAACGAGTACAATCTAAACTTTGTTATGCCAACTTCAAGGAAGTGATCCCTCATCATCTACTGCTAGAGATGCCCCGCAAGCAGATGCGCGAAGCTAACCAGACGCAAGTAGGTAACAGAGTTACCAACTAGAGGTGCTACAAGGTCTTGGCAAAAACCTTCGTTTCTATGCTTTAAATTAAGTTTAGGTACTTATATGTATATTTTAGTTCGCTCCGTCAATGCACTACCCCTATTTAATTACGCATGTATACATTAAACACTGGTGAACACACACAGCCCCTATGTGAAACAAAAAGAAAAAAAGTTGAGCGTTGGAAAACTGTTGCATGAATGTTAAACAATATCGTAATATCTTATGTAACAACGATATAAGATATGAACGAAACGACGATACGAAAAAGTTGTAAATAGGTTACAAATAAGTAGGTTTACATAAAAGCCCCAAGGCTTTTATGTAAAACAACTTGTACAAAAGATCTCGTTGCAAAATATATGCCGAATTAAATGATAAAAAAATATACAAACTTAGAGAATGCAGTGGAAAAATATAAGAGTAAAATTTAAACACGTAAATCAACAGTGGGGTATCCACGAGTACATTAGTGTTATTAAAAAAATCACTATAAGACACTATCACTTTTCGCATCGACTTGCCCCGAAGTAAATAACTTGAACAGTTATGTCATGTCATCGGTATCAACGAAGATATTAAAATATAAAAAAATCTATATTTCTCAACATCACATACATTGATCTGACTCCGAGATAGGTAGGTCAATCACCTGTGTTACGGATATCAGAATCAATAGTGGGATTACAAATATACACATATACCTAAAACTATTCTTTTGTAAATATATACTTGTAATACATATAAAACACCCAGACCAATAAAAACAGACATGTTAATGCTCGCCAATGTTTGTACTGTGCGGGGATCGAACCCGCAAGGCAGGGTTCTAGTGAACGTCTACCACTGTTTCAAACGGGTAGTCAATATATTTAACATATACTTAAGCTTAAATATATATTATTATATCAGACATTAAAAATACACAAGCGTTTATCACAGGTATGTTGGTCCAGATAGGAATCGAAGCGGATCCCCGGGTCCTTTAGCCCCCGAACTGTACCAAATGCCCCATAGGGTTAGGACAGTACTTTTCTACACGAAAGTAACAAACCGATTCTCTACATCTACAAAACGTGTTTTGACTCACCTCAGGGAAGTATTCTTGTTTCTGTTTATTTATATAGGAAACATCTAACAATAAATATCAATACACCCTAATGGACATTGTATCTCTTAAGTACTTTTGGAAAGCGCAAGAATTACTTTAATCCATGACCTAATATACATGGGTGACCTACATTCTTCCTCGACTTCACACATACATTCAATCATTTATAATTTTCAGAATATAAATATAGCCAGTGGCTCTCGATTGAATTGGAGAACTTTGAGGTGATTCGCTCGTACGCTGTAGCACGGATGCACGTGTTCTTTACACACAAATGGTTAGACGCACTGTTTCGCGATTGAAAACATTACGAGTAAAAAGAGACAATTTACATAGTCATCGCAACGGCGCTAATCGTAACATCCTAGAGATCCGTCTGTCTTGTTACTGGCTATCTTTTAACTGTGGAATTTTACGCAATTATTGGGGAAAATAGAAAACTTCTTTCATTTTTAATCCGGAGTTTATAATCCGTTAATTTCGTTTTGATCAGTTGCATAGAGTTATGCAGTTAATATGCAAAACAAGCTTAGCCTTTGATAAAGCCCGATGCACTCTTATTTTTTTTTTATTTAGTTTAAAAGGTTGACAATACTCATAAATAATACAACTTTTGTGGATACTCACACATACCTACTCGAATTATTTTTCATCTTCCATATAAAAGTGATCACGTGATTTATACATTTTTAAGACGTTACCATACCAATATAGATTTAAAAATACATGTGTATGGGTACGACTATATACAGCTCTGGTTCTGGTAAAATTATCGTAGATTATAGTGAGCCTTTGTTCCGCCCCTAGCTTTTTAGTAATGAAGTAAATTAAGAATTACCTTCTTTTGCTCTGTCACCCGCCTTCCGTAGCATAGATTCTCATCTAATTTGGTCCGGGTTTTAAATTCTCCCAAAATAAATAGGCTTAGGTAACTGGAAGTGCTTTAATTTAAGAAGATTGATTGCTGTCCAAGTCGCTAATAATTTTTAGTATTGAAGACAAGTCAATATTCTTTAACCGACTTAAAAAAAGAGGTTCTCAATTCGACATGTATGTATATATATATATATATTATTTTTATGTTTCATCGCCAATTACTTTGCCATTTATGAACCGATATAGACGATTTTTTTTAGTTGGATAGTAGGTAGTCCCGGATTGGTACCATGGTCAGGATATCAGGATCTGATGATGGGATCCTGGAAAAATAATTGATTGTTGTATTAAATTACAAGATAGTATCTCGAATGTACTGTTATAAAATGTTATTTGAAGTGTATAAAGTTATAAAAATATTATTTAACACTTTTTAGTTCGTGGTATTTGAAGGCGGTTTTTTTACAGTTTTTTTTTATCGATTAAAATGCAAATAAACTGTTTTTTCGGCAATTTTAATGTTTGTTGCTACTGACTGTGGGGGGGTTCGTTTATTTTGCAATATCTTCCGATTTAGAGGACCAGCTTAAATATGTTGACATTAACCAATTTATCAAAAACTTCCATTAAAGTGACAGTTAGGGCATACTAGCGACACCAATTGATTTTACCCTACCCGTCGCCTTAAAAGATTTAAAATCACTTGAAACGTAAAAATCGAATATTTTAAAATGAAAACTAAACCATAGAGACACTTTTTATTTATTTGTAGGTACCTACACCAAAGACATTACCTAAAACATGCTAAAAGTTTCATGTCAATAGTTATAGTAGTGATTTTTATGTTTTCATCGATTTTAAAACCTGAACTATATCAAGAGTAAAATTCGTGTTTTTTTACAGGATTCTGGGCGAAATCGGCTTCAGATCGCTACGACAACTAGAGGATGTCAAGCGCCTTTGTTCCCTCTGTTGCCATCCAGTCTACTCGCGTGCTTCGTCCAACACCCACCTTGCTCTCTGCTTTAGAATAGTGTACTCGATTGGGCAGAACAGTGTTGTTTAAACTTTTCGACTTTCATACTTAGATTAAATCAAAATTTGCTTTAATCTGCGCTTTTATATCACTTCCTGTTTTTACAGTCTCTTCAAAAACCAACTCGCCAAATCACATGCTTGACACATGGGCATTTATGGAAAAAACACGTCAGATATCAGAACCATATATACGTATGACTGTCGATGAATGTCAGTTTTCGAGAGCTATAAAATTTATTAAAACAAATGAGGCGAGTCGTTTTGATATTGTATGATACCTACCTTTTTGGTGTTGTATAAATTTATCTTACAAAATTTAACAACTACTCACGTCAATTCGTCTCTCTGTTTTGCCATAAAAGACGAATAAACAAACAGACACACACATACACTTTCCCATTCATAATATTAGTATTAGTATGGATTTGAAAATATCATACTTACTAGACTTAGTTACGTTTCTTGACATTATTCTGCCTGACTGCGAATAGATGGACAAATTGAAATTTTCGCATCTCCATATTGAGTTTAAATACCAGGAAGTCGCGACCCAAAGTTTGTACAACACTGACTTAGAATAGCAATCCGTGAAGATATTCCCCTAATATTTTCTTATAGAAAGAAAGGTGTTTTGTAGACCAACAGTCCTAAAAAAATATTGTATGATCTAAAGATACTATTAAAAATACAATGCGACCGAGTTGTTTAGAGATGATAAAAGGTGTGGGAAGTCTACGGTAAGTAAAATTTATATTGAGAAAATGATTACTTATATTGAGACTGATTCTTCTTAGGGGAAAATATTAGGGTACTTTCTCATGAATTGCTAGGTTTTGTAGATAGGACCTTCTATCTTACAGAAACATTGTGTCTGAAAAGATATGGTATAACAAAAATGATAACTATAATGATAAATACTGAGAACTATAATAATGTTTCATAGATTTATCGTAAAAGTAAAACTTTTATTTAATAATAGTAATAATTCTTCTGTAGTTTTCTTCTGACAATCGATTTAATCAATTAATGAAGATAAAAAGGTATGCTTCTTAGAAAATGTTTTTACCATATTACCATTTGTCCTAAATACATTGAGGTGCAGAAGCACATTGAGTTATATCTGTACGTAAAATTTCCTCAACTGATATTGAACTAAATGTATTAAACTCATCGGATGAAGAAATTACAGACCGATTTACTTAAATCAACATGTGGTTATCTGTTCAGCCAACAGCTAGTTACTAAAAACTCTCTAAATTCCTTAAAGTGACGGCTAGGGCACACTAGCGACGCCAATCGATTTTAATTTTTAGCTACTAAACCGGATCTATTTTAAACAATTTCGGGGTTACAATCTCTCTGCAAACACCTATACTATTTATATAATACTTATACTCTGTCAACTGTTTGCTCTGCTAAAATCGATTGGCGTCGCTAGTGTGCCCTAGCCGTCACCTTAAGATGATAACAATTGGTTAAAGAAGGTTGAGGCTGTAGTGCAGTAACGTGTTACCTACCTACTTAGAAGTAGGAATTTTCTAGAGCTGATTTTCGTGTATTGTTTTACACATTAAAAAAGAAAGTGATATTTAATGTGTTTATCGGTTGCAATTCTATGAAGTATAGGACCTGCAATCTAATTCAGTTAGAACAACACTAAACGTGCCAATTATGTAGATATTTCATTATGCAAATTCGCAGGCTTCCGCAAATCACATACCTAATATTTAATTAAGCTGATTATTATCAGTGTAATGTCTAATAAATAGCGTATAACCCGTTTCATGTTTCAGATTTTATTGAAATTATACTTGAATTATAATCTTTTTACCGTTATATGTTTGTGTAAATAGGCAAAGTACGTTTAAACATTTCTTTAATTAATCACTTTTATTTTTTTTAAAATTTCGTATTTCAATACCAAATCTCCTGGTTGGTGGAAAGTTTGAAACAGAACGTACGATTTAAATTAGCAGTTAACATTTTTCAGTGAAAAATATAATTGTTGTATTTTATTTCTGATGTATTCGAGCATTATTATTCTATAAGTCTTTGATAGGTACATATACGTACGTTTTAATTCATAAAAACGGAACGAGTTCTTTCAGACGTACTTTTATAAAGTCCTATTTTATATTCGTCTGTGTAACTAAACAATATATATTATTTGCCGAATGAAATATATTTTCTATTACCTATTTAAATCTAACTCATAAAAATAAACTTAGAATTCCTATATAAATAAGCTTTAATTGGTGTATGTTAACCAGCTCAACATTCACCAATATTTGTTTTTAATTTCAATGTTTTGTGATTATTCTCCTTTGTATAATACCTATTTACTTGTGCCAAAAAATATTTATTTTGGTTAGGGAATAAATAAAAATAAATTATTTTTAGTAAAAATATTTCTACGTGACATAGAGTCACATATGGTTTTTATTTATACTTAGGGGCTAACTTTTAAAGTTATTTACACTACCTTAGATGTAGAGTATGCATTACCGTTATTGGCTAAATAGTCTTTTAGTTTTACGTAACTTTGTGTACAGTGTAGCTGTTGTAAATCTTGAATTGTGTATATTTTTGTTTCGAATCGATCTCTCTAGCGTAATGAGTAGGAAAATGTAATGATTCATACAATATAAATTACGTTCAATAAAAACGTTAAATTATTGATTTGTCTTTTATTGCTTATCTTAGATACCGTGCATAACTTAAATACAAACCGACATATACCACGAAAAACTTTGCAGTTCGATGGTTCTTAGTTCTTACATAGGTTTCAATTTTTTTTTATTAATTTAAACATAAACTTTAATAAAATATATAAACTTTGGTGCTACCGGCAACTTAAGGGACATACTTCCTTATCATTCGATAACTTATACTATTTGTAGCAACTTATGCTATGTAACCATTTTCATAAACCCAATATAAATACAGTTATCGAACAAAATTTTCCGCGATGGTTATTCTGTTATTATTTTTTATTTATTGTTTATCTACAAATTTATGCATTGAGTTGTGTACAAGTTTAATGTTTTTGTGGAATTTCACAAGTTACACTTTTTGCGTTTACGCAAAAGTTACGCTTTTGCAAAATTTCTAATTCTGAGGTTAAATCAGTTAAATATTGCACATTTGATATTTCCCATAAAAATTGTAGGTAGTACCTACGCCCCCCTGTAAATGTCATTTAAATGCCTTCTGATAGTAGTCGCACTGTAGCTGATGGGGCTAACTAGATACCTATGCTCTATTGCACAGAAACAAAACACGGACAATAAATTGAATATGTACATTTAAGCTATTGTAATGCCTAGTTCCTAAGTTGTGTATTTTTGCAATAAAGTATATCTATGTATCTACAATAAGGCGGTCTTAGAGAATAATAAATGCCATGCTTAACCTCAAAATAAAGAATTTTCTAGCTGGTCACAGAAGTATCTACACTTTTCTAAATATTTTAGTCGTTAAATGAAAATAAGTTACCTAACATGAGCTTTAGTTGTTAGCGCTATTATTTTAGTAACAAGATCTTTATAATTTATTTTATTAGCCTCTTGAACATGAAAATAAGATAATAATAAATAAGGTATTTTTTGAAATTTTTCGACTGTTTTGCTTTAAACTTTATTCAAAGCTCTTGGAGAGGTCTTAATTTGGAAAATAGTTTAAAGACAAATCGCTTGAAAACAAAACCTATACTTTTAGAACTTTGAAATCTCATCTTCTTACTTAAAACAGATTACGTACGAGTTAGCATCACCTCACACAGCATATCATTCCCAGTTACGTCCGCTTAGACCTTTTTTTAATGTTTTTTTTTTAATTTATTTACACCATTGTCATAGTAATAAGAATATAAAAAAGTTCCTATTTACAGTATGCTAAAAATAAACAAAACTGGATGAGATGAAATATATTTACAAAACAGCGGGGGCGACCGCTACTCATCGTGCCCAGAATACGGCGTTACCTCTTTGAATGGCCAACCCAATGTGTTGGCCGAGGTAGCTGCCACCATTACTGTCACCTGAAATTTCGAGTAGCCGGGCAGACTTTAATCTTAAGCCAGGATATGGTGTATCTGTTAAGGCAAGAAATACTTAAGATATCACGGCATTTTTTATAACATAACTCGACACTATAAAAATGTATCTAGTTTACAATACATTAATGTAAGAAAATATAAATTGAAAACCTAAAAACCCCCGACGGCGGCCATCTTGGATTTGAAATTTGTCACAATAAATATATTCTGCTACACAAGCCCTTTTATATGATACCTACCCATATTATGGGAGTTGTGTTAAAACATACAATCCATATCTTTGGACGGCGGCCATCTTGGATCGATTTTTATCCAACATAGACTAAGACCACATAGCTAAGACCACACCCCCTTTACTCATCTTTCAAGCAAAAAAAAAAACAAAATCAAAATCGGTTCAATTTTTCGGGAGCTACGATGCCATAGACAGACACACAGACACGTCAAACTTATAACACCCCGTCGTTTTTGCGTCGGGGGTTAAAAAGTAATTTTTAGTGCGCTAACTACGTATAAACAAGCAAAGAAACTCTGTAACTACTAGCAATCAAAGGCCCGTGCCTTTGTTTGCTAGTAGTTACAGAGTACCTAGAGGTAACACCTAGAGTCTGTGGTATATAATCAACCAATAAAAATAATCTAGTTAATTGATCTCAACTATATCTACTATAGTTGGGCCAATATAACAACGTAACCTTGTAACAACGGTCATTGAATTTATTAATATTTCTATGTTAAAAAAGCACAATAACTTAACTTTTTTAAATTATGTTTGCATTTATTTATTTCAATAAAGACAAAAAAGAGAATTTCACGATTTAATTTCTCTGTTAAACTATTTATAAACGTATTCAATATTTACTTTTCTAGAGAATTGAACGTTGGTACAATATTGTGTGTGTCAACCAATTTTCTTTTTAAACTCTAGTGATGTACCATAAATAATAGAACGAATTTAATATTAATCGCTTAGGAATATTCATCCATAATGAAAAGTCACATTATGATTGAAATAAAACGTATTATTCTCTTGTTTATAAATATAAATATCTTGTTTATAAATATAATAATCTTGTTTATAAATATTAATAACTTTGTAAAAAGAAATAAAATCTATCGCACACAACACAAAGCTCATTGATTTCGATGAAAATAAAATAAACTGGCCGCGGATCGATATCTAGGATCGGTACCTACTTTCCTCTTTCTTTTCAATAATTTTGATTGAGATTTCTCCAAATAAAAGTACTAATAACTTCGTTTCCATTATTATAGTATTCGATTCACGTTTGTTTGAAGCACATATCGATTATTCACTTTAATCGAAGTTTTTTAGTAGGTCACTTCTCTATAAATCTAAGATTTAGAAACATTCAAATGTGGCTTATTAGCTTGGCTCAACTATACTCGTACTTACTTTTTATAATTTTTTACTAGTTGTCTGGGCATTTTGTAACAAAGAAGTGGGCTATTTTCCACTGATATTAGGTACTTAACATTATTTGAAGTACCAAATTAGTATCTAGTACCAAATTAGTATAGGTATCTAAACATTTGTCGGAAAGCCTATACTTGTCGCTCATTGCGCCAACCAGGTATTAAATTTACCCCCTACTTTGACGTGAGGGTATTACCTAGTTGACGTATTAAATTGTTTTTGGAACTATGCGGTGGTATGTCTTTGATATCGCTCGCGGATCTCCAGGCTAAGGAATCCATAATTAAATTCGCATACTCACTTTGAGGAGCGCTTACGCCGAACTAGAACTATAGCGCGGAGGACGTGCCTTCGAAGTCAGGTCGAGCTGATCTTCTTTACCTAATATTGTACGCGCGTTTCGAAACTAGAGTAAAGTATTCCGTTGTGTGTGGTTGCGTGTGGTGAAATTTATTGGTCAACTCTATACACAACTCACCCATAATGGTGTTGATTTTTCCAGAGTTATAAGTTTAGTCATGTCATAAATAATCCTTTTATCAATCACACAGTTAACATTACAGCAAATAGTAGTAAAGTATCAGCCTATAACTGTCCCACGGCAGGGCAAAGGCCTCTCAAATAATAGATATCAAGTCATCGCTACTATGATGGGATTAGGCTTAATCACCACGCTTGCCAAATGCAGATTGGTGATCACAAACCCGAGCTATGTTCGAAAAATTCTAAACACTTTTTGCTCGACCCAGGAATCGAACCGGCCCGGTACTTCTAGACCAACAGGGCGTCCGTAATATACGTATACTCGTAGAATGAGTACCAATTACAGGAAAAAATATAAAAATGTGCATGTCTGTGCTTTTCATTTCTGTTAGGCCTAATTCGACCAATCTTTATCCGTATATAAATCTATGGTATAGCATCAGATTTGTATAGAATGACAGCGCTATGCCATAGATTTAGTATCGGAATAAGATTGAGAATGAGATGATGATGTTGATGAGAACTACCATATTTTATTTAGAAGTAGACAATAGATAGGTATACTTTATTGCACAAAATACAGAAATTTTGTGTACAATAATGTTTTTAGTCGATATTTCTGCTATAACACCTGTCTCTCTTTATCTTGCATATATGTAAATAACTACATAAAAAATACAATATAATTGAGCGATGGTAGCTCAATGCAGCTCACGCAGGTGGTCGAAGTTCGAATCCGAGCATGCGCCAATGGTTTTTTCAAATCTATGTGCGTATTTCTACCATTACCATCTGCTCGGCGGTGAGGGAAAACATCGTGAGGAAACCTGCACGTTTCGGAAAAAGTTTCTGAAACGTGTAACCATGATCCAGTTGGTCTGGTTCCCCTGTTAAAGGGTTGCGACCGTCAGACGGCAGTCGCTTCATTGTAATTACCACACCGCTCCAATCCTGAATCATGGTCTAAGCGTACCCCAGACTCCAAAGCGACAGCTTTGCACGCAACCGGGAATTACACGCTAAGATGAAGAAGAAGTACATAAAAAATACAGTACGCGGGATATATTCGTAGTACCAACACTGATAATAAATAAACATCTGTTAAATAATTACTACCAACATTTTCATTTTACTAAAACCTCTCATGAGTAGATAGATACTCGTACATTTTCACTGCCAAGAGAATCCTATTTGAACGGAACGGAAATCCTAAAAGGTTTAATTACCTTCTGGATTTCCGGTCACATCCTATCCTCAAAGTAAACAACGACCATGGTGTACGTACTCATTATCTTATTTACGAAACCACTATCACATGTGGCAATAAATGGAGGTCAGTGTACGATACCCATTGGGCATGGGGTGGCAAAACCTTCTAGCGGCACCACAAGGTAATTTCCGGTTGATGTCAATATATTTACTTTACTTATTAGGAGTAAGGGATAATGAAGAGAAAATACGTTTTAGGAAAACAACTTAGACTAGACTTCATAAAATTGGAAATTCATTTATAGGATTGAGCATTAGAATGATTTAATAAGTTACCTCGAAAAATTATTTATTTACCGGCACATAACTTTATGTTGCATGTAAGAAACTGTCTAATGCAGAAAGCATTAGCGATCTCTCTGATTTCGCGGATGTTAATGGGCGGCGATGATTGCTTTCCATCAGGTGACTCGCTTGCTCGTTTGTTGTCTCTAGCATAAAAAAAGGCTACTATAAAGTAGATGATTATTTTAATGATAAAGATTCCTGGACATATTGATCTCTTCGCCTGTCCTCTAATATATAATTCATTTCTTAATTTTAATTTGACGATTTATCTAAACGATATTGATTATATGCATTGTATATCATACTGTCACTGTAATCTTAATAAGAATGAAAATTGTTATTACCATATTATTTGAAAAGTGTAACTACTGAGTTTCTTGCTGATTCTTCTCGGTAGAAATTGACATTCCGAATCAGCGGTAGATTACATAATATTTGGCATTCATAAATGTTCTATATGGACTTAAATAAAGAACTTTTTGATATTTTGATTTTGACTTATTACTTGAAGAATTTTGCTTTGATATTCGGTCATATCAACAAAGGTATGCAACAGCAGGCAAGCACATGTGGGAATAATTCATTGGTGCACCCGAAACAGCGGAAACCGGACCTATGAAACAAACTTGATAATCAATAATAATCAAATCTTTATTCGCTTTAAGACATGGTATTTAAAGGTATAATAATAATATAAGTTTTGCTTAAAAAGAACGCAAATTCACAATTTCATATATTTCATCATCATCATCATCAGCCTATCGCAGTCCATACTGGACGTAGGCCTCTCCAATTGTTCGCCACCGTGATCTATCCATAGCCATCTTGCGCAGATCGTCCCTCCACCTAGCCACAGGGCGTCATACATTACGTTTGCCAAGACGCGGTCTCCACTCTAGAACGATTACCGATTACCCCATCATATATTTATAAAAAAAAATATAAAATAAAACTTTAAGATTATAGTAGTTAGAATCTCCAGTCCATAAAATATTTATTGTCATATACTTTTAATTCAAGCAGCCATTTATGAAGTTTTGCTTTAAATAAATTAATATGAAGATTCTTTATGTCACTAGGACTTTTATTATAATTTTAAAGCTCAAAGACAAACAGCTATTTGTGTACCTGGCAGATCTTGGTATGACACTCAGTACTAGTTCATCTCCACCTTATTATAAATCGCGAACTAAAGTTAATACCGTACTAAAGCTCTAGCCGTCCCGTGCCAATACACAATGTTAACAGGGGCGGGCATGAGTTTAGTTCCGGAACTTTTCTTAGACCGCGTTTTGAAATAAGGGGTCTGGGTTTCTTTTTTTTTTCCTTTATTCCCACTAGTTCCATTGAACAGTTCCACCGTAGAACTAATGGGACTTTTTTTCCCACTAGTTCCATTAAACCAAATAATGGAACTAATGGGAAAAAAAAGTCCCATTAGTTCTACGGTGGAACAATTTCTCAATAGTTCTACTATATTTCTTATGAGTTCAAAAAAACAGAATATTAAGCATATGTACGTACTAATATGATAATTAAAAAACAAAACAACAAATAAAGGAGTCCCGCCATCTGGCTGCATGCCTAACCATTCGACCAAAGTGGGCACTCTGTTGGGGTTCTTCCACATAAAAAAATTCAGTGATAGTTATGATTTTCTATGAATGATTCTTCATGTTTTTCATTCAAGTTAGGTAAGTATTATATTTAAGTACCAGGAGAACATAGATTTGTTGGAGGTACCTGCCAATATACCTTATCGTAAGGCGTATCTTTTTACAGGGACTAAAACTTTTATACTTAGTTACATTTATCTATAAATTGTCTCACCATTTGGAAGATATTGTAAAAGAAAATAATAACTTTTTACCAACTCCTTGAAATTTAAGTAGGTAACGGGACAATATAGATTTGAAAGGGGAATATCTCTACCCTGGTAATTAATAAGTAGGAAACTTTTAATGTGGTGAGGCATTATCGGCTATAAAATTATTATAGTTGCCCTATGAGTATGTTGCTTCCGGCAAAAGCCGGAACTAATCGTATTTTCCTTCTATTTTCCTTACAAGTGTAAGTGTTGATTGACATTTTCCCATAATCTAGAATTAACGTCTCTAGCTATTAGATATTTATCAATATGTTAAGTTGGTTTTACATCCCGTACCATACATAAAGTACCTACTTACCTAACTTTCAAGACAAATCTAAAATTGTAGGTGTAGATACTCTTTATTCACATCCCACATCATACAAAACTTAAAAGCTATACAGAGATACAATTAAGGCGGTCTTATCGCTAAGAGCAATATCTACAATACAACGTTCAGTTAAAGGAAATTAGATAGGTATGGGTTTTAATTGAAATAATTTTAAAATAATAGTAGTCGCTTTTTCTTTGGCGGCAAAGCAGATGTAGTCGTAAACTGCGTATCTTATCTCGATCGAAAACTATCTATTGGTTATCAAAAATATCGTCGTAAATACTTGAGCTAATCCGAAGCAGCCCTGGCGAGTTAATTTGTCCTACAAATTAAAATGGTGTAAATAAAGGGCTCGATCAAACGTCGCGTCGTCCCGGGGGACTCCTTTGATGCCATTAATTAAGTTTTTTGGCGCTCCAAAGCTTGGAGCCACGCGTGATTTGGCCATGATATTTGAGAAACAATGGTAGTTGGTATACAAAATTCTACTCTATCTTCTTTACTCAGGGAGTGCAGCCTGTGTCAGCCCTGTACCTCTCAACTAAAGGTCAATTTAGCACTTATAGGTAGGTACAGACAGCGACACGTTTAGTATGGTCTGTGAAATTTGTTTATACGATTCTCACCATTTGAACTTTCAGCAGTATCGCAATAATCGTATCAACCGGTCCTGTACTATCTACAATATCTCCTTCCACAGCACAATTAGGTATCCTATGATAATGATACGGCGAAAGAAGATATCCAAAACATAACCATCATTTCAGCCAATAGACGCCTACTGCTGGACAAGGCATCCCCCAATGTTCTCCACACAGATCGGTCCTGTGCCGCCCGCATCCTATGAATTCCCGCGACCTTCACCAGATCGTTGGTCCACCTTGTAGGGGCCTGCCACGGCTGCGACTTTCTGTACGTGGCCTCCACTCGAGGACCTTTCCGCCCCAACGGCCGTCTGTTCTCCTCGCTATTTGCCCTGCCCATGTCACTTGAAGCATGCAATTCTTTGGGCTATGTCTGTGATTTATTTCTCCTGCGAATCTCATCATTTCTGATATGATCATACAAGGAGACTCCGATCATAGCCCTCTTCATTGCTCTCTGGTTGACGTTGAGCCTCCTTAATGGGCACATTGTGAGCGGCCACGTTTCGATTCCGTACTTATGTCATCACTGGCAACGCATCAAAGACTTTCGTCTTGAGACACTGCGGTAGATGGGCCGAAAATATGCTACGTAGCTTCCCGAACGCTGCCGAGCCGAGTTGGATTCGCCGATCGTCTTCGACCGATTTTGGAAGTTGGACTTACCAAGCTGGACTTTTTGTCCGAGGTAGATGTATTCGTCCACAGCTTCCAGTGTAGAGCTTCTAACCTTTACATGAGTGGGTACGACATGAAAATTAGACATTAAAAAAAGTCGCAAAGGATCGCGGACCTCTGGCGGATGACTGGCAGATAACTGGCAGGAGATGGCGCAGGCCGGACCGACCTAGATGGAGACTCTTGTTATCGGAGGCCAAGGCTTACTTTGGGTCGCTGCGCCATAGGTTACCTAGTTACTTAGTATCTATAGGTATTCCAAAAAATATATGTACCTACTTTAAGTACACATCCGTATAAGCTATCACAGATGATCATGGAGACCAGACAGACAGGCGGACAGTTGAGTCTTAGTAATAGGGCCCGTGTTTACCCTTTGGATACAGAATCCCAAAAATGTTTTGTTTCAAGATTCTCCAGATTTTTTCTGTAATTCACCTTATCTTAGTGAGTAATTCCCAGTTGCGTCCAAACACGTCCAGGGTACACTTGAGTCATGATCCAGGATTAGGAAAGTCTGGTAATTACAATGAAGCGACTGCCGTCTGAACTTCGCAACCCTTAGACAGGGGAACCAGACCAACTGAATCACGGTTACATGTTCAGAATCATTATCTCAATACTGTAGGTCCACAATTTTGAGGAACTATCCGAGACGTGCAGGTTTCACTCACCGTCGAGCTAATGATAGAAATATGAACTATGAAATATTATGGAGAACTCCACTCCACTGAACTACCATAGCTCGCCTTTTCTGTAATGTATTGAATGCATAAATTCAACAGTTGGTTTACCCACATTTTACGAATTCGGTGCAAAGGCATCATATATGAATGAAATCCATAACCTAATATTAACACTTCACTTCTAAAATATGTAAAAAGGAACGTAAATGAACTTTTTGAAGCTTTGCTTTGAAGTTGAAATATATGAAATCTGTGTGGAATAATTGGTGTTTGTTGATGATGTCACACACCGAAAATATGTCAATTTAAATAAACTTTTATTGAACTGTCTGCAACACTAAAAATACTACCTAGATGTGTACAATTAACCTTATTTAACTATTTTATATAGAGACAATATTGATTATTAGAGGTCCTTTTTTATTTTTGTCTTATATTACTACTGGAAGTCTGCTGAAGCTTTTCAATAACCGATCAGCTGTTTAGTAAAACCTACTAGCTACTTATTTTTAGCCCTAAGTAATTTCATAAGTATGGAAGAGATATTTAGGTACTAAAGCAGGTCCAAGAGTTACGATACGGTCACTAGTTAACCTTTCCCGATAATTTCATTACGGTGACATCAAAATCATGTAAACGCCTTACCACCTCGAAATTCGCTTGGTGCACCAAAATCAGCCCCCGCCTGGTCTGCGACTAATGGTAATTAAGGTGATTAAATTTACTTATAGCCTCGCCTCGGGAGCCGCGTGATTCCATTACTGACGACACGTCGAGACAGCGACATGGACTTGCGGAAAATGACAGTGTGGAATCTCTGACCTCATTTTATGGGATAGATGGCCGACGAGCTGATGAATCACCTGAAGGTAAGCGATTGCCGGGAGCCTATGGGCGGCGAGATATCAGTGGAGTCACAAGTGCGCTACCAACCTTGACTCCTTCTCCTCGAACTAAATTTCCAGTAAGTAAGTACCTTTACTCATTCCGCCTGCGTAATCATTCAGGGAAACAGTGATATAAGGAAGTCCTCCTCACCTTATCGTGTAATTTCCAGTTGCGTCCAAAGCAGTCGCTCTGGACTATGATTCTTGATTTGGGGAGTCTGGTAATTACAATGAAGCGACTGCCGTTTGACAAAACTCGCAACTCTTTAACAGGGGAACCAGACCAACTGAGTTATGATTTATTTGCTACCCTCAGGGTAAGTATTTGTTTTCTGTATATTTAGTTACGTACTAGTATTCCTACTAACACGTATTCTTTGGTAATCTGACTTTACTGTGGCTTTTTTACCCAGCGGTAGAAGGCAGCTGCAGCCGCCGGCGCCTCTCGCCCAGTCGCCTACCAGCTCAGTCAAAATCGCGACTTTCACCCTTAAAATATTTTTTAACAAATAATCACAGTTTTTCAGTTGCGCGCGGGACGCGGAGGCGAACGCACGTAGCACCTATATAAAGTTTGAGTGTGTTTTTTTGTAAACTACCCTCGTTTTTAAAATGGAAGAGGAAGACGTAGACGATGTAGATAAGAGTGATACCGAGGTTATAAATGAATGTGAAAGGGAATTGGAAGAGATTACCAGAGAGAAAAGGCGAAGAGAGAGCGGAGAAAGTAGCGAAGAAGGTTTTATTACCGTCGACCGTAGAAATCCAAAGAGAATGATAAGAAGTACTTCAGTCAATAGTACTACGGAGAATAATATGGAGACGCAAGAAACTATAAAAGAGTCGGGGGGAGATGAATTCGAAGTTTGTTTATTCTCAAAGCAAATATTAACCAAACAAATGGCTTTTGCTCGACTTTTAAGAAATGAAGGCGTAACGAATATTAGCAAAATAAAGTATAAAAGTGCGTACAGATTATTTATATTATTTAAGACGAAAGATCAAGCTCAGAAACTCGTGAATTGTCAAAAACTAGAGGAATTAGACATAAGAGCTCAGTTTACCGATCATAGTCGCTTATCATACGGCATAATAAGAGGAGTTGATATAGAAATGAGTGAAAGTGAGATCTTAGAAAACATGACTGCTTCATAATATCAGCTAAGAGAATGAAACGGATGAACCTCGATAACAAATGGGTAGATTCCGAAACAGTACGTCTGTGCTTCAAAAGTGTATCAATTCCACGAGCAATTGAAGCGTATGGAATTAACTTTAGAGTAGAAAAATACGTTTTTCCCGTTACCCAGTGCTAAACGTGCTGGAAATATGGACATATTAAAAAGTTTTGCTCTCAGAATAAAATTATTTGTCCGAAATGTGGTGGCGAGCACGGTAACTGTGAAACAGTAGATTACAAATGTGTAAACTGTAAGGGCCCACATATGGCGCTAAATAAATGCTGTCCATTTTTTATTAGAGAGAAAGAGATACGTCGTTTAATGAGTGAAAACGACATGACATACAAAAAGGCGTTAGAATTATTCCTACAAACCAAAGAAGCACAATTGGATCAAACTCTTACTGATTTCGTTACTACTTCTCTCAGGGTACCTACTACCCCATGTAACAACAACTTAATGGAACAAAACCCTAAGAAAACTTACAGCCAAATCGTCCAGGCATCTATAGAAAGTCAAGAAGAACAATCCTTATCCCCCGAAAATACATCGACGAAAACAAAGAAGAAGAAAAAGAAGTCAAAAGGAAATAATGCAGAAATTACTAAGTTTAACATGCCTATGGAAAGTGAAGAAATAGAGGTAGAAAGGGAAAACTTGGAAGTTAGAACTGAAGTGATAACAGAGGACTCAGAAAAGAGAAGAGAAAGAAAATTCGATGTTTGGAAATTAATTTTAAAATTAAAAAGCATTATTTCGTCTCGGGACAGTTTGGAAAACAAAGTATTTTTGATAATCAAAGTTATAGTTGAAGAATGTAAAAAGTATCTCCTTACTTTATTTTCTGGTGGCGATTTAGTTGAACGTGTTTTCAAATTGTTTAATGGATAGACAGTTTATTAATATTTTACAGTGGAACTCACAAAGTTTGCGGCCTAAATTAGTTGATTTTGAACTTTTATTAAATAGGAACAAAGTGCACCTAGCGATACTCAGTGAAACGTGGTTAGAAGAGAATACCCCAATCCATATTCGCGGATACAATATTTATCGAAGAGACAGATATGACTCATATGGAGGAGTAGCAGTCATTTCGCACAAGTCTATAAGTATTCAGGTTTGTTCCGTCAACAACATCAATCCAGGTATTGAAGTGATATATGTGAAATTATTCAACTGTAAGTATTTGGAAAACATAATTTCTGTATATTGTCCTTCATCTGTACATACTAACCAGTCAGATTGGGATACAATTTTTGGCCTTACGTCTAAAAAGACATTAATAGCTGGGGATTTTAATGGGCATCATTGTAATTAACAAGAATGACTCAAGAGGACTTCAACTATTTGACTCTGCCCTAGAGCATGGTTTTGTATCATTGAATAGCGGTGCCGATACCAGAGTAAAATTAGTTAATGGCAATCTTCTCCTGATATTTCTTTTTTATCTTGCGATGTAGCCGTATATTTCAATTGGGAGACACTTAATGAAAACCTGGGCAGCGATCACTTAATTATAAAAATATCCTCAAGTTTGAACAATAGATTAGATTTTATAAAGAGACGGAATTTCAAACTAGCTAATTGGGTCGGATTTAAGGAGGACCTCTTGAACTCATTTTTTAGTTTCGACAGTGCCACATGTACTGCTACTAATGTACAAGAATATTATGATTTCTTTTTGGACGTAATAGTAAAAGCAGCTAATAAAAATATTCCATTTATTAAAATATGTACGAATCCCACCAATCAATTTAAACCTAAAGAATATTGGTGTCCCTCCTTGTCCAAGGCAGTGGCCGAACGTAGACTGGCCCTGAGTAAATTTAGAAAAAACCCAACTCCGGAAAATTTACAAAAAATCGAAGAATAAGTTTTAGAAACTAGAACAAAAATTAAAAAAGCAAAAAGTAAAAGTTGGCATGACTTCTGTAATAGTATTGACGAGAGTACATCTGTTTCTGATATGTGGAGTAAAATGCGCTGGTTTAAAGGTTGTAGTAGGTCAAGATGTGTCGTACCAGATGATAAAAAAAAGGAATTGTTACATTATCTAACTCCGGATACTGTTGCTAACCGTCCGCCTAAGTTTAGATCAAGTAATACTCTATTAGAAGCTAAATTTTCTATTCAAGAGCTAGTCTCGTTATTAAAAACTAAGGATACTGCTCCGGGCATCGATGGTATCACCTATTCTATGATTTATCATTTACCCTTGACCGGCAAAGTGTTTCTGTTAGACTTATTTAATTCTATTCTAAGACTAGGAGCTGTACCTAATCAGTGGCGATCAATATTGATTGTACCTATACCGAAAGCAGGAGTTGTGAATTCAGAATATGATATGAAGTTGAGGCCTATTTCTCTTATTTCGTGTGTTTGCAAATTATTTCACAATTTAATAGCCAAGCGATTAGAATGGTTTGTCGAAAAACATAAAATTTTATCAACTTATACGAGCGGTTTCAGAAGAGCTCAGTCATGCCTAGATTGTCTAACAAGACTTGTGACTTTCATACAAATAGGCCTTTCCTCGAATACCCCTACGGCATCCTGCTTCCTAGACATAGAGAACGCATACAACAACGTTTTGGTTGAGAAAGTAGTCAGTATCCTTGATGAACTAGGAATTGGAAAAAGTATTTGCCAATATTTCTGGTCATTCCTAAGCGATAGGCACCTTATGATCAAAAATGAAAGTGAAGTTGATAACATCGAAGTGAGGCACGCTAGAGTAGGACTGGCTCAGGGAGATCCTGTATCGCCCTTGCTGTTTAATATAGTTACTCACAACATATGCCACCCAATTTCAAATGTTATTATATCTCAGTACGCCGACGACTACGTATTATATATTAGTAATAAAGATCTACAAAAATGTGAAACTGAATTACAATCAGCAATAAATAATATGATTAAGTTATTAGACAGGATAGGACTTCAGTTATCTGGTACAAAATCAAAAATCTGTTTATTTAGTAGAGGTTTTAGGAGAAAGCAGCTGACTTTACACATAAATGATCGATTCTTAAAAACTGAGAAAAATATCAAATATCTTGGTATATGGCTGGATGCATCGTTGCGATGGAACAAACATATAAATGAGATTGCGGAAAATACCTCAAAGTTTCTGAACATATTAAGAGTTTTGTCAGGATCTGGATGGGGTCTTCATCCTAACCATTTACGTTCACTTTATATGTCAATAATTAGGAGCCGGCTCGATTACGGTTGTTTCCTTTACAATAGTGGAGCGAAAACGAATTTAGCCAAAATTGATAGAATACAAAATCAAGCATTAAGAATTATCGGTGGGTTTATAAGAAACACACCTATCCATGTGATGGAATGTGAAATAACTGTTCCTCCGCTACAGCTAAGGCGATTATATCTAGCATATAAATATTGTATTAAAAGTATGTTTGTATCGGGTAATAATACTATAAAACTCCTGGATGATCTTTGTTCAAACAATCATAATAATTATTGGGAGAGAGTTAAAAAACCTTTACTTTGGATAGTATATAACGAATGTAAAAACTGTATAATGTTTAATTCAAATCCTATTGAGATGTTTAACTTGGACATATGGGTAAGCAAAATTAAAATAAATGAGATTATAAACTGTGAATTAGATTGTATTAAAAAATCAAAAAAGAACTTGGACTTATGTATCGAATTTGAAATTATAAAAGAAATTAACATAAAATATACTGGTTGGACAAAGATCTATACAGATGGCTCAAAAAATAAAGATGGTATGGGAGCAGCTTATTATGACCCGTCTAGAGGCATATCTGCTATGTATAAAATTTGTTCTGATATTTCAATTATGACGGTGGAACTCATTGCAATCTTCGAAGCATTAAAATATATTGAAATTCAAAATTCAACTGATTGGGTTATTCTTACAGATAGCAAGAGCGCTATTCAACATTTGGCTCGGTGCGCCTCTGGATATAGCAGAGGTGTTCCGATAGCCTACGATATTTTGAGAGTCGTACTAAAGCTAGATAACGATAGAAATAAAAATGTAAGATTGCAATGGGTTCCATCTCACATGGGTTTAACTGGTAACGAGGAAGCTGACAAACTAGCCAAAACAGCCTGTTCTTCTGGTATTAACTATGACATTTTACCGTTTTATACCGAAGTTTTACCTAAATATAGAAGAATTGTATTTAATAAATTTAAGGAATATTTTGATAAAAGAAGTACAGAAAAAGGAATTTGGTTTAAAACTATACAGTGTCAGCTCCCTCGCATCCAATGGTTTTTAAATGGTAAATTAAGTAGGAGACATATTGTTGTTTTACATAGATTGAGGTCTGGACATTATCCGTCTAACAAAACCGCTTACCTCATGAAAAAAGTTTCCAACCCTAATTGTGAAGTTTGTGGCACCATAGATGATGTTCAACATTTACTGATAGAATGTAAAAAATATGAGCAAGTGAGAAACTCACTGATTCAAAGATGTAACATAAATTTGTATGAGATGGGCGCATTCATTAGTATTTTAAACGTTCCTAATTCGCAAGCTGCAAAATATTTAGCAGAAATGTTTTTGAATCACTGAATTTTCCCGCTCGCGCAACTATCATATCAGGACGCAAACATGTATATATTAAGTTACGATGGGGCTGGCATGTATGTTCAATCAAAAGCCCCCAAATAAATAAAGAATAAAAAAAAAAAAAAAAACGTATTCTTTGGTAATCTGACTTTACTGTGGCTTTTTTACCCAGCGGTAGAAGGCAGCTGCAGCCGCCGGCGCCTCTCGCCCAGTCGCCTACCAGCTCAGTCAAAATCGCGACTTTCACCCTTAAAATATTTTTTAACAAATAATCACAGTGAGTGCTTCGCTTTGTAAAACTTTTCTCATTGAGCCCCGAGACCGTATAGAAAAACGAAAAAAAAATACACCTTCAAAATGTTTCTCCTCTTTTCGTTCATAGGCTTTAACCATAGAGTAACTTGCTTCAACCCCGCCGTAGGGAAGACCTCTTTGTCAACACGACCCGTATCAATTTTATTTTCAATGGACAGATAGAAAACGTCGTAAGCTGACCCTCATTCAAATATTTGTTTGGTAACAATGTTACACAATAGATAATTTGCTACATCAGAGTTTATTAGTCATACAATACAATTTGGTATCTACCTAAGTATAAGACAATACTTATATAAATTATATAACTGCATCTGCAATCTTTGATTTGTAGCCTATGTATGTCCATGGGAAGCCTTCCATCAGATCAGACTTGCCTCACTTTCAAGTAATCTTTCCCGGAGTCTTTGATTTACTTCTTTTAGAATGTAGGTGTTTTCGTTGGTCCTGCCTATTTTCATACTGAACTGTTTTACTAAGTAGGTACTTTTATATGATTAGAATGAAATCACAACAAGCTTAACAGCCTTGAAATCTATAAAATAATAACGGTTTGGCTGCTAGGAGTATTTCCGGAGGGCTACGACTTAGGGACCTTGAAGAAAAGAGCGTACTGTTTTATAAAAAGGCCGACAATACACTTAGCGATCTCGCTGATTTCACGGATACTTTCCATCAGGTGACTGGCTTGCTCGTTTGTCCGCCTCTAGCATAAAAAAAAACATCTTTTGATAAAGCTTACAAATGCCTCAAATTCATAGCACGCCCACCCAACCCAACTTTACTTCTGCCCTAAAATAAAACAAAATACACACTCGCACGTCTTTCATTCCACGTTCGCTATAAAAAGCTCTACATACACATATGCTAAGCAGTAGGTAAGCATCTAATAAAAGCATGTGCAAAGATTCAAACATGTTTCACAACGTAGATAGTTACTTATACTAAATATGTGACTTCATACTGATTAAAATTCAGCTGCCTGCAGAGGCACATATAAAATTTTATTTTTTTCTTCTTGATTAGGTAAGTACTTAGTAGCATTAGTGAAATAGCTTCAATAAAAATGTTACAACGGCTCCAATTTTCTATCGTACCGAGAATGTGCTGAATTAGAGAATTCAGAGCACAAAATAACTAAGATGTAAACAATTTAATACCTTTATACTGTTTAGGGAACAAGTCAAATCGTTTCATCATTCCTTATTTGTTTACAAACATCCACTAAGAAAATAGTACCCGTATTGGTTATTACATTAACGAGAGAAGATATTTATTAAAATTTTCTTAATGATTATACTTTTACAAAATACTGATTTCATACACATTATGAAAATCGAATATGTTGACCTACTTGCAATAAACACTTTTCTTATTTTACCAACTAGTACGAGATGTTCATATCGACTAAATTCGTAAAATCCTAGGTACTCGTACAATCTTTTCACGTTGCTATGATACTAAATGATGCTACCATAACCTTAAGCTGTGTATTTAGTCGTGTGGAGACCGCGTTAAACATTACAACATCAAATCGTTAACCAAGTTATTGCTCGCAGAAAACCATAAAAGTTTATATGTTTTGGTGTGAATCTAATTTCAATAATGATTAGGTAACGGAGACTGGGAAAAACTACACGATACCTCACATATATTCAGATCGTCCCTGTGGGGTAACAAGTAAGTACCTAATAAGTTTTATATTTGCAAGCTTTTGTGTTTTTGAATAGGAATTCGCAAAACTACAGACCTACCTTCTTGGCAAATAATGTTACCATATCGGTGGTATGCCAAATGGTGTCTTACTATTAGGGTACCTACTTACTTATACTCGGGTAACACTTCAAAGATCTTTTTGTAATTAGATATTAAGTTTTTATTATAAATTACTAGTGGCCCGCCCTCACTATTTCGGGACATTACTTCTACCTTTACACCAATAGATGGCGCTAGGTGTCGATGACATCGCGCAAGTGATTCGTGCTTTTGGATTACCCATAAGTAAGCGTTGCCGCTATCTATAGAATTTACGCTTTTATAAATAGTATAGATTCGACCAAGTCTACCAACTCTTTCTATATAGACCTTTTCTTCATTGCTTAACTACTTATGCAAATTGTGGCGTAGGTAATTAGAAAAGCTCTATACAGTTAGCTCTGACATCTGTTAGGTATCTACTTAAACCACTATGCGATAACCTCGGCCCTTGCAATCAATGGGGAAAAAAGGTAATACCTATAGGTAAGTAAATATTTTTTAAATATTAGGATGTATCTGTGAACATTTACATCCCTTTAACTACGTGTTCTACCAACCAATCTGAACAACATTTGTTCAATGACTTTTCGAAATTCGTTGAAATTTTTTTCGACTTTCCATACAATACAAAATGGTCAAGTCACGTGACCAACTTTGTATGAAAAGTTGCATTTTTTTAATGCGAATTTCCAAAAGTCATGGAACAAATGTTATTCAGAATGGTTAGTAGCACACGTGGTTGAAGGGATGTAAATGTTCACAGATACACCCTGTGTATATAGTCTTATAAAAATAGGTAGGACTAGAAAGAGATGGCGTGATGACCTGGACCCATAACTGGCAATCGCTAGCAACGAATAGGGAGCAGTGGAGGTTATTAGGGGATGCCTTTGCCTAGGAGCGATATAACAAAAAACATTACCCTCCTTCTTTGGCAGTCGGGTAAAAATATAGGTACGTACATAAAAATAAAGTAGTACTTAACGGTCCTAAATCAATCTTACATTATTTCGGTAAACATGAAGTACAGATAAAATAAAACACCTAATGGTACGTATTTAGGTGACATAGAATTAGGGCGGCATCATAAGTCTATGGTATTTGCATAAGTAAAGGGGTTTAAGGTGGTTTCTACCTATTGAACGTTGTACTTCTATAGGTAGAAACACTAGCCCTCGTTGTAGCTACAACCTTCATAAGTTCTATGTATGTAGGGTTGCTAGGGCTTCGGTAAAAGCTGGATATAGGTAGGCTAACCAAAAGGTTGCGTTTCCGGCAAAATTGGACCATCCGGCTTGTCCGGCTTTAGTGATGCTTTTTAATTTTTTCATGCCGTTTTCGAATTGAACCCACAACTCTATAGAGGCCATGAAGGGACACTATATTAAATGTGCCATATTTTTTTTATGATATAGGGGACAGACGAGCAGACATATCACCTGATAGTAAGCGATTGCCGCCGCCCATGGACACCTGTCACGTCAAAAGAGTCACAGGTGTGCTACCGGATTTTTTAAAAGGGAGTACGTTCTTTTCTTGAAGGTTTGCAGGTCGTATCGGTCCGGAAACACCGCAGACAATTGTTCATTCCACAGTTACCTATAAATAATATTAGGTACATCAAGAAAATCGTGATAGAGAGTTTGAGGCACTAACGTGATTCCCATGCTCTGTTTTATCACGGGAGATATGTCCCCATGGCATCCCTACCGCAACATGCATGGGTCTATATGCACTCGTGGCTTTACACAACTACCGCCAACTCGACTCGTTAGCCGCACTCTTTGTTACCGACAAATTGGTAGCGGATATTTTGCCCGATGTTCATTAAAACTCCCCAGGTAAATATCATTCAGTAGTTCTGGAGCCACGCATTAAATGAGTTCAATTCATTAGAGGTCAACACATATTTTTATGGTAATGTTCTTATCGGGTCATAAAGGTAGGTAAGTAAGAAAATAATTCAATGGACATAAGATAAAATATCCCTTCCTCTTAGCACCTGATTTTTTTTTGTTTTAAACTTGCCCTAAAACCAAATAGATTGAACTATCGGCGTATTATTGACTTACTTTATGTACCTAATTATTAGTTAGGTAGGATGGAAGCTGGTTATCTTATTTTTTTTTAAAAACATTCAACTGAAAAAGAATGGTGTAGCTGACCGATAGTTTTCTTTTACAGATCTAAGAAAATGGACGCCTTATTATTCGCATTGGCTTTGGAAGTGGTCCTATTACAGATGCGAATACTCGGTAAGTTTATCAGTAATCTTATCTCGAAGCGGCTGTCGTAAGCTTTAGTGTCTGCGAAAGTAGAAAATGAAAAATAAACTCTCCGCGGATATTTTTTCAGCATCTTTAGGTAGATCGTGGTTCGTTTTTAATAGGTACGAGTAAACCTTTAGTCGGGTCATTTTACGGTAAGTTGATTACTTCGACCTGTTGTAGGTGTTTAGAGTTTATTACAACTGTAGAATAAGATTAAACTTTAAAAATTAATTACACCCGTGTTCAGTTCATATTGGAGTAATCAACTAACCGTAGAATGACCCAGTCAGGTTCTTTTACTCGTATTAATTACCTAAGTAGGCAGATAATTGTCATTGAAAAATTGCAAACTATAAGTACCAATCTACTATACTCTAACGCCTTGTTGGTCTAGTGGCTTAAGTACCGGACCGTGTTATCGGGGTCCCTTAAAAGTAAGTTTAGAAATTTTCGAACATTGCTCGGGTTTGTGATCACCAATTCGCATTAGGCAAGCGTGGTGATTAAGCCTAATGCCATCATAGTAGCGATGACTTGATTTCAATGATGGAGGCCTTTTCCCTGCAGTGGGACAGTACTTATATAGGCTGATACTTTACCAATCTACTCTACGAATCACTTATGAGAACCAAGGTCTTATTCCTTGACCATTTAGAGCAATAGAGAAGGAATTTGTGTGTTACTTATATAAAATTACTTTGATAGGTTTTCACTTTTCTAGGATGTAGAAGTGGATCCCAGGTTCCGAAGCGACAGCTTAGGACGCAACCGGGACAAAACGCTATGATGAAGAAGAGAAGAAGTAGGAAGGGTTTAGTTTGAGCGCTCAATTAACCAGCATATTTTTGGCGCCGAGTGTACATTCTTGCTTCTTATTCTTCCTCTCAGTCGTACGCTCTTGACGGAGTAGTCGTGATTATGGTTTGTCTGTATGTTGGGGAGAGGCTTTTCCGAGACTTCTCCATCTTTCTCTGTTTGTGGCACTGCGTGCACATTCAGTCAAAGAACACCCTGTAGCAGACTTGATACTGTCTGTCCACCTTGTAGATCTGCCTCGGGAGCTTCTTATTGCGTAAGCAATATTTGCTAAACTAGAAATATAAAGTTTCTAAACTAATTTCTGAACTAGTGGTATGAATTTCTAACACAAAATTAATTGCTTAGCACATTACTCAGGTCGTAGTTGCGTGGGTCAACGTAAAAACTACTTGCTTTACTTACATACTTGTAACTTATACTCTTAATTGATTGTGTCTAAAAATAAGTTTTATTTGGAATAAAATATCTAACTAGGTGTTTAATTTTTAAATTTTTTCGTATTTAGTAGGTAAGTAGTCGGTAAGTAGTTAAATCTCAATTCTATGATAGTTGTCATTTTTGTATATGTTTAGGTATACTAAACACCTAACCATATAGAAGAATATAAAACTTGCAGCGAGTATACTCATGTACCTACCTAGATACTGACAGCCACACTTCAAAGTAAACGAAAGAAACTAATCTCCATCTTTTGTTTTATCTTCTAAAAGATTTTCAAGCCCCTGGTATTTGAAATCCTGCTGGTAGGTTTTTTGCTATTTCCATAATCCATATACAAAATATAATTTCTGGTCCAGACGATTTCCGGACGCATATCGCCATCTACCAGTTGACAGGTTATTCGCTTTGCAGAGAGCACCGCGGATCTCCGGACGCAGGTGCTAACGAAAGCCGACCGAGCGCAGAGAGATAAGTCCACCAGCGACCGGTAAGTACTACGGACTTTGAACAGATGGCGTTGTTTTCAGTTTCGGAGTTTGGTCCTTCGAGACCTTGTAATTTGTAAACATGTTTTACCTTTTCAAATTTGGGATTCTTCAACATAACTCTAAATGAAAATGAGTTGTATTGTAAAATAAGCAACGTCGCGTCTACATTCAAACAATCTCCAAATCCTGAGAACGTTTTGTGAAACTATCGTTGGTCGTAATGCACACAGTACCTAGCACCTAGGAAGAAAGTGGCGCAATTATTATCTACATTCCGCTTTACATATAGTACCTACATCTGTAGGCATGTACGTTTTTCCCTAATAAGAAAAAATCGTTACATAGGTACATACATATGTTATTTACCTCTTACGAAGAAAATGACATGCGAATTTAAATAGGTTTGTGAAAGGGTCTAATGAATTAATGAAACCACCTGTGGATTACAGGCAAACAGTAAGAGACGTGATAAGGAGGACACTGGTGGAGATCGTGGAGGGCGGCGAGTGGCGGACGCTCCAGGAGGCAGTCCAGATCCTGCACGAGCATGCCTCCTACGCGGTCAGCTTGCGCGCCAACCATGAACATCTTAAACAGTAAGAGACGCGATAAGTGACCTGTGCTGCGCGCCAACCATGAACATCTTAAACAGTAAGAGACACGATAAGTGATCTGTGCTGCGCACCAACCATGAACATCTTAAACAGTAAGAGACGCGATAAGTGATCTGTGCTGCGCACCAACCATGAACATCTTAAACAGTAAGAGACGCGATAAGGAATCTGCGCTGCGCCCCAACCATTAACGTCTTAAACAGTAAGAGACCCGATAAGGGATCTGTGCTGCGCGCCAACCATGAACATCTCAAACAGTAAGAGACGCGATAAGTGACCTGTGCTGCGCGCCAACCATGAACATCTTAAACAGTAAGAGACGCGATAAGTGATCTGTGCTGCGCACCAACCATGAACATCTTAAACAGTAAGAGACGCGATAAGTGATCTGTGCTGCGCACCAACCATGAACATCTTAAACAGTAAGAGACGCGATAAGGAATTTGTGCTGCGCGCCAACCATTGACGTCTTAAACAGTAAGAGACCCGATAAGGGATCTGTGCTGTGCCCCAACCATGAACATCTTAAGGCGACGGATTTAAATTAATAGCAACTAAACCGGATATCTCTTTAACAATTTCGAAGTTCGGGCCCCTCGGAAATACTATTTATTTAATAGGACTTATAATTAACTTTTTGATCTGTTTTTGCACTCGAAATTTGTATTAACCCCATGAGTGGCCGTTTTTGGCGGTAATTTATTAATTGGCGGTAATTAACTTATTGATCTGTTTTTGCACTCGAAATTTGTATCTATTAACCCCATAAGTAGCCGTTTTTGGCGGTAATTTATATTTCGAGTAGGAAAACAGACCAAAAAGTTAATTATAAGTATTAAATAAATTGTATAAGTTATTTTCGAGATGCTCAAATTTCAAAATTGTTATAAAAATATCCCGTTATCTAAATATGATATTTTTATAACAATTTCGAATCGCTAACAATTTAAATCAAATGGCGTCGCTAGTGTGCCCCACCCGTCACTTTAAACAGTAAGAGACGCGATAAATGATCTGTGCTGCGCACCAACCATGAACATCTTAAACTGTTTATACTTGCACCACTACCCTGCAAAACAGTAATTAGGGTAGCTACTTAGGTACCTAGTTTTTAACAGCCGGGTGACATAGCATCGCCCACGAGCTTAGACAGTGTTAAATTGTCTAAGCCCACGAGATAGAGACGTGTACATAAATTAAATATAATAACAGCACAAATAACAGCGTGGCAACTGGCAACTAATTTTAACTGTCTTGTGTGCTTCATTTTTTGGGAAGATGAAGATAAAAGACTCTCAAAGAAGAATATCTCTTGAAATTATAACTTTTCTTTAGGTAACTATACCTACTGTGCTCAAAAAAAAACAACCACTGATGCCTTTTTCCAACTGAACGTCATTGTAAGCCTAAATATCATCATCCGAAACGGCACAATTTACTAATTCGAATTGTAATTTTACAGATCTCGTTCAACGGTCATCAACGATTTGAAGACAAAACGTCTCCATTGGCAACTTGAACTACACGATACCGACCAAAAGATCGCTGTTATAACAGATAAAGTAAAGGTATGGATTTGAAAGTTCCCTCAAACCAGCCACCACCGATCGCTTTGCCTCTTGTAACCCTGCTATGATTATTTCAAAAGATTAGCCAGCCTTAAATAGATATCTAATCCTTTCTTTATCCCATATCAGGATGAGCAACAAAATGCAAATGCTCGTCTGTGCTACGTTGAAAAGTGGCTGTTCGCTCGCTATGAATACTACGAGATGTCTTTGAACATGCCGCGTGCGCCCGCACCGCGCGTCGACCACGAAACCCGGGTGCACGCAGAGCTGCTCAGAGCTTATGAGCTACAGATCAAGGTAAACGCAAAAGCGTGTCTGTATTACATCACATATATTAGGTATAATACTATGTACCTAGTAACTTCTTGGAGAAGTGGTTGTGGGCTCGCTTTAGTCATTGCCAAATAAACTTGCACAAAAGGTTAATCACCCCTTCTTTCTTGCTTTTTTATTTTTTGCAATATACTTACTTATATGTAGATTCCTTTCCAAACCGAGTTTTATATTACCTAATATACCTACCTACTAAAATGAAAAGCCTTAACTTCAATAAAATTTGTATAAGTGTTTGCCGAGAGGTTGTAACCCGGAAATGGTTTAAAATAGATCTGGTTTAGTAGCTAAAAATTAAAATCGATTGGCGCCGCTAGTGTGCCCTACCCGTCGCTTTAAAGGTGATATCACTTCGTCCTAATTTTAAATTAAAAAAAAACCTTAAGGTTATCAGCCGAACCACCTACTTAAGTATTACTGAGAAATGATAGTGTATTGAACTAAATGCATGTCAAATCGTGATTTATTGTATACGACGTTATACTTATATCTGTGAGCTCTGATAACAGTTTTGATTTGTAAATAAATATGTGCACATGCTTGGGCCTAATGCCGCCTATTCACCTGCCCGTGGACGTCAGTACCTTGCTATAATATCAGTAAATGAATGATTGAATATCTCACTAACTCATTATGGAGTAAGGACCTAAGAAGGCAAGGTCAGTCAACGAGCTATGGAGATAGCTATTCACGGCGTTTCTCTACGTTATCAAATCAGAAAGAAATCACATTCATTGACGAAATAATGTGATCTACTTAGCCTAAATTAGAGGATTAGTACCTTCGTTGAAGTGGAAGTGGACGGAGCACATAGCACAAAGAACTGATGGCCGGTTGGCCGCTGGAGCAGGAAGGTTCTGGAGTGTAGACCTATGAAGGCTCAGCGTGAGTAGGTAGCTAGTAAGTTGTAACCATGCTGCCATACCTTCAATTCGAGTCTAGCGACAGTCCTGACGACATAATCAGAGTCCCAGGATCTCGCTGGATTCAAGCCATACGCGACCGGACACTGGAAGTCAATGGTGAAGGCCAGTGTTCAACAATGGACGTCCCTGGGCTGTTGATAATGATGATGAAATATGATTACTTATCTGTTTTATCTGTTGCATAGGAACGTGAGAACCTTCTGGAGTCGTGGAGGCAGCGCTACGTGGACGACACCGCTGCAATGGACCAGCGACTGGTCAAAAAGTGCGAGGAGCTGCGGGCGGTGGTTGCTCGTCGGCAGGATCTCCAGAAATTGGTCTAAAATATTTTTTGTAATTTTGAGCACAATCTAAAATCATAATGAAAGCGTAATTTTTGTGTGAGCACGGCAAGACACTTTAGCGCTGTTGCTAAAGAGAGCTTTGTTGTTTTTAAAGTATCAATGATAATGGTCCGATAAAATACTTACCTATCTATCTGTGTTTCAGTTTGATTTGCATGCTGGGGAAATCCGTGGCTGGTTGACCTTCAAAAGCGAGCGGGCAGCCCGTCTAGCCCGAGAAGAGAGACTGAAGACAGCGGCCAAGCGCCTCCAGGCGTGGTGGCGTGGGGTCATGGTGCGGCGCGCGCTCGGTTCCTTCAAATGGCTTAAAAACGTTAAGAAAACGCCTTCGAAGGGAAAGAAGAAATAGGAATAACGAAGAAGAGATTGAGCACCATCCAAGCAAGGCCGGCCAATTCTACCAAGTATATTAAATACAATATAGTTACAAGAAGAAGGCCACATGAACGAAACTGCACTACGCGCACGGGTTTTTTTTTAATTAAAATAATTTTGAAACCAATCTTCTACTTACCTAGTTTGTGTTTAAAACAAAAATCAAATAAATACTTTTATTTTATTATTCAAACCAAACCTCTCACTCATTGGTTGATTCAAAATACTACGACCAATAGGATACGTGCCGCGCAATTTAAACCGACCAATCAAAATCGCTTATATTGTGTGTGTTGCCACTTTAAAATTTCAATTATAAACCAGGGAAGACATTTTTAGTTTGGTATTTGTAACAGGTTTGAAAATGTTTTGCATATTCCATCTGCCGTCGATATGTTTTTTAATCGCCATAATTGACAATGTATCTTTACGCATTACGTTTTAAGGCAGTAAAAATCAAGAAGGTTATAGGGTAAAATATTTTAAGTATTTTTTTTTATGGCTAGTAGTGATATTCTAAGTACGAAATAAAAAGTGTGTGTGTTAAACCAGTTAAACCTCGGAAAACAATTTATTCGAACTATTTCGAGATTTAAATTAGAAAAAATTAAGGAAGTTACATTTAAAAAAAACATAAGTTAATAACACCTAGATACACCGTGAATATTGAATACCCGAGAAACTTCTCAGCATTATAGTAATAGTAATTGTAACAAAATTACTGAAAATAAAATAGGTGTATCGGTTAAATCAATTGAACAGACTGTAGTAACATAGGTTACTGTATGCTGTCTGTATCTATTGGCGAGACAAAGATTACGCGCGCTCCCCTAGCGGCGATAAATGGAAGCTCTCTAAGAACGACACTTGCTATATTTTGAAGTAATGTTTGGTTATAAGTTTAGATTTTTTTCATGTTTACGATTGAATAATATAAACCGGCTGCTAATAAAGCAGAAATACGAAGTATTATTTCGTTCGTCAATGTAATACATAAGCAGCTTCGGGAATAAGTTCCGAAAAGACAAAATTATGAAGTTAAACATTTACATTAAAGACTACTTTAAAAATAATCAAGCCAATTTCACTAGGAATGAGTTTGTTTTCATCATTTTCATGCTACAAACTATGATCCAAACAGTAAATAAAATTATAATACAATTAATAATTTATTAAGTACCTACACACAGCTTTAGTTTTTTTTTTAAATGAAAATCGTGTGATAATTACATATAATTCCATACTCGTTAACAGCCTAGAATGAAATATTTCGAAATAAAAATTAACTAGGCAATAAAAATAACCAAATATTTTCTTATTCCACTCTGTAATATTTCCTCACCAGAACGCAATGGTCTAGTATATTCTTCCGACGCTCTTATTATTATCTATTATTGATATCATTATTGTGACCGAACCTCATTTATCCCAAAAATAAAGAGAATATTAACCACTATCCCGTAAAGTTATATAGAAAACTTTCAATTTGTGTCGTTCTTAGACAGCTTCCGAAAAGTGACACCAGATGGGCTAGTGAGAATCTTTGCCTCGCCAATACTCTGATTTTTAATAATTATGAGAGTGAACTGACAGATACTCGTTATTATGTTTTTTCCATACATTTTGTAGATACAAAATATAAAAATGTATGGCAACTTGACGACAGATGCAAGTGTAAAAATCAGAGTTGACACACATGCTTTTTTAAATTATATTGAATTTAAAAGTATGTATTTCAGAATCATTTTTCTAGAGTCCGTACCACAAAATAAGTCCCGCTGAAAAACACGGTAGTAAAATTTGAGATTCCTTCCAAATATAAATGTTGGTGGTACTGACTCAAGCGCGCCTATACGGGGCTTCTTTGGTGGTGTGGACTCTAGTGGTGTTTTATTACTAAGTCTGGCAACTCAATTATCGGTCTCTCACTATCATTACTCTTTCTCGCTCTATCATTGTCACCGCGATTTTCTTTCATTCTACTGAACTGTCAGTCAGTCAGTCGCTGTCATATCCACGCGGTGGATGGTGTTTTGTTGAATACATGCAGTGTTTTTGAGATATAAAGTTGCAGTTTTCCGATGTATTTGCCGTCGCATAAAATAGAAAAGGCTAAAAAATTTACTGTTTATATAATAGTGATGTGATGCATAATGAACTGGAACAGTATTGAAGTATTTGATTGACTTGGTTGAGTTTTGAATTCTGAGAACTTGGATTACCTAAAACATATTTAGATTTGGTGAGTAATCTCTTCCTTTTGAAACCTTACATTACATTTAATGGTAAAGTACCCACGCATATTTAGGCAAGAGAAAATATGTACTTTTCTACCAAAAATGTGCAATAAATACACCGTATGACTAAGCCGGCTTTTTTGTTTCGTTTATCAATAACTATCGTGCTTCTTTTTCCCTAATGAGCGAAAAACTTTAAATTAATATTATTATAACTTACAAATTTTATTTTGCTAAAGCAACATTGATTTTTGTAGGTAATAAATTAATAAATATACTTACCCATTTGATTTAAAACGTAACAAGAAAATATGTAAGTTATTATTTTTCATCAGCTGAAGAAAGTTTTCTTAATATTAAAGTTTAATCTTGTGCAATACATACCTACTACATTTAGATTTTGATTAAAAATTAATTATCCAAGAAAAAAATTATAACTAATCCCTAATCAGCCAATAGACTACCCAGTGTTAAATTTTATGTTGCATTATATAAGATTTTATTTATATTAAATTATCACACATTTCTTCCACCTGGTTCTTGTATTTACTTAACTGAATATTCCTAAAACATCTCATACATTCACTAATTCTGCTGGCTTAGTAGCAAGCATGTGTTAAGAGTGACAGACAACGGAGGAATTACCAAAAAAATACCTACCTACTTACATAAATATTAATGGTTCTTGATTTTGTATTGATTGATTTTATTTACATATAGTTAGTTTAGGTAAATACAATGTACATCAAGCATATAACATATTTAAATATTTGTGTTCTGCAGTACTGTGAGCTAACTAAGACACATCATCATCATCATCAGCCCATTTAGGTCCCCACTGCTGGGGCACGGGCCTCCCTCAATCACATGAGGGGTGATTGCCATACTCACCACGCTTGGCAGACGGGCTGACTAAGATACCCTATTTGCAATACATTTTAGTGTGCCGGCCACATTATTGTCTAAGGACCTGGGGCTGAGCAGCCGTAAATGATAATCAGTTATCTACCTACATAATAATCTCACCAAATCATTTTGTAAAAATTTCTTTAGTTGCTCAATAGCAATGAGTAATGGTTTAAAGGCATATGATGATGAGTCATTTGTAACTTATATGATAATGTATGTTATCTAATCAGACAGTATTCTTAATACTGAATAATTTCTAATTATCTTAAACTTGTAAAAAACTTATAAAATGAAAATATTTAATAAGACAATGACTATCTGATCAAAAGGATTGCACCACCCTCCCCTCTTCTATCTAATGTCCTTTACCTGAAGGTTGTCTGGTAGAGATCGCTCCCAGCGATAAGACCGCCTAAATTGTACATTGTATCTCTGTATACCTAGCTTTTAAGTTTTGTATGTTGTGCAATAAAGAGTATCCATCTATCTATCTGTTTAAGGTGACGGGTAGAGCACTAGCGACGCCAATAGATTTTAAATTTTAGCTACTAAACCGGGTCTATTTTAAACAATTTCGGGGTTACCTACCCGTCACCTTAATTGACAGGCAAGAATATACATTCATATTACTTATTTAAAATAAGTGGCCCGAACATGACGTAGGTGCAATAAAAATACTTTCTATAACCTACATAATTAGTATTTTTTGGAATCCCTACATTGTTTAATATTTAAAACTACCTACCTATTCACTGTGTGGTCCCCGGCAGAGTAGAATAGGCCACCCTCACTATTACCGAGGTGTCGTAAAAGGCGACTAAGGTAAAGCTGCTGGCATGATCATCAGCACCCAAAGAAGGAAAACTCTGCATTTATATCAAAACCCTTGCACACCCGTCTGCCAAGCTTGGTGAGTATGGCAATTACCCCTCATGTGATTGAGGGAGGCTCGTGCCCCAGCAGTGGGGACTTAAATGGGCTGATGATGATGATGATGATGACCTACCTATAAAACCAAGATATTTAAGCATAAATGTAGACATGGAATGTTGAAAATTTTGTAATTTTATCAGTCAGAGACTCAAGATTCGGGGAATCT
The DNA here is from genome assembly GCA_019059595.1 of Marasmia exigua. NCBI lineage: Eukaryota > Metazoa > Arthropoda > Insecta > Lepidoptera > Crambidae > Marasmia > Marasmia exigua. Next base: position 3,612,604 of record CM032464.1, on the reverse strand, counting down.
GAGAGTGACAGCTCTGAACACAACTAGGAATACACACGAATGAACACAAATGAACACAGCTAAGATGTGGATGAGGAGTGGATTGATAAATGACTTACCTACTTGAAATATAAAGAAAATGCATCACATAATTATATTTAAGTAGGTAATTTTTACTAATATGTAGGTAAAAAACAGCTATTATTGTAATTATTTACCTGCCACAACTAACTACTAAGCCCTTCATTTGCCTAATATATTTTCTAATTTTTACTTGTACAAAGGGGTGATAAACAGTAAAATGTATGTTATTACTACATTTTGATGAAAGAAAGACCACAATTCTACTGCTTTATACTTTTTATGTTTTAATTACAGTACTATTTATTACCACAGCAATGCCATGTTGGCAGTGAACAATGCAGTCTTAGAGCACAATTGACAATTAATACCACCTGTTTATTCTTATAACATATACTCGACCCAGCTACCCTTACCAACATTCTTTAGGGCTATTACTTGAAAATTGTACAGTGACAGCTCATAAAATATCAATTTAAGTGTAGCCATTATCCCCTCCATTTAGACAGTTTTTATGTGATCAGGTAATAAGTGCCAATTGTTCTATATTAGTTACAGTTTGAACTTGAAACCTAAATTTACGATATAATATGATAACCTCCATCCATCCATACCAAAAAATATTTATCTAAACTGAGTCAGTAGGTAATTCTGTGTTACTTTTTCACGCCTAAACCGATTTTGATGGTTAAATAGTTTAGATTTTCGCGTTGCATTATAATAATTCACAACAATAATTCTCACAACATCTCATTCGTTGACTTGATTCCGTACTAAGTAGCTTAAGCACTTGTGTTACAGATATCAGACAACAGAGGAACACAAATATATACTTGAATACATATATTACACCCAGACACTGAACAAACACAAGTGTTCATCGCACAAATGTTTGTCCAGGGTGGGGATCGAACCTACGACCTTTGGCGTAAGAGGCAGGGTCACTACCAATTGCGCCATCCGGTCAGTCAACCTACAACAGTCATTATAACTATAATGTATCAATACGGGGATTAACACGATATTAATTATCCAAACGTCGAGCCAAATATGTGAGTACACAATGTTGTTTCACAAAATAAATATCGTGTTAATCCCCGTATTGATACATTATAGCGATTTTGATGGTTTTTTCTCTAGAGATAAATTGCTAGAAGACAACAAGAGCAATGGAAGCTCAGTGAATAAAAACGTGCCCTCAATGCCGTGTCGTGGGGTCGTGGTTCGAGCCGAGAAAATCCGAGCATGCACCTCTAGATTTTTTTTGGAAACTTTGTGCGTATTTCTACCATTAGCTCGGCGGTGAGGGAAATTATCGTGAGGAAACCTGCACGTTTCCGATAGTTTCTGAAACGCGTAACCATGATTCAGTTGGTCTGGTTCCCCTGTTAAAAGGTTTTCTAAGGTCAGACGGCAGTCGCATCATTGTAATTATCAGACTCCTCAAACCCTGAATCATGGTCTAAGCGCACCCCGGGCTCCAAAGCGACAGATTTGGACCTAAATGAGGAGGAGATTGCTAATAGACTAGTTTTCGGTTAACATAACTCAATATTATTATTGTTTCACAGTATAAATGTAACAATAATTAAGGTTATGGTGGGTATCGCTGTACGAGTACTTACTACTACTTATAACCCGAATAAGCATAAATAAAATTGCAAATGTATGTGAATATTGAGCGCAAAGCAATATTTCTGATAACTTTCCCATTGGCTGCGGTTTTCCCTCGTACAATAGCGCGGGGTTCTTAGAAAAATGCGTTAATAAAAATGGTCGCGGAATAGATAATGCTTGTACCAGGTATTGCAAATGTTTGTAGTGTAATATGCAGAGGCAACAGAATAACGACTTTAGCGAAGTGACTCAAAAAATACTAGGTATTTTTCATTACTCCAGCTGCTTAGAGTAATGTTTCAAAACATTCCCGATGTTGCTGTCTTTTGAGCTAGTGGCCATGAAAAAGAGACAAGAGATATGAAGCAACCAATAAAATTTCTTATTTAAATAACTTGTTATCGAATTTCTATTATTAAGTTGCTTTCACGCATCTCCTCTCGTGTCTACTATGGTGGAAACTGGCCTTAATACCCTTGCAATTCGCGCAACATTATATAACGTCATATAAAGTTGAATACAGTTTTAATACTATGTTATACTAATTCGTAAATAAATTGCAAACAGTTGCGGAGTGAAAGACAGAAGTCCCAGAAGTGGGAGTTAGGAGAACAGCAGATGTAATGGGGGTACAAATTGCCGTACCCCACCTCGATAATTAGTGCAACCACGCTATGGATCGGTTGATTCAACCCGGATTCTCGGAAGCCGATCAGTCCGCAAAGTAACTGCAAACATAAATTATTAAACTTAACAACGACAGCAGGCGATACAAATAACATATCGACAGTATAACTTTTGATGGCTAGCATTTGTTTTTATGCTAGAGGCTACAAACGAACAAGCGAGTCACCTGATGGAAAGTGATCAACGCCGCCCATGAACATCCGCGAAATCAGAGAGCGTGTCTCGCTATTTCGCATCTATTTCTTGCTTTTTAATATTTCTTAAATTAAGGTCTATACGATATCCTATCAGCCATATTAGGACGTCCACTGCTTTATATTTCATAATCAGCCATGAGGTTGAGAATGAAATTAATAATAGGACATATTGCCGTTTCGCATTCGATATTGGTCTACAAGAAAGTATTTTTGGTCGAATGTATTAAGTAAAATAAATATAAAATTGGACCGCTCCATATAATATCCTTAAGGTTAAATCGGGATTCTGCTTAACCATGTTGTTACGTTATACTCCACATTTTCAAACAAGAGCAAGGCTAACAACACCAGCTATTAAATTTAAACACATTTGAATACGAACCCGACGATTAAACTTCTCGTACAAGACAATTCCAACAACAGGAAGAGCGGTGTTCAATTAGGTTTATAATATGCTTACACTGTTGGACAGTAAGTTGCAGCTGGATCGACCATTAGGGTATAAAACAAAGCGTCTAGACGTCTGTTGCATCAAGATATTATTTGCAACTTTAGACACTTACATTAAAGTTACATGTCAACACATGGCCCACATAATATGATATAACATTGTTTTGTAATTTCGTTTGATTTAAAATATCAGTAAACATAATCGATAAAGAAAAACGAAACTATATCAGAGAAAACAAAACAATGTCAAACAGCCTTCTTCGCTTACAGCGTTTGATTTTTTCTGAAGCAAACTGATACAAATAACGTTTATTGCTTATTAATGATACATATTACATGAAATTAGGTAAAGTAACTTAAATTTATAGGTGTACAATAAGCAAATGGAGGTGGCTCAGCTTGTGCTGCCACGGAAAGATACAATCCTGGCAGCGCTGATTTTCAGCCAATCCAGCTTCTCTGAGGGTGGAAGTCGAGAAGGTGGGTTTATGAGGGCTTAAAAGTTAAAACTATGATCGTTAAATCTCAAATCTTAAAATCTTAAACAATATCGGGGTTTAAATCTTAAACAATATCGGGGTTACAACCTATCGGCAAACACCTATACTATTTATTTAATACTTTAGTTAACTGTTTGGTCGACTTTCGCACTCGAATTTTGGATTACCGCCAAAAGTGGCCGCTTTTGGCGTGAATCAATTTTTCGCGTACAAAACTGACCCAACATTTGTGCATGGTTATTTAATAATAAGTGTTTGCCGAGAAGTTGTAACCCCGAAATTGTTGAAAATAGATCCGGTTAGTAGCTAAAAATATTAATCGATTGTCGTCACTAGTGTGCCCTACCCGTCACCTTAAATGCATTATGCCCTTGTGTTTTGGTACGGTTCAAACTGTTAGGCGTTTCCTTGTGCAGCGTATCCGAAAAATTCGGCTGTGATATGTTAAAGGCGTCCAGGTTTAAGTCGTCTCCCAGTCATTAGTGGTTTAATCACTATTCGCTCGGTTGATGCAACCCCGATTCTCGGAACGCGATCAGCGCAGCCCGCGAAGGAGCGGCAAATTGCCCGCAGATATGTGTACCGCATGTCCGTAATTGCAATTACACTCGCTCGCCGGTGCATAGCGTAGGGATTGCAGTGAACTTTTCTTTCTTTGTCGATAATAATGATAAATTATTTATCGGAGAAGAAACGTCTTCATCGTAATAGGGAGTGATAACGAAAGGATAATTAAGGCTATAGTGACCTCCGCGTGTTGTGATGGGGCTGCTTCGATTCTGCAGCGCCTCAGGTACTCGTATGTTTGCGGGGGCGCAAGTCGCCTGCTTCCATACTACTATGCGTAGGAGAAGCGCTTCTTTGGTACGCAGAGTTCGGGCCAGCTCCAACACAATCCTGCCGATAATAACTGATTGGTTGGACTGCCCTTACATGCTGCATTGCTGCAATAGACATATTCCAGTGGTGCCGTTTGTGTGTGAAATAAATATACCCACATACAAATCAATAATATAATTCACACCGTTGAATCTAGTCTCAAACTAGGCTTTCCATGTACTATGAGTACTGGATGACGATGGCTGGGCGCCTCCTTCACCGAAGCAAATTTGTTTTGTCATGGTTTCGAACCCGGAAGTTTCCTCGCATTGGCACAAACCCTTTGCGATTACGCCATGGTTGTAAGTAGACACAACAGATCTAGAATTTTTGTTGACACGGAGCCGGTGTCCCTTTTTCAGCAATACTCAAGTAGCAGCCAATGTTCATGCGATAAACAAAATAGGTAACAGTTTATTATCGAGGACAAATCCGTGGTATCTATACGAAAATTCAGTTGTAGAATAACAAACTTTATCGATTATCGAAATAGAACGTTTATCGATTCTTAGGTTACTCGATGGATTGTAGAGATGCCTCGCTGGCATTTACTCCAGTGTCTGCATCTACCTCTTGTAATACAAGTTGGTTGCAGTCGACGTGTCGGGCGTGTATACACAGCACTAATAACGACATAACATGTTGTTTGTAAAATAATAATTTGATAACAGTGTAGATCTTTGTCTATGCGCAGGGCATTTTGTATTTCCGAGGTTTTGGAAAGCATAGCTTACACAGCAACCAGGCCTGAAGCTATATGCTTTCAGCTATTAGTCTACTAGTCTAGTTGAATAATAACATCCTAACTTTCATTATTATTTTTTATAGCGGTACAGTATAATAGATGAAGGCAGTGAGTTATAGTTAAAATAGTTCAATGGCTGAAGGAGCATAATTTATATCAGATCTGTATATTCTACATCAGCCTGCTGTCATCAAGAAAGATATGTAAAATAAATGATATTTTTCATGATTTAGAAATACCAACTGAAAATGTTTTTCGTTACTACTTGTAAGCGTTAAAGATCCTGAAATATGTAGCGAGCTACCATAAATTGATGTTTTTTTTTAATTCGTTTACTTAGAAGTTTTTCATAAATGCCGACCTAAGAATTTGATGTGAATTTCAACTTGAAACCCTTACGCGTTCCCGAGAAAAGGGGTCTCGATAGACGGACGGACAGATGGTCGTATAGCCAACCAAGTGATCCTTCAAAAACCACGAATCTAAAAGTGTAAAATAATATTTTTAGCACTTTATAAACTTCAAATAACATTTTATAACAGTACACTCGAGAAAAGGCGCCCAATAGTTTCTTCTATCTTGTAATACAACATTCAATTATTCAACAGGTATTAGGCGCCGACTTCGGTAACACCTTTTCTCGAGTGTACTGTTACAAAATGATATTTGAAGAGTATCAAGTGTTAAAAACATTATTTTACACTTTTTAGTTCGTGGGTTTTGAAGGCGGTTTTTTTTTCCTAGAATTTTTTTTTCGTTCTTTTTAGTAGGTATCTCATTATTTGGCAGCCATTTTATTTATAATTTTAGATTAGGTATATGTAAATTATACGCTGCAAGGTTATGTGATATCCATAGATAGAACGTGGTCTAGATTAAACGCGTAATATAAGAATTTTCCTTCTAGATACATATCTAGACATACATGTATGTATATGTGTAAATATTTCAATTCTACACTATGAAGATTATGAAGAAAAAAGCTACATAGGTACTGGATCGATTTCGAAATACATTAGAAAGTTACTTTATACCTATGTAAGTAATATATAGCTAGATTTTGCGCGAAAATATATAAATTCCTACGCCACAATAATGGGGCGGGTAACCCCAGAAAACTGCTCGTCTACCACAAAAAATGTAAAAAAGTAAGTAGGTACCACTTTGTGCCAGAAATTCATATTGGGTTTTGGAGAAACAAATATAGCATTGATAATTCACATAGCCAACAACCTATAGAAAATAATTTTGTCTAATTTTACCGGAATTTGGTATATATATATATATATAGTACTGGTTGACTATGGTAACTATTGTTCGTATAGGTAGTTTTAATTAAAAACGCACTTAGAGCGGATCTCATAGACTTTATGAACATTTTCTAAGTTTTATTTCGTTTGCGTTTTTCTTTCAATTTTATCCATACTTTAATTTTTCTAGTAAGTTTTTTTAACTTACTATTTGAAGACCTCGCACCGAAAAAGTATTGAGTGCATTACCATTAAGCAGTTAATGCCGTTCCGAGAAGTTAGGGCCCAGTGCCTCGCTCCACTGCCATGTTCGTAGAATTATAGGTCATTCGTTTAGTCAGTATTTCGTTCGACCAAGCCAAACGCTTTTTCCATTACATGCCCAAATGAATATTTAAACACTGAATTCTATGAATTTTTCTCTGTAATGGTATATTATTAAAATGGTATAGATTTTTTATTGAACCTATAATTAATTTTATGCTAGTGAATTATGTTGGCTAAATATTATCCTTGTATGAATTTTAGAATAAAATTGCTTTTCATCATACGAAATAGGTTTACTAAATTTTGAGCCTTATCTGTTTTACCAAAATTTATTTTTGCTTTGAAATACATTTTGTAAAATTTTAACGTCGTATTTATTTACTTTTAATACAAGAAAGAAAATACTTATTTAATTTCATTTAAGGTCTTTACCTATAATTTGCCGTTTTGTATGGCGATTGTATTTCCCATACTAACTTTTTTTCATTTGTTAGGTAACTTTCAAAAACTCCATAACTAACCGTGCTTTATTAGACAACGTTTAGGAACGTGTAGGATAGTTTTTCAGAAAAAGTAAATAAAAAGTCATTATTCATAATAACGTCAATTCTGCCATGTAAAAACGGGTTAGTTTTAAGATATTTTTGCATCACAAATACTATCTGAGCTCTATTTAATATAAACCTTAAAATAATTATAGTATGGTGACTTTTTGCTTATTAAAGGAGTTATGACAAGGAGTTATTGTGTCTAAAAAAAAACGGCAATTATACATAAAGATCTATAAATAAACTTTATCGCAATAGGTATAGCTAAGGATCTAAATAATACCACGTTAAAAAATTATAGGTACTTAGTATTTTTTTAGATTAGGACAAACAAAATCGGTCTAATAATGTGCGTTTCTCCCGGAAAGTTCTACCACAATAGGTATCGCAATAGGTATAGCTAAGGATCTAAATAATACCACGTTAAAAAATTATAGGTACTTAGTATTTTTTTAGATTAGGACAAACAAAATCGGTCTAATAATGTGCGTTTCTCCCGGAAAGTTCTACCACGTACCTCAGTTCTGTGGAACGGTTTGGCTGCAGGAGTATTTCCGGACGGCTACGACTTAGGGACCTTCAAGAGAAGCGTACTCTTTTTTAAAAAGGCCGTCAACACATTAGCGATTTCTTTGATTTCGCGGATGTTCATGGGCGGCGATGATTACTTTCCATCAGGTGACTCGCTTGCTCGTTTGTCCGCCTCTAGCATAAATAAATAAAATAATCGATGATTTATATTGATCTCAGTTAGAATTAAATATTTGGAGCTAGTGCTCGAATCGGATTCGTCATGCATATTTGTTGTCTTAATTTTAACGATATTCATCAAAATACAGTTCGTACAATTTGTTTTCAAGCATTTAAAATAATCAAAATACCTACAAGAATTAGTTCTATCGTATAGCTGGAAACATTTCCATTTACTGGTTTTAAAGCACCACAGTAAATTAAAAAACAGTACAACGTCTACTCTGTCTCACACTGTTTTTGTCATAATAGAGCTAACTTGATTTTCATTAATTTCAAATTAGGTAGACTGTATCGAAAAAAATCTGGTTTATCCGTGAAGAAAATGAGCCACCTTTTTAGAAAATTTGTCTAGAATATCAGCTAAACCGCTTTACAGCCTATACTATATACTATGCTTATGGTCGTGAATTCGTGATCTGTTGACAAGTTTTCAAATAAATATGAATTTACTGATATGTCCAAAATAAAACCCACAAAAAAGAGCTACAGGGTAGATATAGTGATGAAAAACTCGTCTTTGAACTAAATTATATGCGGTTTGTGTCACAGACAAAAAGAAAATGTTGTTTACTGTAGTAATTAATTCATATACCATTAAAATAAATTTTAAGTGTACTAATAGCATGATACTTTACTGTTATCATTTCGAACTGTGGCAGTGACAAATAATATTGCGGACAAAAGTTACGTTAGCTACGTAGAATAGAATGACGCTGCCCGCGCACTACCAAGAACTGTTAGGGCTAAACCCCTATTATCATAATCCTTGGACTTTCTAATGTCTTTTTATTGTCTCTTTATACTACATCTTGTCCCTAATTACTGTTCGCATTGTGCGAGAACATGGACTAGAAAGGAGGCAGGTACTTGATTGTCAAAGCCTATAGACTAGTTTTACAAATTACAGGGTTAATCCGGATTATAAGGATTAATTTTCAAGTTCTGTCGCATTGTCTTATTGTTTAGAACAGCCCGCAGTTATGTCGGGACGGCTTGTTTGTAAATGAATCATAAGCGGTTTTCTCGGGAATGTAATGAGTGTTATTTTTATTTGTCCTTCCAGTTTCTCAGTGCAAAGTATTTCATTCTAGAGAGTGGATTTACTCGTGTTTATTCCTCTTGTTACGTGAAACCTACTCATAAAACCAACATAATTTGTTTAGAGAATCTATTAAGGTGACGAGTAGGGCACACTAGCGACGCCAATCGATTTCAATGTTTAGCTACATAACCGGTTCTATTTTAAACAATTACGGGGTTACAACCTCTCGGCAAACACTTATACTATTTTTTAAATAACCATGCACTAGTGCGGACCCAACATTTGTACGCGAAATATTGATTCACGCTAAAAGTGGCCGCTTTTGGCGGTAATCAATTTTTCGCGTACAAAAACGGACCCAACGTTTGTGAATGTTTATTCAATAAATAGTATAAGTGTTTGCCCAGAGGTTATAACCCTGAAATTCTTTAAAATAGATCCGGTTTAGTAGCTAACAATTAAAAACGAATGGTGTCGCTAGTTAGGCTACCCGTCGCCTTAAGTGAACGCTTGGTTCACTAGGTTCGACATGTGATTTTTATTAATAAATTATGATGAATTTTAGACATTCAAATAAAAAATCTTTGTTTTAAAACACATCACTTATCATGTCACACGCAATTTTATTACAAAACTATCAAAATCGTAATTACTGTTAAGAGTGGTATTTTTATCAATAGTCTTTTGATTATTATTTTTAAAAATACATAGCTTATTTGCGCCAACAAAGATATTTTTTCAACCTAGTGGACCGAAAAGGCATCCAAGACAGCGAGACTTTTTGTAATCCACATTTCAGTTTTGTCACTGATCGATTACAAGGCAGACAGGACACAATTACACGTCCTTTTTTCGCAACGGAGTATTGTTAACGGTAAGTATTAAAAAAATGTGTACGGACTCCTCAGTGCTAAAGCAGAATGTTACTTGCACGGGCAGATCTTGTTCAAGTTCATTAGTTCGCTTCTTCAGTACAATCGGCAAAAAACAAATCAAAAGAATTGCAATGCCTAGAATATGTACACTGTATCATTTCTTAAATATCATATTACGATTTAATGGTTGATTGATTATATTCCAATGAATTGATGACGCGCGACCTAATGAAATACTTAATTTTCCTTTGTTGTTTTTGCGAAAGAAGTTATCACTTGCTATTTTTGATCACTACATATGTAATCGTTGTACGAAATTTAAGTTTTATGAGAAATTAAAAATGTTCGACCCAATAATATTCGTAAGAATTGTAAGAAATGAGAAAACGCTTTCTCGAAAGCCTCAGAGATTTTATCGAGTTTTGCAAGAAAGTTTAAATAAATTTCATCAAATAAATTACATACCGCATTCGGTGTCTTAGTTAGGTTAGGCACAAAATGTTTAGAGCCAAAACTCTACTAGAAGTTACAAAATTAAGTATGTGTAAACTTAAAAAACGAAGGATGCCGCTAAAAGAATTATTCCGCGGAAGAAGTTGCGGGCTAATGTTAGCCTACTACACATACTACCATAAATTACGATTATCATCACTGGCGTCATTAAGCTACTCTTGAGTAAACAAGTGACACATTAATTGCCTTGTATATGTGATACCATAGCATGCAAATTACCGCACCCGATTTTAGTAAGAACGTTGTGAAAGTGGAATAACGGTTAATTAAAAACCATAATTAATTTATTTATTGTATCCTTATTATGGTTGGTTGTTTTGTCTTATTATCTATTACCATGGCGAGTCTTATCTTTGCAGGGAAATACTCTCATCCTGCCTGGGGTTTTCAAAATTTCTTCTTGACCGCTTCTTTAAAACTGTCTTAATAGTTGATTCTAACATCTTACACAAGTAAAAAAAAAGTAAAAAAGGGAAGTACCAGCCTAAATACTGCAGGGCAAAGGCGACCATCATAGAAGTCAAGTTATCGTTACTATGATGGGATTAGGCTTGATCACCACACTTTCCAAATGCGGATTGGTGATCACAAATATACCTTTCCCCGGGAATCGAACACAGGACCCCAAGATCAACGCCCGGTACTTAAACCATTAGACCAAACGGAGCGTTTACTTACACAAGTGCTTTATACCAAATTAGATTAATCCGTCGATGTATGAGTTACCCAAATTAGATCAATCCGTCGGTGTACCAAACACCAAGCAGATATTATCCAATACCGGTGTTCTTCATTTATATGAGTGTGTGTGACCATTTGCGAATGGGGCAAAATGAGAATGAGATCAAAATGCGAATGGGATCTTTTTTGAATTCGCGACCAAATGCGAACAGAACATTCTGCGTAAAACTTTGTATGGGATTTTGTATGAATTTAACTCCTTACACAGATGATGTCTTGGCCACTGCTGGCGCTGGGGGTGCTGGCTGCGGCGGCCGGCACCAGCGCCGCCGGGTACTGCTCCGTCAACACGCTCACCACCAACTCCTCGTGGATGCAGTTCACCAAGGAGCCGGTGCCGTTGGAATACGGCTTTGAGGACAAGTTCAAGAGCATCCATTGCTGTGTTAAGGGATACCGGAGTATTGAATGGTAAGTGAATTTAGTTTGAGCATTTTCACTATCATCGTCATATCAGCCAAGAAACGCTTACTTGTGGACATAAGTAAGTCCTCCGAGGAGAATCCAAGGGACACGTACTTATACATATTTATTGATGGCCTGGTTCCCCAGTCTAAAGATTACAAAGATCAGACGGCAGCTGCTTCATTGTAATTTCAGACTTACCAAATACTGAATTGTCCAAACGAAACCTAGGCTCCGAAGCGACGATTTTGGATACAATAATTTCAAGAGATGACGATAAACGATGATATTACTTGACGTTTTGTTACAAACGATTTTCCTGGTGAAGCTGACAATGAAACTTTCGTATATTTTATAGTCACTTAACATTTTAGCGCATACCTATAACCTACTTACTTATGCCGGTTGCGAGTATCAAGGATGGCTTATTAATTTCATTATCATGCCTTCATGTCTTACTTTTTAAGCGTATAATTTTATTTCACGACATAAACTAAAGTAGCAATATTAAAAACATTTAGCTACAACGAGAACGACAAACCATTTATGTCGAGCAAAATCAACAATGTTTCATTACGAATACTCTTCCTTTTTATTACATTAATAAAATATTTGAGCTCGTGACTCGTAATTAACAACCATATATTCTCGTTGCAACATATTTTTTGCGTCGCCAGCGAGATGCTTTGCTGTTTTAAATCGAGATCAGCCCGATCGCGCGGGTAATTCACCGCACCTAGTATGCACTAAGCACTTAGCTAATTGGACTGTCAGAAGACTTTAAATTCTCTAAAAATGCTTGAGCTCTATACGTGTGCTTTGAAAATCGCTAGTGGTAATCAATATTTCAAACACGGCATGTGAACCATAAGCGCAGAAAAACTGTGATGAGCAATGCACAGGTGTGTGAAGAGTCGAGCGCTAAATTTCCGAGAAATTGCGGCCATTGTGTGAACAAAAATACATGTTGATCATGTACGGTACGGCGAGAGGCGTGAGGAATAAATTTTTTGTTGTGAAATCCTATCAGATTATCTCTCTCGCTAACATCATGTTTGCACGCTGATTGAAAATCATTTAGCTTCAATTTTTAAAACATGGTCAAGCCAAACGCTGGGTATGTTTGTGAATGATTCAATACTCGTCTATTTCTTTATCAGTCTGTTTGATTACGAAATTAAACGCAAACCCATCGCATTACGATGAGCACGTATACGTGGTATTGCAATACATAAAATTAGTATATCAGTAATACTATACTTATCTCACATTCTTATACATATATATACACGAAATTAAACGCAAACTCATCGTAATGCGATGGGTTTGCGTTTAATTTCGTGAAAGTTATTATCACGTAGCCACATAGCAAAGTTCTTTGTAATTAAGTACATATTTATGCCAAATCTAATTAGATTTGGCAACTCAAGTGAGTTTAACTCCTCGGTACACACTATGATAATTAATTAGTAATTTCATGTTAATTCAATGAACTTTATAATGAACGCCATAATTTCATGGGTTTCTTACAAAGAGTTTATTAAATCAATAACTCCGCAATAATTTCATGGGTTTCTTACAAAGAGTTTATTAAATCAATAACTCTATTTCGTAACTCTACCTACAACTCCACAACTTACTGTTACTCAGGAATTTATACAAGTTCTAAAGTTGTAAGGTTGCCATCTATATTAATTTATGACTACGCCAGGTTAATTAGTAAGGTAGTCTCAATCGATTAGTTGTGAAAAGGGTTGAATGACAAAATGATGTGCTATTTGCTACGGGCTTTCGTTTTTCCGGTCACACACGAGCTCACTTGTTCGTTGTTAGTAATTAATTGGTAATTGGTCCCGACGCGGCTCACGTAACCGACCGCGACACTTAAAGCCAGGGCTACCTGTTATAGGGTTGTTTTCGTCTAGTTGCCAGCATTAAGCTATTCAAATAGTGTTTGTTAAAAGGTGCTATTCAGCGATTAGTAACAGGCAAACGCCTTTTTCATTCACATAAAAGGATGCACATTGAATAGCAAGCTTCATTTTAAGTTGTTGCCGTAAATATTAACCAATTCAATCGTATAGGATAGTAGCAAGGATAGTGACTATTCGTTATGAATATAATGTAAAAATATCTATTATTCATTGATTTAAACGACCATCTTGTAAAATTTTTTTATTTTTATTTTTTTCCAGTTCCTAGCGTCAGGTAAAATCAAACGTCCGAATACAATCACAAACTGTTCAGTATAATCATATATAATAATATTATTCTTAGAGCACGGATCTAAATTAACTAGTGAAAGTAAATTATCAAATATTTTTTTCCTACCGTGCTATCTACCCTTTTTTTTTCAAGTGTCAACTTAACTTAACATCACAGATTAAATCTAAAAAATACGTAATCACAGATTTTTCTCAAAATGGTCACAAATCATCTAGCAGAAAACGCCTGTTGCCAACAATCTAGTTAAAAGAAACCTCTTATACAAAAAATTCGTGTGGACTTAAAGGCAATCGGCACGTAAAAAACGTTTTAAAACAACACTGGATGCTAATACTCGTATAATACTCTTCACAAGAATTGTCGGTTCCATGAAAAAAATAATTGACATTAATTGGTTAAATTCAATTATGGCGACTATTGGATCTCGCTCATGCTAACCCTTGGTGCCGTTTTTATGCGCGTCGGTCCAGACCAGCTCAAAGGTTTTGAAAGTATAATGCACTTCAATATACGTAGCATGATTGCACCTGGTGCGAAAACAAGTGCGCTTCTCAGAATTGGTGATTGCCAGTCGTTACTTCGCCCGCCGAGCGTCGCGCCCCCTCCAGGCCCCGCCTCGCATCTCTCTACAACCTGACATTCTGACTGAAAAAAATATTACCAACCTAGGCTCACTAGTCTCTGCCTCACTTATAGAGTATCGAATTAAATTTGCCCATCTACGGCCAGCTTCATCCATATCTTTCCTAAAATAACACCTTTTAATGGGATGTCCATACTGGACTGGTTTTCTTTTCTGCTTTAGTTTTAATTGCCAGTCACTTGACACCTCGCTTCTGCTTTAATGATAATTCTTCAACGTGATTTATATGGAGGAGCTAAACGCCAGTGTTTGTAGAGTTTATTTTGCCTGGACACATTTTTCTGAGTCATACCGTTTGTGATATGAAATCGTTAGCTATTATCGTGCCAGCGGATTATATCATTCCTCACTTGTCTCGACTTGTTTCTTGCTTGTATTATTTTTAATCATAACATCATCACTACTTACACGTTAAATTAATACTACAAGTTAAATAATGCTACAGCATTGTTTTATTGTTACAATATTTTTGTGTAATTTGACATGAGTTTATGCAATGCAGCCGGTAAGGTGCTATATTTAATGAAACACAACCTGAGCCTTGAACAATGCCGATGACCCAAGCGTTGGTAGCGTGTCAAATTGTAATCAATGATGATCAACACTAAAGCACAACTTTGCAGAATCTTTTATCAGCGGCAAACTATGCTTAATATTATGCAATAATGGAATCTAAGGTCAGTTAAATGATTAAGTTAGTTTGTCCCTCTTAATATGCGTGGGTAAACCCATACGAGATTAAGACTTAATCCCGTATGGCGTACACTTAGTATAATAATATGTGCACATATTCACCTTCATAAACGCCTACATTTGTATCTTTAAAATAACCTAGCATATTACTATGAAACGTGTCGCTGAGTGGACGTCATTATTTCGCCATAACGACTCGACTGCGCTCGTGATAGTTTACTTACCGGAGACAATTCTTAGAAACATGCACATTATTTCCTGCATTATAGTTTCCTACGGCAAAAACGCTCAACAAATATCAAAGCCTATAAAAGTAGTTTAATCTGCCCGGTCGCTAAGGCCTAAGAAGAATATCAACTCCTATAATGGTGTTCCAAAAGGCGCAATTCTCAGACCATGTTCCTAAATCGAAACAAAGGGAAAGAAGACAGTTGGAATAGCGGTTATCGTTGCGGACCCTAACTTTTATAGGGAACAAATTACCCCG
Organism: Marasmia exigua; assembly: GCA_019059595.1. Taxonomy (NCBI): domain Eukaryota; kingdom Metazoa; phylum Arthropoda; class Insecta; order Lepidoptera; family Crambidae; genus Marasmia; species Marasmia exigua. The sequence continues at coordinate 3,597,026 of CM032464.1, read as the reverse complement.
GAGGCATTTTGAAATGTTTTCGTAGCATGGTTTCCGAGAGTCACGGTCGAGCAATTGGTTGGATAATTTGCCGGTTTGATGGCCACCTATCGGTCAGGCGTCCAGGGAGCGAGAGTGCCCGGTGGACTGCAATAAATCCTCCGGCGGCGCTGCACGTCGGAACGGGTTGTTGCTCCGCCTGGGAATTTTATTTTATTACCCCACTTTTACTTTTACGTCGCTTCCCATCGACTTAGCTGTGTCTCTGTTCTTGCGCATTGGTCCCTCATAAACTTATTCATGAACACAGGCTTGGAGACGTCGTTTTAGCACTCAATGAAGTGTTTTATCAGCGTGGCAAAATCCTCTGGGATTTCCTAGAAATCTGCTGTGTGAGTTTATCGCTTTAGGTAATATTTTATGACTAGGTTATTATCACTGCAAATACTTATAGGTTCAGGGAATTTAGTTTGTGATATTGGGGAAATTGAAGTTTTCCTTTTTTGTAGTTTAGTTCGTTGGTAACAAAGGGCCGCTGGAAGCGGGTGTACCTGGCAGCCGCGGCCGGTATCTGCGAAGGTATCGCACGTCGCCGCAAACCTGTATTGTGCCGGTTCCCGGAAGGCTCTTTGTTGGCCGCCGCTGACGCCGCGCCCCGCGCGCCTGCGCCGCTCGGCTTCGCTGCATGCTGTGGGAACGATGTCTCCTGTTCTTTTCTGGGCTGTCCTCAATGACTGTTTTACGAAATAAAATATCCGGTTGATGTTGTAATCTGGACATCATTCCAATTATACGTTTCATGATTAATTTTTGTTTTATGATAATATTCGTAATATCTACAAATGATCCTCATGTTAGGCGTGTAATTCCCGGTTGCGTCTAAAGCTGTCGCTCTAGAACCCAGGGTACGCTTGGACCATGGTTCATGATTTGGGGAGTCTGGTAAATACAATGAAGCGACTGCCGTCGGACCTTCGCAACCCTTTTTTACAGGGGAACCAGACCAACTGAATCAGGGTTACACGTTTCAGAAACTAAACTATCCGATACGTCGTGAGGAAACTTGCCCTCACGATATTTTTCCTCACCGCCGAGCTAATGGTAGATATACGCATATAGAACGCCTGCATGGAAGGCGAGTTCTGAACCACTGAGCTAACATCGCTCTACAAATGCTATTTAGATTTAACAGAATTCTCATAGTACCGTAAAAATTTATATTACGTGAATTCACTTGTCTTTGGCATTGCTTCATTTACCTACTTTAATTTCCTTGAAGATCTTGAAAGTAAAAATTCCCGTTATCACTTTGTTGGTCGATCCTGGTAAAAAGTACCCTTGTGTGATTTTTTTGCTTCTCGCCCGGTCATTGAACCTTTTCAATGCCTTATTGACTGCTTATCATGTGCCAATATTTTTTTAAGATTTACAGTCTTGTGATTCGTATCATGTTCTCACATCTGTCCATTTATTGTGCCATATTCTATTTATTTGCGAAAAAAATACGATTGAGTTGATGCGAATTTTGTTCTAACCTCAATATTGTGTTATTAAAACGAATAATTTGCTGCTGAGTATGTAATTGCTTCTGTATATATATAGTTATATACAGTTATACTCGTAATGTCGATTGCTAGGTATACCGCAGTCAATACTTCAAGATCGTGTTCGCCTACGTCAGATATCCTTGAGTCTTTGTCTGCATTTATTTCCGAGAAACCTATTACATCAACTTATACAATTTTTCAAGAATTTATACATAGCTAATGTGCCGAGAACATAGGATATAAATTAGCTTTACTCATTTACAATTACAGCTCATTCATTTAAACTTGGAAATGAAGTCGTTTGGTTCAGTTTATCGATTTATTTTTCACACTTAACTTTCAACGTTGATGTGTCAATAGAGTGACCGTTCGTACCTTAATGAAGTGGCCATAAAAATCACAAAACAACTATAGACATCCCACCGGGACCGGTAACAAAAACTACAGGTTGTCCTAACACGTTGGAACGGCTGTTGTATTCAATTGATTATACATTTTTAAAGGCGACCCTAAACCTGGCCGCGTGCAGGTAGGAAACACATTTTGTTTAACAAATCGTTGATTGGCTTATCAGCGATCTGCGGACTGGAAATACGCTTGATACGTACCAAGATAGCAGTTTAATCAAATTCAAAATAGATTTTGGACAGCGAAATCCCGAAAACAGATTGGTTTTCTTTTTTTGTCTGGTAAGACCAATGTTTAATTTTATTCAAATTAGGGGCTTCTTAGATATTATTAATGAGTGTCAAATAGCGTCTAAGTTTTGAAATATGTAAAACGCAAGCTAAACTATGTAATGTTATTTACAAGTTTTACATTTGAGAAAATAATGTCATATAACATATAATATACTACATATCTTCTTTTATCATTGTTAGTATAAACCCATTTTCACAATGAAAAAGTAGTTTTTCCATTTCGTGTCCAAAATTCCTAATGATAATGATCTTGTTTACCGGTAAAATCTATTAATCGGTACATCTTCGTAAAATATTAATAAATACAATTAACTGAAGACTTTAATTGAAGGTAAAATGCCGACGTTGTCGCCGATGTGTTACGGGTGGACCATGTGCAACATGCGGTGTGTTTAGGGCTGTCACGTTGTCCAGCACATATGACGTTACAAGGGGTTTTAATATCTCATCAAGCTTAAATTTAGTACCAATTATCTTGTCTCTAATTGAGAATTATTTGTTAAAAAGATCTGATCGCGATATTTTTTTTACTGTCAAGAACGTTAAAGTTTGGTCGTGTTTCTGCTCCAATGATTTCTTCAAACGATTTGTACAATTAAGTTTCTGTAATGCCTAGTTTTTTTTTTTAACTTGTGTTTCTATCTATCTTCTTTATTAAAAACTTCTTTTTGATTTAAATAAAACTCTTGATTTCAGTACTCGCATAAAATATAACATAATGCTTAGAAATAATGAATAAACTTCGTTTTTTGTTGCGCTTAGATTTTATTACTCTTCGAAATTCATATTCAATTTTTTTACTCCAATTATCTGGCTGGAGAGATGACGATTGCTTCCAACACATACCCTGCTTTAGGTTTTGCGTAATAGTTGTCATGTTTTCTTTATGAATCCCGTACACCTGGCAGCCCTGGTGTGTGCCCAAGCGCAGAGGAGGTCGAGGGTGCTCGCAGCGCGCGCGCACGGCAGCCTCAGCTTTCACAATGGTTCGTTTTATTTATCTACCGTATTGATCTTACTTCGCGGCTTACTATTCTCTTTTTTCCCTTGATCCGAGGAATACAATTCTTTTGTAAATATTTTTTGTTCACATATTTCATTGTAACTGTTACGATGGGACAAGGAGGTGTTCCACGTGAATAGAACCCTCAATTATATTGTATTGTGCCAACATGAGAGTTCCTCGCTCTTGAACGCGTGGTGTGCTCGTTCTGTAATTTTTCACGGCATATTATTTGCTACTTGACTGCTTTAACAGATGTTTCAAAAAATGGTTTATCCTAGCCGGATTCTTAAACGTTTGAGGAAATCAACATTATCTGCATCCGAAATTAACTTTACCATAAAATCACGATTACCGATGGTGTATATCCGATCGATTTTAAAGTCGTGCTAAAGTTTATCGTTGGAGCTTTAAGGAAATTCCGGAGACTTGTAATTCGATCTGATCCATTCATGATTTCGTGGCGTTTGACCGGCCCCGGGCTAGGGCGTGCTCACATTCCGAGACGACCGCCGAATACCACACAAATTAGCTGCCGTAACTATCCATCTACCTGACAGTCTGGACGATTTCGTCTCTCACGATCATTATTCCTCCTCTATCGTGACACTTATATTGTCATGCATTCCTATCCCTCTAATGATATGATGACTTGGGTTTAATTTTCACTTTCTGGTTTCTTTCACATATGATTGCCTGAACCAGCTTCTTTTGCATCATTTTAGTCGCAGTGATATTGTTTTGTCGGAACAAATATAGTGGTGTATCAACAGATCAGTGTGTGAACAGAGATGCGTGACTGCGTCAGTGTGCATTTGAGCCGATGGAAAGCTGGTAACCGGTAATGATTTCAAACGGAAATGTCAGTTTGCTGAGATCGATGCTCACTGCTTGCTGACTGCTGGCCGATTCACAGGTTCACACGCCTACGCTTTGTTGTAACGGGTTTTTTTAAACTAGATCTAGACACCAGGCAGCGTGTCCTACTAAGTTACTCATATATTACAAGAACCATTTCAGACTGCTTTTGATCTCTTGACATCTCGTAATTATGTTAAGTACTACACCATTATAATCTACATTGTTTCAAATACTTGTTAGCGTTTGGTATCAATACGAGATTGTTGTAGTAACAGAGGGCCTAGTCTCGAGCACTGGACATTGAAGTCGAGTTACAGATTTGTATGGACGAATGTACTAAATCGTCTAAATTCGAATTTAGAGATTTCGTACATTCGTCTTCAATGTCAAGTGCACGAGAATCGGCCCACAGGCCAGACATATATTCATAGACCACCGTGATAGGTGCTTCAAATATTATAGGCAGACATTATAACGAGCTTCGGAAGCTCGGCGAAGCTCCAGACGCCTGCTGTACGAAACAATGATGATGACACCATAAAAATGGATGTCGCACAATGGTTTCTCCCGCCTTGAATATTGAAAGCGCTAACTGGAATGTACTTTTGGCGAGTGATACGCACGCTGAATGTTTGAGCCGGGGCATCGTGCTAAAGCCCTGTCTGCGTCGAAAACTAATTCAGGAACGTCGCATAATTCATGCAACAATACTGATATTGCACGGGCGTTGATTCGTATGGGTTTCGAGAAATGTGGCGCGAGAGCTCGTTACGTCGCCGACGCACGTACGACGAATGGCTTCATCGTGAAAATTAACATTCGGGCAGCATCCCGCCGTGCGCGGGCCTGTGCCCGCGCCGCGGCTCGGACTCCGCGCCCACCTCTACGCAAATATTGAACCTCTCTAGCAGGACCTCCGCTGGTGTCACCTTCTCACTACACAATCATGTAAATAAGTTTCTACTTTTTTGGGATTCTATGAATTAGTCTCTGGTCGTTGTTTATTCCCGGTTTCCCACATTAGCTTTTGTTTAATCGTTTTTTTCTTGATTGTTTTGGTAATTTGTTTCCTTTACTGTGGAGCGTTATACAGTTGCTTGCATTTTTTTTTTCAAATAACGTTTTTGACTATTAAATATTGATTATTTAATTGCTTCTCTGTCGATGTTGATGCCGAATTAGCCAGTGCCCACAGGAGTGCCAGGCTACATGTGATCGTCTAGCGTGCAGCTCTTCTAGCATACAGGACAATTTATTTTAATCTAGGGTTTTATGTAATTGCTATGAATGAATTTACCTTCTTTATAAAAAAAAAAGCTTGTAAAAAGTTGACAAGTTTTAGTTGTCGCTACCAAAGCTAATCTATCGAGTTCTAGATCACATTCAATCAACTTGATAAAACCGGAACGGCATGCTTCATGCCTCGTTGTTGCATCTGTAATAATAACATTTTGCATATCTTGCATTCCGAACCGAGTTGTAACCACAATAATATTGCCTATAGAGGTCATGATAACGGTCGTATGACACACTCAGTTTTCTACTCAACCAGCTCAGTACATATTTAATGACAAACTATTTTAAGCTTTACCAATCGTGTAATAAGGTTACCGTTGTGCGACATTAATATTGTGTATTATAGGTGAGCAAGTGAAGGTAATTTATAGCGAGCGGTGCTAGCGGCGCGTGAGTCACTCAACGTGACGTCATTTCAATCCAGTCCATTCAGTTTGTGACCGAATTCGGTTCTCATTTATTAGGGTTTTAAATTGGGTTCAAAATATTCTGTGTTTAAATTTAGGGTATTAGTTAAATCACCACAGGAACGCTCTGAGGGCCTATTCTCGTGTTGAATTCCTATTGAAGTCGAATTAGAGATTTGTGTGGACAAATGTTTGAAATCTCTACATTGGACTCCAATGTCGAGTGCACGACAATTGCCCCAATGGTTTTTATACCTGTTCAAATATCGACCGCTAGATTATGGTAACATTCAGACTAGTAATTTTCTAATTACACCAACTGCATAAATTTAAACCTCATATGGTGATACAAATATTAGGATTACCAAGTTAATGGTGCAGTTTTACTCACCATCACTTTTCCTCCAGTCCTACAGTTTGAGATGAGGTAAGTTGATATGAGCTGGCCGCCCAGACTATTGTAGGTATATATAGTTAAATATTTTCCTTAAATATTTCTTACAACTTTCTTGAACGTAATAAACAAAATAAGAGTATGTCTCTTATTCGCAGAAGGAATATCCGCGAAAGATAAACGCCGAGTGCACGCCATCTCTCAGGTTGCTAAGTGAATGATACCGTGTAAAACCAGTTCCCTCTATTCGCCCACCCGACTGATGATACTTTGAAAGCTATTCCTTAAATGTAGGTATTTATTGAAACAAATATAAAAAATACTATCATTGCAATATCAAAAATACTTTTATAGAATACACCTGGGTAGCACTTTGTTCACAAAATTTCTAAATATTCTTCATTTTTAAGAATTAGGCTTTTTAAATTAATATTCTCATGCACTAGTCAATGAAGTCAGATAAGAGATTTCGATACATTCGTGTATACAACTAAATGTCGAATTCGAGATCAATGTCCATCGCTCGAGAATTGGCACCCGTTCGTTTGAAACATGGACTTCCATTATCATTATTTTTTACCTACAACCAGACCTCACAGCATGCATTTCTAAATGTATTTAATTATATGGACTAATATTTTTTATTCTTGAGGAGCTTTTCCAAAAAATAGTCCGACGGAAACTGGTAACTGCATGCACTTATCGTCTTTGACTATGTTAACCGCACCCTTATTAGTAGTACCATAATCTGTTAAAACATTCCAAACAGTCAGCAACAATTACGGGTGTACTTAAGGAACCATTGCTGCAAATAATGATACTAATTTGGTCCGAATCAGTCCAATCCTTAACAGCGTCTAGCATACGTGAGGCTGTAATTGTTGCACTGCTATTTCAATAATTACTATGTCATGCGCGTAATTTACATAAGCTTTTTGTCGGAGCTATCATTGTTCATTATAATAAGTGACTCGAGCCGGTCCTGGCTGGCGCGGGAATTATCCTGATTCAAGGTTGCAAGGTGCATGCTGCATGCAAACCTACACTCTTGCGCCGGTTTCGATTGTTAGCGTAATCGCTATTTGTACTTGCAACGTATTTCAGACTTTGCGGAATACTAAATACGGATGTTGCTAAGGGAAAAATGGGTAAATATTGTTTTTCAAGTGCAGTTCTTTTCCTAAAATATCTTTATTAGGTTATTGGGCGCTCATCACTTTGAATATTCTTATCCAGCAGTACAAATAGGTATCATAAATTGATGAATCAATCATACACGTTTAGGTAATGTCTGTTGATATATAATACATTTTAGTGGTAAATCAAAAATATTATCTGTATTTATGACAAACCGATATTTTTACATTTACAAAATCACGTATGAGTTACTCATACTTCGAACGTGAAGGCATCCACATAAATGTATTGTAAAGTAATTGAATTGATATTTGATATTAAAGAGATAAAGTGAATCTCTCATTATTGTAGTTGCGAGTGGACAACGTTATTAATGTTAAAGCGTGTGTAGTCGCAGGAACAGTTAGGTTAACGACTGTGCTACGATTGGTTGCGCTTGCGCAGCAACTGTGCTGTGCAGTGCGCGTCGCGGCCCCAATCATACAGGTGCGTTATTATAATACATCGTTGTGGCCGCTTATGAGATTAGTAGGTACCATTTGCTACCGAGAATCCTAATTGCACGAATGAGTCTGCCGATACATGTGCTGATTAGCGAGAAGATGGTTGCGTGCGCCTAAGATCCGCCGACTGCCCCACGGGGGCCAGCGCCGCTTCCCGACGCATGCAATCACGCACATGAGCTCTTCCTAGCATCACTGAGATGCATTTACACATCATCCACGCATACATTCGCTAATTACCCAACAGACAAGTCTTTTTTGATTGCCAACACAGAACTCGCTCGCATCACAAATCGTATTATGCACTATCGCACGTGCATCTCGGCGGCGCTGAGCGAGGGACTTATTATGCTGTCGCCGCGTGTCGCGCGTCCGTCGGCTATCTCCAGCGGTGGCCAACATACATTACACAGCATTCACATTATGCCTGAATAACTTACTCCGGCTGTTATTCTTCGCATTTTGCTTTCACTCGCTCAGCGGTCGTGTGATTGATTTTGAAGTTTTTCAAGCCCTGTTCGCATCCGGTTGACGTCAGCCGATTGTGTTTCGTTGATTACTGAGAATATTATCTATTCGTTCGCTCGGCTCTTGTTAAGTAATTTTAATAGACTGCGTACGTCCGTGTCGCTCCGAGAATGATCTTTATCGCCGAGTTATGAGAAAAAGGGTGAGTTCGCGTTCGTGCTATCCAAATCGATCATTTCACGCACCCGCCGTGCATAATGAAGCAGTCATTTCCGGCTGTTTCGCGGAATCGAATATTTAATATTTCGCACAATCGAGTGGCCGCCGCCGCCGCGGGGCGAAGTGGGCGCTGGGCGTCCCTTCATCGCCGCCTCTTTAGTATTCTTCGCGTGGTGCGAGGCAATAATAAATTCTTGTGCACTTGCAGTTTCGCGTAGTGCCAAGAAACCACGAGCAGCTACCGAATGTAAAACGGCTATTGTTCAATACATAAATTTACTTATCTTTTGATCTGCAGAATGCGCTTCTAGACTTCGAATTTCTACGTGGTTGTTAAATGATGCAACTAGCATGTCAGTATAGCATCTAAGTAGCATTACTCGGGTTTACTCGATATTTATGCTAGAACAGAACTACCTATAAATTATCTATCAATATGAGGCTATACATAGTTGGTAGGGTTCCGGTTTCCGGGTATACGATTAGAACGTACATTCACTTGAATTTACATACAAAGCATGACTGTATGATTCAATACCGGTAGCGGCGCGGTGTGCGGCGTCCACGCGTCCGCCCAAATATAACCGCAGAGAACACCTCATTACGTAGTCTGGACACAACGATTTGCTTATTAATTACATTTGTTCAATTATTTTATGCATTTATGTTACAGAAATAAATAATACGCACCAAAATTATACCACATTCAAACATCCTTTCGTGACCAAAGCAATAAAAGAAATCAAATTAAACAATATATTTCTTAGCTGACTATCAAAAAAGAAAAACTTTAAAAATATCGGTAAATTTACAACTAAAGAACTGTCTGCGAAGAAAAGTCTCCTTATCATAAAGGTTTCTCGTTATTTTATTGAAAACCGATTCGCGTAAACTTATTTCATCATACAGATTTCATTACTTGGAATTTATCAATGCATTGCCGCTCTCTCGTATACAGATTGCGAACGAACTGAAAGGCAGCTGGTGTTGCCAAGCCACACCTAGGTATATAGAATTACCTAGCTAGTGTTACACGAAATTCTTGGAAAAAATAACTCTGATCATTATTTAAAATATGGTCATCTTCTTTGTGCTCTGATGCTCAACTTGTCTCTTACATTGAGCTCGTCAGTGATCTTGGTAAAGATCCATCTAACTATCGATCTTCTTACGCTTCAGAAGTATCGTATGTATGTACAATTGTTTCTCTGGATTTCTTTCATGGAATGCCCAAGTATATTAAAATACTGTAAATTCACAGTTAAAACTGAGTGTGGCTTACTCTGGAGACAGCCCTGCGCTTTACAGTTACGCTCTCGTGATTCCATATCGGTTGTGGGATTAGTATTTTGCCGGGAAAGTAGTAATCACGTACCAGAATCGGGTTGTACCTACAGATGTCGAGTTGGTGTTCCCAGGCGACGGCGGCGGCTGCATTCTTTGCCCATACACAGCGCCACCTGGCCGGCCCCTGTTCCGGGACCTAGCATTACCGACGACGACTACATTCCCTGGACGGTGAGAACGCACATGCGAAACGCCGTCTTCCTCTCGAAACTTTTTCACTCGTCCTGCTTGAGTTTTTAACGATCTGTCTCAATTACGTTTGTATATACTAGTACTTTGCAGTCACAACAGTAAGGTAATACAATTAAGGAACTTTCTTGATGACATAACTGTTGCCATCCTTAAAGCTCAATGTTTAATTCGTTTTTTTTCTTAATTCTCAACTCCCCCCTCCACCGCCTCCCATGCAATATTTATGAATCAAATGAAAAAATATTATTTCTTTGTACAAGTTGTTTCTACGTATAGGAATATTCTTCTGGGAAATTTTAAATAGGTATGTGAATGTGCTGTGCTCTAGTACCACGAAATACGAGTTTCTGATGTTGAGCGACGAGCTGAATAACACAGAAGAAAATCATCACAAATCGATTTGTAACGAGTTCGATGATTAGCAAAGCAATGGAAGGTTGATCGTTTGGTTTGCATTAACATAAGATTTAAAAAAAAAAGTGTAATGTTGATGATTTACCTACACTTTATTTTTCTTAATTCTCTCATTAAATATATTTAAATTAGTTACGCAAACAGATCACAGTCAAATTAATAACAATATTTGAGTAAAAATTAAATAAGCTAGACAGTAATCTTAAAAGAGCATACACAGGTGGTCAAAATACAAATTCGCTAATTTCATAAATTAAACATACATAAATTAGAAGATAATTTAATGTAACTTTAATACATATAACAAAAAATAAAATAAATTAAAATTAAATAAAATTTTGATCAAATTAAATAGTGTTTGCTACTGTCAATAGAAGAAGTGTAAATCATAGAAGACTATCTTATTACATTCGAGAACTGTTTTGCAGACGCCTTGAGCAATACTTACTTAAGTCCATACGTTAAATGAAATTCAATCAAGTCCATTTGATCCCCTGAATGCTCGTATCATAAGTAATGGCAGCGTCATAATATTTCAAAACAATCATTGCATTAGTATTTTTAAGTACATACCTACATGTATTGACGTCACGCGTATTTACACAGAAAATACTTGGAGGCTTACTACAAAAAATGTATCATACTCACATTTTTCGGCAAACTAACTCAATGGAATATTTTACCTGTTATTTTTATAAGTCACTATTATATGTGTGTTGGTATATTTTGTGAGGAGTTATCTCGCTCTGAGCTGTTCGAGCATGTTAAAGCTAACTATTTTAACATATTCCGGGAACCCGTTAAAGGCTTGGGAACGGGGCTGCGGGCTCGTGGCCATTGCCAATAAAATTTGAGAAAATTGATCCTCACGTCATGGGCTATAATTTCGATGGTTCTAAGATATAACGGTGAAAACAACATGAGGTGACTATCATGTGAATACTAGCGCAATTGTGTACAGCAACCTATATGTATGTATATAAGTAGTATCATAAAATGTCTATGATTGATAAACGTGACCTTTATGTGGTAGGTGTCCATGGGCGGCGGTAATCGCTTATCTGGTGATACGTGTCTGTTCGTCTACCCCCTATATCATAAAAAATATTAATCAAATTCAAAGGTATTCTTTTGTTTTCCTGCACGGCGATCCACGCCCAACACGCAAAACACGGGGTTCCACGACGAAGGATTCCCGTACTCTTCTCAAACATACGTCACTCAGAGCTCACATCCTCACGTCACGCAGACGGACCTATTGATAGTGCTGAGGTAATTGACCATTACTCGGTCGTTTTCCTCCAAGGTTTGAAGCTCGATGACATCATTTTTCTTTGCCTTTATTCTAATTTGAAGTAGATTTATAATAATTCATGCCTTTTATGAATGATCTTTTTGTTACGGTATTGTATAAAAATAAATTAATGAAAGAATCAATAAAAACATGCATTTTGGAAAAAGTCTATTGTTCATAAATTCGTGTTCATGGAAACGGAAATGAGTCGGTCGAATTCAAATTCGAGTTTTATATTCTTCATTTTAGCGTGTGATTCCTGCGTTCGTCCAAAGCTGTTGTTTGTAGCCCAGGGTACGCACGGTTCAGAATTTGGGGAGTCTGGTAATTACAGTGAAGTGACTGTCGTCTGACCTTCGATCGCTACCCTTTAACAGGGGAACTAGACTGACTGAATCATGGTTATGCGTTTCAGAAACTATCTGCAACGAGCAGGTTTCCTCACGACACGGGCAGTTTTCCCTCACCGCTGACCTAATGATAGAAATACGCACATAGAAAAATCCAGAGGTGCATGCACGGTTTACCGGATGGAAGCCGCTTTCTTTATCCACTGAGCTGCCATCACTCTTTTTTAAGAATTAAATATGTAATATAATTACTGCTCCTATACAGGGTGTATTTGTGAATATTAAAGAACGTGTTCTACTAACCATTATGGACAACATTTGTTCTATCACTTTTAGAAATTCGCATGAAAAATTTTCAACTTTTCATACAAAGTCGGTCACGTGACTTGGTCATTTTGTATGGGGAGTCGAAAAAATGTTCGATGAATTTCAAAATGTCGTTGAACAAATGTTGTTCAGAATGGTTGGTAGAACACATGGTTAAAGGGATGTTAATGTTCACAGATACACCCTGTATGTAGAAAACTTTCAAATAAACATGAATTTTCCGTTTCCATTCCGTTTCACAAGCGTAGGTGCGCAACAAGCGTAGAAAGGTTTTCTTAGAAAGAACCTGGCTGTGATAATATTGCGACAGACCGGACATCCGATACAAAAGCGCAAGTTGATTTCCCACTATGGCCAAACAAATACGAGGAGTTCAGGCGCTATTGCCGCATCATTTAAACATGCTCGTAAGTTATGACGGGATTGCTGTATGGTATCGCCAAGCCCTCCGCTTCCGCGTCAGCGGGTCCCCCGACTAGTCTTTACAGTTGTAAGGCAGGTTGCTCGCAGAGCCCGGTGCCCAGCGCGGTGGCGTCGCGGGCTCACCTGTTAGAAGATCGAGTTTTTGCACCCACCCGGTAGTTTGCGGTTTTTCTAAACGCTCCATTGAACATTACAACCATTCCCAACGCGCATCCCTAAACCGCAATAACTGTATGCAACACTCGTTACTACATAGCTTGTATATATACCCTGTGCTATTAAGTGTATGTTCAATGTTGCCATATAAACATAATTTATTCAGTCGACGCCTATCGACGTGGGTTTCATCATTTCAGAGCATTATTTTACTTTATAATTTATTAAACTCATGAAAGCCACATCCAATCTGTACATAATGCCATAACCTTCTCGCTCATTCACTATATCTATCTTTTAAAAGAAAAGTTTTAAATCTCTAATTTGAAGTAAAATGTGAAGTTTTCTTCGCTGGAGACAAAATCTTTGCCCATATTAGTTTGACAACAATAGGGTATTTGACTAAGCTCGAGATATTACAAAATATAAATATTTTATTAAAGTATAGGTAAATAATATGTTCCAATATCAAACATTCTATATTAAAAATATAACGTCTAGCCGGTTTTACGGTCATTCAAAGATTCGTGGACAAGTCCATCTTAAAAGTTTGAAGTTATTAAAAAATAATTATACCATTGAATAACCCATACAATTTGCACCAACTATTATAATAGTACCATTGACATAAACGAAACATTTGATATAGCTACCATACAAAATTCAAATGAAATGCATACGAAATACTGTCGTGTGGCGTCACATCTCAGTAGCCATTTAAATGGACCGTTTTGGGTTTGCCCAAAATAATGTGATTTTAAAGTTGTGATATCTCAGGTAGGTAGTTTAAATGAGAATCAAGTAATTATTTCAACGATGTTTCTATCATTGAGAGGTCATGATTACAAAAATAAAAAAAAATTGCCAAATACCGTATTGCAGAATTGTTGGACAACTTTTGTCTGTAACTATATATCTGATTAGAATTTTTATATTTATATAGTAATTCTTGAGTTATTTTTACTTAATTAACTTTCAAACGATGAGATGAAAAGATACAAGCAGTAAGTTAGCAACACTTATCGAGTCTCCCGTGGCACCGATGCGTGTGTTGTGGAGGATCCAAACGCGAACATGTGGTTATTCTTTACATGCGGATAATTACTCATGCGGCATAACGAGTAACGGTTGCCATCCTCCGCTCGGTATCCTGTTCGTATTAATAGCTGTTTTATATGTTAAAAGGCATTTCAGTTGAAATCGCATAAATTACTGGTTTATCGCGATTCTTTACTACGGAGAGCGTTGCGTGCGCGCCGGCGCGCTGCACCAGGCGACACCGTTAGGGAAGGTGGACCGTACCGGATGAATGCATTTTAGAGCATCTCTCATGTCATCACATCATCACGCATTATAGCTGCCCAGGCCAAGGTTAGATGCGCGATTGCCAGGAACAACTGCGTGCATTAACAATTTGGTTTGATAATCTTTATTTTCTCATCACAAAACACTGGAGCCCAATTCTCGGGCTTGTGACATTTCTTTTCATACGATATATATCACTAAAACATAGTTTTTTTGTATGGTTTTCAGGTGATATCCGCCATGTTTTGAAAATATCACGAGCACGCGAATTGGGCTCCTGTTCAATTTTAATATGAACAATATTTGAAAGTACACAAAATGTGCTTTGTGTGAGACTGATGCCTGTGATAGGTATTTGTATATACGGTACCTGTTGATACGTTGCGGATCTACACTTTAACAGAGTACTTACTTGTGAATTTGAAATGTTCGGAGTAAGAGTAATAACTCCTTTCTTCAACTCATAAATAAAGTTACTTAATTGCTTAGCATGTAGTCGTATCCACTTACACTGCCGTTTCTTTGATCTGGCTTTGCCTGTGAATCATAATAAGTATTTGCGACATTAGAACTACAATTTTAGTTTTTCAATCATACTACACATTCATTTTACGGATTCCCACAATAGTTATTATTATTGTCATCGGTGCGTGACTGGCAAACGTATGATTACAGAGTAATGTAAGGGAGCGCGGTGATTACGCGGTGCGTGTGTGTGCGACAACTGTTCGCAACTCGAGTGTAATTGCAGTAGTTTCAGAGAAACTATCAGCAGCTCCGCCTGGCATGGACAAAGCGTTGGGTGTCGCCCCGGGCCGGGGCCCTGCCGGTGTCATTTTGGCTGCAGCCGGCTCCGCTAGCCTTAATTGCGTGTTCGGGGAACGAAACGCCACTCGCTCATTAGCCTGTTTCTTTGTTGTCTTGTCTTTTCTATTCAGTTCTTCATTGGCTGCCTCCAAGAATCAATTTGTAGTTAAAAATCGTTGCAATTTTTTAAAGTAATAAATTTTATTACATCGTGCATCGCTCTTTTTAAGTTAACTACTCGCGTATGGAACAAATTGCATGTTCACCTGAAGTGCTTGTTCTCTCGAGGTGAGCAGAAACGTCTCAAGGTCGGAAAGCAGAAGTGCATCGACCTTTCTTCGTAATCAATTTTTAACTTGATATTTGATTTTTTGCAAGCAACATAGGGTCGGGTAATTGACGTGAGACATGATCTGTCTCCCATAAAAACCCGGACATAATAAAAAGAAACAATGATGTTTGATGTAAGTTGCTTATCATCGCGGGGAACAAATCTAATTACGACTTGCGTGACATCACTGAGATCATTTGGATTTTCCGAATAATGATGGGTAAAAAACGGTCGCTCTATTTGTTCTAGACGCTTGATGTCAAGTTCAAAGTGTACACGATCTAGTGGAATGTATATGGCGCTATATTAATGGAAATAAATGTCAATAGTGACAAATGCTTGCAATGGAATGTTTACTAACTAGCTGCTTAAGTTAATTCCTCGGGGTTATACATTATTTTGCATGCCGGATGAGTTCTCACAAACTAATAGCTATATTTTATTGTGTTCTCTCAAAGTAAGTGCTCAGCAAGACTCGAACAAAAGCATTGTACTGGGAATTTTTGAAAATTATTGGCATTGAGTAGAAAACATTCGTCAAAACTGACAAGTTAAGTGTTGTTTCGTGATACCGGAGCGAACAAAGAAGTAACATCTTAAGGCTGGTCATATTATTATGTCTCGTTAGTTCAGTGCCCAGGCGCAGCAGCCACGCATCGCCCCGAAACCACGTCCTGCATTTTTGAGTCTGTTACACTTCACTGAATCATCAAACATTTGGATCAGGCCAATAAAACTTTAACAGCATCCCGAATAACTTGAAGACGATAGATGTTGATGAGTGTTTTATTGCCATAATCATTAGGGATCTTCTAAATATTTTTAATCAAGAGGCTATAATGTACTTATGTTTATGATTATCGCTTCTAAACATGTTTTTAATGTACTTGGAAGCTATAATAATATAGTCCTTTGTTTCACATTTTGTCACGAAATGTGTATTTTCGAGAATCACGAGTATGTGTCACACTCACTTATGAATATAAATTCTTCAGAATGGACTCGAGTGGGATTTCCCCGTTATGGGATTAAAAATAGTAGGTAAAAAAAATATAAAATTTCTTTTTTTGGAAACTTTCATAAGAGTTCTTGAAACCTAAAAGTTCTGAATTTTCATGTAATACTCGTAAATAAATAAGTATCCCACTCGTAGGCTACTAATCGTACCTCTAATTGTTGATAAATATAAAGTTGTAATTATTCGTTCGATCGTAGATGTCCATCAATCCCGCTGAACCGAAAAAAGATACGCAATCAAAATTTGGAACCAGCCAGACGCGGTCAAAGACCGGTTCGGGTGAATTGGGAAGTATTCGCAGGGAAGGGCGCCGCGGCTGCTGACCTCATCGCGGTTTTTGTTTCCACCAGACCTTCGTTATCATCTGCATTCATGTTCGCAACATTAATTAATCCGGTTTTGAGGTTTATATTTACATTACTAAACGGTTTCTTATATGCATACTCGTAAATATAGATGATTAGGCATTTGAATCTCAATCTATAGGTCTTAAAAAAGTTCAGTACTTAGGCCTTATTTCAAGGCTCTACTTATTTTTAAAGGTTGTATCAATAGGAAAGCCGATTAAGTGCATGCAGTTGCTCATGGTAACAACAGGAAGATAGCTTCTATATAAGTAGGTTGTGACTTCTATGTCGATGTTTTTTTTATAGTGACATAAAAATGGTTGCTGTGGGTGTACCTTAGGTCCCCGACGGGACGGTGTGCAAAGCATTTACCTTAGAGACCATTAAAAAAAAGAAAAGTGTGCTCGACCCTTAGATTAAATCAAAATAGCGGCTAACTTAATTTAATCTACGGTTCGATGTATACGATTCCTTATAGTTTTCAAAAATGAAATGTTTGTTTAAGGTGACGCGTAGGGCACACTAGCGACGCCAATCGACTTTAATTGTTAGCTACTAAACTGGATCTATTTTAAACAAAATACTAGTACTATTTATTAAATAACCATGCACAAATGCGGACCCAACATTTGTACGCGAAAAATTGATTCACGCTAAAAGTGGCAGCTTTTGGCGGTAATCAATTTTTCGCGTACAAAAACGGACCCAACATTTGTGCATGGCTAATTAATAAATAGTATAAGATTGCCGAGAGGTTGTAACCCCGAAATTGTTTAAAATAGATCCGGTTTAGTAGCTAACAATTAAAAACGAATGTGTCGCTAGTTAGGGCTACCCGTCGCCTTAAGAACATTAATCGTCATGCATATAGCACTAAAGATAATAGTTATCTCAACGCCATAAGAACGACTACTTGTAAATGTATTTAGGCTTTACAAGGAAATCTGTAAATAAAATCCAGCTCATTTTATATTTCTTGCTTATCAAAATGAAACAAAAATTACAAGTACGTTTGTCATAAATAGTCACATATTCCGACGTTAGTGCGTACTAATGTAACGGTCTGTATTTTTTTGCGGGACGATAAAGATATCCTCGTGTTTCTTGTTATAAATGTATTTTTTTTTCTTAAAAACGTTCCTAAACGTTGTCCATTAAAGCACATAATTATTGAGTAGAAGCATTAATAGTTACTTAACAAATTAAAAAAAAGTTAGTATGGAAAATAAAACTTCTAAGAAAATCGCTATACAAAACGGCAATTTTATAGGTAAAAACATAATATTATGCAGTTACGTTGCTAAATCTAGTATTTAATTACTAGGACTTATGCTTGATTACACTCCTCCTCATCTTAGCGTGTAATTCCCAGTTGAGTCCAAAGCTGTCACTTCGGAGCCCGGGGTCCGCTTGGACCATGATCTAGAATTCGGGAAGTCTGATAATTACAATGAAGCGACTGCCGTCTCACCCTTGCACCCCTAAGCCTGGGGAACCAGTCCAACTGAATCACAATTACACGTTCCGAATCATTATCTCAAATATTGTAAGTATAACCTAATATATATCTCAAAATTGTTTGAGAAACTATCCGAGACGTGCAGATTTCCTCACCAAGTTGGAGGCTCCGTTTCCACAGAAGTGGAGCTGTGCGGAGTTGAGCGGAGACTTATAAAAAATTACCAATCACATTGCACTAAGGCTGCGTTTCCACAGAAGTGGAGCGGTGCGGAGTTGAGCGGAGACTTATAAAAACCGGCCAAGTGCGAGTCGGGCTCGCGCACAAAGGGTTCCGTAGCAGCAAAGTCCAAAATTACAGTTAAATCAACCTATCTCAAAAACTATAAGAGATACTTTGATCAAACCAAAAATCGTTGAAAGAGTTAATTAGCATGCATCACCTCTATTTTTTTTAGAATTTTATATCCCGTAGTTATAAAAATAGAGGGGGGGGGACATACTTTTTACGACTTTGAGAGCTGATATCTCAAAAACCGTTCACTTTAAGAAAAATGTTTTTTAGAAAACTTTATATCATTTTAAAAGACCTTTCCATTGATACCCCACACGGGTATGTACATCGAAAAAAAAAATTTCATCCCTCAGTTACATGTATGGGGGGCCCCACCCCCAATTCTTTTTTTTACTATTTAGTGTCATATTTTTGTAGCGGTTCATACAACACATATTCCCATCAAATTTCATCACTGTAGTACTTATAGTTTCCGAGTAAATCGGCTGTGACAGACGGACAGACGGACAGACGGACAGACGGACATGACGAAACTATAAGGGTTCCGTTTTTGCCATTTTGGCTACGGAACCCTAAAAATTGACCAATCACATTGCACTAAGGCTGCGTTTCCACAGAAGTGGAGCGGCGCGGAGTTGAGCGGAGACTTATAAAAAAATACCAATCACATTGCTCAATATACACATACGCAGCTCTACTTCTTACTTCACAGTACGAATACAACTCTAGGTAGATTGAACCAATCCTTTGCTCTTGATAATGTTATGCAGTGAAAACATTATTAGTAAGAACAGATATTGAAAGTAGGTCAGACGCGACCGTGATACGTGTTCCAGGAAAGCGATTAATATTATCCCTAGTTAAGTATAGTTTAGGTTTGCAGATATGCATAACGATGTAATATGTTTTATGGCCATAAAGTCGCGAGATAATTGCCGTGTTTTAATCCTCCTACGCGGGCGAGCTTGAGTCATTCGTTGAAAAGAATAAAAATATTCGATATTTCTCCCAGAGATGCGCCGAAGTAGAATTGGTTCTGTAAATATACACTCTTGGTACGTTTTCCAAGAAATGGTTGAAATAGCTCCTGGTGTTGTTAGATACGCTTGCGGAAAAATGTTCATCGCCAAGGTTGGACGGCGCGCACATGGCCTCCTGATAAGGACATACGAATAATAACAATGAAAAGTTGGATCGTTTCAAACGCCTCAAGTGCTTCCACGAATCCTTGTAATCCATAATTAACAATCGTCAAAGCCTACTAATAGCTAATTGGTAAAGTTGGTATAGTTAACAAGTATTGGAATAATTTTTAGAATTGGTGGCGAATTTCTACTTGCTTACTTTCAAGAAATATTTTTAAAGAACCTTACTGTAATGATTTGTTTTAAACGTATTTGAAAAACTTTTTAAAATTAACGTGTTGAATTGTTTGTTGCCATAAGAAATAATGGTAGATTATTTCGGGAAAACCTTCATTGGAGTAGACAAGACGAGTGGGCTGGACTTACCGCGAATTATTACTCACACAGGTGCATGTATGTACGAACATGTTTCATGTGTACCTCCCAACATATTTCAGCACTGACCAATCACGCTGTTAGTACATCTTAAATATTTAATCGTAAGCCCCTCCGTCTTCTGGGAAACTATCCCGCGTGGCCTTGTGATGAAACATCGCTCAAATGTTTGTTTTCCTTTCAAACGATTCAAAAACGGCTCCAGCACATTTTACTGTTCCTTGGAATCGTTAGGTTCGCGCGACGTCTTGTTTGCGCAAGCGGTTCGCTGAACAATTTACAGCTGCTCAGTTAAGCCGAAATGTAATGGAAATTCGAGATGAGCCGCGAATTTATTATACTCGTTTAATTATTGCTCGGGCATCAATTGACTGAGTATCATGATTTGCTCATCGACGTGAATGTAATAGTCTATTTCGCGGAATCCGTCTGTCATTGGCAGCTGCATTGCGCCAGAAGCCGCGCGCCGGAATGACGGGTCATTAGTCGCTACTGCGAATTATTTCCTGCACATAGATGCAGCGAGCGGAGATAACCTGGCACAAAGTAAAGTGGATGTGTACAACAGCTTTAACGAGATTGAACTTATGTTTTTCGGATGCATGTATTGACTGTCGTTCAAGGTAATACATACGTCCAAAATACATACTAGACTAATGGTTAGTTAGTGATAATAAGTTCGAACGAGACGATGAATTGAATATAGGAGCTGCTTAACGACTTATATTACTCGTAGGTAATTAATTGCAGTATGGTAACATTCGTCATCCGCCAATACAACCGAAATACCTACTACGTAGTCAGAAGAAATAAAAATATGAGAATTGCATTGTCTATTTTTTTTTTCACTGCGAGCCCGCGTCGTGCGGGCCAGCGTTTTCACCGGGAAGCGCAGCGCGGATGTGCGTTCGCAGCGATATCTAAATCGCAGCTGCACCGTTAGCGAGACCACCTGGCCAATTTACATTCACTGAACTCATAATGACAACATAATGCACTTGCGATATAATCACTTTTTGTTGCCGGCGAACTGCCTTCCGCAGGGTGACAGTGCATTGTTTATAATAACATCCTAACTATTTCTGACTGGGCGCAGTTTGATGAAATCAGAAACATAATTGCATCTTTATGTAGCTAATGTATTTTTTATGACGCTATATATTTCTTGTGGGTACAAAGAAATGTGCAAGTGAAGTGGAGAGACTTTCGCGTTGAATGAGAGAAATCATGCATACGAGTATTCCTTTTCTGTCAATCCCGTTTTCTATCTCTATCTCAATGTTCTAGCCATAATTTAAAATAAATCTTTATAAGTACTCATGTTTGATTAGTTCGCATTGGTGTTTGTGCCCAGCCTGGTGCAACGCCGAATAATGGCAGATTTCCGGCGCCTGTTCCACGAAAACACTTTGTCTTTATTCTCTCTGTGCTTGTCCGCCAGCCGCGGGCAATGCAGTGTTGCCGACTAGATTTACGAATTAATGCTGGATGCCATGTGCAAATAGGAATTTTCAAGAAGTCACTACCGTACCACTGAACATAAATCATCGATTTCATCCTTAGAAAATACCTAGCTCATGTTTTGACGTCACAATCTATAATGCCAAAGGAACCTTCGGAAATTTATACCACTAGGTCGGCGGTTAAGGAAAACATCGTAAGGAAAACTATCCCGTTTCAGAAATTATTCTGAAAGTGTAACCATGAGTCTGGTTCCCTTGGTGCAGGTGCGTTAAGATAATGAATCAAAAAACCATGATGCCAAAATGGTGCTAAAATGGGTGCTAGTTGTTGAATGTCAAAATTGGGCAGAAGACTTATGAAAACAGTGCTAAATCTAGCACTTAGAGTGTAGAGTTCGCTGGTAGCACTAGAGCAGCGCCCACTCCGCGTCATTAATGTATGCGTTTCCCATCATATTCAATGAATAGAAAATTAATATTACCTGCTGCTATATTATTTTCTGAGAAAAGTAGACAATCCCAACGGGGAATTGTCTACTTTTTGGACTCAACTCATGATTTTTATATAGTGGTTATTAATGTCATCCAAAAATAAGGTAGTTGTTTAAGTTTCGGAAATTAATCAACTACCTAGGAAATTGATCAACTTATGACACATATTATGTAGGTTTAATTTAAAAAGTAATATGACCACTAGGCAAATACGAGCTTCAATAAAACCCATTTATTTGAACTATAAACTCGTTCAGCAATAAAGTTGCGTCAAAAGGTTTTAATTGAAAAATGTCCATCAAATTTTAGCTACTTTAAACCTCTATGGAGTGCCATATTTAACTTTCTTAAAAGTTTAAACTTTTAAGAAAGTTACTGTAATTTCAATATCGAATAATAATAATTTCGTACCTAATTTTACCTTTGACCTCAGAATAAATAAGTTATAGAGTAAACGAAGATTTTGTGAACTTTGTATTAACGTAACTTAAGTGCGGACGCTTACAGTCTTGTCATAGCAATGAATTTTAATTGTGTAAAGCATTGCCTAAGTGAACTATGAGGAAAACAGATCCCCCCCCCCCCCCCTTTTATGTTTCAACAGGATATCTGGCTTAAAAATGTTTTAATTAATAAAATAATTTCGGTTATAAGCGTGTCCGCTCAGTTTGATTTACCATCTGGTTCTTCCCGCAGGTACAAAGATGGCGTGGCGTACCCCTGGTCGGCAGGCGTGTCGAACCTCATACTGTACCCGGAGGCCGCCAACCAGACCCTGTACACGCAGCGCGCGGCCCGCGCCGACTCCGGCAACTACACGTGCCGCTTGAGCAACGAGACCCACAGTGAGACGCACACCGTCAGGCTGGATATACTTGGTGAGTGGGTCATATTAAAACTATCACCCTGTAAACTGTTCCACTACAAGGCAACGGCCTCCATCATAGAAATCAATTTATCGCTGCTATGTTGGGATTAGGCTTAATCAACACGCTAGCCTAATGAGAATTGGTGATCAAAAACCCGAGTTACGTTCGAAACATACTTTTTGCTCGACCCGGGATTCGAACCCAGGACTTCGAGATCACGGCCCGGTAATTAAACCACTAGACTAACATGGCGTTTGGGTTTGGGTGATGACCCTAAATAAGAGTTTGATTACTGATATTTAATTTTACACCGTATAGTTATAGACTATACCGTTGGTTTAGTGCAAACTAATACACATTATTATCACCAAACACGACGTAATGTATAAAAATACATTACGTCAGAACAAATAAAAGTAATACTCTTAAAAATTAGACGGGCTGCTAAGATTCCCCAAGCTGTCATTTAAAAAGACACCTTTGTCCTTTCATAGGCTCTAAATTATGTCTGTACTTACCATGTAATCTTTTTCGTTGTGGATCCATCAAATTAATTGCGTAGAATTCAAATCTCAAAACAAAAAATCCATTAGTGTTTAAATGTGCAGGAGAATGATCAAACCTGACCTTTTGGTACTAAACAGGCATATAGCTCTCAGTTCACAGCACAAACTTGCTCTGATCAGATAGTACGTTCGAGAGAAACATCTTATGCAGTAACATCTTTAGTCATTTAGTAGAATTATTTACTTTCAACTTTAATGATGTACGTTTTCTAGCGTAATTTCGTTCTTAGTAACACTACATAGTGTCTTGAACTCTCATAAATACTGCAATCAATGTGCAATGTTACGCATTCGTAACATACAAGTACACTAGTAAAAAATAGGGTATTTTCATATTAATATTCTTTATTGCTCTCCATAATGTTACAAAAGGTGGTAATAAACATAGTATAAGTACAATTATGGACCCTGTCGGGCACGGCATAGATAAGAGAGGAGAGCAGTTACCTTACGCTTTCATGTACAAGAATATTTTGAACAATATAATATATAAGACATGTATACATGCAACTATTATAATTATAATATTCAAATATATAAATTATATCAAACTCTTATACTGTATAGTGTAATGTGAATCTATAATATTATCAAGTATTCTTATATTTTATATATAGTATCATTATGTTTACTTGTAACTAGGTTTCAAATATTGCACATTTTTGTATATATTATTCAACATCTTTCCTGTTAATTACATAACTATTTATGCTTCTCTTCTAAATATTCCTGCACAGCGTAATAATTTTTGTTAATGAGTATTTTTTTATTTGCATTACAAAAGATTATTCTGTTGTTATTTTTTTATGGAAAAATTTTTGAGTAGTAAAATATCAATATTCAGTGGCAATACAACGAGTATCACGTATTGCCACTGAAGATGAAGTACCTTCTTGTGTATTTTTTTTTAAATCTTGACTTCTCAAATTTAATTATTTTTATAGCGGTACAGCATATTGGCTCTCCTCAGCCTGATGGTAAGTAAGAGCAGAGCCCAAGTTGCAATTACAATGGACGCGACGTCAAGGCTTCGCTTCCGTTGGCATTGCCATACAGGCCCGCGAGATGCTTCTTCACGCTTAGTTTGAAGGAATCCATATTGTAGGATGTCAATGTCACCCTGACAGCGGATATAGGCTCCTACTTGAAGCTATTTATGACGTACTTCTTCAAATTCTCACGTTTAAATAATATCAATAGTTCCACAAAAGCAACGGTATTATTAGTTGTTTAAGGGAAATTAATGTGTCGCGCTTGGTTTGCAGAAAAGCCCACGGGTACCCCGAGGACGATGTTCATATCCAAGGACCAGTGGGTGGAGGAGGGGGCAGACCTTCGGCTCTACTGCGAGGCTCTCATTGGTAAGTTCCCAAAAAATGCATCTTTAATTAACACAAATCTAAGCGATTAAGTTTGGTAAACGGATACTTATTGCGATTCTCACCCCGTTATTCCAAATCGCGAACTTAGGATAGTCCAGGAACATAACTCGTAGTTGGAACAGGATGACATGAGCATTAGTGCGGTAATTAACTTTAGATCGCAATTTATAATAAGGTGGTCAGAGACGCTTATTATATAGATGTCATGCCACTGAGTGTAAATCTTGTGAGATAAATAAAATAATGTCCTCCAAACCGATATTTCGGTCATGGCGGCCAACCTCAGCGATCAGCCGTCGACGCAGGACATATTATAGTGCACAAGTATTTGCGCAGACACTAGTGCACTCTCTATTCCCTTACCCTCAAATTTCGATGAGACAGCAATGTGACACGACCGAAGAGGGATTAGGCGCAGGACTAACGGCTTAACGTGCTTTCCGAGGCACAGGGGTACAAGACCGCCAACTTCCAGACTCCGGGTTTACACTGAGAATTTCTTAACAGAAAAACTCAGGTACAAATTTTGGCCCGACCCGGGGTCGAACCCGGGACCCCAGGCGCAACCGTCACCGCCACCGAGGCAGTCAAATAAAATATAAGATGTATAGTATAGTATATATGAATAGTCTTTCCATTTATATTGAAAGAAAAATCCTTATATTAATAATTCTATATTTTTGTGAAACCTATCTACGACGATAATTATGAAATCAAAAAATCTACGTGAATTGCGTACTATTTTATAAACGAAGAAAAAGAACATGTCTATTCAATCTCATGTTCATTTTCCACATAATATAAGCCAATTGAGACACAAACCGTCTCTATCTCGCAATGTATTGAAATAAATAACATGAGTGGGTGCTGTGGGGGTAGTTAGCTTTGTGTCAGTTCCAGAGAAAATCCAATCTTGGCCGAGAGTAATTGAATCGTTTGTCCGGGAGCCGCAGGCGCTCGGCTAACTCGAGTCTAATCTTGTGGATTTTATTTATTTTCATTATAATGGAAACAAACAGCTTATAATAATACGTCATCACTTAAGAAATACAACTAACTCACTAGCCTTATTAGTTTCCACTACTGGGTTATACATTTATAATGTTGAATAAGAAAGTAACAGTGGGAGAGCCACGCTTCGGCATGAATGGGCCGGCTCGACCGGAGTAATACCACGTCCTCACAGAAAACCGGCATGAAGCAGTGCATGCGCTGTGTTTCGCTGCGTGAGTTAGGGTACCGAAGGCCCAATCCAGGGGAAGGGGGGTTAAAAGGTAAGCAGCGCACTTGTGTTGCAGGTGTCCATGGGAGGCGGTAATCGCTTACCATCAGGTGATCCGTCGGCTCGTCTACCACCTATATCATAAAAAAAAAGTCGTATCTACGGCCATTTAAAGGAAATTATGAAAAGAAAAAAGTGTCTTGCTATGGAACTAAATCTTGAAAGCTGTCACATACCTACATTGTCCTGATCCCAAATGTGTACGACGGAATCTAGAAACAACGAAGATACCACGAACACCCAGGCCCAACACCAATACCTGTTTCAATCAAGAAACATTAATTGTGTTGGTTCAGAAAACGAACCCGTGACCCTTGCGACTCAACCGGCGAACAGACCACTGCGCTAAACGGGTCGGCATAACATTGAACAGGTTTTTTAGTTTATTGATGAAGTGTGTAAAGCAAATTGAAAGTACTTATTAGGTGCTTTAAAGATGGTTTTTCGGGAAATGTTTTGAACTGGATGCGTTCGATTTGTGTGACAATACAAAATGCCTACAATAATTTACATGTATGAAATATTTAAGGCAACGCACATTAAATTACAATATTTTAGAATTTATCCAATTTCGCGTATGGCATTGCATCCATAATACTCGGTACTAGAAATGGTACGAGTAATTCATGTTTATACGAGGATCCAAGTTTAAAGCGCTTCAATTAGTCAGTAATTGGATGAAATGAATGGAAATGGTTTTTGATTGCGATTGTACATTTGCATGGTAATTATTTGATTAAGTATGTATATGTTACCGGCTATCTATATGTATATTCCGGCATTGCATACAATGCCTTGGCAATGCCTAACACGTCTAGGATATGTATGAAATATGATTTATTTTATACTTTTCCTAGGCACTCTATACAATGTCTGATACGCATCCGGCAATGTATGTAAAAGCATTGAACTATGATTAATAGCATATGTAATCGCCACGGCAAACCCGTTTTTTGTGCCATAAGTTTGTTGCCGTAGTAACAAGGCCTAACCTAACTTTGTTTTAAAATCTTTTGCCATTCATTCTTCGTTCTTCTGGCGCTTTGCCGGCCGCTAGCGGCTCGTTCCCTCGGTTCGCTCGGCTCGAGCGCTGGGGTGTCACCAGTTCTAACCTAACCTATTTTACCTACGCATATGGTATTATACATTGCCTAGGCATTGTATGGAATGATTGTATTATACACATTGCCGGTAATACATACAAATGGTTTAGTGATGCGAAAATCCACGGTCAAACTAACCCTAGCTCGTCTGTTTAGTATCGATAGTTTATGGAAGTTGTACAACACATATAGCTTGAATAGCGACTCAGACGCAATAATCCGTAGCGCCACGGAGTTAGGCACGCACACCCTTCGCTGTGCTCGCTGAATAGAGGACAGATAACATGGACAATAAGCTTACAACAACGGTTTTTGTTTATGCATACCTCCCCACCTGCGTTGAATGTGCTTAAACTTACATAGTTGTTGCTATGGCGTTTATTACTGCGTTGTGTCTGTAGTCAATGATCATCTCATTTCTTTACTTTTTCTTATGATATAGGGGGCAGACGAGCAGGAGCCCAATTCTCGGGACGTGATATTTTGTCATCATACGATATATACCACCAAAACATAGTTATTTTGTATGGCTTTCAGGTGATATCCGCCATGTTTTTTTTCATATCGAAATCCCCAGAATTGGGGTCCAGACGTATCACCTGGTGGTAAGCGATTATCGCCGCCCATGGACACCTATCACGTTAAAAGAGTGACAGGTGCGCCTCCTTTTTGATAGGGAGTACGCTCTTTTCTAGAAGGTTTGCAGGTCGTATCGGTCCGGAAACACCGCAGGCGATAGTTCATTACACAGTTTTGTCGTACGAGGTAGAAAGTTTCTTGTTATTCTAATTAATGTATTTTTCTTGCTCGCAGGCAGGTCATACTTGGCGGACGCTCGGAGCGATCTCAGGTGGATGAAAAGGTGGCCCAATGGAACGGAGGGAGACCTCTTGCCCACCCAGACTGAAGTCAAAACGACAAGGTTTGTTAACATGAATTTAATTTTGATTATATATTTTGATATGTAATCAAAATTAAATTGTTTGCGTTGCTTGATTTTGGCACCCTGAAACGTAACAACTCCCTGCTGTAAAGTATTTCCTGAAGAACGGATATATCCTTTTTTGTTGTGAGCAACTTCAAGTGTGTTATCAGAATATGACCTATACTCTTCTGCTTTTTTATTATTTCCTACTTTACTGACTCAAAAACTTAGTGTCTCGGCTTATAACAAATATCTGGGTATAGGTTTTCAGAAATCATACAATTTTCATATACCTTCTCGTATACCTATCCATCCTTATACAAATGTTTGTGAATCATGATTCATGAATTATATTAACAAACAAACAATCAATCGCTAATGATTTGAATAATTCCAATTGATGCGTGGCAACAGAGATATGATTCGTCCATTAATAGCCCAATTTGCTCGGATCATTCCCGATTCGAGGAATTCCTTTTATGTCAATGCGAGTACCTTACCCACCCATCCCCCATGCCACCCATACCTACGCCTGTCGTTACGCTAACACGAAACCAGAAAATATTTTATTCAATTCCAAGTACTAAAAAGATTAGTTGTGTTAGCGATGTATTCTTCCTGTTTCCACCTCTCTTTTCTAAGTAGCTTAAGTGCTTATGTATCGATATCAGAATCAACGAAGTTACCTCAAATAAATAGATATACTCCGTTATTTTATTATCCTTTACATCCCGAAAATCACATAGGTATCGTGAAAAATCAACTGTTCCATACAAAAATACTTATAATTAACTGTTTGGTAACAAAAGCAGACTTTTGCACTTGAATTTTGCATTACCGCCAAAAGTGGCCGCTTCTGGCGTGAATCAATTTTTCGCGTACAAAAACGGACCCAACATTTGTGCATGGCTATTTAATAAATAATATAAGTGTTCGCCGAGAGATTGTAACCCCGAAATTGTTTAAAATAGATCCGGTTTAGTAGTTAAAAATTAAAATCGATTGACGTCGCTAGTGTGCCCTACCCGTCACCTTAATGTACAATTTCAGTGGTCAGGTAAATACATTTGATACTAGAGGATTGATAAGAGGTGCAATATTGAGAAGGAAAATAAAAGTTAACTGTAGGTATAATATATTAAAATTAAATATTAGATACCTACTTACTTAAATGTTGACGTTGTAGGCCGATAGCTGTTTTTATGGATATTTTTGTTTAATACTTTTTTGTTAATAAGAAGTATGTTTACTGTTTCCTCCACCTGGTTGTCTGGAGTTGGCGGGCGATAAGGGCGCTTAGGTATTACTTGTTGCGTGCCCGTGATGCCAATTATGGAGGGCAAGATGGATGTAATAAAATAGATTACAAACACCTAGAAAACCTTATGGAACCCACACTATTGAAAATGGACGGGTTGGCAAACAGCTTGAGTGTAATCTTTCAAATAAATTTCCCGTTGTGACCAAAATATTATTAGCAGCTGCTTAGGGGTTTTAGTAGCTCATGCTGAAGCTGCATCTTATTGGCTGCAATTTTTTTTGTTCTCTCTTATTGTTTCTATGTTAAAATGTTGGGTTCTTGGAGAGGGGCCACACTGGCGGACTGGGGGCGTTTTCAAAGCAAAGCAACCATCCGCGCGGCGAAGACGCCACTGCAGCGTAGCGTTTACGCCGCGGATTCGCGTTTACGCTACACTGCTGTGGCGTCTTCGCCGCGCTGTTCGGAGCGTGGCCGCTCCGCTTTCAAAACGGCCGCAATCCGCCAATGTGGCACCTGCCTTGAAATTATCTGTCTGCTTGTACAGGGAGGATGTGGAAGACATAATCGGGTCGTACCTGCACATTCGGCGCGTGGCGGCGCCGGACTACGGCACGTACGCGTGCGTCGTGCACAGCAACGAGGCCGTCGACAGGACGTACGTCACCGTGCATTACAAGTGTAAGTATTGTCTCTGCCTAACATCTATTCAGCAATCATTTTTGCTAACATACAATGCGTCCAGCTTTCCAGGTTATTTTGAGGTACCTACTCGTTGTCCTTCGATAGCTAAGACTAAAAACAATTTCGATTATTCGTTACAGATACGATTTAAGGCATAATGACGAACTAACTTCAGCTTTTTATTTCTTAAATGTAATTGGGTTTGATCTCCGCACAGTACAAACATTTGTGTTCATTAACATGTATGTTTGTATTGGTCTGGGTGTTTTTTATGTATTTACAAAAGAAAAGTATTATATGTATATATATATTTGTAATTCCGCTGTTGGTTCGGATATCCGTAACACAGGTGCTTGAGCTACCTATCTCGGAATCAGATCAACGTATGTGATGTTGTAAAATATTTATTTATTTATAACTAAATTTGTATAATAAAATGAAATGTTGAGTTTGTACTAGAATGCTAATATGGGCAATTTTCTCTTTAAATATTGGTCTTTTTGCAATTTGTTTTTTCATTTGCACACATCGTACCTTACCGTTACCGTTACCGTATAGGACCTTGATTGTAAACAACCACTTACACATGCTATATCTGTCTGTACTGACAATAAACCTGCACATGTGGCTTAACATTTGGGCAACCGCATTGAAGGTCTCGTTTCGTTCCCAGATGATAGGCTACCCGGGTTGACGGCGTGGTCGGGCGACAGCAGCGTGCCCTGGCGGCCGCTGGTGCTGGGCGTGGTGGCGGGCGCGCTGCTGCTGGTGTCGCTGGTGGCGCTGCACCGGCGCTACACGCTGCGCCTGCTGCTGGCGGCCCGCCACGCGCGCGCGCGCACCGCCACCGCCGCGCACCGCGCTAGAGGTGAGCGATGTGACAAACCTTGAGCTGGCTTATCGCGTGTAAATTATCCACAAGATGGCGTCCTGAACGTTTGAGCTCCATCCATAGACATGCACCCTAAACAGACTGTGCCTTTTCATAGAAAGTCATAGGTACTTGAAAAACCGCGCGAAGCAGTTGTCTAAGGTGACGTGCTGGGCGACGTTCTTTCTCTACCGCACCCGCATAGAATCTTCTTCAGGGCCGGTTGGATCTCTTTCACAATCTGTGACGTTTTTTTCAAAAATAGCACATTCCGTTTTCTAGTTTCATGGGTCCATATCTAGATGGATTGTTTTGACGAGATAATATGTCAAAATGAGAAGTTTTCACAAAAGGATAGACGACGTTATGTAGGTGAGGCGGGAGGTCCAACAACAAGTAGATTTGAGTTATTGACGTGTCGTATCAAAATAACGATGTAACAATGCGACTACGGTCAGAAGGCACTTCAGTGACATTGCCAGGCTAGGAGTGCGTACTAGCACTGGTAAAAGAAATTTTGCCGTATGCCAAATAACCAGATGGAGACTATACGTACAAAACCACCTGATTCCGTCGAAGTTGAACCTCACGCCTTTATAACGCCATCTATTAGATTTTCCACTCGTAAAAACCCTCATTAAATGAAATCAATCTTCCTAGAGCTAGGATTCACAAAGAAAAGCAAGTTTTCCGGATAAGTGCATCGACTCCGTGTGTTCTTGGGAAGGCGGTACTGGCTTCTCGGTAAAAGCGGCCAACAACAAAATACCCGCTTTGTCATTTCTGGGAATTGAAAAAATCAATATGTCAATGCTGTACTTTAAGAATTTGAGTTTCATTTCGAATCATAATTGGCACTTGCCTATTTATTAAAATGATGTAGTATTGAATAATAGAAAGTAGTATTGGAGTAGCCGAATTTCATAAGTTAATGCCATGACGCATTGATCATTCCGTGAATTGTTCTGATCATTCCGTGAATTGTTCGCATAGCTTCTCACTAAAGAGCAATGAATTGAACACACGAGTCAAAAGCGTCATCTAGGCAAGCACTTTTATAGATAGGTAGGTATGCCGCGCCGGTTTTCCCTGCTGCGCCGCGGTTCTTCGCCTTGGTCTGCTAGAGGCTTTTTATATTAACAAATCCGTTACCTGACAGTTCACCAATGGCTAAGAATACAGTAAATTGTACTTACTGTCACCAAAATGATTGACGACGATTTTGATTAGGTTGGTAATTCTAAATTACACACTGTCGTGTAAAATTAGATTTAATTTAGTTTAGATAGATGGTGCACAAAAACAAACCTAAGAAGTAGGCATTACAGACATTGAGTGTGTAATTTCGGCAGTCCTGTTTCGGTATAAATGAGTAAGACCTAGAGATAAATTAATCTTTGGTAAGATTATAAAATTCTGTGAAAACAGCACAGTACTATCGAGCCTCTTGTGTGCAAAGGCGATAGAATCGCTCTCTTAGTGAAACACATCTAGCGATGACGCTCTCGCGTTTCGGCTGCTAATCGCTCACTTTGACACAAACGGAAATGCATTGTAGGTACTTTGTGTTGCATTTTTGGTGTCGGTTTTATTGTTTTGGTCCAATAAACACACTATCTTTTCAAATTAAAAAAGAGCGCATTTTACCAATGCTAAACTGTTCCTTCTTATTTTAGTACAGGTTTTTATTTCCAATTTAGACATAATATTTAGGGGTCTGAGGTTCGATTCCTATCCAAAAACAAAATTAAGCAGATATTTATGTTGGTTCTGAGTTTTTGGTGTACTTCGTTTCTGGTTTCCATAATACCACCTTATCGGTAGACAACCACGATGGCGTATTGTCTAAGATGTGACGCTGTGTAAGGTTCCAGGTACGGTTCGAAACTCAGGATGATGTGTTAGGTCTAGGTGATCTAGTGGGAGGACGAGGATCTACATAGTGCTTACACTTAGTGCAGAGAATACCCTAGTTTTAGAAAAGCTGATCGCCAGCAGTCCATGGTCCTTTCTACCAGTCTCAGGCATACGGACCGAATCTTGGGAGACGCTCACCGGGTGCTAAGGGCTCTTTCCCCGGTGATTTTCTTCACTCCCTACAAAGATTGACTAGGCCGGATGTCGCATTTAGTAGTGACTCTGCCTCATAAGCTTAAGGTCCCTGTGTTCGATCCCCTACCCTTGACAAACATTCGTGTGATGAACACTTTATGTTTGTTCAGTGTCTGGGTTTAATATAGATAGTATAGATACTCTTTATTGCAACAACATACAAAACTTAAAAGCCAATATATGTATTTAAGTTCATATATTCGTTTTTTTTGGTCAATAGGCTAACGCTTGACCACAATCGCACCTGATGGAAAGCGACGATGAGGTCTAGGATGATACGCGTTTGCCTAAAAGATGCCTGTTCACTCTTGCCTTAAAGATGTCCAGATTATATGTAGTGGTCAGAAAAACAGACCTCGGCAGGGAGTTCCATTCCTTAGCCGTCCGCATTGTAAATGTGGAAGCGAAACGTTTCGTGCGGATAAGGGGTAGTTCTACCACATAAGGATGAAAGCCTTCGCCGCGCCTTGTCGTCCGGTGATGGAATGGGCTGGAGGAGATCTTATTGTGTAGAACCTCCGCACACTCCCCGAAATGAATCCAGTAGAAGATCGAGAGGCATGCCACACCTCGACGGTTGTCCAGGCTCTGCAGGCCAGCTTCGGAGAGTGTGTCATTAATTTGCATACACTGGTTATTCCTCTGTTTAATATCCGTGTTTCAAGTGCTTAGGCTAGTTAGTATGCAATCAGGTCTATAAGCTGATCAGGAATTTAGGATCAGGCTGATTTGTGCGAATTCTCAAGTCTTAAATGTCTCAAGTAGCAATGGGCAGGGCACATAGTGAGGAGAACAGACGGCCGTTGGGGCGGAAAGGTCCTCGAGTGGAGGCCACGTACAGGAAGTCACAGTCGTGGCAAGCCTCCCACAAGGTGGACTGACGATCTGGTGAAGGTTGCGGGAATCCATTGGATGCGGGCGGCACAGGACAAATATGTGCGGAGAACATTGGGGGAGGCCTATGTCCAACAGTGGACGTCTATTGGCTGAAATATGATGATACTAGCTTTTGCCCGCGACTTCGTCTGCGTTCACACAATATCTTTATAAATTATAGCCTATGTGTTATTCTGATCTATAAGCTACATTACTGTAAAGTTTCATTAAAATCCGTTTAGTAGTTTTTGCGTGAAAGAGGAACAAACATCCATACATCCATCCAAACAAACTTTCGCCTTTATAATATTAGTAAGGATAGTAAGGAAGTAAGGATAGTAAGGAAGTAAGGATGTGCTAATTGTCTAGCGCAGTTGTTGATTTTGGTCGTTTTGTTGTGTTGCAGTGCTGGAGAAGGAGTACGACGTGCTGGTGTGCTGGACGGCGGTGGACGCGGAGCTGGTGCGCGGCGCGCTGCTGCCCACGCTCGCGCTCAAGTACAAGTACCGCGTGCACGCGCTGCAGCTGCACACCGAGCCCCACCACTGTGAGTGCCACGCTCCATGCGGTCATGCTTTAACTACTTAACCCAACTAAACATCTATTCATTTCATTGGTTTTCAATCTTATCTCGTCTGCACAACGTTCTAAATCTGGTGGTCCCTTATGTTTACTTGCCTGGTTATACCATATGTTAAGTTTGAAAGATAGACGTGAAATGCTAGATCTTCTCTTCTTGCATAGGTTGGTTAGTGGTGGTCTAGATTGCCCGGGCCTTCTTTCACAACTACAGTTTCACATCCCTCTCAAATTGCCAAGAATGGGTAAACTCGTCCCATTTGCACCCAAGGGGTCTAAAAGCAATCTCGGCCATCACTCACTAATAAACAGATTTCAACGTCAATACAACGGATTGATGAAGAGGTCGGCAAGAGTTGATGTTTTTTCATGTAGCAGTCACAAATTTAAGAGGACTATAATTGATTCGTTCAAGTTGTAGCTGTCTGGTGCAATTTGGCTATTTTTAAATTTTGTTATTTTTTATTTAAATTTCTCTATTTAGTCTGCTCACATTTGCATGTAAGAGAATCTGCACTTAGCCTTATTATAGTACTTAAGTAAATACAATGTAATTAGTGTAAGATTTGTTGGTTGTCCTTAATAAATAAATAAAAAATAAATGATACGTTACAATCCGTTCGCGGCCTCGCGATTGACTGATACTGGTGGAAGCAGTGCCCTGCTTCTGAGTAATTTTTTTTATTAAATCGCATTAGAGTTCCTGATTTCTCAGGAACTCTAAGCTCTGCACAATCTTGCATATATTTTTTGTTCATGAGATAGGGGGCAGACGAGCAGATGGATCACCTGAGGGTAAGCGATTACCGCCGCCCATGGACACCTGCAACAGCAGAGGAGTCAAATGTGCGCTGCCGACCTTTTAAAAAGGAATACGCTGTTTTCTTGAATGATGTTTAATCTACAGATAAACTCTTTTATTGTAACTAGGTTGCCATACGTACCGTATATACGAGTTATGTCCATTTTTTAATCATACTGTTCCGTTTTGTTCCCTGTTTGATTATCCTGTCTTGTATATAGTTAGTCTATGTCTAGTTTTGTTCTGTATTTCGACAAAATAAGCCGCAGGGGGAACCCACTATCGCGTATAAAGAGAAAATGTCCCGAATTAGCTCCCAAAAGTTATGGCAACCCTAATTACCCTAATTAGAAAGATTACGGCGGCCAATCTCAACGATCAACCACGTACGCAGGATATATGTATATATTACAAACACAAGTGCACTCCCTATTTCCGTGCACTCTTATTCCGATAGGACACCAGCGTGACACGACCGGAGAGGGATTGGGCGCAGGACCAACGGTTTATCGTGTTTTCCGAGGCACGGGGGTACGTGACCGCAGACTTTCACACTCTGGGCTGACACTAAGAATTTCTTACTGAAAACTTGGTACAAATTTTTGACCCGTGACCTGTTGCGCAACCGTCGCTTTAAAGTGCGACCCACTTACCACTGCGCCACCGAAGCAGTCACACACTGGCACGCTCTGTTACCATACGTCTGACGTGGCTCCACCGCGCAGGGTACAGCGAGGTGATGGCGCAGGCGGGGCGCTGCCGCGGCGTGCTGTGCGTGCTGTCGCCGGCGCAGCACGCGGCGCCGCAGCTGCTGGTGGCGCTGCGCCAGCTGCGCGCGCTGCCGCTGCCGCCCGTCGTCGTGCTGCTGCAGGTACCACCTACCAACACTTTCTTCTACCCACTTTGTGCTACGATCTAACAGATCTATCAGACAATGTAGTGTTTTGGTAAAAAAAAAACAGATTTTTTTTTAAGATAGAGGCATCAGTCGGCTAGCCACTGCTAGCGCCATCTCCAGGAATGCGACCGATACTAAACGGCTATGTAGTACGGCCACCTTAGTGAATCAGTCGGGGAAACGATTGAATAAAATCAGAAATTATTTAATTTCCTATGTTATAACAAAATTCCTAATATATTCTAGATCTCTGTTTATTACCCATACTTTTTTTAAAATTGCTATTGAGGGTAGTTGAATTAAGGTCATTTTTACGGAAACACGCTGTACTAGAGCGACATCTACCGAAACAACGCCGAACCATATGTTTTATTGCTACATTTTTTAAAGCTACATCTGCTTTTATTACCAGCGCGGCAGCGGCGGCAAACCGCTGCAGCACATGCTGAGCTTGGACCTTGTTGACCACTTCACTTTGGTCCTTTTCTTCTTCCTTGGTCACTGGTTTATATATTAACTTATTATTATTTATATTTTTGTCTTTGTTTAATATTTTTTCCTATGTATTACTGTGCAATCTCCATATGCTTATATTTTGTGTCCTGTGTATGTAAATCTTTTATGTGGTCAATAAATGTTTACTTACTTACTTACTTACTTACTTTTAACAAGCTCCATCTAACGAAAATTGCTGAACTATTTTTCCCATACTAACAAAAAAAGTACTAAGTGAAATGACACTGATTCGAACCGCGACGTATAGAAGGCGCATTCTTATCCACCAATATGTATGTTGAATCTGTACAGGACCTGCCGAAGCTGCAGCGTGAAGCGAAGGAGGGCGGCGAGCGGCTGAAGGACCTGGTGTCGCGCATGCGCGTGGTGCCGTGGCGCCACGTGCACGAGCGCGCCTTCTGGACGCAGCTGCGCCTCGAGCTGCCGCTGCCGCCGCACGCGCTGCAGCACCACCAGCACCACCAGCACCACCAGCACCAGCACCAACCCGACGACCATGTAAGTACAGCTGCACCACGTTTAATAATAAACAATTTACAGTTGCCAAAATTCACCTATCTAACTCTCCAAAAAGCAGCGATTCTTAACACTTGCAGGATAGTCCGCAAATTTTTACAGCTTGAATCGGATTCTGACATCATAACAACATAATACTTTTCCTCTACAACTTTGCTTGGCCAAAAGCCCGCAATTTTGTTAGCGTACCCCAAAATGGGAGAATATATTTATATATTTCAAACATAATAATAATTCTCACAACATCTCATACGTTGACCTGATTCCGTACTAAGTAGCTTAAGCACTTGTGTTACAGATATCAGACAACAGAGGAACACAAATATATACTTAAATACATATATTACACCCAGACACTGAACAAACACAAGTGTTCATCACACGAATGTTTGTCCAGGGTGGGGATCGAACCCACGACCTTTGGCGTAAGAGGCAGGGTCACTACCAATTGCGCCATCCGGTCAGTCAAACGTTTATAAGTTACATCGTAAAAACTCGTCTACGCAAAGAAGAGCAAGTTAAATCCGATTGATTACGATTGCGAAAGCAGTTGAAATACAGACTTTATTGCGTTACGTTAAGATTCATAAGGCCCTTAATATTCATTCGATCCACATGGTGCTAACATTGACAAATTGTCTCACTGGTACAGTTTTACCAATTTTATAAGTTACACCAATATACATCTAAGTTCCCGATAGGCCACTTTTCGACCTTAATGCCATGAAATAAGGTCTAAAAGTGTCCTACCGGGAACTTTGTCAGATGTACCTGCGCAGAATTTATTCAGAATTAACAATAGATTCAGAGAGGAATGCTACCTCTCTCTCTTAACCGTACTCGCACCGAACATGGCGCTGACGCATCAACCAATAAGAAATTGTAATTATTGGCGCGCGTAAATAGAGTGTTGTGATTGGTTAAGATTTTACCGCAGTTTTCGAAAATAAGACTTCTGCGCAGGTACATTGGTGTAACTTATAAAATTTGTACAACTGTACGACTATACTGTTTATTGTCCCACTACATGCCACATGCAGGTCATTCTTATACTGCTCAAACTCTTAACTGTGGAATGAAATATCGCTTGCGGTGTTTCCGCACGACCGACACGACCTGCATTTTTTTCGTATAGAAACTTTCTTTTGATACTTATTTGTACCATTTATGTTTCAAATGTAATACAAAGATGGTACAAAAATGTGATTCAAGTTATACAGATGGCGCTGTTAACAAGAATTTCGCTGTTAAACACTAAGTTGCTGCTGTCTATAGGATTTACCTCTGAAAAAAATCGTTAAATTTTAAGATTCTCGTATCGATAGACGCCATAACACAAAAAAAAAAGATTCTCGTGTCAATTTTAGGGGGACACCCAGCCCTCCATCAAAGGAATCATGACATCGCTATAAGGGGATTAGGCTTAACCACCTCGCTTGTCTAATGTCGATCGGTGATCAGGATCACAAATTCAAGCTATGATCGAAAAAAGTTAAACACGATTACGGCCCGGTACTTAAGCCAACAAGGCTTTATGTCAGTAGCGAGTTATACAATTCTATACCACATTTACATGGTGAAGTGCTCTTGAGTTACTGTAAGGGGCGTGTGAAAAATCCGCTAGATGGCGTAATGTTGGACTGAGTTCCAACATTAACAGCATTGGTTGTTTAGTTTGTCAAATTGACTTAACAAATCACGTTTAAAAGTAACCAATTACGTTGTATATGGACTCCAGTCCTATAGTACACCATCTAGCGAATATTACACACGCGATAGCCCTCATTGGCATTTGATGTCAATAATATAAACACCCTGGTCTAAGTGCAGGTTCGCGTACTTATATGATGTTTGAATATTGTTTTTTTATTTATACAGGTGAAACCGGAAACGGCGGAAAACAAAAACTCGTGTTCCGGCAGCCTGACGGCGCTGGTGTGAGGCGCGGTGTGAGACACGGCGCCGCCACTCGTACGAAGACTGTGAATAGTTAACTTTGTAATACTAAACTTTATATCACATTATTTTAGTTACGTAGCTGTAGAAAAAAATAATTCTGTATACAGTTTTCTAAAGATCTCGACATCTTTGAGCCCTTTCGATGTTTCGACGGAAATTCTCATCTCGATTTCTTTCTTGTGCCAAAGGGAAGTAACGAATTATAAATCATGACAACTATTTCTTAGTTACGTCTTATGCTATTTATTTTATTTATCTTCTAGGGCCTCTGTCACAGGAGTTTTGATAAATCGCTGGTCGTTTTACGTCTTCTCTCGTAAAGCACCTTGAAACTTATGTGACAGAAGTTAGGTTTAACGACGTGTATATAGGGCTATTTTAGGGTATATTGATTCTTGATTTCTTCCAAGATTATTGTGTTCTGTGTTATGATTTAAAGTATTTCTCGATCTAAGATCAGTATCAATGTGTGAAGCACTCGATGTGGATGCTCTTTTTTGGTTGTATTAACGTCATTTTTAGTATTTTGTATAATGCATTTTGTTTGTGAACAGCAGAATGTGATGTGATGG
This sequence comes from Marasmia exigua, assembly GCA_019059595.1. NCBI lineage: Eukaryota > Metazoa > Arthropoda > Insecta > Lepidoptera > Crambidae > Marasmia > Marasmia exigua. The sequence continues at coordinate 3,557,202 of CM032464.1, read as the reverse complement.
AACGTCCAGGGTCTGTGATAGATAAGGTTAGTTATTATCAGGGAATGATTTTTGGTTACTTGATTTTGCGAGGTGCATGTCAAAATAGAAATATCAAGTTTACTGTTAAATATCGAGGGGAAAGAAATTAATCCTCATATCTTCGATAGACCTATAACTTATTATGCAAGATTGGAGGTTTTAGTTCCCCCTCGATACATCAAACCCTTGGCCCTCCAGTGAAAAGGTACATGCAGCTATAATAAATGTATATCGATCTAGCCAGCACCTCGTTACATCAGTCAAGTATTTGAAGTTGTAAAAGAATAAATTAAAAATTCCACTAAATCTTGCATTTTGCGTCGCATGATTTCTGCATTATTATTATTGTAAATTATAAATGATAACTTTTGTTCATTTGCTATACCTATTAGATTGTTATCAACTCTAATTAGGCTTTTGTTTCAGTATTGAGTTAGGCCGCTTGTACACGCTAAATCGCCGGCCCTAAAAAATGTCGTTTGGACTCACGAACTATAGGTCTGCACCAGACGCGATAAAATTATTGTCTTGTCTGCGGCATTAGTCTTTCTTAGTGTGTACTCTAGGCTCCTTTAGGTTCTAAATGCATTTTATCAATTATTATAATTCCTGTTTGTGTAAGAAAACGCCAAAATCTCACTGTGGTCTATTTTGCACGATGCAGACTCGAAACCTATATTTTATCTTCCTTATGATAAACATTTCAGTATTGGATGTAAATATAATTATTGTTGTAAGAATTACTTTATGTTCTCACATTAAAACGTGATTAGTTAGTTAAAAGCTGAACAGAATTGTAGTTTAATATAATTTTATCATAGTATTACAATTTACTCCTTACATTCCCTTTAAACATGTTTACTATAAATATTAATTTTAAACCATTTGTGAAATGCGTATCAACTGGAAAATAAATGACTATGAAATAATGATTGAACTTTTAATTTATCATAATACTAAAAGCAAAAGGTACTAAGGAAACGACCAGATAGACACAGAATAACTATATTTTTGTTGTAATAACCAACAAACAACAGATTCTTAGTGCTAAATATAATTCAAGTTTCTCAAAGTAACAGGCACTGCATTACACATTTTCAAAAAAAAAATATCACATTCGAACTAAAAATAAAATTAGTTAAATCACTAAATAAAAAAAATATTCAATAGATTGCAGAGAAAACACTCACAATACATAGAAAACAGAATTCTCACAATATTGATTTGGAATAGTATTATGTTAACTAAATACGTACTATGTAAGTAAGGCCACATTTATAGCAACAAGTACAGTACTAGCACCGCAGATACACAAAATCAGTCGCATTACAGATCGTAATAAACTGTGTAACTTAATGAAATTCAATACATTATTATTTTGTTTCAATTAATTTTTAACGTGGCAATCGTAAGTAATTTACAAGGAACCCAACTTGCGCGTTGTTGACCCTATTATTGTAGATACTTTCAAGATTCAAGCGAAATTCTCAGTGTTCATGTTTATACTAACTTATGTAAATTTGGTATAAAATAAATTTTAAATTACATAAAAAATCTCACTTGTCGTTTGTATAATCCACTCTACTATTAAATCCTATTCTTAAAAATATTGATTTGTATAATAATAACTAATACATTGACATAATTATTGTGACATTTGGGGCCGTGCAAGTATTACGGAAGCATCGACAGGGGGAGGCGGGATCTTAAGTTAGCTTACTTTTGTTAAATTACAGAAGAACATTTACCAAAAATCTGCCGCTTACGTAACACTTGATCGGCCCCTTACAGTCTAAACCATTCACACACATTTAAATAGTTTACTGGATGCGGAATCGTTTACACTGGGGTAGTGGTGCAAGTTGCCAAGACCCGCGTAACTGATGGGAAAAATGGCAGTAGCTGTTTATACAAATATGTAAGGCAATTTTTATTGTCTTCAATTTTGGTCCTTATTGATCCAAGAAGGCATGAATGAGCGATTACCTAATACTTTTAATTTGAATAATGAAAAATAAATTACGAAATACTAAGTACATTATCAAGAACATAAAATAGGATTAAGAAATCATCAGCATCGTCATGTCACGATTCCCCGCTCAATAAATATAAAAACCGACTCATGACCATACTACACAAAACAGATAATGTGGAATTATTTGTCTATATCAGATCAGTAGTACATATCGCAAAGATAGGAACCATTATAGCCTACTACGTAACTAAATTCTTCATCATTGAGTACCGGTGGCTTCGGGTGCTTGAGATCCGTGCTTCCTTTCGTATGCCTGTAAAATAAATACATTTGAAACCAACAAATCATTTTTCCTAGGCACCAACTGGAAAACTTATTATGTGGTACTTTTTTCGTAATAAACTTTTCATGATGGTTGAATGCGGAATAATTAATTTCTGTCTTGCGAATCGTATGTATGTGCTTTATTTTGATGAAAACGCAAGAAATACGCAATCTTGAATATCGTAGTTCCCTAATCGGAGTTCATCAGTCGTTCTATAACTAAATGTTGTTCCATTTGCAAACTTAAAATGTTTGTATAGGCTCATTATATTCAAAAATAGCGCAAACTTTTCACAGTTCCGGAGATGAAGCGATAGTAGCTCAGTGATTCGAATCCTAGCCTGCACTTCAGGATTTTTCAAAACCATATGCGAATTTCTACCTTATTATTTAAATTAACTATATGCGAATTTATTAGCTCGGCTTTGACCGAACACCCGAGTGAAAGAAACACCGTGAGGAAACCTGCACGTTTCGGATAATTTCTGAAACGTGTAACTATTATTTAGTTCGTCTCGTTCCCCTTTTCAAGAGTTGCGAGATCAGACGGCAGTCGCTTCATTGTAATTACCAGACTCCCCAAATCCTGAATAATGGTCTTAGCGTACCCTGAGCTCCAAAGCGACAGCTTTGAACGCTACCAGGGGGGACCACACGCATAAACTATGATTTTAATTATGTGAACTAAACTGACAGGTGTACAAGGATGTCATTCCCATGCATTTTTGCTTACTTTTGACACAATTAAACATGTATGGGAACTTGACGTTTGCATTTGTCAGTTTCGTTCGCATAATTCAAAATCAGAGTACATATAGATAAGGATGAGGTTCCACAATTCCGGAAAATTTATCCAGCTCTCAGAGAGACCTCTATCTTTTATTGCACAAAACGAGACAAGGATAGTATTGTAATATTGTGACTATGACGATTGGTAAGTGCTGTGTACAAGCCTATGCAAATTTTTTTGATTGATTGATTGACTAAATTTGTTTTTTGACCGTAGTAAGAACCACACTTGGCATGAATGGGCCGGCTCGACCGGAGTGATACCACGGCCTCACCGAAAACCGGCGTGAAGCAGCACTGTGCTGTGTTTCGCTGCGTGAGTGAGGGTACCGGAGTCCCAAAGGGCAAGGGGGGTTGTGACTCCACTGGTGTCGCGGGTGTGTATGGGCGGCGGCACTCGCTTACCATTAGGCGATCCTTCTGCTCGTCTGCCGCCACACATAAAAAAAAGAGAGTGCCCTAGTGTTCGCGCACACACTTGAGCACTATAATATATCCTGCGTACGTGGCTGATCGCTGAGATCGGCCGCCGTAGCCGTAACCGGTCGGAGGATATAATAGAGTAGCGACCTGGTGCGCGACGCGCGCGAGCGTGTCGGCCATGGAGCGGCCGGTCTGGTCCAGCATGGCGCGCAGCGCGCCGCCGCGGCGCTGCAGCAGCACGTGCGGGTGCTCGAACTCCACCATCTGCCCCGCGTCCATCACCAGAACCTATCACACAGATAACAAATTCCAGAAACTTTTTTCATTTAAGTACCCTCTTATTCTACTGCCACAATAGATCATCTACTGGTCGCAGTGGCTATGAGACGCAGGGCTCACCCCATTTCTAACAAAATAAAAACCCTCTTATTCCAAAACGTGGTTTAAAATAAGTAGCAGAATAGGGTATTTGACTAAGGTCGAGATTTTACAAAATATAAATATTTTATCAAAATATAGGTAAATACGTGCCAAGAGCAAAAATTATCAATTAAAAATGTAACGTCTAGCCGGTTTTATAGTCATTCAAAGATTCATGGGCAAGTCCATTTTTAAAGGATGAAATTATTAAAAAATAATTATACCATTAAACAACCCATACAATTTGCACCAACTAATATAATAGAACCATTGACATTAACGATACATTTGATATAGCTACCATACAATATTCAAATGAAATGCATACAAAATACTTGCGTGTGACGTCACATCTTCGTAGCCATTTGTAAGGATCGTTTTGGGTTTGCCCAAAATAATGTGACTTTAAAGTTGTGATATCTTAGGTAGTTTAAATGAGAATCCAGTAATTCTTTCAACGATGTTTCTACCTATTGAGAGGTCTTTCGATTACAAAAATAAAAATAAAATAGTCAAATACCGTATTAATACTGGGAATAACTGAAGAACTAGAATAAACATTGTTACTTTATTTAATTTTATTTATTAAGAATAACAAACAGTTTCACATTAAAACATTATAAATTACAAATTATTTCTTAGTTGCTTAATAAATGAGTAACCAACACTGTTATCCACAGATTGTTAATGGTTCTGGTATTGTTTCTTTCCATTTTACACTGAAGTTATGTTTAAGAGAGTAGTATTTTTTTATTATTTTATCCCAAAACTATAAGCAATGCCTATTCACATTACTTGTAAATTGGAATCCTTACTTAATAAAATAATTTTAATTTATTGTTGCTTAAAACATTACTAAAAACATTTACATTACATGTAAAATGAAATGTCACTGAACGAATGATTGAATGTTTCGGTAAATTTTGACACTATCCTGCGGTACTAAGTGGTCTATGGTTAGTCGAGGATTTATAATAAAAATTAAGAACTAACATTTGCTAGTTTACGATTAAAGCCAGTAGTGGAGTAGTTTTTTGTAATAAGAGGGTTAATGTTCTAAATCTTCTACAGGTAACGTCGAAGTTTTAGCCTCGTAGGGCGAAGTTACATTCGGCATTTTTTATTTTTGGGCGATGGATTCATTTCCCTTGTGAATTTAAAGATAAACATTGGTATGTCGTTTATTATTTACCTTATCGGAATCCATCACTGTATGTAACCGATGAGCAATAGTAAGAACAGTACAGTCTGCAAACTTGTTTCTAATTGTCGCTTGGATCAAGGCATCCGTTCTGAAAAAGAAAATATTTTAATAATAAGTGAATCCTATTCTTTTGGGAGATTTGTCTATTTGCCGTCCTTAAAGCCTTTCCTGCTTTCCCGAACTTCCGAAATTTATGTAGGTACTCGTGTGAGAATGGGGCCTAGAGCAGGACTTAAGTTTAGTTTTTAGTTTTAGGTTCATATTATTATTTTATACTAAAATATCATGTAAATCAGAGGGGGCCATCTTCGTACACTCGACATTGAAGTCGAATTTAGAGATTTCATACATCCGCCCATACAAATCTGTAACTCGCACGAGAATAGGCCCTCAGAGGAGGACCACCAATAAAAATAGTTGATATTTTATAGCAATCTTTTGCGATTTATTCTTAAGTAAATAACATACTTAAAAATTTTTTCATCTCGACAGCTCATGTCGAATCAAGCACTTACAAATTTCGTCGACTTAGTAACGCGTTCAGTGGTATAATTGGTAGTACATTCACCCGGATTGTGGAAGGTGTGGGTTCGAGTCCCGCCTGAACACGAGATGAAAAAATTTTTAAGTGTGTTATTGCACCAATAAAAAGTTAAGAAACCCTGGTGTAGAGGTTCAGCGCACTCACTGCGGGTCGACGTTGGCGGTGGCCTCGTCGAGCACGAGCAGGCGGTTGCGGCGCACGATGGCGCGCGCCAGGCACACGAGCTGGCGCTGCCCCACCGAGAAGTTGCCGCCGCCCTCCGACATGCGCGAGCTCAGCCCCGCCGGCAGCTCCGCCACCGCCTCCTTCAGCTCCACCTGCCGAGATACCGACAACGAAGCCGCATTTTCAAAATCTACTCCTAATGTTAAATACATTCAATAATACTTTAAGGCAATGGACAACATTTCAAAATTGCTAAGCTCTGAAACAAAAAATACCAATTCTTTGTTTACTTTTCCGCTGCTCGAATATATATTTATTCATTTTTTAAATTGCTTATTTACTGAGAAAAAAATTGAAAACTAAAAAACGTAAGATGACGTCATCGGACGGCAGAATGTAAAATATTTCTTTGCTTAGCACATTATAGTTTTAAATTTACGAAATGCCAAACCCATGACATGTAACTGTCAAAAAAAAAGACAACTTGTCAACGTTGAATGTATGAATGACGTTGACAATGTTGACACTAGTATTATTTACCTTTGACAGTAGTACCTTTTTTTTATTAAAACAATGATAAGCAAAGGAATATCGCTGTATTCAGCCGTCCGATGACGTCATTTGGCGCTTACGTCTATTTAGAATAAAAAGAAGTTCAATAATTATTTTATGCATGAAAATGGACAAATTTTGAAAAAAGAAAAAATATGGGTCTGTTCATTTTATGTCTATTTTCATATAAAAAAACAATATGGACATGTTAAAAATATGAAATGTTGTCCATCCCTTAACAACCAACAGATCAAGGGTCGGTCATGGGGGTCAGCCCCCTGGCTTGATCCAGGACCCATCCATCAGACCACGACTGTAACCCCCCCTCCTCGGTGCCAAAGCTGGATCCACCCTTGCAACAGATAGGATCAGAAGAACAACCCGCTTGCTCGTTTGTCGCCTTTAGAAAAACAATAACATAATAAACATAACATAAACATTCTTTATTACCTTCCAATTTCCTTAAAAGTACTAACGTAGCTTAATTAAAATAAACTATAATTTATTACAAATAAAATTAGACTATTGAGTACAATTGATTGGACTACTTATACAATAGCGATGCGTTAGGAAGGCGGTTAGTGTACGAGAGAGTAAACCCTACCCGCGCCGCTAAGTTAAAACTGTGTTGCGGCCGGCCAGTGTCCATCATTCGTCCGTCAGCGCGCGCGCAATGCGATACAAAAAATGACCTTGAGTTGTGGTGCGAGCAAGTAACCGTGTAGTATACGCATTGTTTGCAGATGTTATATTGTAATCAATCGAATCGGCTTTAGTTTTTAATGTTTACAAGTATTTAAAATGTATGTAGTAGGGTAATGTGTATTAAGTGTTTTTCTTGAAGTTTGAGCGCGACGTAAATGATATATATATTTTATATATATATTAGGAATACTACAATACTTCGATAGTGCCTGTGTTGGTGCTGGCTTGGCCACCTCGAAAGATTGGAAGATAATCCGTCGACGACGACCCGTTTGGAACAGTGGTAGTGAACGCTGCCTCTGGTGCAAGGGTTGCGGGTTCGATCCCCGCACAGTACAAACATTTGTGTGCATGAACATGTCTGTTTGTATTGGTCTGGGTGTTTTCTATGTATTTTAAGTATGTATTTACAAAAGAAAAGTATTATATGTATATATTTGTAATCCCACTGTTGAGTCTGATATCCGTAACACAGGTGCTTCGGAGTCAGATCAATGTATGTGATGTTGTGATGTATTTATTTATTTATTTATAATCGTCTTGTGAAGTAAGCATACCTGAGGGCCTAATTTAAAGTAGACGTTACGACCGACTCAGAGTTTCCCTTTCTTTCACACGCGCTGTGTCTCCTTTGTTTGAATGCGACAGGTATATCCTGGTTCGTAATGGGACGGCTTTTTAAACTAAGCCATCTGGGCCGACGCCCAGTTGGCCGACCAAGTTATCACTAAAAAGTGTTAAGATAAAGGCCTTATATAAAAATCGACAATAAAAAGACGTCTTCGAGGCTGATCTGCGAGAACTTTAGGTCAATAACCGGCAGGAATTAGTGTAGGCGCTTAAACGCGAAGACGTCCCGTGACGAACGAGAATATACCTGTCGTCGTATCCAAACAAAGGAGCGTGTAAAAGACAGGGGAACTCTGATTCGGTCGTAACGTCCGGTTCACGCTAAGGCCAAGGCTAAGATACGCTACCAACGTGGCGCTCTCTTGTTTTCGGAGTCCAATACTCGGTTCGGGTCACTGAGCTAGTGGAGTCAAAATCAAAATATCTTTACTCAATTTAATCCATACAGAACATTGAACATTTATGAATGTCAAATATTATGGTAGATTATTGCTGATTCGGAATATCAATTTCTACCGAGAAGAATCAGCAAGGAACTCAGTAGTCACTCTTTTCAAATAATATAGTAATTACAATTTTAATTTTTAATATAATGCACAATGACAGTATGACATACAATGCTTATAATCAGTATTGACTGCCTCGGTGGCGCACTTTAAAGCGACGGCTGCGCAAGAGGTTCGATCCTCGGGTCGGACCAAAAATGTGTACCTAAGTTTTCGGTAAGAAATTCTTAGTGTCAGCCCGAAGTCTAAAGTCGGCGCTGATGTACCCTCGTGCCTCGGAAAGCACGTAAACCCGTTGGTCCTGCACCCAATCCCTCTCCGGTCGTGTCACGCTGGTGTCCCATCGAAATATGAGGGTAGGGAATAGAGAGTGCACTTGTGTTTGCGCACACACTTGAGCACTTATAATATCCTGCGTATATGTGGCTGATCGTTGAGATTGGCCGCCGTAACCGAAATCGGTTGGAGGATTACTTTAGAAATATCGTCAAAGTAAAATTATGAAATGAAATAATACATTACAGAACAGGCGAGGAGATCAACATGTCCAGGAATCCTTATCATTTAAATAAAAAGTATGTAAGTGGACGTTACCTCCTCGAGCGCGCGCCAGAGCACCTGGTCGGGGTACTCGTCGAAGGGGTCGAGGTTGTGGCGCATGGTGCCGGAGAACAGCACGGGCTCCTGCGGGATGATGGACACCTGGCTGCGCAGCTCGTGCAGCCCCATCGAGCCCGTCTCGCGCCCGTCGATTATGATCTCGCCCTCTATCGTCGTTAGCCTGAGAGAGATACATTCACATTTTTTTTTATCCGTGAGAGAGCCACGCTTCGGCATGAATTGGCCGGCTCAACCGGAATATCACGGCCTCACAGAAAACCGGCTTGTAGCAACATTGTGCTGTGTTGAGGTGAGTGAGGGTACCGGGTGCCCATGGGCGGCGGCAATCGCTTAACATCAAGTGATGCGTTTGCTCGTCTGCCACCTATCATATAAAAAAAGAAATGTGAGGTTGATTCGTCCCGTATATACGGCATTTGATCATCCTGTCCCGTGTCTCATTTTATCACGTAATTCGACAAAATAAGCAGACGGACCACGTGACGGTAAGTCATAGCCGCCGAAAGTTGAAGGTGTTCAACTTTCGGCGTTCATCATGCGCATAAATTGGTTAGATCGTATTCGAAACACGGAAGTGCTTCGTCGAAATGACTGGTATCGAAGCTCTTCTTATGAAAGTTTGTGCCATTTCACAACCGCCGGGTCCCGGTAGAAGGGGTAGACCTAAAAAGGTGTGGCTTGACATCGTAAGGGATGACATGCGTGCTAATAAACTGACTACTACGGATGCAAAAGATCGCGCGAAGTGGAGGAGTAGAAGTAGCAAAGCGGACCCCGGGTTCCAAGCTGTCGCTTGGGACGCAACCGGGACAAAACGCCAAGATGATGATGATAAGTGCAAGCGATTTTAATTTAAAAGTAGTTATGTACCCATGGAACTAGAAAAACGGAGGGTGCTATTTTCGGAAAAAAAACATCACAGAGTATGAAAGAGATACAACCGGCCCTGACGCAGATTATATACGGGTGCGGTAGAGAAAGAACATCGCCCAGCACCGTCACCCCAGTTTTTCAAGTATGGCTTTCTATGAAAAGGCACAGTCTGTTTATGGTGCACGTGTATGATCTCACCGGAACAGCGCATTGATGAGCGAGGACTTGCCGGCGCCGGTGCGGCCCACGATGCCGACCTTCTCCTTGGGCTCGATGCGGAAGGACAGGTCCTTGAGCACGGGCGGCTCGCCGGGCGCGTAGTACAAGAACACGTGGCGGAACTCCACGCGACCCTCCGCCGGCCACGACGGCGGCGGCTTCTTCTCCGGCTCCGACTGCAGCGGCGGCTCCGATTCTATGTTCGAGTATTCTTGTATCCTAGAAAAAGAACAATAAAGGTGAAAATTATACGCCTAATGTCCTTGGTCCCCTAGGTGGGGCAAAGGGCGTCCACAGTGCTCCGCCATCTCGAACGGTCTTGAGCTTCACGTTTTACTTCGCTCCAAGTTAGTCCTAAGGTCTTCGCTTCTGCAGTGATAGTCCGCCGCCAGGATTGTTTAGGGCCCCCAAGGAAAACGGCCACGTTTCCGTTTTCCTTGGGGGTTCCAGTCTAGGGCTTGGATCGGTATGTGGTCCGGTTCCCTTCGGAGCGTGTAGCCAATCCAGTTTCATTTGCGGCGTTTTATCTGCTGGTCGATCGGAGTCTCACCGCAGCGATCCCACAGACTACGTTCGTGATTTTCTCGGGCCAGTATAGCCCGAGAATACGGTGAAGGCAGCGGTTAACGATAACCTGGAGCCGGTGCGAGATGTCTTTGGTGACCTTCCACGTCTCACATCCGTACAGCAACACGGTTTTTACGTTGGACCGGAATATTTTGAGTTTTACTCTCCTAGTCAGTTTCCGCGATTGTCATACGGAACGGAGCTTGCGCGAAAGTTGCTCTCCCTTTGGCGATTCTTGAAGTGATGTCCTACGCCTAACTCGATAATCTATCGATATAAAAAAAATGATTTGATGTTCGTTAGTTTAATTAAAAATCCAAGAACGGCTAGACCGATTGAGTTTAAAATGTTTGTCGTAGTCCAGGGAAGGTCTGAAAGGTGAGAAATGAAACAAAAAGTAGGCGGAACGAAGTTCGCCGGGAGCCACTAGTTTTAAATACAAGTACAAAAAATACTTTTTGAACATTTTAAGATACCGAATTTTATCTATTTAACACGTATTCGAAGACAATGGTTTAACGAGTGAGATGGACATCTGGAGTCACGTGGTGGCTTGAGCCGAGCGTAAATAATGAATATCACCGGACTCACTATTTTTTTTTATTTATTTAAAACTTTATTGCAGAAATAGTTTATACAACAGGCGAACTTAATGCCAAGAGGCATTCTCTACCGACTGGTATAGAATATATCATTATCCTTTCTGTATGACCCAAAGGTTGACTAACCTTTGGGTCATACAGAAAGGATAATGATGCGGCGAAAGGAGATTACGTGATGTCAGAATATGACCAATCTTCTTGTATTAACAAGAACATTTACAGCTCCTCACGCCATCGTGCGGTTTTTTTTTCATTCGTAATGGTCCCCGTTCGGGTTACTTGCCTCTCAACACTTGTCATCTGGTTCTCTAGCTCGGTGGACTGGCGCATGCCCCACTGGAACATGCCGGTGAGGCCCATGGCCTGCGTGATGGCCAGGCCCACGTTGCCGCCGTGTTCACCTGGCGAAAACGTGATTTAAGGACATTTTGTTTTTTAAATAAATCATAACTAGATAAGAACTGGCCTCTTTGGATTCACTTGTATTAGAAAGAAAAATAAAAAATTACAAAAGAAAATTTGAAAAAAATCATACGTCATTTAAAAATCCTAATGGCCCCTCCCTCTTCAGAGATGAGTCAGGATGTGTTGTGGGAATTGTGTTTTTAAAAGCCAATAGAATGGCTTCATTTACCTAGCTTCTCTCAGTGAAGCGAATTAACTCTTAACAAACTAATTCCACGCAACACATCTTCACCCATCTCTGGTGGAAATGAAGCCTTAGTGGGCGATGCTTTCGTTAGACAAAGACTCACCTTGCCCGAATACGAGGAAGCTGAGCGTCACCACTCCGATGTACACCACGCACACAAGATCAAGCCAGAAGCCAAAAGCACGTGAGCTTGCAATGAACAAGTACCTGTTGAACAAATTTAAAAAACGTAAAAAAGTTCGTAAAGAATCATAAATGAGACATCTATCTCATATTGTATAATAGGTTTGACGACCCGTTTGGAAGGTAGTGAACGCTGCCTTTGGTCCAAGGGTTGCGGGTTCGATCCCCGCACAGTACAAACATTTGTGTGCATGAACATGTCTGTTTGTATTGGTCTGGGTGTTTCTTTGTATTATAAGTATGTATTTACAAAAGAAAAGTATTATATGTATTTATTTGTAATCCCACTGTTGATTCTGATATCCGTAACACAGGTGTTGTGAAAAAATATAAATATATAAATATATTTAAAAAAATCAAGAAAAATATACAGGATTACGGGATAAGTGGTATTAGATCAAAGGTGTCTAAACAAAGCCGCGAGCAAAGCTAGTTACAACTCTCATAACTGAAAACCACTGGACTGATTTTAATGTTCTTTGATTTGTGGTGTTGGCCCAGTATATTAAAACATTGACAAAAGAAAAAAAAATCATATTCGTAAAATGGGAGGCATTTCCCATCAGTTTAACAGCCCAGGGGGCCTACAACGAAACGAAATTTAGGACCGAATATCCCCGTCCCTTTCACATTGGCAGTGAGTTCCTTTGATCTTGAGGCGGCAGGTATATTCTCGTTCGTTATGGTTTCCTTGTAGACTCTCAGGCTACGTAAAAAACTGTAGATATTTACCAAGCAGAGCTGTGCAGATCCTGATGGTTGTCGAACTCCCTGATGAGGGCCTCCTGGGCCCCGAAGGCGCGGATGGTCGTGATCCCCTGCAGGGTCGCGTTCAGGTGAGAGAACACCGGACTGCGAGCTGTGGGTTAACGGTTACACATAGTATAATAATATCCTCCAACCGATTACGGTTATGGCAGCCAATCTCGACGATTAGCCACGTACGCAGGATATATTATAGTGCTCAAGTGTGTGCGCAAACTAAGTGCATTCTCTATTCCCTTACCCTCATATTCCGATGGTACAGCAGCGACACGACCGCAGAGGGATTGGGCGCAGGACCAACGGCTTAAGGTGACGGGTAGGGCACACTAGCGACACCAATCGATTTTAATTTTTAGCTACTAAACCGGATCTATTTTAAACAATTTCGGGAATACAAAATCTCGGCAAACACTTATACTATTTATTAAATAACCATGCACAAATGTTGGGTCCGTTTTAGTAGCTAAAAATTAAAATCGATTGGCATCGCTAGTGTGCCCTACCCGTCGCCTTAAGCCGTTGGTCCTGCGCCTAATCCCTCTCCGGTCGTGTCGCTGCTATCCCACCGGTGTCTCGAGTGTCCATGGGCGGCGGCAATCGCTTACCATCCGTCTGCTCGTCTGCCACCTATCACATAAAAAAAGTACGTAACACAACACGTTAGAATATTGACCACTTCAGAATCACTAGATAATATCCTACCAAACTTGAATTGGTTTTGACCGTATATTTTTATTTATTTGAAACTCTTATTGTATAAATTTGATACAATATATCAGTATTTTTTTGTAATGTAATCTCAACGTTCACTAACAAAGCGTCGACCGCTCAGAGATGACTCACTCACACCCTCGAGGCGCTTGATGCTGCGCGAGGAGGCCAGGTAGAAGATGCGCAGCCCGTAGAACACGAAGCCGATGGCCAGCGTCGGCAGCAGCAGCCAGTAGTTCACGATGCCGACCACCACCACGATGCCCACCAGGGAGAGGCCGATCTGTGAAACGAAAAAGAAACATTAAGGGTGCGTCCAGAAGGGCTAGCAAGAACTTTGTCGAAGAATCGTAGCGTATGCGAATTATAAGTCATTTGTATGAAAATTGAAGAGCTCCCTCTATTGTTCGTAAGCATAACTATCTTGGCCGTGGCTTGGGCCGTGTGGTCCCCGGCAGAGTAGAATAGGCCACCCTCACTCTTACCGAGGTGTCGTAAAAGGCGACTAAGGTAAAGCTGCTGGCATGATCATCAGCACTCAGAGAAGGAAAACTCTGCATTTATATCAAAACCCTCGCCAACCCGTCTGCCAAGCGTGGTGAGTATGGCAATTACCCCTCATGTGATTAAGGGAGGCCCGTGCCCCAGCAGTGGGGACTTAAATGGGCTGATGATGATGATGATGATGATAACTATCTTCTCTCTCAGTTGGAATTGTTAACTTTTAACAAAGTATGGCGTGGGCAAGCTATGATTACGTTATGAATGAAAAATGAAAAATATTTATTTCCAACAAAATTCTTATACATTAAACATAAATTAAGGGACAAGGTGATCAGTCTGCTCGTCTGTCACCTATCACATAAAAAAACAAAAATATGTGCTTATACCAAACATTTTGTTGCTTACAAGATGTCCAGTTATATTACCTTTGGCCCTCACTCGAGGATAACCTGTATCGTGAGGGCCTTCCTTTCCTTTCCTTAAATGTTTGTGCCTGCCCCACGTCAGATAAGAACACATCACGAATGAAATATTGAGCGTGTGAGCAGATTACTATACTATTCGTAATCAAAGTAAGCGCCGTTAGCAATTGGCAAGCATATTTGCTAACTATTGCTCAATGGGATTAGCACGCTATAGCACTTAGCTCAGAGACTGAGGTCTAAACAATGTGATCGGTTATTTCTGACGTGATATGTCAGTTTTAATTTTACGAACTATCAATTCTGTTGGATTTGGCCCCCAGGCTTACAGTACACCATCTAGCGAATTTTAAACATGCGATAACCCTCATTTAGTAGATCTAGACTAACATTATCGTTTAACCAGGCAATGTATGCCGCCTGACCACCAGATTTTGAACTTTGTGCAGTTGAGATAGAGTTGAAAACCAATGAAATAAATAATGTCTACTTGCCTGGTAAACGGTTAAACTAAAAAAATTACGCTATTAACCCCGCTCGGTACATAGAAGGGTGAGGCTGATGGGTTGTCGTGGAAGAACCGATTGTGGGTGCGTGTGATCGAACCGAACTTTTGGTGGGAAGGGAGATAGTAACCAAAACCTTGAACACGCTTCTTACCTGCAAGACATCCAATAGCGCTGAAGGCAAAACCTCGTCCACAGCGCCCATATCCTTCGAGAATCTATTGAGGATGCGGCCGGAAGGGTTGACGTGGAAGAACCGCATGGGGGCGCGCGTGATGGAGCCGAACATGTTGTTGTGCAGCCGCGTGGACGCGCGCATGGCCATGGAGAAGAACATGAACGACCGGAGCAGGGAGATGATGACCAGGGCTACGACCATGCCTGTAAAATAAATAAATTAAGATGACATCACAAACATTATGCTGGTCCCAAAATTAAGTTTTCCCTTGTACTATGGAAGTCAGGAACAGCGAAAGTACGATTAACACAAGAGTCCCAGACCCTACACAAAAATCTGTTTCATCAACAAAGATTTGTGTTGAAGTGGAACCGAAGTATCGAACCCGCAACCCTTCCGTCAAATTCATCTCTTTTATTTCTTTTTTCTTTATTGAATATTGCACCACCTACCCCTTCTCTACTATTAAATGTCCTTTACCCGAAGGTTGTCTGGTAGAAATCGCTTTCAGCGATAAGACCGCCGAAATTGTACACAAAATGTCTGTAATGCCTAGTACTTAAGTTGTGTATTTTGTGCAATAAAGTATATCTATCTATCATCTAATATCAACGTCTAAATACCAGTTGCGTCTAAAACTGTTGCTTTGCAGCCCGGGTACCCATATACCATGATTTTGGGAAGTCTAATAATTACAATGCAGCGACTGCCGTCCGACCTTCTCAACCCTTTAACAGAAAATGAGTCTCAGTATAGATATTAATCCTCCTCGCCAACCCGTCTGCCAAGCGTGGTGAGTATGGCAATCACCCCTCATATGGTTGAGGGAGGCCCGTGCCCCAGCAGTGGGAACTTAAATGGGCTGATGATGATGATGATGATAGATATTAATTACACTTGTGTCCGGGAATCGTACGTCTTCAATTAAAGCTTCAGTCATCGTGCTCTGCCTCTCGATGGGGCCGCTGGTGTTACCGCGAATTTAGGCCTTATCTCAAGCGCATAAGGTGCAAATGAGTCACTCACCAGTATAGATATAAATGCAGTCGTATCTCGTGAGGCCGCCCGTGTACTGAACGTTCTCGATCATAGCCTCGGTCATCGTGCTCTCCCTTTCGATGGGACCATTGGTGCTGTCGCGAATTTGGACCTTATCTTAAGCGCATAAAGTGCAAATGAGTTACTTAATAGTGTAGATGTAAATGCAGTCGTATCTAGTGAGGCCGCCCATGTACAGAACGTTCTCGATCATAGCTTCAGTCATCAAGCTATCCCTCTTAACGGCGACGGTGGTGTTACCGCGAATTTAGACCTTATCTCAAGCACTTAAGGTGCAAATGAGTCACTCACCAGTATAGATATAAATGCAGTCGTATCTCGTGAGGCCGCCCGTGTACTGAACGTTCTCGATCATAGCCACGGTCATCGTGCTCTCCCTCTCGATGGGGCCGCTGGTGTTGCCGCGGTTGTCCATTGCCCTAATCACGTTATTGGTGTATGCTTCTTCGTTGTTCACCCTGGAAATAATAAGAGGAAATAATTAATATTGATCCGTTCCATGATGATGATGCGTTCCATACAGGAGATCTTAGGTTTTTCGGTTTATTATCAGGAGCACGAGGACGATGTGTCTTCTTACCGGTAGTTAGTCCAGCCTATATAGCTGAACCTAGTCAGATCCACAGCCCAGGGGCTAGGACCGAAACGTGGCTGAACTCATTTAGTGGATAATAATAAAATACCCACCAGTAGCTGGTCCACCAGTCGGAGCCGGAGCCCAGGAGCTGCGCCAGGAAGGCGACGAAGGCCATGAGGAGCACGAGCAGCGGGTGTCCGCTGGCGCGCAGGTAGGCGCCGTACACCGGCCCAGGCACTCACCAGTAGCTGGTCCACCAGTCGGAGCCCGAGCCCAGGAGCTGCGCCAGGAAGGCGACGAAGGCCATGAGGAGCACGAGCAGCGGGTGTCCGCTGGCGCGCAGGTAGGCGCCGTACACCGGCCCAGGCACTCACCAGTAGCTGGTCCACCAGTCGGAGCCCGAGCCCAGGAGCTGCGCCAGGAAGGCGACGAAGGCCATGAGGAGCACGAGCAGCGGGTGTCCGCTGGCGCGCAGGTAGGCGCCGTACACCGGCCCAGGCACTCACCAGTAGCTGGTCCACCAGTCGGAGCCCGAGCCCAGGAGCTGCGCCAGGAAGGCGACGAAGGCCATGAGGAGCACGAGCAGCGGGTGTCCGCTGGCGCGCAGGTAGGCGCCGTACACCGGCCCAGGCACTCACCAGTAGCTGGTCCACCAGTCGGAGCCCGAGCCCAGGAGCTGCGCCAGGAAGGCGACGAAGGCCATGAGGAGCACGAGCAGCGGGTGTCCGCTGGCGCGCAGGTAGGCGCCGTACACCGGCCCAGGCACTCACCAGTAGCTGGTCCACCAGTCGGAGCCCGAGCCCAGGAGCTGCGCCAGGAAGGCGACGAAGGCCATGAGGAGCACGAGCAGCGGGTGTCCGCTGGCGCGCAGGTAGGCGCCGTACACCGGCCCAGGCACTCACCAGTAGCTGGTCCACCAGTCGGAGCCCGAGCCCAGGAGCTGCGCCAGGAAGGCGACGAAGGCCATGAGGAGCACGAGCAGCGGGTGTCCGCTGGCGCGCAGGTAGGCGCCGTACACCGGCCCAGGCACTCACCAGTAGCTGGTCCACCAGTCGGAGCCCGAGCCCAGGAGCTGCGCCAGGAAGGCGACGAAGGCCATGAGGAGCACGAGCAGCGGGTGTCCGCTGGCGCGCAGGTAGGCGCCGTACACCGGCCCAGGCACTCACCAGTAGCTGGTCCACCAGTCGGAGCCCGAGCCCAGGAGCTGCGCCAGGAAGGCGACGAAGGCCATGAGGAGCACGAGCAGCGGGTGTCCGCTGGCGCGCAGGTAGGCGCCGTACACCGGCCCAGGCACTCACCAGTAGCTGGTCCACCAGTCGGAGCCCGAGCCCAGGAGCTGCGCCAGGAAGGCGACGAAGGCCATGAGGAGCACGAGCAGCGGGTGTCCGCTGGCGCGCAGGTAGGCGCCGTACACCGCGCCGGACACGGCTCCGGCCGAGCGCAGCTCCGCCTCCTCGCGCCCGCCCTCCGGCGGCGCCGTGGCCGTCAGGTTGTCCACTGAACTCACCTAGAACATTACATTTTGTTAATAAACAGCGTGATGTAATATATGTTTGGAAATAACCATTGCTAATTAATAAAACCTCTGTCATCTTTGTCATTTTTACCATCTAAGTAATAAGAAGAACTGTCAGAGGATTTTAGGATGTCAATGTAAAATGTTATGTCTCTCTATTTTATTCAGAAATATATTATTTTACCTGAAGTAAATATTTTATGTTTAAGCTTGCAACTCAAAGCGCAAGCGAATATGGTCCTTCAAGCCGGATATTTTCGCTTGGGTTTTTACAGAGTTGTGACTTCGGACTACCGACTTAATTATAGCTTTACCGCTAGAAAGTCGATCTTCCCATGATCGATTGTACGCGAGGGAGCGGAGAGCGCTTGACCACCACCTCCCATGGCCATACCAACACTATGGTTATACTGGCCGAATCGTGGGAGGATGTGCGCGGATATTACGTGTCCTTGGGACTATTGCACTCCACCGGGCACAATTCTTGACTCCCTACAACTTGATTGAGCGCTTGACCAATCGAAAATTATTTCCACTTTGATCCAATCATTTGGTACTATTTATTAAAAAGGTCGCCAACACATTAGCAATCTCTCTGATTTTGCGGATGTTCATGTGTGGCGTTGATTACTTTCCATCAGGTGACTCGCTTGCGCGTTTTTCGCCTCTAGAATAAATAAAAGACAGCGGGGGCGGAGCGTGTTTGACCAATCGAAAGCTGCGTGACTGCGCGAGCTCCAAAGAGAACTCCGACCACCGCGTCCCACGAACCAATGGAAGGTCGACTTTGTAATGGTATAGCTATAAGTACGTTCTAGATGTCAAAAGAGAAAAAGAATTTACCGAATGTATACGCATCTGCCTCTTGCGGAAGCTGCCCTGTAGGACGGACTCCTCTTCCACGCTGGGCGACTGCTCTAGCGCGGGCTTCACCCTGGCTTCCTCCTCGCGCGCCACCAGCGCCGCGACAATATTAGATCTAGACTCGTCTACTATGACAAAGCAAAAAAGTGAGCACTTACAGAATGTATGCTCATCTGCCTCTTGCGGAAGCTGCCCTGCAGGACGGACTCCTCGTCCAGGCTGGGCGACTGCTCCAGCGCGGGCTTCTCCCTGGCCTCCTCCTCCTCGCGCGCCAGCAGCGACGCGAAGTCCAGCCCCGACGCGCTCAGCGTGTCGAAGTTACCCGCCGCTGCTATTGACCCGTTCTTGAGGATTATGATCTACAAATATTTGCTCATTGTAAAAGGAAATAAGATGTTTAAAATCTGGAACGTAGATCAGTCATCAGAACTAAACTTATTATTCTATCAAACTAAATAACAAAGAACAGTTCTTTGAGATTTTTCAGGTTGCATTTTAAGTAACACTTATTTTGAGTGCGTAAGTTGTCTATGATTGTTTCAAAGCAAAAACCGGATTTTCCTTCCACAAAGATAAATAACCTTCGATTTCATGACGGTATAACAAGAAAATTTCTGACATTTTTAAGTACAATAGCTTCTCAGGAATTCTTATCAATATTGTGTAACGTGTACGCGTTGGACCCAACATTTATGCATGGTTATTTAATAAATGGTATATGTGTGTGCCGAGAGGTTATAACCCCGAAATTGTTTAAAATAGATCCGGTTTAGAACCTAAAAATTAAAATCGATTGGCGTCGCTAGTGTGCCCTTACCCGTCACCTTAATTTCTAGATTAAGAATTCCGGTTGAGTGCCGTTCTACTTCAGCTTTAGAATTGAAAAGATACCTTAGAGAAACCGAGAGAGAAAAATGAGTGAGTTATGGAACCTAAACAATAGCTCTGATATTAGGCTAGTTCTAAAAACAGAACATTCACCTGATCGACATCTCTCAGGAACTGGAGCTGATGAGTGACTAATATCCTAGTGGTGTTCCTCAGGTATCCGACGACGCAGGATTCGAACAGGTGTCGTCCGACGTGGGCGTCCACAGCGGACAGCGGGTCGTCCAGGAGGTAGATGTCGGCTCTCTTGTACACTGAGCGCGCGAGGGATATGCGGGCTCGCTGACCTAAGGACACCGATACCAACAATAGTGTGAAATAGACGATATTTTAAATGAAGTTACTGATTTTATAGCTCCGAAAAGATACTTAAAAGTGCAAAATATGCGGCACATTTACAAGATGGGAGGATAGATCATATTTCACACCCACGAGTGCGAGTATAGACGCAAATAGTGTGCGAGCGAGAAGTGAATAGATGCGCCGCCATTTCTGATCCCATTCTTTATCCGCACAGTTTGCAGTATGTAGTTTAAGTACTAATTTGATTAATAAAGGTTTAGATACTATTTGTTTAAGAGAGTGAAAGAGAGATAAATGGAGGAAAAGATAGACATCAAGAAGTTTAAGTTATTGGGACGTAATGTTAATCTAATGATTTGGGGAGAGTAGGATCTTTTTATTCATCATCATCATCATCAGCCCATTTAAGGCCCCACTGCTGGGGCATGGGCCTCCCTCAATCACATGAGGGGTAATTGCCATTCTCACCACGCTTGGCAGACGGGTTGGCGAGGGTTTTGATATAAATGCAGAGTTTTCCTTCTCTGGGTGCTGATGATCATGCCAGCAGCTTTACCTTAGTCGCCTTTTACGACACCTCGGTAAGAGTGAGGGTGGCCTATTCTACTCTGCCGGGACCACACGGCTGATCTTTTTATTATGACTTATCTATTAAGTACCAAATAATTTCTCTAAACAACATGTAATTTTGGTTATTGAGTCAGCAATGATCGATTACCTCCACTGAGACTGACGCCCCTCTCCCCGACGACGGTCTTGTCCCCGTGCGGGAACAGCTGGAAGTCGCGGTCCAGCGCGCAGCGGCGCACCACCGTGTTGTAGCGCGGCCGGTCCATCGCCTGCCCGAACAGGATATTCTGTCGCACGCTCCCTGTTTCAAGACCGATGTTTGATGTAGATTTTTATAATGAGGATTTCCGCTGCCACGCACAGAATAGCGCAATATACTACGACAGACACCTTCCAGATCCGATAAGATGATGACGAAAAACCCAATCCACTTTAAAAAACTTCCTTATCCACTTGTCACATTTTATCGGCACGCATGTCCCCCCATGTTTATAATTCAAATAGAATATGCCCTCATTCCCTCCTCATTACTCAGAATCCTATTCACAATCCTTTACTGTTCAATCCATTCGTCTCTGGAACTCCTTATCCCTTCCAATCAGGAAATCACAATCCCTTCCTATATTCAAGTCCCGTGTCAAAACTCACTTCCTATCTCTATAAATAGGTACACTGTTTTTTTTCCTTGTCTCTTCTTCCTTTTTTTATGTGGTCTACTCTCTGGTCATTTATGCCTATCTATAAGAAATATTTTTATTGAATTTTTGTTATAAATTATCTATGTATATATTATTATTGGGTATGTATGTATTGTTTATAATTATTTATGTAATGTAATAATATTAATATATAAAATAATGTATAATTCTGCCATTCTCAATTTCATTTGTTAAACTACTTTGCACTGCCTTCCCTTATTATTACGAATACGATATTTCTTTCCTCTACCCAAAGGTTGTCTGGAAGAAATCGCTACAAGCGATAAGACCGCCTTATTGTACTGTCTGTTGCTGTTGTATCATGCTTGTATTTTATTTTTGTGCAATAAAGAATATCTATCTATCTATCTATCTATCTAATATGGTATGCTGTCTCCTGAACTGCATCTCCTGTGTATCCTGGAGATGTGGCACTGACCTGCAAACAGCCAGGGCTCCTGGCTGGCGTAGGAGACGGTGCCGCCGACGTGCACGCTGCCGGACTGCAGCGGCAGCTCGCGCAACAGCACGTGCAGCAGCGACGACTTGCCCGCGCCCACCGGCCCGATTACTGCTATTAGTCTGAAAATTCCACACACACAGAAGATATTAATCTTGCGTCAAGATTGAATCTAAAACTTTTCAATAAAACCTAAGGACTAATGACGGTTAATAGAAATGAAAAATCCACTAGATGCCGTTAAGTAGGCGTGAGATCCAACTTTGACGGCATTGGTTGTTTTGTGCATAACATCATCCTTTTGAGATAACACGTTAATAAATAAACAAGTTATACTTCGTAAAATATGGCTTGATTACTTGGTTTGAAGGTTGGCAGCGCACTTGTTACACCACGGGTGTCCATGGGCGGCGGCAATCGCTTGCCATTGGGGGATCCGTCTGCTCGTCTGCCACCAATCACATTAAAAAAAATGCTATACTTTGCACTTCATCATCATCAGCCCATTTAAGACCCCACTGCTGGGGCACGGGCCTCCCTCAATCACATGAGGGGCAATTGCCATACTCACCACGCTTGGCAGACGGGTTGGCGAGGGTTTTGATATAAATGCAGAGTTTTCCTTCTCTGGGTGCTGATGATCATGCCAGCAGCTTTACCTTAGTCGCCTTTTACGACACCTCGGTAAGAGGGAGGTACTTTGCACTTACTTGCCAGGTTTGATAGTGAGCGAGAGGTCCGTGAGCGTGTTCTCGGAGTGCGAGGCTATCCACTTGGTGGTGGCGTGTTTGAGGCGGACGCCGCGCGCGTCGTCCTCAACGCGAGCGGACAGCTCTTGGTCATCTTCTTCGCCTGATTCGAGCGGCGCCAGGTTTGTGTTACCTGTAGTTTGATATGACTTTTTTACATTAAACACCGTGTGGTAGTCTAACAAATTAAACAACAATTTATGATAAAGATAATGTGTACAACACACAAAACCATTGACTGAAATCACTCGTCTCCTTTTTTTTTTAGTTTTTTAGGGTTCCATACCTCAAAAGGAAAAAACGGAACCCTTATAGGATCACTTTGTTGTATGTATGTCTGTCTGTCTGTCAAGACCCTTTATCTCAAGAACAAGATCTCAAGATACGTACACACGTATCTAGCTGAAATTCACATGAAATACTCAGGTCTATTGTCCCTTAAAGCTGTGAAAATATCAAACTTCTAAGCCAAGCCAATCAAAAGATACAGCCGATTTTGTCGATATATTCAACAAATTTTCGACACTCGCAAAGAAATCAAAACCTACGGAGTACTTAAAAATATTTTAATAAAATGAAATGTACGGCGGAAACCTCGGTGCGCGAGTCAGACTCGCACTTGGCCGGTTTTTTTTTTATGTAATAGGTGGCAGAGGAGCAGACGGATCAGCTGGATTAAAATCTTTAATCATTTGCCACCAGATATAAAAGCTATGGACTTGCCAAAATTTAAAATACGCCTGAAAAAGTGGTTAATTGAAAATGTATTTTATAATTTAAATGAATATTTCAACTGTAAACACTAACATTTCTATTCATATTTACAAGCTTATATTTTGTAATTAATAAGTATTGCATACCCGATATGGGTAAACTGTTGTTGTACTTAATATATGTTGCAATGTCACCCGCAAATTGTAATACCTACAGTTATAAGCAATAAAGATTCTGATTCTGATTCTGACGGTAAGCAATTGCCGCCCCCCATGGACATCCGTGACACCAATGCACAGTGGAGTCACAAATGCGCTGCCCTTTCCCCCGGATTGGGCCTCCGGTATCCTCAATTACGCAGCGAAATACAGCAGAGTGCTGCTTTACACCGGTTTTCTGTGAGTACGTTCTTTCTTCTCTCTTTCATCATGCGAAAGGCTAAGACGAACTTTTCGAAGAATAGTAAAATTTGTATGAAAACTGAAGAACTCCCTCTATCGTACGTAAGTATAACTATCTTCTCTTTCACTTGGAATCAAAAGATGGCAAAGTATTGCGTGGGTACATGAGACAGTTGATGTTAGTGCTGGCCCCTCAGTCACCCAAACATCTTCCAAATTATAATACTAACTCACCATTCCCTTTAGCTTCCAACTTTTTACTGGTCTCAGCCGGTATGTCAGCAGCTAAGGACGTCTTCGACGGCTCTTTCTCTGCTTCCAGGTTTTCTTTAGAATCCAACGGTTCTTCATCCTCTTTATCCTTCTTCTTATCCTTCGGCTTAGTCGAGGTCTGTATCTCGGCTAAGCCGGGCACGGGTTTACTGGTGTCCTCGTACAGCATGAAGTTTTGAAGACGTCTTATCGATATTGTCGCTTCAGCGATTTGGGCTATACCTGAACACAAAAAGAAGTGGGGAGTATGTTAGAGACAGGCTCACAAGTAAGTGTCCTCTGTGTCAAGTAATGATGACAGGACATAAATTGGAATCAATAAATAGGGTACAGTTTTACCAATTTTATAAGTTAAACCAATGTTATTTTCAAAAATTGCGGCAAGATTTTAACCAATCACCACGCTTCATTTACGCGCGCCAAAAATTACAATTTCTTATTGGTTGATGCGTCAGCGCCATGTTCGATGCGAGTGCGATTAAGAGAGAGGAAGCATTCCTTTCTGGATTTATTGTATTTAATCTTAACGTAACGCAATAAAGTCTGTATTTCAACTACTTTCATAATCGTAATCAATCGGATTTAACTTGCTCTTCTGCGTAGACGAATTTTGCCGATGTAACTTATAAACGTGGTTCAGATATACTGGTGTTACAAACCAATACCAGAGACATAATCACCGGATGTAACAAACTCCTGGCTTTTTTATGCTTTGTGTTAACATCTTAGAACGATATTATTATGAATGTAATTTACATTTTTATTTCATGTCTGCGAGCTAGACATATAACAAATATTTATCAGATTTACTTTGTATTTTTTTCTTAGAATTATTTGTATCTACCTTATTATTTGTATCTTAGTACCATAATCTCAGTTATCTGAGATTATGGTACTAAGTAAGTAGATACTATTCCACAATGTAAATATTTCTATGTAGTGGTACTAAATCACAGCATTAAGTGAATGACGAATGTTTACAAACAATTGATAAAGGCTTCAGTCTACTGACCGATAAAACTATTGTTTGACATTGAAGTAAAATAAATACATAATACAAATACCTAATAAGTTGCGAGGTAAACATATTCTTGTCTGTTGCGACTGTACCTACCTTCAAAATCGATATGTATGCGTTAATTTAAAGCTATAAGGATTATTATTACTATTTATTGCTTAATTCGTCCCTCAGTGTAATAAACCACAAATTTTTCATCGACTTCCGAGCATAACTATAATATACACGTACATACGTATAATACGCCGCACATAGTAATTTGAAAAAAAAGTGCATTTTATTTTATTATGTATGTATGTTAGACTTTAAGGTATATATTTATTATATGGGCCAATGAAATATTTTTGAATGTTTCTTGTTGGCCGAAATAAAGGAATTCTTATTATTATTATCAATGTTCCGAGCAACTCATGTTCAGTAAAACTGTGGAACCAGCTGTCATCCGTGGTGTTTCCGAGCAGATACGACTTGGTGACCTTCAAGAAAAGGGTGTACTCCTTTCTTAAGAGCCGGCAACGCATATGTGATACCTCAGGTGTTGCAGATGTCCATGGGCGGCGGTGATCACTTTCCATCAGGTGTGCCGTCTGCTCGTTTGTCCGCTATAATGTAAAAAAAAAAAAAAAAAAAGCATAACGAGAATAGTAGGTACGTAAAGGTATAATTCAAAGACGGGCCGCAGACCGCATACTGCGACCGCAGGCTGCAAAAATCTAACTAGAATGAGACTAAGAACTGCGGTCGACCGCAATTTTAGTTAGACTTTTTCAGCCTGCGGTCGTAGTTTGCGGTCTGCGGCCCGTCTTTGGAATTGAACCTTTAGAGTCCACGCCACGAAAGAAGGCACACAGCAAAACACGAAACTAGAATATTAGATTCCTTGTGTCTATGGATAGAATGTTCAAATTTGAATTTTGATTGCGACTCAAGCGGCTTTGCAGGGGTCTTCTTAGATCACGCGAAGTTGAACATACTAACCCGAAGAACGAAGCATTACACTACTGCTTTTATTTAGTGATGTTCCGGATCTGCCTATCCATGGAGCTCCGCGTGGGGAAAATATCCCGATTGTCGTGAATATGACGAATGGGATAAACAGCTGACCTTTGAAGTTAAGCGAGTGTTTTATTTCTCACTTTGCGGGAAGAACCCGGTCATAGTCTGTCTTAGTATGTTGTAGAAGCTGGTAATGAGGGACACCTGCTTGGTGTGGTGCTGATCACGTTGTTGACCAGCACGAACGCGAGGATCGAGCAGTACATTATGAATGAGATGAACATAGACCATTAGAGTTAATCTAGAGTTATATCCCTCACCTTGCGGGAAGAACACGGTCATAGTCTGTCTCAGTATGTTGTAGAAGCTGGTGATGACGAACACCTGCTTGGTGCTGATCACGTTGTTGACCAGTACGAACGCGAGGATCGAGCAGTACATTATAAATAAATAAATATTTCACAACATCACATACATTGATCTGACTCCAAAATAGGTAGCTCAAGCACCTGTGTTACGGATATCCGAATCAATAGTGGGATTACAAATATATACATATAATACTTTTCTTTTGTAAATACATACTTATAATACATAGCAAACACCCAGACCAATACAAACAAACATGTTCATGCACACAAATATTTGTACATTATAATTGATATGAACATAGACCGAGGTAATCTAGAGTTTTATCTCTCACCTTGCGGGAAGAACACTGTCATAGTCTGTCTCAGTATGTTGTAGAAGCTGGTGATGACGAACACCTGCTTGGCGCTGATCACGTTGTTGACCAGCACGTACGCGAGGATCGAGCAGAACAGGCAGATGCGCGTCGTGAACATTATGAACGACGTGAGCACACCGCGGATGTATGAGGTCGCACGGATTTGCTTGATTTCGTGTCTGTTATGAAAAAATTAAAGATTCCATTACCTTAGATAAGTCTCAAATAGCTTATCTCATGAGTCAAATGAGACCCACGGTGAAACAGTTTTTACAAAATCCCATAAACACACATGCGCCGCCTACGCAGTCACGAACTCCTATCGCCTGTATCATAAATGTTAGCATCCAGTATTTGACAAAAGTTAAACACCAAAAAATTGCCGCACTCACTTCCTAGCCTTAGCGACGAGGTCGGCAAACGGCTTCTCCCACGTGTACATCTTGATGACCTGGATACCGGACAGAATCTCGTTCATCAGGCGCACGCGCTCGTCCGTCCGCAGCGCCGTCTTCAGCCGGAGCACCGACGTGCGCTTGCCCAAGTATGCTGCCAAAACAACATTCACGATTAATTAGCCGTTGCCCGCGGCTTCGCTCAACACACACACACACACATTAATAATATTAGTTTAACGACCCGTTTGGAACAATGGTAGTGAACGTTGCCTTTGGTCCAAGGGTTGCGGGTTCGATCCCCGCACAGTACAAACATTTGTGTGCATGAACATGTCTGTTTGTATTGGTCTGGGTGTTGTTTCCTATGTATTATAAGTATGTATTTACAAAAGAAAAGTATATATGTATATATTTATAGTAGTATATATGTATATATTTGTAATCCCACTGTTGATTCTGATATCCGTAACACAGGTGCTTGAGCTACCTATCTCGGAGTCAGATCAATGTATGTGATGTTTATTTTATTTATTTATTTATTAGTATGGATTAATCACTCCCTATTTTTTGTGTTAAACATTTTATAACAGTTCTGACTCGAGAAGGGGCGTCAACATTTTCATCCATTTTATATTGTCAAGTGGAAGTAATGCCGGAAATGAGTTTCACATTTTTGTTCTATCATTAACATAACAAGCGAAAGATGCTTGGTCGATTAAGTTGTTATATCACAGGGCATACGGTACATTTTTCGTATATGCAGAAAAGAAAAAGCAATCAATAGTAATACATAATTTAAAATCTCGCTATTGGACTTTTATTTAAAAAACAAATTTCTATTGCTTCGTGTAAGATATCAACTCTTGTCTCCGATTTAGTCAAAAACTGCTCTAATTGCTTTTAAACAACCTTCTGTTGCTGAGGGTGTATTCTCTCTGACACCACACCACCAACATCGAACATTTGTTCGATCATTATTTCGCAGTGCACAAGTTGGAAGATACGAGCCGTGGGTATCCCACGTCGTAAGAGACTAATTTAAAAATCGTTATTTTAAATTTGTGACAACCCCTTTCTTACTTACGCAAATACCTACACAAGCAACGGTTTCGCCTATCTTTAAAGGCGTCGGCCTACTGTAAGGAATACTCTTTTTAGTGAGGTTATACCCTGCGTTCAAACGATTTATTATGAGGAATAAAAAATAATTCACATTAAAAAGACGTCTGAGAGACTACAAACTCAGTAGAATGTTACGAACAAAGCCACCTCAGTCGCAGAGGGTTAATAGTGCTATGTTATAATGAATCTTATGAATTGATTGTAAGCTATGCAATCGCTAATTGTCTGAATCTGAATTGATACAGTAAGTATCAAAGTTCAACATTTGCTTTGTGACCGACCCAGAGTGCAAATAGAGGCGCACTGAACCAGTTGTGTGTTTAATTGAAGTAAACAAGCGTGCCTGAAACTCTAGATAACATTGTTTTGTATACGGGTCGCGTGTATCATAATATTACATGATATCACGTGGATAAATACAGGATGTAAAAAGACCCTTAACGAAGCCAGCGTGTACGCACTCAGACCATTAAAACAAGTCTTAGAACAAAAAAATATTTATGGGAAACGAAGTTGATTTTTTGGTCAATTTTAATCCTATAAACGGACAACGCAATGAACAGCGTACACCGGACCGCGACGCACGCGCGCCCGCGCCTCAGTCGCCGAGGCACGTCCCCCGCACACCCCCCCGCCCCGCTCTCAAACATTACATTGCGGGCTGTACGTTTTGAAGCCATTTTTCCCTAGGAATTACTTAAAATTTTGAACAACTTTCTTTGGACAAAAATTAGGTAATAATGTTTAAAATTTATTTACATCAAAATCTTGATTCTTATTTTGACTTTGACCTTCAATAACTTGGAATGTATTGAGTTTCCAGGTGTGGTCTATAAGAAAAAAATGGTGCTGATGATGTGCTGAATACGTAGGTTTCGGATTCGTTAATTGTCTTTTTACACCCTGTATAAATCAACTAAGACTCTTTAACCAAACTTTATCCGAGAATTTATCTATGGTATAACGCTGTCATACCATACAACTCGTAGCGTTATACCGTTGATTATACCGTGCCTAAATATTGGTCGAATCGGGCCTTTGAAATCGTTCAACCAAAACAAATAGACCAAAATTATACTCGTCGGCGTGTTGAACGACAGTACTTCCGTTCACTCTACACCGTCATTTTTTTGTCGTTTACATCCCGAAAACCTCATAATAGGTGTCGTGAATAAAGTCAATTTAGCATTGTTAGATCAAAAGTTGCTGTTCCATACAAAATAGAACATCCACCCGGCAATAATGTATGAAACAGCCGTTGTTAGATCAACAATGTTTTGTTGATCTAACAACATGATAAATGGACTTTATTCACGAATAATAACGAACGGTATCTATCATGAGGTTTTCGGGATGAAAACCTTAATAAAGTTTAAAAACTAAAATCCGACTACCAAAAAACACTCTCTAAAACATTGATTTTATTTTATTATTATAATAATTCTGTTTTGCTACAGTAGGTGGCATACTTTTGCTTCGCCGTAATCGGGTAAAATAAATGACGGTGTATAGACGTATATACCTGGTGATATTAGTATTTCTGGCATTTGAGTGACTTCGAAGGTACTCCAATTGGTATACGACCCCCCCTCCGAGGTCCTTAACTACATAAAATCACCAAACCCCCTACCCCAAAAAAAAAAAATGACAGTACATTTTATACATCTTAGTAACATTAACCATGCATGACTGCCTAAACTTAAGATTGCTAGTGTAATTATTTTTTTTAATATTATCGCGGAGCAAATTCATAATTATTTTGAATAACAAACTTAAAAAACGAGCATAAAAAGGCACGGAACCAGTGTCCGTGAAATTTGATTAGAATTAAAAAAAATGGCACTTAATCGTCGTCTCGACGGGCCTAGATGAACCGAGGTTCATCTTGCAGGTGTTCACGTGCTAAACCCACGTACTTAAGACCGGCGTCCGCGCATTACACGTGAACATGCCATTAAAGTCTTAGACCTGTGCGGATAAAGAATGGGATCAGAAATGGCGGCGCATCTATTCACTTCTCGCTCGCACACTATTTGCGTCTATACTCGCACTCGTGGGGTGCAAGTATAGACGCAAATAGTGTGCGAGCGAGAAGTGAAAAGATGCGCCGCCATTTCTGATCCCATTCTTTATCCGCACATGATTGTACCCAGGTTAGAGACACGCTCGACGGATTAATATTATCAAAATCATAATTCGGTGTATCAAGACAAGTTAAGACTGTACATTCATTCAAGAAAAATCTTTCGGAATGCTTACTACGGAAATGTGCATACACGCTACGCGCTTAATAATTCTCGGCTGTCGATTAATGTTTGAGTAAAAGAACAATCCAAAAGCAAACATCTGTATTATGTTAAATAATCTATGGATTAAATTAAACCTTTGTGTGTAATCAAACATTTACTTAGATCCGATAGCGTTCAGTTACTATACTATACGAGATAAAGCTGATGATACATCAGTCGTAAATGCTGTCCTCATAAAATGTGGTAAACAAAACAAATTTACGGAAGCAGCCACTTCGATGTAAATTACCAGACATTTTTTATGAGATGGGCAGACGGATCACCTGTTGGTAAACAATTACCTACCGCCGCCAATGGACACTTACACTATAATAGGAGTGACAACGTGACGCCGACCTTTTATAAAGGAATATGCTCTTTTCAAAACAAGTCAAATCATGGAACATGTAACAAGCGGAACCCATATCTGAATTAAACGGAGTGGTAGAATGATTAATATTTCAAACATGTGGGAGAGCCACGCTTCGGCATGAATAGGCCGGGTCGACGCGAGTGATACCACGGTCTCACAGAAAACCGGCGCGAAGCAGCCCTGTGCTGTGTTTCGCTGCGTGAGTGATGGTGCAGGAGGCCCTATCCGGCGGATAAGGGGGGTTTAAAGGTTGGCAGCGCACTTGTGACTCCACTGGCGACGCGGGTGTCCTATGGGCGGCGGCAATTGCTTACCATAAGGTGATCCGTCTGTTCGTGTGCCTACCTATTACATAAAAAAAATTATACACAAAACATAAAATAATGGATATACAACCTAATTCGCTTCAATAAGATGAAAAATAGTCGGGTGTAAAGGTGCCCTTTATTTTAAACTTTTTTGGTCGTAAAGGAAATCCTATTTCTTAAATATAGCTCTACGCCATTTTCGTAGAAAATACTCCGAGTCCTAAGCACTTTCTTTCTAGAATGCCTAATAAATGCTAAAGAAACAAAAAAGTTATGGACGAAATAAGTTTTTTTTTTTAGTTTTTTTTTGCTTCTCTCTCTTGTGCTCTTTTCTATGTGTGCCTTCGTTTTTATGTTACTTGTAGACTATTATTAAGTTACTTTATGTTATTGATATTGTTAATTTTTCTTTGTTTTGTCTTTCTTCCTGTTTTATGTATGTGTGCACGTCACTGCAGCAAATGCTAAGGTTGGGCCTTGTTGGCTACAGAATTTGTCCTATGTGTGTATGTCACCCGTGTTGAAATTTGTGTTCAGTGGTCAACAAAGAAATATTTATCTATTTACCTTCTCCTGTAAAGTAACATTTTGTCCTCTACGCCCTTTAAGACTGGGCTTACCTCTGGAGGTATATGGGGGGAAAACCACATTCAGTGAGAGAAAAGTTGTTGGCACCGACACTGGTACTCGTGCGCGGCCAGTCACACGCGCCTGGACTACGAGATAACCGATCCGCCAGGTTTCTCCGGTCGACTCTTGCTTGAATGTTAAACACATTCAGGTCGGAGTCGGCTGGGGAAATTTGGCGGATAGTAAGTGACCGAACGTGTGGCTGTCTGTGCACAAGTGAACGTGTAGTAAATGTGTAATATCGAAATTTTAATTTTTTCAAATTACTTACTTAAATTTTAAAGTTAGAAACTTGTTTAAAATCAGATTTTCCCTAACTAAATTCGCTTACATTTTTGCTTTTGTTTATCATGTTAGATTTATTGTAACGATAGTTTAAGTCTATTCTAAACTAAAATGTTTGTTCTAAAGTTTAAATAAGTCTTAGTCCTGTTTTTAATTGCAATTACTGAAACTGTAAGTCTATTATTAATCATATTTTTTGTGCAAAGTTTGTAAATGACTGTTTGTTTCCAAATAAATAAATAAATAAAAGTGAGAAACATTAAAGTTAAGTATTAACCTTGCAACGGTATAAAAAGCAACATAAACCCGACCCCGACGACCGCCGCCCAGCTGATCTCCAGCCACATCAGGTAGGTGATGATGACCGTGGCCAGCGGCCCGATCCACAGGTAGTGCAGGAAGATGATGGCCACGTCGAACCGGTTCACGTCGTTCGACAGGAGGTTCACCACCTGCCCGACTGTCGTCTCGCCGAGCGCTGTTTTTGATAACCGCAAGGACTGGAACAAACAGGTAAGTTATCAATGTGCATTCATTCATTCAGTTATTTCATTCATTCAATTAATAATTTCTTGCTTTCATGTAATAATTTACATTAATTCATTCATTTAATGTTTTCACAATTTTTATTTTCTATTAAATATGCTCCTTTTTTCGTGAATGGTGGCAGACGAGCAGACGGATCACCTAATGGTAAGCAGGTTACCGCCTCCCACTGACACCCGCAAGACTAGCCTATATACTGTCATC
Source organism: Marasmia exigua (assembly GCA_019059595.1). Lineage (NCBI taxonomy): Eukaryota > Metazoa > Arthropoda > Insecta > Lepidoptera > Crambidae > Marasmia > Marasmia exigua. Next base: position 3,524,174 of record CM032464.1, on the reverse strand, counting down.
ACTGCAGGGCAAAGGCCTCCATGATAGAAATCAAGTCAGTCGCTGCTCTGATAGGATTAGGCTTAATCACCCACCACGCTTGCCTAATGCGGATTAGTGGTCACAATCCCGAGCTATGTTCGAAAAATTCACAATTTTAACCAAGGAAGAGCCACGCCTTGACATGAATAGGCCGGCTTGACCGGAGTGATTACCACGGCCTCATAGAAAACTGGCCTCAAGCTGCAGCACTCTGCTGTGTTTCGCTGCGTGAGTGAGGATACCGGAGACCCAATTTAGGAGAAAGGGGGTTTAAACGTTAGCAGTGCACTTGTGACTCCACTGGTGTTACCATCAGGTGATAGGTCTGCAGGTCTGCCGCCTATCACATAAAAAGTCTACAAAAAGTACGTAGGTGTGTAGGTAGCATGCAGTTATTATTCTTAGGGAAGGTCATACACAAGGTATTCTTAAAACAATGAGAATGGTTTTCGAGTAATTGAACAGCTGTATTAATTCGGAGATAACTCACGATCACTCTTCATTCATTAACGCCCCTTTATGTTTAACTAGCGTCGCTAGAAGATTTGTATTAATTGTGGCGATTATGAGACATTTTTTAATAAAGTAATCAGAAATCATTTAATGCGGTAAATGTGCTTACAGTAATTTACATAAAATTATCGTTTAGATTCTCACATTTAACCGAATAATATCGGCATGCAATAACAGAGAGTTAGCGTCGTCTTAAGTTATAATAAAATTATACATAATCAAAGTACATCGGTGAATCCATAAAGAAAAATCTGTGAAATCTTTATTTACCAAAAACAAATACATGGTACAATATATTATCAGGCGGTCACTGCACTAAGCAAATAGCTTATCTTGCAGCGGCCAATAAGCATTTCCTGAACCTAATTATTGTACGAAGGCACGGTACTCAATATTTAAGGTGAATTAAAATTTAAATTACAAAATAAAAGGAACAATTTATAACATAAAACTGGGTACAAGAAGGAAATCTAACTAAAGGGCTGATATTTTATTTACAAGAACAAAACATTTTGGCATCTAAAATCTATGTGTGTTTGTGTGCGTATGCGTGCGTGTGGGTGTGTGTGAAAGTATTAAGATTTTTGTGAGATGTACTTCTGTAATATTATCTTCGTAGAAGTAACTAAAATTCGTATTATTGCCTAAAGTGGCCACTTTTGGCAATTCTAAACTGTCTCAAAAAAATCTTAATACTATCCATACTAAGTACAACGGATTACTTTTAAAAAATGTATCATAATTAACACAATTGATACGTACGAATCTATTGGCGGCGCTAGTTTCGTCGATGCGTCACCATAACGTATCAGTGGTGCCGACAGCAGATCTTTATTGATTGTAATGGAAATTAAGATAATAAATGAAAAAAACTCAACATATTTTAAATAAAAAAGGATTTGTGTTTTTTCTAGAATAAATTTACATTTAATGTCTTAAATTCATTACTACAATTAATTAAAATCCATTGATGGATGCCATTGAACCGTCACAGAACCGTAAAAGCCCCCTTAAGCATTCGGATTTCGGAAAAGCATTAATTATTGGAGTCAACATCAACGAAAGAACCAGAAATACATCCTTAAATAGCCATAAAACACTGAACAAAGAAATATTCGTCACACGAGTGTTTGTTAAGGGTGGGAGCCGAACCCACAACCCTTGAAGCGTGAGTCATGTTCACAAGCAAATGCGCTATCGGGTCAATAAACCCTAAAAATATAGATCATCGCAATAGGCGTCACATTATTGTTTTATTTTATAATGGTTGGCAACCCTTAAAGTTATGGGATAGCAAAGGGAGCATGTGCGCCTGTGACTCCAGTGGTGTTGCGGAAATCCATGGGCGGCGGCAAACGCTTACCATCAGGTGATCCGTCTGCTAGTCTTTTTTATAGTGACACAGCCTTTTGGCTCTCCTCAGCCTGGTGATAAGCAAGAAAAGAGCCCATGTTAGATAATTACAACCGACGCGATGATAAGGCATCATCTCCGTTAGGACTGCCATACTGGCCCACGAGATGCTTCTGTCATCTATCACATAAAAAAAACAGTTAAAAAACACACAAGTTGCCAGAAAATATTAGGAATAAAATTGTTCACATTCATAGAATATTTTATACCCAAAAGCAAAAGACAAGCACGCATTTGCCTTGCATGAACCTTGAATCTGTCGCCAAGGAAACAACCCATTATACGAATGGCTACCTACACATAAGGGCACCGGCCAGTCATTCAAAGTCATTACAACATTAAATACATATGTATATTCCGAAGGTGAGCAATAATAATGGAACCTGAAATAACAAAAAAACCGAGCTTACTACATTCGCAGATATATAATGAATTTAATTTAGAAAATAGTTTTGTTTTGAAAATGCTATGATACTAGCAAGATTATATTATGCAAGAATACGCATATCTTTTTTCGCTAATCATTCTTCACAGGTGATTCACTTAAAACATATTTTTTTGGCCCACACTAAATGACTAAGACAGTAAAATATGCAAGTATGACTCGAAAATACATTATGCCAATTTGTTTTGAAAAGTCAAAAGGGCAGAAGAAGTTATTTAGAATCAGAAGGCAAGTAATGTTCAATGTGAGATGTATGCACATACCTAAATGAATAACTTTATCGATATATTCTGCAGATACGTAATAAGCTGCAAAGTGTAAGACATCAAGTTCATCATCAGCAAACAGCAAGTGACCCTGTAGATCTTGCTCATGGTGTGCAGAATTGCCGTCATGCCACTATACCACACATGACAATACCACAAGCAACCTTTCTGGGTCTACCTCTTCTACCAGAACCCACCGGTGGTGGCATGTCCAGATATTTGTTGCCCGCGGAGCTAACGTAAGATAACGTAGGCGACACTCCTGCAGGTTGTCTGCTATATCACGAACATGAAGGCTGCCCCTTCGCGGCGATTAACTCCACACATCCGTATATACAACTTTCATGCTATAATATTACCAATGATCGGAGTAGGTATAGCTATTTTTGGTACTTGCGATTTTTTTCAAATAATATGGACATGCCTGGAATCCCGGGAATCACGGGAATAAAGATATACTTTATACTATTAACAGTCATTTTCGTTTATACATACGAGCACTAACACCAGAACTTATTCATAAACGCTTTGCGATACCATGTTAATTAAAAAAGTTATATTTGTTCTTTCGAAATTCAAGATACATACGTTAGATAGAAAGGACAAACTGTAAGTGGGTTTTGGTACCTGGTTTAACTCTAAAATAATTATTTATTTATTTCAATCCCGTGATCATAGACAGAATCCCGGGGCATGTCCATATTAACATCTATGTTTGCGGTCCCTAAACCCAAATAGCTCTACCTACTTCGATCATTGAATATACACACACCTTTCTATATATAAGTGAACAGCAAGCGACCCTGAACTTCATGCCCATGTGCAGGATGGCCATCATGTACGGGTGCACCACGAACACGTTGAGCGCGGAGCACAGCACCACCGCCCCGGCGTACAGGTACGCCTCCGTGGAGTCCATGTTATTCTGGTCTGGGCTGTAGAACTGCACCAGTTTGCCCAGGAACACTGGCTGTGCTACCCTAGGAAGTAAACATAGAAGTTAAAAATGTATAAATACCTAGATTGATTAAGTTCTTGTATCCTTGCTGTATCAAGGTATTTTGGGAAAAAAAGGGAAGTCTACAAAGTTCTTTAGTCGATTTGTGTGGACTGAACTACAGGAATATGTGACAAAAGAACTATATCGTACCATATGAGAAAATGCAATAATAGAATTTAAAAACATACAAACTAATCGGTTCTACTAAATCTAAAAATTGTGTCATCTGCGGCGCGGAGTTTCCGATTTGTTTGATATCGGATATCTGACTTGAAGTCTAATAACTAGTCCAACTACTTATCCGCTGTACAAACTACATGTTTTTTTATAAATAGAAAGAGATGTCCAGGCTCACTTCTCGCCAGAGATATTGAAGGCGAACATGCGGGCGACCATAACTTCATCATGCAGTCGGACCAGGCGTTCGTGCATTAACACGTGGTCGGCCTGGCTGAAGTAGTTGATGAAGGAGCCCAGGAGGCGTGGCTGCTGGATCCTAAGGAAGGGAAGGGGCAGGAACGTTATGAAACTGGGATTTAACGGGAGTATGTTTTTTTTCTACTATGCTTCGCTCCATTATGAGGGCGAATGTGTCGCTGTTGGGATCTTAAGGATAGGAAGAAACAGGGATATTAGTATTTTTAATCCGTACTCTAATATAAACAACATAATAAATAATAGTGATAATGTGTAGGTACTAGGTAGGTACCTAACAATAATTCTATTAACAGGAAGTCACATCATTGTTGATTGAATTTGTACTAACCGTCAAAGCCACAACTCATCATTTAATTTAAATCTTCGTGTATAATGAATAAATAAAATATATAAAACCTAACCTAAAGAATTCTTTCCTTCCGAGGGTACGTATGTAAGGATCAAAGGTCTTAGTACACTCGGACAAAAACGAAAAAATCTCATTAGACTTGTGTCATAGGAACTAGTCACTGAATGACATAGCTATATTTGTATGGCTATTTACGCAGTTACGCGGGTGTATAAGAGACGTTGTACTTTCATGATTCATCTATGTATTTGCATTTACGAGGAATATTTTAAAACGGGTCTAATAAGAAATAGCTATTGCGTTGAATAAACAGAGAATGTAGTAAAAGTAGAAGACTGTAACAAAAACCTTGCAGTCAAAATAAGTTTTTGTAAATTATGTAACCATTACAATATTTGTATATGTGTGCTCTATTTTATTTATTGGGTCCAATTTTACGATCAAAGAAAAGAAACAAGAAATTTAACGTTAACTATAGAGTAAATTACATATGTATACTGAACTGACACTGAGCAAAAAATCTTTACAGAGGGTACCGGTAAACAGTTACGTCAATCGATTGTTGGTAATTGTATTAGCAATTAAATTTTACTAAGTTTTTAACAGTATCTGTCATTAGGGGGGAATGGACCATAACCCACCACGCTGGCCCAGTGCGGGTTGGTGGGTGGTTCGCCAGGGGCTCTTTCGTTGTTTAGCAGGACGCGCCACGGGCAGGAGAGGTTGACTTGGAACCCGAGAGATGTTGTGTGGGTCCCCTTACGTATATAGCCCACCGAATTAGCAAACTGAAGTGGCAGTGGGCTGGTCATATTAGCAGCAGAACTGACAGCCGTTGGAGCCGTAAAGTCCTTGAGTGGAGACCGCGACTCAGTAAGCGTAGTGTAGGACGCCCTGCCACAAGATGGGATGATGACATTCGAAGGCTGGCTGGTGTGGGCTGGATGAGAGTGGCCGAAAATCGGGAGCAGTGGCGTGCATTAGGGGAGACCTATGTCCAGCAGTGGACGAGTGTGGGTTGCTGATGATGATGATGATGATGAAGTTTTTAACTCAAATAACATACCAAGCTTAATAGTGGAGAGGAAATATAGGAATATGATCGATCACTCCCTAACCCGTGTAAGTGGTTTGCCAATAACTGTCAGTTATAATCCCAGATTCCAGATTAGAATTTCCGGGGAGATTAGGAGCGCTTGTAATCTGAATCGCAATCAAGATTTAAAAGGCTTTCAGCTGTTCTATAATTTGACATTACACTGCTCAAACAATGATTCGACGTCATGGCTGTTCACACAACGTTTCACGGTAATTGCAAAAAAAAATAGTAGTTAAGTAGGCAGCCACACATCAAAGTAAACAAAACTATCAAATTACTTCAATCGACCCTCACCCTAATGTCAAACACGTTTGGTTCATTATCAATTGAGGAATTTTGACAGTGTCCTGCTGTCTGTACATCGAAAAACTATAACGTCAAGTACTTTGTCTTCTTATTACCAGAGTGGTCCTACAATGAAACGAAGTTCACGACGGAATAGTTACCCCGTCCTTTGCATACGCGCTGTGCGTCTCTTGTTTGAATGCGACAGGCTGTCATTATTTACGGGAGCTTTTCATTGTAAGCCGCCTGGGCTTGACACTCTTGTGTTGAATTTCAAATCGCTGTAGTTTCAAGTCTCTATTGTGTATAACGTAAGGACCGCTATTAAAATACCTCGACTGATCCTAAGGAGCCCTCTAAAGCATAGCAGGTATCATATTTCTTTCGGACAAACCGATAAATCAAATCTGGAGGCTAATTTTTCAACGGTTTTTTTAATAGATTAGGGGGCAGACGAGCAGATTGATCACCCGATAGTAAGCGATAACCGCCGCCCATGGACACCTGCAGCACCTGAGACGACCAGAGACCTTTTAAAAAGGAATACGCTCTTTTCGGAAATACCGCAGGTGATAGTTCATTCCATAATTACGTACAGTGGCGGACACATCAAGCTATACAAAACTGTCAAATTTCTTCATTCGATTATAAAACTTATATTGTTACACATTGAGTTCGAAATCGATTGAGGAAATTTGACAGTTTTGTATAGCTTGACCTGTCCGCCACTGTACGAGGTAGAAAGTTTCTTGAGAAACGTACAGTTGAAGACTGCCAACCATCTAAATGATGTGGATGGAACTGTTGTCGAGTGGAACGTTTTTTTATGTGATATGTGGCAGACGAGCAGACGGATCACCTGATGGTAAGGCGATTGCCGCCGCCCATGGACATGGATGGCGAAATGAAGCGGCAGGAATCAGTCCGAACAATTCCTCAGAGCATTCACCATAGATACTATACGGTGGAGTATACAAAGCGACACTCGACAATACTCGACATTCAAGACAGATTTTTTTTCATGCAATTCAGTAAGTATCTCTTCCGTCTTCCATACTTGGTACGATTGGACCAAAATCCAGAATTTGACTAGTCCTACGAGTATAATAATTACATTGAAGTGGTTGCCGTGCCGTCTGACCTTCGCAACAAAGGTGGACCGTGGGTCATGGTTACACAACTACACGTTCGGAATATTTTTTTTATTTCATAGGTGGCAGACGAGCAGACGGATCGCCTGATGGTAAGCGATAGCCGCCGGCCATAGACACCCGACACACCAGTGGAGTCAAAAGTGCGCTGCCAACCTAAAAAATCAAATCCACTATCTTAAAATTTGTCGGTGGTACTTATTTAGGTACCTATAATGAATACCTGTCCGAAACGTACCGGTTTTCATAGATTTCCTCACCGCCGAGCTAGTGGCGACTAATAGTATCGCGCACATAGTATCGGTCCAGTATTTCAATCATTCGTTACAAACATTAATAACATCTTTCCTCTTTATCGGGTATTAGTGGCCCGCCCTCGCTTCGTTTCGGAACAATAATTCCACCAATAGATGGCGCTAGGTTGTGATTACGTTGCGTAAGCATTTCGTGTTTATGGATTACCTATAAGCGTAGCCGCAGTCTGTAGAATTTACCTCTTAATAAAATAGTATAGATTACAGACTAAAAAGCGCATAATAATCCGCAAGTTGTCTGTGACCTCACTTGTATGCCAGCAATGTCGACGGTCACGGCAGATTATTCAACTCCGTCCAATTGTCTTTCTTACGTCGCATTACAAATACATGCATAATCGGATAAATAAAAGTACATTATTCAAGATAGGCAATTTAAACTAGGGTCGACTAATTTGACGATCGAGTAAAGAAATTATGAAATAAAAAAACGATTCACCATTAAAAAATGAAAGGGGGCGCACTTGTACTTCCACTGGTGTTGCGGGTGTATATGGGCGGCGGCAATACACCGAACGGTGCTTACTATCAGGTGATCCGCCTGCTCGTCTGCCACCTACCAAATAAAAAAATACTGGCTCGATGTGACCCTGGCTCGTACGCCAAAGGTCGTGGGTTCGATCTCTACCCTAGTCAAATATTCGTGTGATGAACAGTTGTGCTGATTGGTGCAAATTGTATGGGGAGGTAATTTTTTTTTGAGATTAGATTAGACCTTGGGGGAAAATGTTTGTTATAATCAGTAGAATGCCTTCGATAAGGGAGAAAGACGGTTAAAAAACCGGCCAAGTGCGAGTCGGACTCGCCCATGAAGGGTTCCGTAGCAGCAAGTAAGATATTACTGAATTGAAAAACAATTGAGTTGACTAAATGGAAGGTAAATTGCGGTTTACGGTTTATAACGTATTAAAAATAACTACTTACTAGATCTAGTTCAAACTAATTTTCGTTGTTAATTTTCATGGTAATGCGTATAATATTTTTTTTACTTTTATAATTCCTTTATTATCGAAGTAAGAGGGGGGGGGAGCACACATTTTACCACTTTGTGAATAAAAAATTTTTTCAGTTCTAAGTATTATGGGGACGCCCAAAAAAATTGCTTTTTCCTATTTTTGCGTAAAAATCGTAATGCGGTTAACAAAATAGGTACATCTATTTACCAAGTTTCAATAGTATAGTTCTTATAGTTTCGGATAGAAGTGGCTGTGACATACGGACGCGGACGGACGGATAGACGGACGGACAGACGGTCAGACATGACCAATCTATAAGAGTTCCATTTTTTGCCATTCGGCTACGGGACCATAAAAAGAACAGTGTATGTATTGTGTATATGTATAGTGTATGTATGTATTTGTAATTCCTCTGTAGTCTGGTATCCGTAACACAGTACAGAATCAGACCAATGTATGAGATGTTGTAAGATTTTATTTTATTTTTTTATTTAAATATATATTTAGTATGGAAACATATTGCACGGACCAGATATTATGCGGCCGTTTCCAAATTTAACTAAATATGATGAGGTTTGTAAAATGGGTATGCAAATAAAATGCTAATTTGCTCTATCATACATTTTCAATTATGTTAATATTGATATTATATATATATTTTGTATTCTCCCATTACATTTACTTGTGTTAAAACCATGACTAGTAAAAGTATGATAAGCCATACATGTTTTTTTAACGATTTGTGGAAGTCACGATAATGATGTGGACTTCAGACCTGCAATATCGTTCATGTACCATTAATTGTGTGTTGTTTATTAGGCAACTTCATACTCAATAAAAACGAGCCAAGTGCGAGTCGACATCACAGACGAAAGGTTCCGTACCGTTTCTAATACCTATACAATACTAGCAGTCACCCGCAGCTTCGCTTGCGTTGCTACAAAAGGTATTTTCCCGCAAAAGATTTTTCGTACCCTTTATTTTAAAATTAAATCCGTATAATATATTTTATGGCAAACCAAATTCGTTCTACCGCTCGTATACATAATAAACATGCATCTTGAATTACTCTATCTATTAAAAAAAACCGCATCAAAATGTTTAGCGTTGCGTAGTTTTAAAAATATAAGCTTACATAGTGACAAACAGCGAAAGCAACTTTTTTTATACTGTGTAGTAATTTTGAACTTGAATATTCATCAACTAGATTTCTGTAAATATTTGAAACGTATACCTACATGTTGCCGATTTTAATACCGAGCAAAAACGGTAAAAAAAGAAAAGTTTTTGTAGGGAAAGAAATATTTATTTTATTCGTAAAATTCATATATAGGGGCTCAACGCGAAGAAAATAAACTTATATATTGTAGTACTTACTGCTTGACATTTCGACCGCGATGCAACGGTCGTGACTTAGACAATTTAACACGGGACGTGGTATAGCGCAGATCTAGTTTCAAAACATTCTGCCAAAATCCGCGGGGGGAAGGGAAGTTTAGTGATAGTCTAGATATGAATAAATGAGTGACATTCTAGGAATGAGTTAGTTGTATACAAAAGTGTTGTTATAAGTTATAACATAGGTGAATCACTTGCTCACAGCAGCGAAAATGCAGATAAGTACTAGAAAAGTTATACCTAATTTAATACCTCGGTGGCCTAGTGGTATAGGCGGTCACCAGGATGGTGAAAGGGTTGGATTTTAGAAACAGTCATACAGTGTTACTTGTTCATTCTAGTAAAAATTTAATATGCATCTAAAGGCTGTGCGTAGAAAATTTGCAAAATATTTCAGGATCTGATGATGGAATCTTAGACAAACTGAAGTCTTCAATAAGTGATGGCAATAGTGAGAGATTTTTAATTCATTATTTATATTATTGTCACAACACTAATCAACATCGTGCACCATCGTTTATTCGTACCACGATATCGCCTATTGTGTTTTTGGGGTAATATGTAGGTGAAAAAGGTTATTATTCCGTGAAATAACGTTTATTTTATTAGAAGATTACTTATGAATCATAAGAAAGATAAATTTGATTTTTCTGATCGTCGTTAGCAAGTAAAAACTACACAACAACCATTTTGACGAGTTCCGCTCAGCGATAGATACGTATTCGAAATGGCGATTGATCGCGCCGATCTAGTTTTAATAAACGTACACGAACGTTTGTTCATGTACTTTGGCAGAGGGGAACGCGTCCACATGCCACGCCCCGTGTTAAATTGTCTAAGGATCGTGGCCACAAGCGGATAAAAAAATCGAATTTATTATATTTATTGTTATTGCCGCAACAGAAATACTACAACGGTTCATGACTGGGATACAGCCTGGTGACAGACAGCGGAGTCTTTGTAATAGGGTCCCGTTTTTTACCATTTGGGTACGGAACCCTAAAAATTAATAGTAATGCGTTAATAAATAAGTTTACAATCCCACAAACACGATTCAACTGCAAATATTACTTGTGTAATTTTTAAAACGTGATGGCGCTCACTCCTGCACTGTGGTGTGACGTCATTGTACTTTATTATATTAATTACTTGTATGGATCTTACACTCCAAATCCCTTCACTCCAAAGTTTGTAGGTTCGATGTGCACTAAACACTTGTGTTTGTGACGTAGCTATTTCAATTTCAGTTTACCTTCGTTGACCCTTCATTGCTTATGCAACTTGCTTTCGAATAGAAAGATAGATAAGTAATTTATTTGGAATCAAGTTAATTTACTCATCATTGGAGGAGCTAACACTGCAATAATTTTTACTTGAATGAAACAGCCACACACAAATAATTTTTAGAAAGTTTTATATTAAAAAATATATTTTATTTATCAATCTTCTCCGTAAAGTAGTTATGTTCCCACAACCTTAGGTTTATCAGAAACAAATGGTCGTTCACACAATCTACATAATAACAATTTGCAGGGTGAACTTAGGTTAGCAAATAAAGAATTATTATAATGACATTATATTATCAATATATAACCTATTACATTAACAGACGACATATTGTGTAAGTCCTATTCTACTTAACTCGTAGAACTTATCATGAAGGGGTACGGAACGTATTAAGGAGTTACTCTACAAAATAAAATATAATTATAATATACTGATTTTATTGGCAGTGTGGTCCCCGGCAGAGTAGAATAGGCCACCCTCACTCTTACCGAGGTGTCGTAAGAGGCGACTAAGGTAAAGCTGCTGGCATGATCCTCAGCACCCAGAGAAGGAAAACTCTGCATTTATATCAAAACCCTCGCCAACCCGTCTGCCAAGCGTGGTGAGTATGACAATTACCCCTCATGTGATTGAGGGAGGCCCGTGCCCCAGCAGTGGGGACTTAAATGGGCTGACGATGATGATGATGATGATACTGGTTTTATTTATGAAGAGGTCCTTTGATACTTTATCAATATCATTTTAAGGAATGACACGTTAATATTACTCCTATGAATATTCGGTCAACTTACTCATAATTATATAATTTAACATACTATCAGAGTACATAGGTTGTATAACGTACAAGCGCCATTATGTACTTTATCTCTATGCAAAATTATTTCTTAATTACAAGGCCACCAAAGAAATAGCTCAAGTAAAAGAACAATACCGACCCGAACAATAACGATTGACGACCCGATTGGATCAGTGGTAGTGAATGCTCTGGTGCAAGGGTTGCGGGTTCGATCCCCGCACAGTACAAACATTTGTGTGCATGAACTTGTATGTTGGTAGGTATTGGTCTGGGTGTTTTCTATGTATTATAAGTATGTATTTACAAAAGAAAAGTATTACATGTATATATTCGTAATTCCACTGTTTGTTCTGATATCCGTAACACAGGTGCTTGTGCTACCTATCTCGGAGTCAAATCAATGTAGGTGATGTTGTAAAACATTTATTTATTATTATTAATAAGAGAATATATATTAAGAGAGAGTGGACTAAGACAATGAAAAGGATAATACGACAAAAAATCATTTTCCGAAATGAAAAATACTATTTCTAGATAAGGCTCATAGTAATTGACTGACCGGATGGCGCAATTGGTAGTGACCCTGCCTCTTGCGCCAAAGGTCGTGGGTTCGATCCCCACCCTGGACAAACATTCGTGCGATGAACACTTGTGTTTGTTCAGTGTCTGGGTGTAATATATGTATTTAAGTATATATTTGTGTTCCTCTGTTGTCTGATATCTGTAACACAAGTGCTTACGCTACTTAGTACGGAATCAGGCCAACGTATGAGATGTTGTGAGAATTATTAATTAAAGAAATATAAATTCTGAATTTGAAACAGATATTTATGGAGACAAAATATATAAAACGTAAAAATCCCCCTGTGACGTCATCACTCGGCATGAAAAATAACGCTTTTGCTCATGTTGATTAAAAAAAAAGTTAAATATCTGACAAGACTAAATAATGACAGTGACAGTAAGTAACTTAACCCTTTACTGGACAACTAGACATCATTCATTTCATTGGTTTTCAACCATATCTGAACTGCACAAAGTTCAAAATCTGGTGGTATCATATGATCCATTGCCTGGTTAAACGTTAGTCACCTTAACTTTTTTACTGGATATTAGCACTGCCATCACAATACGTTGAGTAAAAGATAAGATTACTTATTAAGACTGTCTAAAAAAACCACGAACTAATTAGTGAAAAAATAATATTTTTAACACTTTATATACTACAAATAACATATTATATGTTACTATCGAATGTACTGTACATTCGAGAAAAGGTGTCACCAAAGTCGGCGCCTACACTATCTTGTAATTAAATACAACATTCAATTATTCAACAGGAATTAGGCACCGCACAGTGGACGGTCGCCTAAGTAAGGGTTGGACATTCTATAAAATATCAAACTCGAAGAATTAAAGCTTATTTATTATTACCATGTATAAGCACTATCTAGTGCTCAGTATTTCATTTATAATATCCCATTAAACCTTTTCTAAATGTATTAATAAGTCTTGTAAAAAGAAAGTTAATGAAAACACGAAAATATTGTAGTTCGTTTTCTTAACATAATAATAGTACTAGCTTATTTTGTAGGTCTATTTATTGTATCCTAATATGAGTACAGGTATTCTAGATTGAATTGGTAAGAATATCATAAGTACAACCGCAGAACTTGGTAAGTTAAGGCCTTTTGTTTTAAAGACCAGATAAAATTTAGTTTCGTTGAGTTTACAAAATTTGGCCGGATTTGGCGGACTTCAAGGTACAATAGATGTATAGCAGGAGAGGTACTAAAATGTAATCAATAAAAGTTGTACCCGGCAGTGGACGGAACTGTTGAGAAAATCACCATGAATTACATTTACGTATTAATATTAACGCCTACAGGAAACAATCGAGCAATGCGAAGTTTACATATATACAATATTTGTTCTCATATTAGGATACAATAAATAGATTTATAAATAAGCTAGTATGATTATTGTGCCAAGAAAACGAACTACAATATTTTCGTGTTTTCAATAAAATTTTTATTAACAAGTCTTATTAACACACCTAGAAAAGATTTTATGGGATATAATAAATAAAATATTAAGCACTAGATAGTGCTAATACAAAGTAATAATAAATAAGCTTTAATCTTTTAGTTTTATATTTCAAAGGATGTCCGACCCTTGGCCTTGCTTAGGTTAGTCCACTGTGCGCCGACGTCGGTAAAACCTTTTCTCGAGTGTACTGTCATAAAATGTTATTTGAAGTGTATAAAGTGTTAAAAATATTATTTTACAATTTTTAGATAGATAGAGATATCTACTCGTATACACACCACATAATTCTATGCGACAAAACGACTGATGTACTATTAAATATTATCTAAATCAATATTAATTAAGTAACGTCTTTTATACGAGTAGCATCATAGATTATCTGTGACAGGTCGACGTTCAAAATGATTTACAGTCATTCCACTGACGACATAAGTACCGTACACAAGTCATCTTCATATATCAGCATAGTTATCAAGCCGACCGCGCAATCGCAGTCAATTGAGCAATAAACTTGAGTACTATCAGACTGTAGTCCATAGTATCTAATCAATTGTTGCAAAACGCAGCCGCACGCGCACGCACTCTGATACTCGAACCCACTAGTAGATACGAGCTTTATCAACCCATTCAATTGTTTCATGTTTGTTTACATTGATCTGATTACTATGTATCTACAAGAACGATTATTTTACCAAGAGATTACGTATTTATGGTAAATAGCGTGAGAGGCGAATGAACTGAAACAACTATACTCGTTTTATACTGCTTGTCAATTTATTTAAGGCGACGGGTAGGTAGGGCACATTAGCAACGCCAATGATTTAAATTGTTAGCAACTAAACCGGATATATTTTTAACAATTTTAGAAGCAGCCACTCGGAAAACACTATACTATTTATTCAATACTTATACTTTACTTTTGGGTCTGCTATTTTACTCGAAATTTGAATTACTGCCAAAAACGGCCACTTATGGCGTTAATCCAAATTTTGAGTGCAAAAACAGATCAAAAAGTAGTGCACAATTATTAAATTAATAGTATAAATATTTGCTTAGAGACCCGCTCTACAATTGTTTACAATAGATCCGGTTTAGATGCTAACAATTTAAATCGATTGATGTCGCTAGTTAGGGGTACCCGTCGCCTTATAAATAATAAAATAATAATTTCACAACATCACATACATTGATCTGACTCCGAGATAGGTAGCACAAGCACCTGTGTTACGGATATCAGAATTAACAGTGGGATTACAAATATATACATATAATACTTTTCTTTTGTAAATACATTCTTATAATACATAGATAACACCCAGACCAATACAAACAGATATGTTCATGCACACAAATGTTTGTACTGTGCGGAGATCGAACTCGCAACTCTTGCACCAGAGGCAGCGTTCACTACCACTGTTCCAAACGGGTCGTCTTTGTATAGGATTTGGTCTGAATGCTGCCCAGACATAGGAGAGCTTAAAAGTGGTTACTGACGATACTAGCAAATAAAAAAATATACATTTAGATTGTCTTTGTATGCGGTACTAAGTTCTGACGTCTGGGCAGCATTTGGTCCAAACCCTGGCAATGTTCTTTGCAAAGTGTGATAGGTCTGCATTTTTTATTATATGAGTTGGTTAGGATAGTGTGAATACCAACTTGCAAGTTCGGAAAACTTGTGAAAACCGAAAATCGAGGATAATTTCGTAATTTTTGGAATTATTTTATTATTTGACGACCCATCTGGAACAGTGTGGTAGTGAACGCTGCCTTTGGTCCAAGGGTTGCGGGTTCGGTCCCAAAAATGCAGAACTACATGACGCTTTGCGAATTTAGCCTTTTTTTTTGACAAATACGATTAGAGCAAAAAATATAAGCAGGAACGGCGACCTAAATTTTTAAAAGTACTAAGTAATTTATACCTAATGCTAGTAGGACCTAACCTTTGTTTATTTTTTTGGTGAGAATTTGCAATAAGTCTGCGGACTATGAGCAATTTTTTTTGTGCTGCTGTCGTGCAGAGTGGCTTCCCATTGGAAGCATCATCTCATCTGCTGTCCGAAGCTATTTTCGGTCTTCGAGCTCCAGAATATGGTGACGTTTTAGACGTCTCACATAGTGGTACATGATAGTGAGTTGGCGAACGAGAGTGAGTTGTAGAACCTACGGATTGAGGTACGGGTACGGATTGACGGTTGTAGAATCTAAGGATATTAACCCCCGCCGCCGCCCTTTATTCTTCTACCTGCCCCCGATATGCACTCTCGTCACGCACTTGACTTCGACGCGAAGAGCTCTAGAAATGCTCAACGAACTTACTTACAACAACGAACGTAGAATTATTCGCAAACACACAAAAAAAAATCTGATGAGGCAGAATGGCTTTTGACGTTCCATTTAAGTGAGTTGGAGCATAGTTTGATGTTTCTAGTTTTATTATGTATGTTCTAGTATTTTTCTTCTTTTTTATGTGTCGCAAACATTGTTATATACTTTTAGAATAAGGCATGTTACATGCTGTAATTTAATAATAGTGTAGCAATTAAATTATTACTACAGGGCACTTGGCTTGTACTGTAAGCCCTCAGTAAAGCATGTAAATATATAAATAGATAACAAACTGACAAAAATGTCTATTGAATAAACACGCAAAATTCTCTTGTTTGTTATTTTGACACATTACTCGTATTTATTTAGTGTCATGTCTAGTAATTTTTGTTTTACTTCTGGTTTAAAAAAATACAATTTGATTTACGTACTTATTATTTGTAGGTACTTCATTCATTCCGTGCAAATAGTGTGTTTGAAAAAGTGTGTTAAGAGACCGATGAAAAAAAATGGAACAAAGGTTGTCTTTTTACAAAGTCCAAATAGGAAGGTCACAGATAATATTCAGTTCAAAGCCCCCTACCAATAACACTTTAACTAAGTACTTCGGTAACTTATCAAAAAATAACAATGATGAAACAAACAAATAGACTTTTAATTTTGGCAAAAACTACAATTATATTTACCCTAATCATGTAGTCTCGTTTCCAGATATTTGTAGTATAGTATAGAGATCTCATTTTAATTCAGTATAAAGAAAATTAATTTCTTTATTTACCATGTTTTTATTTACGATACTGAATTAAAATAAGATCACTGTGCATAGCATTAGTAGATTACAATCATCATATTTTTATGAACCTAAGCCCTCAGTAAAGCATGTAAATATATAAATAGATAACAATCTGACAAAAATGTCTATTGAATAAACACGCAAATTCTCTTGTTTGTTATTTTGACACATTACTCGTATTTATTTAGTGTCATGTCTAGTAATTTTTGTTTTACTTCTGGTTTAAAAAAATACAATTTGATTTACGTACTTATTATTTGTAGGTACTTCATTCATTCCGTGCAAATAGTGTGTTTGAAAAAGTGTGTTAAGAGACCGATGACACAGATAATATTCAGTACAAAGCCCCCTACCAATAACACTTTAACTAAGTACTTCGGTAACTTATCAAAAAATAACAATGATGAAACAAACAAATAGACTTTTAATTTTGGCAAAAACTACAATTATATTTACCCTAATCATGTAGTCTCGTTTCCAGATATTTGTAGTATAGTATAGCGATCTCATTTTAATTCAGTATAAAGAAAGTTAATTTCTTTATTTACTATGTTTTTATTTACGATACTGAATTAAAATAAGATCACTGTGCATCGCATTAGTAGATTACAATCATCATATTTTTATAAACCTACACCAGGTCTCATTTTAGAGGCCATCGTAATTTATTATCACAATCATCTGTATCTATACTATTTAATTCAGTATAAAGAAAGTTAATTTCTTTATTTACTATACTTTTTATTTGCGATACTGAATTAAAATAAGATCCCTGTGCATCGCATTAGTAGATTACAATCATCATATTTTTATGAACCTACCAGGTCTCATTTTAGAGGCCATCGTAATTTATTATCACAATCATCTGTATCTATACTATTTAAAAAGAGGTAACGATTCCAAGTAACTTTTCTAATTTGGTTTGTCGTATATATCTCAATTCGGTAAAAAATGTTGCATCGCGATGTAGGATCACATGAGAAATTCGTTTTTGTATGGAACAGTCAAATTATCGCCATCTGTAGCTGGAGGGTAAATTTGTGAATATGTATGAGAAGATGTGAGGATGTGAAAATATTTTTTGGCCTTTCCCAAATCAACGCACAGCCGAAACCACTTGACCGAAAATCATGAAATTTGGAACATAGTTAGTATTTATTATGTAGGTGCGCACTAAGAAGAGATTTTTAAAAATTCAACCCCTAAATGGGTCTAAGGGGTCATTAATGTTCGTATAAAAGTCGTTCAGTTTTGATGATAAAGAATTGAAAATTGGAATTATGCTTATTTATTAAAAATTTATTGTTTCAGTATTTTTTTAAATTCAACCCATAAAGAGGTTAAAATGGGGTAAAAACATTGTATGGAAAATACGTCATTAGAACTAGAGACATTGAAACTAGAGTCATGAAAATTGGTGTTTCGAATTTATAAAAAAATTAAATACAAGTGCTTTCAGCATTTTTTTTCAGCTTCTAAAGGGGTGAAAGAGGGGTAAGAACTTCGTATAGAAGATTCTTCATTTGTAAAGCTAGAGTCATAAAAAAATGTATTTGAACTGTTTATGCAAAATAAATTCCAGTAATTTCAGCATTTTTTTTTGTTCAACCCCTAAAAGGGTGAACGAGGGCAAAGTCGTCGCATGCAAGATTTGTCATTTTTGAAGCTAAAGGCTTGACAACGTAAGGAACAACATGCGTGACAATAAATTGAACATAATGGATGCACAAGATCGCGCGAAGTAGAGGAGTGGAAGCAAACCACGGACTCCAGAGCTTGGGACGCAACCGGGACAAAACGCTAAGATGATGATGCCGAGAGTCGTGAAAATTGGTATTTGGGTTTTTTATACAAATATAATTTAAACACACTTTTATTGTATTTCAATAGATGAATATTATGTACTTTTTGAACTCCTGCTAAGAAAGAAGAAAAGACCAGGTATTGGAAAATTATGTCCCGTAACGAAGTAAGGGCGGGCCACTAGTTTGCTGATAAAACGGATACCGACATTAGTTTACAATGCTTCAACCTATTAGTTTTTTTTTATGATAAAGGTGGCAGACGAGCAGACGGATCACCTGATGGTAAGCGATTACCGCCACACCGGACAACTGCAACACCAGTGGTGTCACAAGTGCGCTGCTTACCTTTTAACCCCCCTTCCCCTGGATTGGGCCTCCGGTACCCTCACTCACGCAGCGAAACACAGAATTACTTATTATTTCAAACTGCGACAAGGTGTCAGATTCATGCATACAGTTTTAAAGAATAAAGAAGCTAAAAATCAACACACTTTTATACGTATCCTGATTCCAACACAAGCTTGAAAAAAAATCTAAAATCACTGTACTTAATTGTAAAAGTTATAATTCTCGTAGGTATGGAGACGTGCGTATTAATTACATGAAATAACAATATTAGGACTAGAAGGAAAACTCCGCGCAAAACTATTCTGTGACAATAGGATTTCTTTCCTTATTTCCGCATTTCAACAAAAGGTACCTATCCTTATATAAATATTATTTATATAAATAAATATTAATTTATAGAGGATAGGAAGGTTCCTTCCACTGATGAATTTAAGTTTCATTAACACTTTATTTTAGCAATAATTACTATGAATCTGACTTTTTGTAAATGCTCTTTTTGTAGTGGTGTTACATCCGATTGTGCTTAGAAATAATGGAGAAGAAATAATCCAGGAGGAGAAAACCTGTAAAACGATACACAAGAGAAAAAAGCTGTCGAAACTTGGCACGTATACGACCGTGCGCTCAGTGCAGTGCTCAGGGGCCTAAGTGCGAAGACTTCCCGAAAGAAACGAGAATATATTATGTACCTGTTGCATCTAAACAAAGGAGAAACACAGCACGAGAGAAAGGGTTGGAATCTCCGATTCGGTCGTGACGTCCGGTTCGCTCCATGGCCCCAGATTATAAATAGACCAACCTTATGCCGCACTCCATAAATAAGAGCACCACTCCATACAGCATGCACCTGGCTGCGTACGCGCGGAGGATCACGCGCAGCAGCGACGGCGTGCGCTTGCCGCCCGCGCGGGCCACCTCCTCCTCCCACAAACGGGCGAACTTGTCGCCGAGTGGACCTGGTTGACAATTAGGTACAATTTAGTGTTCGTGAAAAGAGACGTAGCAATTAATATAAGAAAAGAAATATGCATGAAGAAAATTTTAATTTGTTTGACGAAGTCAGATTCTGTTCCTTGTTTGCGAACGATATAGATAGATAGATAGATATACTTTATTGCACAAAAAAAAACACAACTTTAAAATCTAGGCATTATAGAAACTTAATTGTACAATTTCGGCGGTCTTATCGCTGGAAGCGATTCCTACCAGACAACCTTCAGGCAAAGGACATTTGATAGTAGATGAGGAGATATTGTAAGAAACAAACGGTACACGTTTACGTTACAGGTACATGACTTTGCAGCTTACAGCATCGTTCATGTCACGCAAGGGAAGCTTTTAATGTAAAGGTATAACACTAAACGAAAAATCGAAACTAAGCTTTTGTTCAGGAGCCCAATTCTCGTGCTCGTGATATTTTGAAAACATGGCGGATATCACCTAAAAACCATACTCGTGACATTTATATTCATACGACATATATCACTAAAACATAGTTTTTTTGTATGGTTTTCAGGAATGTTTTCAAAATATCACGAGCACGCGAATTGGGCTCCAGGTTAATTTTGTGAGAATCTCACATTTCAAGTAGGTAATTTATGATCATTAGTAAATGATTATAAATTACATACTTGAAATGTAAGATTGGCTCTAATCACGGTACTCCGTGATTGTATCTTCACTAAACTATTTAGTTTGTATCGCTAAAAATAGGATTTACCAACTATTTTACCCTTTTAACGTTCGTTATTATTTAACAAAGAAATATTTAGACGGCAAAAACCGTGGAATATTACTAATAGGCAAGTACCCAATCTACAGTCGTAAGTAAAATATGCAGGTCAACGACTTAAGGATCGGATCGGGCACTTCGTACGATTGCTTCAAGGTCTGAGTGACTGATCGATCTAACTGCAACGATATGAGAAAATAAATGAACGGTGTAGCTTGTTTATGATTATCATTTGATATGAGGCACCGAACATACAAATACAAATTTGCATATCATTTTTAAAGTAAACGCCCCTTATAGCTTGTCGTGTGTAAACGGTAAACGATTTATTTCTATAGTGTCCAGTTTGAAAGCAAATACAATCCATAGAGACAAAGTCCAGTAACGCATACATACGACGACCCGTTTGGAACAGTGGTAGTGAACGCTGCCTTTGGTCCAAGGGTTGCGGGTTCGATCCCCGCACAGTACAAACATTTGTGTGCATGAAGAAGTTTGTATTGGTCAGGGTGTTTTATATGTATTATAAGTAAGTATGTATTTACAAAAGAAAAGTATTATATGTATATATTTGTGAATCCCACTGTTGATTCTGATATCCGTAACACAGGTGCTTGAGCTACGTATCTCGGAGTCAGATCAATGTATGTGATGTTGTGAAATATTTATTTATTTATACTATATGAATGTCTACTTATGAAGGATTCTCACAGACATGGATTTTTATAATTACTGTTTAGGTATATGGCAGGGTAGTTTTAGGTAACTTGCGATCTCATCTCTCGGTATGCAATCGGAAACGGAAAATTTTCAGTTGTTTTACCTTTTAGACATTATGTATTTAAAATGTAACTTATTTAACCGACTTATTGTAGTGCAAGTAAGGGCATTGGTCATGGATCAATGGGAGATTTTTGGGGATGGCATTGGCTCGGCAGTGGGACGCTACAGGCTAACATAAAATGAAAAAAAAAACTTACTGCATTAGACAATATTCGACGAATACATGGGCAAACATGGTATTTTGACCGCTCATACCAAATCGTCCAGTTCAACGCCATCGGCAACGCTACGTAGCACTAATTATCATTATTACTACAACCATTCTCACTGGAAAAACTAACTAGTTTTAATTTAGAATCAACCTTTTTGTCGTCATAAGCTTTCTTTAATTTTTCTTCTCTCTTTCCTTCTAACCCTACTGTATCGCTTTCAGCGATAAGACCGTCGAAATTGTACACAAAATGTCTGTAATGCCTAGTACTTAAGTTCTGTATTTTGTGCAATAAAGTATATCTATCTACCTACTACTTAATAATTAATTCTCATCACTTGTTTCGTCACACCTTTCCACTACTATTTCTAAAGTTTTCTAACTGTTATTAGTCTAGAAATTTGCTATGAAACATTTCACATCCCCTGGAATAAATACAGGAAATAACATTAAAACGCCATAAATCAACAGTCTCCTCAGTTTGACGGGTGTTTATAAATAATTTATATCGTGATGACTTAAAGATTCTACATTTTTATATTTTGACATTGCGTTTAAATTTTAAAGGAGAATTCGTTGCTACCGGGAAACGAACGCCTCGACTATTTATTTCAACAAAAAGACTTCAACTTTGAACAGTCCCTAGAAAAATAATCATATTCTACCTACCACTTCCCGCCACAAACATTAAATGCGACATTAACGTACCTATATGACATTATGTATCGATCGCTGTGCGGAGCAGATAAATGTACCTGCATAATGTAACAGTACTATACGGAGAACCCCATGTTTGGTTACCACTAACTGTCAGACTACAATACGGTATACGACTAGTTTCTTTTTAATTTTGCAATCAAAAGACCTCTCAATGATAGAAACATCGTTGAAAGAATCACTTGATTCTCATTTAAACTACCTGAGATATCACAACTTTAAAATCACATTATTTTGGGCAAACCCAAAACGCTCCATACAAATGGCTACTTAGATGTGACGTCACACTTAAGTATTTTGTATGCATTTCATTTGAATTTTGTATGGTAGCTATTACAAATGTTTCGTTTATGTCAATGGTTCTATTATAATAATTAGTGCAAATTGTATGGGTTATTCAATGGTATAATTATTTTTTAATAATTTCATACTTTTAAAATGGACTTACCCATGAATCTTTGAATGACCATAAAACCGGCTAGACGTTATATTTTTAATTGAGAATTTTTGCCTTTGGCACATATTGACCTATATTTTGACAAAATATTTATATTTTGTAAAATCTTGAACTTAGTCGTATACCCTATTTGATGTCAAACACATAATATGCAATATCAAATGACAATTTTTAACAATGGTAACCGCGCGTGCTGTACACTGATCAATACCTACTCGTAAGATGACCGCGCGATCGTCAGAGTTGAACAGTATTGTATAACATTCCTAATGGACGTTCATTAATATGTTTATGGGTCTTAACATACACATTGCCATGACACAACACATTAACTTAACGACAAAACAGAATTTTAAGACGTAGTTACTAAGCTATTACGTCAGCATGTTCTGTCTGGTCTCCTAGTGAAGGTATTCCCTTTGTCATTTGTATCTCACTCATATGTCATCATGCCTTATTATGACTGGAGTTACTACGAAATATTGAATGGCAATTTGGCAAGTATCCAAGAAGTGAGAATCAATCTGTAAAGTTAGTTTCTATTTCTATGACGACCAAACAGCACAGAATCAACACATTCCAGGTAAAAAAATGTTCTTACGCATGTTTGCATTTAAGTCCATGGGCTAAGGTTTGGCTGCAGGAGTATTTCCTGACAGTTACCACTTAGGGATCTTCCAGAGAAAAGCGTACTCTTTTTTTAAAAGGCCGGCATCACATTAGCGATCTCTCTGATTTCGCGATGTTCATAGGCGGCGTTGATTACTTTCCATCAGGTGACCCGCTTGCTCGTATGTCGTCTCTAGAATAAAAAAAAACTTGCCAACCTGATGGTAGTCGAAGGCGACAATGATTGCAAAAGCATTACCAAAGCAAATAATTTGCTTGGTGTCGGCATCATCAAATACCATACAAATTACAGTCAATTGCAGCTCTATCATTTGGTTTGTCCATCTTGAGACATGACGAAACCAAAACGATACATGCTGGGCCCTGTTTAATAAACATTACAATTCTACAATTTTGTAAAAAACTTACATATTTTTAAGTTTTAATGACAAGTGCTGTTTAATAAACCTTACAATTCTGTAAAAAATCTACAAGTAAAAACCTTACAAATATTTTAATTACAAATGCTGTCTAATAAACCTTTACATTTGTAGAAAACGCCTGTAGAACTCGATGACAAAATTGTAGTTACAAATTTTTAGTTGTAAGTTACAATTTACATAAAATTGTAGGTTTTTGTTGACAAAAGACAAGGGTAGATTTCAAAAACATTTTGTTTCTTATTTGTTTGATTCGTAACGAAAGTAATGGACGAGAATAAGGATATTTTATTTGGTAGGTTTAGTGATAAACTTACTCACGATATAAAAATAAAAAAGTGGAAGGACATTGCTGAACAATTAAAATCTTTGAGCATCTTTAGCAAAGATTGGAGGAGGATATCTACGTGATACGACGTGGCAAAACTTTAGAAAACGGACCATCGTAAGTAGATTTTTAAATTAATCGGAATAGTTAATGTAATACTGGGTAACTATAGGTATCGAAATGGTGTTATAGCAGAATCATCATAATATACTCATCATCACTACTGTCACTACTTCCACTACTACTTGTTAGGACCATTTTTTTACTTTTAATTCCAATTTTCTTTACTTGTTAGGTGAAAACACAAAATTGTAAAAAGTTCTGACACAAGGCGAGTCCACCTGTCGGAATTGTAATACAATTTACAAAATATGTAAACTTTTAATTACAATTATGCGTTCAATAAAACAGTTTTCCCTACAAATATGTAAATTGTCACCTGTAGGAAGAAAATGTTTATTGAACAGAAACTTGTACAATTGTAGTTACAATTCTACAATTTTGTAGATTTTCCACCATGGTAAAATTGTAAGTTGTATTCTTTATTGAACAGAAACTTGTAGAATTGTAGCCTGTAATTTACAATTACAATTTACAATTTGTAATGTTTATTAAACAGGGCCATGAAAATTCATAGAACTTTTTCCAGTTTACTATTTATATAATATTCATAGTCCCGGTAAAATTAAGTAAAGGTAAGAGTGCTTTTTATGCGTTAAAAAGCTTTTTTAATTTATTATCTTAATTAAATTAAGACTGATAAGCTACGCATGTACCGATACTTTTCAATGCGCGCTCCGATGGGCAACTAGGGAATCAATACCATCTACTTTCGTGATAAACTATTAATAAGTAGCAAGTGACGTTACTCGCGGCCTTCACCTGTTTAGTCAGACTTCCACTGATAACGAACGGGACGTATTCGTACCACATTTCAGTCTTGCACTTACGTCATCACTCGTTTGACAAATTGGTTTCATGGGATGTGTGGGCACAGAGAAGTTTTTTTTTATGATATGTGGCAGACGAGGAGACGGATCACCTGATGGTGATGCTTTATACCTAAAGCGAGGCTCTCCCACGGTATTTTTAAAAGTATTATATAATAATATTTTATATTGTAAGTGATAGCTTATAAATAACGCATGTTCGGCATTGTCAGTATTTTACTTTTGAAAATATTTAACCTGGTAATAGGTATAATTACTATCTCAATTTCTGTCTTTTCCACAAATGCCGACATTAACTCGTACTTTAAATTACAATTCTTGTTTTATGCTGCAAGGCGAAACATTATCCCTGGAGAAAATCGGCTGAGCACTGATTACGTATGAATCCATTCAAAAGGAAGTTAATAGTAGGTACGATGGCTAATACTTCAATAATATGGATAGGTACGGTACATATAGTAAAAATGTTCGTGATCTTAAGGTAACTTTTTGCTTGCACGGCAAGAATCAGTTATACCAACATACCGTTTTAAAAAGATCTGCCAACCTTCTTTAAATTTTCTTTACATTCAAAAGTGTCATCAATCAATGTTGCTACAAGCAAATCTGAACTTTCTGATCTAACAGTTAAGCATAATTTTCTGTGCAACAAGTAGGTATTACTCTGACAAATTTAAGAAAGGTAATAAGTGCTCATAGCATGTCAAACGAATAAATTTGAAAACTGACGAACCATTTCGTTCTTTGACTGTACCTAATACATAGAAAGATGAGAGGACAGTTACCCGAAATGTGGAAGAAAAAACGTACGAAGTCTGTTTGTAATTATGTAGGTCTAAGGTTTAAAAGAAAAAGCGAACCTGCATTATAAATTATAAAGGTATTTCGTCGGTTTCGAAAGATACATGTGACTCCTTTGACTTGACAGGTGTCCATGGGCGGCGGTAATCGCTTACCATCAGGTGATACGTCTGCTCATCTGTCCCCTATATCATTAAAAAAACTATTAATAAATAAGGTAAACGTAGAGGAGCGACATTCGTTACAATAAGTTTTTTTACCTACTTTGATGAAAAATAAATTAGAGACTAAGCCGAATCTAATCTCAAGGTTTAAAGGTAACTACTACTAACTATCGACAGCAGAATAAATCAATTTATTAAATAATTAGTTACTTAACCCAACAACTAAATTTAAAATTTATAGCTAATCGACTTCCGTTAGTTAACTATCCACTACAAGGTAAAGACAGTATAGATCAGACATGGCAAATCAAAATGGTGGAAGCATTTGAATGCTTGTTCGACATTGTTCTTAATGTTTACAAAATGTCAACTATTGAATCGTGAATGCTACATTATTATCTCCTGTCGTCTCTTCAGTGAGCAATTGAAAACCAAAACGATAAACACGTATTGTCAGACGTGAATATCTGTTACTATATGTCTAATTTTTGTTTGGACGTGAACTGCATTGATGTCTATTTAGAAATAGTTTTGGACTGCCCACATCATAACTTAATTATTAATTACTCAAATACTCAACGCAAATACTCCTCGCAGACTGTGTCATGTTTCATTTATATTAATTAATGAAATGAGTCATTTAAGTGACTTTGACCTATTTTTTTTATTATCAGGCGAAAGACGAACTCAAGAAATTGAAGATCGATCCAGCCGTTTTTGAGTTATAATTGGTATGTATAACTAACACACTAATACTCCGCCTTAGACACCTGTTACCGATTTGCTCCGTTCGGCGTGGAAACCTTGGGACCGTGGGGGCCCGAGGCCCACAAGCTTTTCCGCGAGTGGTCTGCCCGGCTACTCGACATTTCAGGTGACAGTAATGCTTGCAGCTACCTCTGCCAACGCATTGGGATGACCATTCAAAGAGGTAACGCTGCCAGCATTCTGGGCACGATGAGTAGCGGGGCAGATTTTTCATCTCATCCATGATCTCTTGTAAATAGTATTCCTCTTTTTGTTTATTTTTAGCAATCAGTAAATTTGTTTATTGGTTATTTTAATTCTATAATATAATTATAGGTATACACAATAAATCACAACTAAAATGGAGAGGAGGAACACCATTGATCAAAAACAAAAGATTATTATGTATTAATTAATTACTAACACGAGTTTCTTTTATACTTATAGAAAATTAAGAGAAAAATAATTTTAAAAGCCAGAATAAAATGTATTTTTTTTATTACGATGAAGATTTCGTGGGAATTAGGAGTCGCAGGTACTTGTTAGCATTACTATTGATTTTATTTGAATACAAAGTAACCGAAACGCGGTAAGTAACTAAAGAGCAGTGGTATTTGGTATGGTTCTCATAACGAAACCTTTTAAAATAAAGTGCCCACTGGACCTAGTACACAGTTCGTAAACATAAATAGAACTGGAGAAAGGATAATAGTATTAAGCGCAGGTATAAACGTATAAAGGTTAACAGTTACGTATTTACATTTGTATTCGTCTCGTGCGTGATTACCTTGCAGCTGCAAACATATTGAGCGCATTCTGTATGTGTATTCAACTATTGAAGTAAGTAACGATTTCCGTTATCGCATCGGACATACTTACCTATTACTGTATACAATTTTCTCGATATAGTAACCCTTCTCACGGTCGCCTAGTCTACACAACCTGTGACTTTATTATGCTGACTATTGTAGAGATTGGAAACACTTCCGCCGATCGTATTTTAGTTTTTTTTATAAAAAGTATGATCTGACGCTGACTGTACGTTTCACATACGATTTACAAATAATAAAAATATGGAGCGAAGCATAATATGAGATGACATTATAATTATTATACTTCATAAAATATAGCTTGATTAGAATGACAACTGTAATAACGGACTAATGTGTTATGTAAATAACACAATTAAAAATTTCATCTCGTGTTCAGGCGGGACTCCTGGAATACGATTCTCATGCACTCGAACAAAGTTCTCACTCGTAAAAAACTTCGAAGATCGAATTTTTTTTCGAGGGAAGCAAAGTATTTGTATTCTCAGGATTTCACATTCGAAATTTTTCGAATGAACGTCGCTCGAACATTTCGAGTGCTGTGGACCAGTAGAAGTCTGATTTCGTATACGAATCTGCCTGTCACTTATCTGTCACCGGGTATCACAGAACCAAACACAGAACAATATTTTGATTTTATTGGGTTGTTTTAACGGCCAAAGCCAATTAATTTTAAAAGTTCGAGAAGCACTTTCGCCTTACAAAAGCTCTTGTATTAGAGCTCATCAGCATGTTAGAGCCCGTCATGCAAAATAATCTGTCTAATAAACATAAAAACGAAGGTAAGGTAAGGTAAGGCCCATTTAAGTCCCCACTGCTGGGGCACGGGCCTCCCTCAATCACATGAGGGGTAATTGCCATACTCACCACGCTTTGCAGACGGGTTGGCGAGGGTTTTGATATAAATGCAGAGTTTTCCTTCTCTGGGTGCTGATGATCATGCCAGCAGCTTTACCTTAGTCGCCTTTTACGACACCTCGGTAAGAGTGAAGGTGGCCTATTCTACACTGCCGGGGACCACACGGCGACCTATGACCTAAGCCATGCGTAAAATGTATCTCGAATAACCGAGCTTTTTAACCCCTTCAAGATGGCATACATTAGTCATTATTACTACTTGTAGCACCGATGATGGTACCTACATCGCTTGGCGTCTTCAGTAACCAGTAAATGTGTGGTTTTTACATTGCAGGTTTTGGTTGCGCTACATTTTTGGCACAGGGAGCTATCAAACTGAACACGAGATGAAATTTTTAAGTGTGTTATTTTCTTAAGGTGACGGGTAAGGCACACTAGCAACGCCAAGCGATTTTAATTTTTAGCTACTAAACCGGATCTATTTAAACAATTTCGGGGTTACAACCTCTCGGTTAACAATTATACTATTTATTAAATAACCATGAACAAATGCGGACCCAACATTTGTACGCAAAAAAATTATTCACGCTAAAAGTGGCCGCTTTTGGCGGTAATCAATTTTTCGCGTACAAAAACGGACCCAACATTTGTGCATGGTTATTTAATAAATAGAATAAGTGTTTGCCAAGAGGTTGTAACCCCGAAATTGTTTAAAATAGATCCGGTTTAGTAGCTAACAATTAAAAACGAACGGTGTCGCTAGTTAGGCCTACCCGTCGCCTTAAGAATAAATTGCAAAAGATTGCTTTAAAAAATATCCACTATGTTATGTAAAGTACAGGGCCTCGGTTGTTTAAGTAAAAACGCCGCTTTTACCGTCAAATTAATAGTTGCATAATTATGTATGACCCATGAAATCCTTATCAAAGGCTGTGTCCACATTTTCCGTCACTCAAAAGAAAAGTGTGATGACTGTTGGATCTGATATCCGGAACACAAGTGCTTGAGATACCTATCTCGGAGTCAGATCAATGTACATATGTGATACCTAGTTGATATTTTTATGGCAATCTTTCGCAATTTATTCTTAAGTAAATACCGCACTTTTTTTTTTATATGAGAGGTGGCAGACGAGCAGACGGATCACCTGATGGTAAGCAATTCCGCCGCCCATGGACACCCGCAACACCAGTGGAGTCACAAGTGCGCCGCCAAACTTTTCCCCTTCCCCCCCATTGGGCCTCCGGTAACCTCACTCACACGGCGAAAACACAGCGCAGGCGCTGCTTCACGCGGTCTTTCTGCACTTACAAATTTCATCTCGTGTTCAGGCGGAAGTCTAATTGGTAGATCAGCCACCTCGAATTGTGGAAGATATGGGTTCGATTCCCGCGTGAATACGAGATTAATTTTTTAAGTACGTTATTTACTTAATGTGTGTGAGATTGTAAAATATTTATTTTATTTTAGCACAAGCAACTATGTATGATACATGAGGAATGCTTAAATATATTTATACCTATAGTCATCGCAAGAACTCGCGGCAGCAGTGGAGTATTCCAAACAATCATTTCATTAGTAATGAAATATGACACCAACTGCCGCTAATCCTTGCGTTCAGCGTTGACTATAGCGACTGACGGTAACTTCGTACGCGTGAAGTTCGGCAAACCTCGTTTTACACCTAAGGAGGAGTATAGTTTCGTAAACCAGTACAGGCCACTACTTATTGTTTTGAGATTTTGTGATTAATAGTACCATTCAATGGTACTCTGAATTCTCATAGAAATTTAGCTTTTATAGTGTAGATTCACATTATAACACCCAGACAGAAAGAAAAAAGAAATAATTCTAATAAAAATAAGTTTGAGTGTAATAATTTTGCTGTGAAATGAAACATCATTTTGTGCATGGAAAAAGGTATAGACAAAATAAAAAGTAGTAAAATTAAAAGTGGTTTAGACTTACCAGATGCATGTTCTTCAAGAGGTTCATACAATTCATGCTCTTCAAGTTCTTTCTTAAGGCCACTGCAGAACATTGGTAGGGTCCATCTGAAACAATTAAAAAAATTGCAACTACCTAACTCAGCAATTAATCCACATACATCATGTATGTAATGTTAATGTATATAAAATGAAATCACATAATACTGATATACTTAAACTGTTATACAGTTGAGGATAAAAAGAAAAAATAACAACTAATTAAAAGCCAAAATATTCTTGCAAAATTAATGGTATGCATATGCCACACAGCTAGGTAGTCTAAAGAACAAACTCCTACAAAATTTCCTAATCAACTCTGAACTCCCTGTTTCTTAGACCCTAAAACAGCAACATAAAAAATATTTCTACCTAACACCTAAAATATTTCCAGGTCAAATAAGCAAGAAAGAATAATGCACAAAAATATTTAAAAAATAAAAATATAAGTAACTTACGAAAATGTTAAAGCTGATAATGGATTTGCCCGGGCACGGGGATGTGGTGGACGGCCTTTCTTCTTCAAAGATTCCATTATTTCATACAACTAAAACAATAAAATATGACATCCTGAAGCATTTCACAAAATACTCCTAGTTTAACTACAATAAATTAGGTACCTTAGTGATATTTTCCCTATCTACCCTCTAAAAATGTAAACTAAACTTGAGCATGGACCTCTTCAAGTTTATAGATTGTCAAACAACAGCTTGATATAGAAAGTTGCTTAACTTTATTGAATTAAGTTTACCAAACTAGTAGCACTAGCCACTAAGAATTCAACATACAATAATAACATTGTGAATAAAAAATATATACCACTAATATGAACACCCATATTATTATGTATAAAAACTGCCGTGAAGCCCTCAATCACGCACGCGGGTAGTCGTTCAGCTAAGAAATAAAGGTATGTGCCTTAGTAGCAAAACAATCACAAACTTGTACTTACTATTCCTGTTTTATGGAAACTCATTTGAAGGAAATGTACTTAATCCACAATTTGAATGAAAATCTTAATAATATATAATAAGGGTCTGTAAATACTCACTGGACAGTCTTTGAAGGACGGAGTAAAACGTTTGATTTCCTAGTAACTAGAATAAAAGTCGCATATTATCAATGACCACTGGGTTTCCTTAATGATTCACTTATTCAAATCTTTGTTAATATAATTTTTCAATGCGAGATGTTACCTAATATTACCCACAAAAAAAATGTAACTTTTTATACTCTCCGATTAGTCCTCAAATTCCACATTAAATCACCGAAAACAAATAAAATCACTGAGATCCATCATCAATTTAATGAAACAAGGGTAAAATATCACAGCAGCAAACATGCGGATAAAACAAATAATAAAATACGGCAAAGCCGCTTTAGTTCGGAACCGTCTCCAATTTAACCAATTTTATACTGACAGACAGAGACATACAGCTGACAGTTCGTCTACCGCACTTGAAATGACATGCATGCGGCGGGGCTTCGTTCGACACGATATGCAAGGATACGAAATTTTGAACGATCAAAACGCACAATAGTGTTGTATCATGTCAATATGAATCTTGAAATCATTCGATTATAGGTATTCATTTTACAAACCAAAAGTTAGGGTAAATTTTTAAAAAGCATCGTAAAATTACAAAAGTAATTATCTATTACCAAAAATAGCAAATACAACAGATTGAACTAAAATACAGAACTGCTGATTAACTCTATGACACAGGCTTCTTCGGCGTGCGTTCTTAGTAACGAGCAGACGTGTCGAAGTAAATTCGAATTATTAAATATTTAAATTTGAATATCTGGAAGCCACGGGCTTTGCCCTTCGAGAAGTCAAGAATGCGCCACTGCGCATCCGAAGTCTCCATCAAACCAGGATTGAAAAAGTCAAAGGTGTTCTCATTGGGATTCGATCTCGGGAACTCCGGTGTTAGTAGCGAAGTCATATCCATTCGGCTACGGACAGTTGGTGCGGTGTGGTCGAAATATCTATTCACAACCGACGCGCCGATAACGCACGACGGCTACTGCCTAGCCGACAAGCACGACGCGGGCGCTGCTACCGCGAAGCGCAGCGACCAGCGAGCGATAAGTCTTCTCAACTGCGAGTATCGTGGTAAAAGTGTTTTGTGTCTTCTTTGTTTATGATGTCTGCTGTTTCCTGTGCCGGATGTCGCAGTGCTATACAAAGCAGACAATATCTGCAATGTTGTCTCTGTTGCGACCACTGTGACCTCACATGTGCAAATGTCTCTGAAAAGAGATTTTTAAATACAATGTCGAAAGATCATAGGGTGGCTTGGAAATGTCAGGCATGTAAATGCAAAGCACCTAAGGGAGATAACACCAATACCCCTGTACGTTCATCTAAGGATATCCCCGATAATGTTACGCTCCGGCGGGGACCTGAACCATCACATTTTATAAATGAATCCCTGCCAGATGAATGTGACTATTTTCCGACTCTTGATCAAATTAGAGCCTACGTGAGGAGTTACATTTCTTTTTGACTGAACGCATTCACGATTTAATTACTAAGTCTATCTCTGAGACAGTGGAGACAGTATTCTGAGAATCGCTTACTGGCTTAGCTGATAATGTTGCTGCAGTTGTAACAAGGTTGGAGCGTGTAAACAAGGAGCAACCTCTTGCTGCGGCTACGGTAGCAGATAAAACTACAACCGCTGTAGCGCACCCTGCTATATCTCTAAGTACTATCGTTATCCATGACCAGGAAAAGACTACCTCACCGCCGCCGGTTGAGGCTCACGATAGCATGAACAAGGAAGGAATAAAGAGGTAACTAAACGGCCTCATCGCCATAGGAATACACCGGGCACTTCGTTTGGTAATACTTCTTCTGCAGGTAAAGAGCCACAAAAGAAAGAGCTTGGAACGCGTCGTGCTCGGGATCCGGTCGGGTTGCTGCGTGGCACAGCTGCCCCAGGTAGTACTGAACTACAGGCCTCGGAGAGGCAGCGTAGTTTTCATTTATATTACATCAAGCTGGGCACTACCGAGGACCAAGTAAAGACGCACGTTGCGAATATTTCCGGATGTGCGGATTGCAAAGTGGAGAGTCTCAAGGCTCGTGGTCCGTATGCATCATTCAAAATATGCACTCCTGCGGCTGCCTCGGAACTTATATTAGCACCGGATAACTGGCCGGAAAATGTATGCATTAAGCCGTGGAGGCGTCCCTTTAACGATAATCGGACGTAAGGACGCTGGAAACTCATCTGATACGCTGGATGCGGCAGGGAATGGCAGTGCGTCGCGTCGCATTGTAATTTATTTATTCCCCGCCATATCACCAGAACAGCACCCACTATCGATATAGTATACCAAAATGTGCGTGGATTAAAAACAAAACTTAATACTTGGAATACAAACATGGCACTGCTTGATCGTGATTTGGTAGCTGTCACAGAAACATTCCTGGATAAGTTCAGTTAACGATGCTGAAGTGGCAAGAAATGGCCGGACTGTTGTTCGTCGTGATCGTGGCTCTTGGGGTGGAGGAGTGATGCTTGCTGCCCGGCCTGGTCTTACAATGTGCCGTCTAAATCATTTTGAAACTTCGGCTGCAGAAGACCTTTGGACATCTGTTACCTTAAAATCTAGTAATATGTACTTCTGCGTCGTGTATATACCCCTCTTCTACCGATAGTGTTTATCTGGATTGGTTCAACAAAGTTGAGAGTTTTATTCATAGCATAAAAGGGCCAATAGTAATCTTAGGGGACCTTAATATGAATAGTTTATAATGAATACAAGAAACAACAATAAAAGTTATCCCGGCTCATTTGCTATTGGTTATTGAAGAGTCACTTCGGTTTCCCTAAGATTTCATCATCAGATCTTGACATGGTGACAGGCAGGAGTACATTCTATCAAACAAAAAAATATTTTTCAAATTTTCTACGCACAGCTTTAGATGCATATTACATTTTTACTAGAATAAACAGCTAACACTGTATAGATATACTCACTTTATTGCACAAAATAGACAACTTTAAAAAATAGGCATTACATAAACTCAAATATACTTAAATGGCTGTATGACTGTTTCAACAACCCAACCCTTTCACCATCTTGGTGACCGCCCAGACTGGGCTACCACTAAATATGCTATGTATGTCCTCTAGGTCGTGCAGAGGCCATTCACATTGTTTCGTCCAGGGATCGGAAACTCCTCCATACGGTAACAATTTCATAAACGGTTTTTAACGTTTAATCGATAACCATTTCACACGGTTGACAGATTCATTCTATTAACATATTACATGATAGTTTTTTAGCCCATATGATACGATAAGGGTCAACACGTTTTGATTAACCTTAACAAAAGATCTCATGCATGAACTTACGCAAATTTTAATTAGAAATGACGCTCTTAATTATTTGTGCCAAGAGTGCCATCGGGAATGAAAAAAACGTATACAATATGCAAAAACCTATAAATCGATTCGATTATGGCTTCGAGAAGCGGCATCCCTAGTCACCATTGTCAAAAAACTAGCAGTCTTCGGCGTTTCGTTCGTTTGTTTTCTGTCAATTTTGACAAGCGTGGTGATTTGTTTTCACGATTTTCGGACCTGTAGAAGATAGCAAGTGATTATATTCTCTTTGGAAGATAGCTAAATTGAGTGTGTAACATAAATTAAACAATTCAAAAAATGTGAACTCGAATAATCGGAACAAGTAATATTGCAAATATGTTGGTAGTTTTTGTTAGAAAGTATAAAGCAATGTTACTTTGCAGTATATTTTTCTTTTACCTTGGGTGCGGCGTAACTTTGAGTTTTTTGGGGCTTGAATGTGCTGATGCTGTGGTGACGAGTGATGATGGGGTGTCTAGCTATTCCGGAGTAGAATATGCTGTCCTTGTCTTGAGTGGTCCTGACAATGAATCCAAAAGAGACACTATACGTGCTACTTGGGCTAAGTTAGCAGGGAATATATTTACTCAAAATGGAGAAAAACTTTACAAATGGAATCACACATGGGCAGGAGATGGCCCCAGAAACGATTTTATTAAATTTTATTTTGCGATAGGCACTAAGGCCCTTAGCCCACAAAAAATAGCAAGGTTAAAAAGTGAAAACCATTTAAATAATGATCTCTTACTTATTAACTTCGAAGATAGCTATAAGGACTTGGCAGCAAAAGTAATTAACTCCATGATTTGGTTCCAAGCTAATCTCAAGGAGCTAAAATATGTTGTGAAGTGTGATGATGATTCATTTGTAAGAATTGACTTAATTGTTAGAGATTTGGAGTACTTTGCACCAGATATGAATGCGCCTGAGTTGAGCGAATATGTTACTTTCAAGGTAAATATACTCTATGAATTCTGCTGAATTACCATAGGATTGCCTTAAACTTATAAAATCTAAATATTTCTTTCAAAGGTTAAATTATCCTCTGTGTGTAATATATTGTTTTTGTTATAATCTGAACACTTTAATCAATTTAAAAAATACTTTTTAAATTTAGGTTCTTACAGAACTTCTATGAATTATAGTCAATTATTGGAGATAAGCCTACTATGGTATTTGCTCAATAGCTTGGACCTGGTATTTAAATAGTCAAAATGGTTTGTTGGCACACCCAATCATCTCTATTATTTATTATGCTCTTTGTTCTCTAATATTTCGATGCTAATTATGCACAGGTTATCTAAAAGGCCTTATTTCACTCAACATGATAGACATTAAACTTTTTGTAAGCGGACTAAATATTAAAATTACTTCTGCAATTTCCAGAAAAAACTCCCTTCATATAATGGATTGTACTGGGGCTATTTTGATGGACGAGCCAAGGCTCGCTTGACTGGAAAGTGGCAGGAAAAGGATTGGTTCCTGTGTAATTCTTACTTACCATATGCCCTGGGTGGAGGCTACGTAATATCTAGCAGTATTGTTAACTTTATTGCTAAGAATTCTGAAATGCTTAGGTAAGATATTCATCCTATAACTTCACAGGACAAATATTTGTTACAATATTTATTGAGGTTAATATTTGTGTCCACTAGAGGAACTTGCCTCCTCAACTACCAACTGTCCCAGGCAGGCCCCCACAAAGTGTACTCCCAAACTGGTTGAGGTTGTAGAAATCCCATGGATGCGGGCGGTACAGGACTGATCTGTGTGAAGAACATTGAGGGAGACCTATTTCGGGCAGTGAACATCTATTGGTTGAAACAATGATGATGAAATTTTTGTGATATTTTCATTGATACTGATACCCTAATGTGCTAACAGTGATTATTATATATTAAATTGCGAAAGTAACTCTGTCTGTCTGTCTGTACAGGTCTGCTACTCTTTCACGCCCAAAACTACTCAACGGATTTAAATGAATTTGGTTATACAAGATAATCTAGACCCTGAGAAAGGGACATAGGTCACTTTTTATGCGAAAAGGGGGTTGTAAGGGTTGTAGTTTTGAAAGGAGGGTAAAAAAGTTAATTTTCCACGCGGACGGAATAGTCGCGGGCGGCCGCTAGTTATAATATATTAATATTATAGTTTTATGGATAGGTGTGACGAGCAAACGGATAGGCCTGCCTGATGGTCAAGCGAATGCCGCCACCAATAGACACCCGCGACACCAGTGGAGTCACAGTTGCGCTGTTCACCTTAAAACCCCCCTTTTCCCTGGATTGGGCCTCCGGTACCCTCAATCACGCAGCGAAACAGTGCTGTTTCGCGCCGGTTTTATGTTTGAGCCGGTGGTATCACTCCGGTCGAAGCTGTACCATTCATGCCAAAGCGTGGTTCTACCATGGTTTATTCTCTTTCACAGCAACCATAACAAGCATAAGTTCAGGTTGGCTGATGTTGATTTTGCACACAATACAATTTTAAGGTTTTGAAAATATTTTTCCTGATTTCAGTCTGTACAATTCTGAAGATGTCTCTATGGGAGTATGGACAGCTCCCCTCAGTGGAATTAATAGAGTGCACGACGTTCGCTTTGACACTGAATGGACGTCAAGAGGCTGTGAGAAGCACATGCTCGTGAGACACAAGCAGACTCCCAGTGACATGTTTCAAATGTACACATCACTAGTTCATTCTCATGGAGAGAGACTTTGCAAGACTGAAGCTATTGAGAGGGAGCCCTACCACTATAGGTGGGATGTTTTGCCGAACATGTGCTGTAAATAATTCATATTAATATGCTCAAATGTGGATTTAAGTTTATCTTGTTGGGAACAACAAGTGTTCCCATGGAATCACATTGTTGGCCACAAGTAACTTCAAATTTCAGAGGTGGAGGATGATAATGCAGTGTCTGAAGTGTGGTTCAGATAACAAGTTTATTTTGTGTTTGTGGTCCCTGCTAACAACACAGAAACCAATAAGGTCCCTACTCCAAAAAGGTTGGGAACCCCTGGTACAATAAGTTAATATTTTAACAATATTGTGGAGAAAATAAATGATTTTTGTAAAAAAATTATATTGTGAATGATAATTGTAGCATGATGAATGTATATATTATACATAGATTGGCAAAACAAATTACCGATCCACATTGCATTCCAGCTTTAAGTATTGACTCTTTACATGTCAATCTAGTCTATGGGTTAGCTCCATTTTGTTTCTAGTCAAATATATTTATACTAAATGCTTATAAAATTAAAATAAAACAATAGCTAAACAGTATGACAAATATGTAATCTTTCATTAAAATAAATTGAACACAAATATCAAAATGTCAAAATAATAGACTTTCACAAGGAAGTGAAAAAAAAACAATGAAAAAAACTGCAAAGATTATAAAAATGTAAGATCTTCAATAGCACTGATTCACTTCATATT
Source organism: Marasmia exigua (assembly GCA_019059595.1). Taxonomy (NCBI): domain Eukaryota; kingdom Metazoa; phylum Arthropoda; class Insecta; order Lepidoptera; family Crambidae; genus Marasmia; species Marasmia exigua. The sequence goes on along the minus strand of CM032464.1, from coordinate 3,485,676 downwards.
ATTTTACCTAAACAAACTGACATCCTAATATCACATTTATAGGAATAGCAATACATTATTCTAATTGTGTGTTTTAACTTTTACGTCCATGTAGGTCTGATTGTTATAAAATGTGGTCCTTGATAACTCTTCCCTGAAGTACTCAATAGTTCTTTGAAGTCCATCTTGTAAAGAAACCTGGAATGTTAATATATGCATTGAAACTTCCATATTATTTGTAATAAATAAATAAGTAAATACATTATACTTACATAATATTCAATGAGTTTTTGATGAACATTTATTTTTCGACCATTAAAATATTTATGAAACATTTTGGTGTTTCCTCTTTCTGACTGTCTAATTTCCAAAACAGTACATTTTATATGACGCTATTAGCACAGCCAAATCTGACCAATAAGGTCAGTAGGATTGGGACGGTATTTCTAGTAAGTAAAGGATGAGTAAAGATTGCAGATGTTACTAAATAGCTACTCAGTTCTTGTGATTAAGGTGATGGTTAGGGCACACTAGCGACGCCAATCGGTTTTAAATTTTAGCTACTAAACCAGATCTATTTTAAACAACTTTGGGGCTACAACCTCGGCAAACACTTCTACTATTTATTAAATAACCATGCACAAGTGCTGTGTCCGCTTTTGTACGCGAAAAGTTTATTCACAGTGAATAAACTTTTCGCGTACGGCGATCCAACATTTGTGCATGGTTATTTAATAAATAGTAGAAGTGTTTGCCGAGAGGTTGTAACCCCGAAATGGTTTAAAATAGATCCGGTTTAGTAGCTAAAATTTAAAACCGATTGGCGTCGCTAGTGTGCCCAATCCGTCACCTTAACTTATAATGACAGACAATCTACTGTTTCTAGTAGAGCTTTGTACCTTTGGCGACCAGTGTAAGTTGGCTTCCGCAACTGCGATGTCAGGACGCCGCCGCTGGGGGTCGTCTTCCACCGCTGCACTTGTCGTAAGCGTGCTGCGGCACCCGGGGACTAGATTCTTGATTATCATTGCAAATTCTGTAGTCAAAAAAATTAATGTCATGTGAATAACGTCAACAATTAACCCAACCAATTAATGTTTGGATTAATGTTGCAACCAAGCTAACGATACATTGTTAGGATTACGAGATTATTCTTATCACACTAGTTAAATTTTATAGAGAGTTCTGTAGGGGCTGACGCAGAATGTGCACTTAGCAAAATGAGCACTCCCTTCAAAATTTACATTTCACAGAATGAGCATTTCTCACAACGGGCACTTCTCACAATGTGCATTTCTGAAAATGAGCATTTCGCAAAATGTGCACTATTTCTAAAATATGACTAAATGAGCTGTATACTATCGATTGTTTAAATACTTTTAAAGAACTGAAATTACCTTCTATAGTATGTTCTACTGGATTCCCGATGTTGACGGGCATAGTGTAACTAGACGCCATCAGGGATAACAAACCATCTACCAAATCTGATACGTAGCAGAATGAGCGTGTTTGTTTCCCATTACCATACACCTGGAAATATTTTATAATTCAGAAAATTCATATAAACTATAAAAATCAGGTTTATTTGTATTTTTATTGTGTATTTTATCATGCATATACATTTTTATATTGTGGTCTCAATAGACAAGATAAAAATAAAATATGGAAATAGGTTTTGCAATGACTATACACATGTATGTAGATGTGGATAGATATTTTTCACATATCTCGACATTATAATCTGGCAGTGATTTCTTATTAAAGAGTTTTATCAATGAATGACCTTAAAAAAGTTATGACTGTAAATGTGGTTTCCATATACAGGTTTATTTTTAAAACATCAACAACCTTGCAACCACATATTATAATGTTAGCCCTGTATAGGTTGACTAGTAGAAATTGCTTCTTGTCATTAAGTGTGCCTAGGGTACTAAATTTTCTGACTTTTTTTTATGCTAGAGGCGACAAACGAACAACGGGTCACCTGATGGAAAATAATCAACGACACACATGAACATCCGCGAATCGCAAATCGAAATATGTTGCCGGCCTTTTACTACAACTAAGTTTAAATAAATAATAAACACTTACAGTTATAGGTTAAATTTTGTAATGCTTGCATAATGAAGTTAGAGACAACTCTCCCATCAGATACATGCATCCTGGGTCCATAAGTGTTGAAGATTCTTGCCACTCTAACAGGACACATTCTCTTGTTTCGCATATGAGTACGCCAATGTCTCAGCTACTCTTTTCCCTTCATCGTAACACGCTCGTGGCCCTATCAATTTTAAAAAAAGAACAGCACTTAAGTATATTTTGGTGTACAATATTACTGACACTTAATTTTGTAGTTTTTTTGTTGCGAGTGTATTTGATTTCCATAAAATTATATGATAAAGAGAGTGTAGTAGTTAACTTACCAATAGGATTAACATGTCCCCAATATGTTTCTGGTTGTGGATGCACCATCGGATCACCATACACCTCAGAAGTGCTTGCTATCAAAATTCTTGCGCCAACGCGCCGTGCTAATCCTGAAATAGACAACAATAATGCGAGTTGTGATATAATAAATATAAATAAATTGAGACAACACCACATAGTTACATTGGCCTGGTCCCAAACAACTAAGGTTTTACCTTGTACTATGGTAACCAGAAACACCAAAGGTACCACAAGCACCCTGAAAGACAACACAAATGTCCGTAACATTAAGAAAAAAATGTGATGGTGCGGGAATCTAACCCACGACCCTTGCGTCCTAACCGTTGCTTAAACCACTGCGGTAAGTGGGATGTCATTAATGCCTGTTAATCAGAAAAACTCAGCTGACCTCATCATATAAAAGAAATACTATTAAAAAACAATGAATATTGTAACAATTCTTACCTAACATATTAATAGTTCCCAAAGTATTTGTTTTAATTGTTTTGACTGGATTTTGCATATAATGAGGAGGACTTGCAGGACTAGCTAAATGATATATTTCATCTGCCTGAAATGAGAAACAATAATAAATATATGTTATACCTATTTAAATAACATTAATAAAATATTTAACAAAACAATAGTACAATACAATGTTGATAAAATCACAACCATTAAGGTGACGGGTAGGGCACACTAGCGACGCCAATCGCTAGTGTGCCCTACCCGTCGACGATTATAATTTTTAGCTACTAAACCGGATCTATTTTAAACAATTTCGGGATTACAACTTCTCGGCAAACACTTATACTATTTATTGAATAACCATGAAAAAATGTTGGGTCCAACGCGTAAGCGAAAAATTGATTCACGCCAAAAGCGGCCACTTTTGGCGTCAATCAATTTTTCGCATACAAAAACGGACCCAACATTTGTGCATGGTTATTTAATAAATAGTATAAGTGTTCGCTAGTGTGCCCTATCCGTCACCATAAGTAATATTTACCTCAACATATAGTGGATTAACTATGTCATGGTGAATCATTTCAAAGTTGCGATGGCCGAACCAGTGTTCAACATTACGTTTGCGGCCTGTGAAGAAGTTGTCTACCACAATGACTTCATGGCCTTGCATCATGAGCACGTCCACGAGGTGAGAGCCCACGAAGCCTGCTCCACCTGTAACCTGAGAAAAAATTTGGACAATAATTCAAAGTTCTAACTTTCTGCTTATATAAATTTGCCTCTTCAGGAAATGTATCAATCATCATTTCAGCCAATAAATGTATCAATCATTCACCTTTTAATAACCAATGTTAATGTTACATCAATATAAAAAAGTTTATAATAGTAAATTGGCTTGATTTACTCAGATATGCCAATTAGTAATTTAAAAATATTTTAGATCAAATGAAGACTACTATTTTAACGCAAGTGTACTTAATTGAATTAAAGGGCTTTGCCTTCCAAGTAATTAATTACTAACCAGTATTCTTTTTCTCTCCTTGTAGCCCAGGTATTTGACTTCCGGATACTTTTGAGGAATCCTACCCTCTAGAATTGCAATTTTCTTCTCAAGCTGTTCTATTCGAGCTTTCGCCTCCTGCAGCTCTCTTTTTGTACTATCGTCACCATTATTAGTTTCTACTTCCATTTTCACTTGTTTGACATAACTTTTTTGCTGCTGTGAATCAAATTCTCGGAATTCTACGCCTTGGAAATCTTCTCTTTTGGCTACTCTTTGGTGATTAGTAAATTTATCACTTGTTGTGTCCCTTTTGAGTATTAAAATTAATAACAGCACTGAAACAATAGAGTAGGTATATCAATAACTAAATTCAAACAGCACCTCTGACTGCAGACAGTGAAACTTGACTAACACGAAAGAATACACCCAGAAAACCATTTGTTGTGTTCTTTATCGAAAGTGTGGACTAATATTTAACTAAAGCTATTAATTGCTTAGCAGTAAGTGTGTAAAAAAGCTACAGTTCTGTGAAAACAATGTGTCCTTACGTAAAGACAAAACGCACACCACAGTAATTGTCTTTCTAAATTTTAATGATTGCCTTATCATTTCTGATAGTCTAATGACTGAAGTTACATTTTTTGTAAAGATATTGTTCACTTTAGAAGCCGCCTTTGCTTGCTTTTGATGTATTTTTCACGGTGTGTGTCAGTGTGTGTAGAAACTTAATTGTCAAATATGACGCTGTCAACTGTCATGTTGACGTTGACAGCTTATAGTTATAAAATTAATCGGTTCAAGTTACAGCTATTTAAGCCACTTGTCATGAATGGTAATCTACCATGAGCTTTAACGAAAAGGCCAGTCGGCCGTCCAAGATACCGCTGGAAAGATGAGGTCGATAAGGATTTGTCCGGACTCTTGGTGGATGACTGGGAGGAAGTGGCGCAAGACCGACCGAGATGGAGGCTCTTATTATCGGAGGCTTAGACAATATAATGGAGGCTGGTCGAGCTTTTCGTTATAAGATAGGTTGTGCAAGATGGCAATATTGAAATTAGAGTCCACAAATCACAAAGCGAAGTCAATTCGGAAGTTTCAAGCGTCTATTGAACAAACTATCGACCATAGAATTATAACAACGCGAAAGAACACAATGGAAATGCGGCAGGTTCGTCATAGCGATGATTATTCTACATTCGTCTGCATTTGTTCACTGCGCGATCCCACAGTCCGTTCTGGTATCACCACCATCGAACCCCATCATAAAATCAAAGCAAACACCAACTTTTACTAAAAATACTACACCGAATACCTCTAGCGATTCCCGCGTGTCTCCCACAGATAACTATATTGTAGCAAGCTAGTGTCTCCAGTCCCAAACGTCAAAACTGACAGCTCGCTAAAATCAAAGTAAATGGCAATGGAATAACCAAAAAGTATCAATCGATCGCTATGCCGACTCTGCCCAAGGAAGTTCCTTGACGTTTCCAAACATGATAGAGGGCGCTACTGTGCTGACCCTCCGACATATATATCTATATTTATTTATTTTTTAATGTGATAGGTAGGCAGACGAGCAGACGGATCACCTGATGGTCAGCGATTGCCGCGTGGAGTCATAAGTGCGCTGCCAACCTTTAAACCCCCCTTTCCTCCCAGATTGGGCCTCCGGTACAATCACTCACGGCGCGAAACACAGCACAGTGCTGCTTCACGCCATTCATGCCAAAGAGTGGCTCTCCCACGGTGATTAAATAATATTGCTGCGCCAACCTAGTTAGCTAACAAAAAGTTGTGACAATATTTGATGGCGCTGGCCGCTTACGTCATAGTGTATGTTAACCCTATTTGTTACATCGTAGATGGCAACTGAAGCGTATTTTCTCGGGATTTCTTTGGTGGCGCCATATTATTTTATTCTATGAGTGACGCGGACTCTTTATACCACATCTCACTTTCACAACTCCGGTGGCGCCTGGTCCTTACTCCAAGCAATGATGGGGATTATCGCATAAATGCTACCCCGAATCCAATATGATAAGTCTAAGCCTATTTGCTTGTTCCTTAATTTTTTTTATAGAAATAAAGCTACATTCAATATTTTTTTAATTGTGTCTGTGTTGCACGGGAATCGAACCGGAAAAGTTTTCCATTACCCTCAAATTCCAATGGGACTACAGTGTGGCTCGGCCGCAGAGGGATCGGTCCCTGGACAAATGGCTTACGACAGAGCACTTACGTACCTACCTACCTAACGGCCCGTACATCGATCGTGAGTGAGGGTACTAGAGGCCCAATCCGGGGGAAAGGTGGTTTTAAAGGTTGTCAGTGCACTTGTGACTCTACTGCTGTCGCGGGTGTCTATGGGCGGCGGCAATCGCTTACCATCAGGCAATCCGTCTGCTCGTCTTTCACCTATCACATAAAAAATAATGGTACAAGACCGCGACTCCGGGCTGATACTGAGAATATCTTCCCGAAAATCTGAATAAATTTAAGCCCGACCTGATATGTTCTTATAATCCGGAAATTCAAGTGCAGCTGTCGCTTTTTAGTGCACCCACTACGCCATCGAGGCAGTATGACAGTTTTATAGCATCTACAACATAGAGGAAAGTAATACACATCTACAATCACGTCTACAACATATGTAGATACATACATTTTGCAGACATTGTATCAATGTGTAAATAGTTGTTAAGGTATGTTCATTAATATTATCTTAATACATAAAAATATATAATTTGAAAAAAAAATGTTTGGTTAAAAACCACTTTATTAGGTAGGTACAAACGATCTTAATGTTATTATTTACCGTACTATCGCCATTGACTAAAACTCGTCATCCTGTTCCAACACAAAATGAAGCGGCTGGATCGATTCGGAATTTTCTTAGATCGCATGTTGTAGGGGGGACATAATTGTAAATATGACATCAGATACTAGGTACCTACCTACATTTATTCACTTAAGTACTTTTTATTCAATAATACGGCGAGTAAAGTACTAACTACTTACATAGCTAAGTACGTAGGAGCATAAACAAAACACATTCATTTTTCGCATCACTATCACTAAAACCTTAAGTTATAGTAATTTACAAGGGTCTCTCAAACGGTATGGTACATCAGGTTGATCGGAGAATAGACCGTCAATCCCAGCTTCGAGATAAGCTCTTATTTCACTTGCTAGGTCACCAATGTCATTCAATGAGTCACCAATTCTGTATTCAGAAGGTAAAAAAGTATTTTCAGCGCGGAAAGTATATGGATGTACTTTCAATCCGGCCGAATGAGCATCTGCCACAAAGGTGGTCGGTTGAACAAGTCTGTTTTCTGCATTACGAGGTATAATGTACGACTTATCAGGGCCCACCGCATAAGCATACTGTGCTACATCTTTCAACCCTTCAGGCGTTGACATGTCTTCATAGGTTAAGCCATCGTCGAGTCCCACCTGATCGAACGGTTTCAAGGATTTGTCGGATTCGTAAAGTTGCAGCAGTCTAAGTTCGGTCATCCCTTTGAGCTCCTTCAGGTTACTGATCTCAAAAGACTGAATGTAGATGGGAGCTTCGCGACCGCGGTATCCATTTATATGTAACGTGTCCACGACGGTTTGCTCCATCGGCAAACCTAGGTTCTTGAAATGAGTACTGTGCTTTATTTCTGGATAGATTCCAATTACGCGTTTTTGACTGACTTCCATGCTTTTGGCTAGGTCAATGATTTCCTGAAGGGTGGGCACAGTGAACGCTCCATTCATTCGGGCGTTTCCTGGTCTTATATCAGGGATACGTTCAATTGCTCGAAGCGTTTTTACTTCTTCTAGAGTAAAGTCTTCTGTGAACCAGCCGCTAACATCTTTACCGTCGATAGTTTGGTTCCTGTGGCGCGATGCGAACTCAGGGTGTTCAGCGACGTCTGTCGTGAAGCCAAGTTCGTTGTCATGCCGCGCGATCAGATGGCCGTCTTTGGTGCTAACGAGGTCGGGTTCGATGTAGTCGGCGCCCATGGTGATGGCGAGTGCGTAGGAGCCGAGGGTGTGCTCTGGGGTGTACCCACTTGCACCAGCGGTGGCCTATCACCAGGGGGCGGCACTCGTCAACGCTTCTGTCTTTGTTGAGTGCTATGGCGGCTTGGGCTACCGCCAGGCCCATCAGTACTATTAGCCCAGTTACTTCAAGCCCCATTATCCTGTAAATTTACAACAAAATGTTGATAAGTGAATAGATAAAGAGATCTTATATTATTGACAGAGGGACTTATCTATTTGTCGATTAGTTTGGAAAACTTTGAAATTTCAAATATGAAAGTATAAGTAGCGGTACCTTGTAACAAAACTAAATAGTTATGTTATTAAAAGCCCTGTTGGTCTAGTGGTTTAAGTACCGGGCCGTGATCTCGGGATCCTGGGTTCGATTCCCGGGTCGAGCAAAAAGTTTGTATCGAATTTTTCGAACATTGCTCGGGTTTGTGATCGATCACCAATGCGCATTAGGCAAGCGCGGTGATTAAGCCTAATCACATCACAGTAGCGATGACTTGATTTCTATCATGGAGGTCTTTGTCCTGCAGTTTGACAGTTATAGAGTGATGCTACTACTACTATATTATTAGGTGAAAACAGTTATGTTATGTATTTACTTTAGATCACTGTGTTGCTAAAATGGTCAAACAAACTTAAGTAGAGATAAATCTTTGCAAAACTTGATCTATATAATTTATTTGGTATAGCAATTTTTTGCAATTTATTCTTAAGGTGACGGGTAGGGCACACTAGCGACGCCAATCGATTTTAATTTTCAGCTACTAAACCGGATGTATTTTAAACAATTTCGGGGTTACAACCTCTCGGCAAACACTTATACTATATATTAAATAACCATGCACAAATGTTGGGTCGAACGCGTACGCGAAAAATTGATTCACGCCAATACCGGCCACTCTTGACGTGAATCAATTTTTCGCGTACAAAAACGGACCCAACCTTAAGTAAATAATGCACTTAAAGATTGTTCGACAGTCTTCGATGGGACTCGAACCCACTATCTTTCGCTACCCGAGCAACGGCTGAGACCTTGGTATGTCGACGAATTTTGTGAGTGCTTTTTGATTCGCCGTGAGCCAACGACAATTTCATCAATATTTGTATGTAGGTACCTACAATTTAGAAAAAAAAATTAAAGTGCATTTACTTAAACTTTATATACTTTACGATATATCAATTTCTATGTCAAATAACAGAAATAAAATACTTACGGTTAATCTGACGATCCACGCACTAACTGAGTTGAATAGTACCAAACAAATACATTAATATTCACGTGTCAACTTGACTATCCCGATTTAGTTAAGAGTAGGTACAGTCGCGCAGTAATTTGTCAATACGATTTAAATTATTATATTTATAATACTTAACTCTCTTGAGTGAAGTGGTCACCACCATAGCGAACAAGGAATTGAATTTAAACAGGAAAAAATAAGCAGTTACATTGCTATGCTGCCTTGATAAACGATACCTAACGTGAGTTAGCCTTGTTGTTGTCATGTGCATATTCATCAAGTTGTGTACCTATTATCTACCTATCTTGCCTCAATCAATAGCAGAGATTTTTTGCCGAATATTTATTTGATATCTATCAACTCAGAAATTAATAATTTTATTATTACGACAAGCGGTTTAGTGCTTTTACGTAGGTATCTATATATATCTATGTAGCTATAGCTATACTATTTATTGATCAATAGTTACCTACCTTTTGGTTAAATTAACTATTAGTGACGGCGTCAAAGTGACATAATTCATTGTAATATAACTATTGGTTTAGCTAACTAAGTATTGCTCATGAAACATATTTTAGCGATATTTTACCATTGGTTACTTTTTAAACCATTAGTTTAGTTTAACTACGGATCTAAATCGGCCCTAACTATTGTTCAAATAACACATTTTGGCGCTATTTGACCATTGGTTATTTTTAGAACCATTAGTTCAGTTTAACTACGGATCCAAAAATCGGCCCTTAGCTTATTTGCAATGTTTTGATGAAAATTGAATGACAAGTGCTCTGTATTAAATAATTATATGCTTGGGAAAATTCAAGACCTTTTTAAAGCAATAAATAATACCTGCATCATATCAGATTTATTGCTATTATATATACCCATTACGTAAGTAGACTACATATTAGGTAGGTATTATATTCTGTAAATTTTATGAAAATATTTTTACACACACAACAAGCCTGTTTGTTTTTTTTACTTAGTGCATAAACCTAGAGAGTCAGTGATCAAGTAGGTACCTAAGTACTTACTTACTTACATAATTCGTAAAAAGTTAGTGAATTGAGGCCAACATTGACAAGTCAGTAACAGAAATTTATCATTGCTAATTTCTGACCATTGTCTGGTGTTGCATGTTCACTTCTTGATCGTGATGAATTACTTTTTGTTCTTAATGAACGTTAGAGCAGTACAGCGACGACAGATCAGCTAGCGAATTACCTAATTAGCAACGAATAACAATACAATATTAAGTATACATTAGATGTGTTTATTGTACAGTTCTAGCTCCATCTTATTTTTTATTTAACTTACCTTCGTCTACTTACTCATCATCACCATGAAGCGGTTCTTTTCGGTTGCTTCCAAAATTGGCGGTTCAGAGCCCGGGTTCCGCTTTTCTGTTACACCTCCTTCCCTTACGCTCTTTGGCAGTTTTACCCTATATTTATATAACATAACATAAAAATATAATTTATATTTTAGTATTGAAGAATCTCATTAAGTAGGTAGCACAAGAAATATCGTATAAGCACATTAGTTAGTTACTATCACTTACCTGAATATTTTATACAAAGAGGGAGGTCGTTTAAGCCTCTCCTCAAACAAATAAAACTAGCACTTAAGCTATGGCACGGACCTATAGTCTGTGGTATGTAATTAACCAATAAAAACCAAAACATTTAAGTAAATGTAAAAAAAAAACAATGTTTTTATACGCGTAGCTTCCCCTTTTTTATAAATATTCATTGATGCACGCATTATGATAATGTCTCATTTGCTTACAATTAAATTGTTCTATCATAGCCCTCATTGCATAGTGGTAGGTTCTTTCTTTCTCCTAGGTGTCATCAGTCATATCACCCATTGCGTGCGTGGTAATAATTAGGTGCCTACTTACCTACTTACTTAAGTAAGTAAGTATACTACATATTTTGGAACATAGAGGATGTTACTTACCTACAACTCGCCCGTTGAAAAACTAGTCCTCGGACCCCGGGCGAGTTGTCACTTTTCAATATTGTTAGGGGTAAGTAGGTTTATTGTCCATTTGTTACATCAGTACGTGATATTTCGTGCATCCTATTTTATCAGTGATATTCTCTCAGCTACATGTTCCAAATTTCAAGGATTAGCTGGCGCCATAGAGTGGACATGATCATGAATACTTCAGGAAAAATAATTATTGTATACCTATATACTTTTTAATTTAATTTACCACGAAAATAGTATTTTAAATATTGTACCACACCTTAAAATGCCCATACCTAATGCTTGTAGCTTTTACACTAAAATTTATCAAACTATTATTTCCCCTTAAAATGTTGAAAAATTATTACTTTCGGTTAGCTTTGTTTTTACTTTCGTATAATCATCTGTGCGCGACTGTACTTTAGAGTAGGTACTCGATAAGAGTTTACAAGTCTCGCTGGTGCGTTTGACACTTTGATAGTATCTCGGCTGATAGCGCGAGTGGCACAGGGGTGACGGGTAGGGCACACTAGCGACGCCAATCGATTTTAATTTTTAGCTACTAAACCGGATCTATTTTAAACAATTTCAGGGTTACAACCTCTCGGCAAACACTTATACTATTTATTAAATAACCATGCACAAATGTTGGGTCCAACGCGAACGCGAAAATTTGATTCACGCTATAAGTGGCCGCTTTTGGCGGTAATCACTTTTTCGCGTACAAAAACGGACCCATCATGGTTGTGCATGGTTATTTAATAAATAGTATAAGTGTTTGCCGAGAAGTTGTAACCCCGAAATTGTTTAAAATAGATCCGGTTTAATAGCTAAAAATAAAAATCGATTGTCGTCGCTAGTGTGCCCTACCCGTCACCTTAACGCGAGTCGTGAACCTCGCCCGCGTGACGTTGTGTTTACCGATCATTTGGGTAACAGCACAGATCAAACAAATTATCTGTGGGTAACGCTACAACTCCACGCGAACTGAGTCAAAAGAACAGCTGATTAATTTATTAAAACAACAAAAATGTTCTACAGCCAATGCCGATTTTATAGTGGCCAATCTTAAAGTTTTTTTTAAAAGTAGACGAAACTATAGTGCACTTCATTTTCACCTTAGTGCACGACAGTCGAGCTTAGCTTACCAACGTGTTTTCTGGTGCATGCGGATGCAAGACCGTTAACTTCTTATCCTTGTCATTAGGATCTTGATTCGCGCATCTTTTTCTAATACTTAATATTTCTATGCTATGCTATGGAAAAACATCCGCATGCGAGCCAACAAAATCCGCATGACAGGAAAATCGCCCTGAATAGATTCTCATGAAAGAGTGAAAAACGAGGCCGGTAGGTAGTTGTAGTTGGTAGATACAACCTCATTATAGTGAGGGTTATCCAGTTGTTTGATCAGCTTTTGTATTTAAATATGAATACTTGCCTACTTAATAGGTACCTACGCATAAAACAATAGGTGACTTATTTAAATGAATCTTTGAGGTAAGTATACCAAAAGTTAATAATACTTACCTGCAGATATTTTAGTTAATGTAATTTTCAAAACATTTTGTAGATGACATTATTGAGTATTGGCGAGGCAAAGATTCTCACTAGCACATCTGGTGTCAATTTTTGGAAGCTGTCTAAGAACGACAAATTGAAAGTTTTCCATACAAGTTTTCGGGATAGTGTTAATATTCTCTTTATTTTTGGGATAAATGTGGTTCGGTCACAATGATGATAACAATAATAGAATATACCAGACCATTGCGTTCTGGTGAGGTAATACTTTTTAAAGAGTGAAACAGGTCTGCTTATAAAAACTAGGGGTCTCATTCATTAATGTTTGTTAAACCTTTGCTAACTAAAAGAGTAGTTATAAAGCAGTTTTCAGTCTTTTTTCGAAAATGTTGTATGAAAATATTTGTTTCAAATGTCAAAACTGCTCATAGACACCGTTTTAGCTCATAATAAAGCCGTAGGTAAATAACGCTGTAACAATGTTTTATAAATTCAGTACTTATAGGAGTTTAAAATTACAGATGAAGTCATGTCAAGTAAAAAGTTGCAAACGAGGAAAACCATACACATCTTATTTTGTCCATCACTGTACCGGTACATACGAAGGTTATCAACGAAATAAATTATGTAAATTACCACAACATTTATGTAACAGTAATTAAATTTTGCCTAAATGTAGATATCTATAAATAACATGTTTGCAAATTAAAACAATCTACGCACAATCCTAGAAGCCTTAGAAATTAATGAATTCCTTTTAGACATCTTATAGGAATTGTTTTTTTAATTAGCCTTTGTTAATGTTATTACCTATTACCTACACTTCACTTCACTATTTATATCAAAAGTCCGCCAAAATAGATGAGCAAAATGAACCCATTCAACCAGAGGAAGGGCACTGCTGAAGAGGCTGAGCTTGGCCGACACTGTGTCTCTTCGCTCCGGCAAGGATCCCGGAGCCGCACCAGCACGTCGGGCTGGTCTGCGAACAAGCCGTCCACGCCCGCAGCTAGGAACGCCCGCATCTCCCCGGCCGAGTCCCCCACACCCTCAGAAGACGTATCGTTGCTCCGAAACTCCGCCGGCAGATAAACATTCTCCGACCGGAAAGTGTAGGGATGAACCTTCAAGCCAGCGGCATGCGCATCGGCCACAAACGTCGTCGGTACTCCTAGAGTGTTCTCCGGAGTGCGCGGGATGATATAGCTTTTATCAGGACCGACAGCGAATGCGTAAGTTGCTATCTCCTTTAGCCCCTCTGGAGTGGCCATTGACGCAAAAGTCACATTGGTGCCCAGCTCTGACTGATCAAAAGGCTGCTTTATCGACGACGACAATAATTGTAGCAAACGAAGGTCAGTCATAGTTTTTAAATCTCGCAAGTTTCTTACTTCAAATGACTGAATGTAAGCAGGTGCCTCCGGCCCTCGGTACCCGTTGCTGTGGAATGCCTCAACTACAGGTTTTTCCATAGCTAAACCCAATCGCGCAAAATGCGTGCTATGTTTAATTTCAGGGTAAATACCAATTCTACGACAGTAAATCGTTTCCATGCTTTTTGCCAAATCAATAATCTCTTGGAAGGTGGGAACGTCGAAGGAGCTGTCCATTCGAGCGTTACCCGGTCTGATATCCGGAATGCGTTCAATAGCACGCAGGGTTTTGACTTCAGCCAGGGTGAAATCTTCAGAGAACCAGCCGCTGACATTGAAGCCATCGATCGTTTGCGTTTTGTAGCGAGAAGCGAACTCCGGACGGGTGGCGACGTCTGTGGAAATTTGGAGGACGTTGTCGTGTCTCGCGATGAGGTGTTTGTCTTTGGTCATGACCAGGTCGGGCTCGATGTAGTCGGCGCCCATGGTGACGGCGAGCGCGTAGGCGCCGAGCGTGTGCTCAGGGACGTAGCCGCTAGCGCCGCGGTGCGCGATCACCAGAGGGCTGCACGCGTCCGCTGACATCATTTCCGCACGACCAGGACTCGTCACATACAACACACATAGGGTCAAACACAAACTACACTTAATTCTTTCCATTTCGTTCTATCTTAAACGTACAGAACTTCACCTTACGGACGCACAAGAATGACTAAATGACTAAGTATTTCCAATTGGTGATGATTAATGAATTCCGCGGTTCGTTGTTCGTTGCTCGATAAAAGGTGTCACGCCAAATCCACACAACACAAAGCATAAAAATATATTGGCGGATCAAGAGCTATCTTGCGCGAGTTAGGTACAGATGTGTACTGAACTGTTTTGTGAAAGGTAATTGACTGAACGTGTAGGTAATAACCGCATTCGCTACGAAAATTATTCAGTTGCATTGTTGTACACGAATAGGTAAGAATACATTTACGTAGACTGATTTATATTTGCATACCTTTGGTACCTATTGGTACCTACAAAATAATGTTAATAATAAGTAAGTTAGATTATATAGTTAACTTAAAATATGTAAGTAAGAGTTTATATGCAAATGTTGAACAAGAATGAATAGGTCGTTGAAATGTATTGTTTCCTCTTGAACGATCAAGTGAAGAAAAAGAGGTCACCAAGACCTTGTAAAAATAAGAATTAGATTTATTCTACCACAATTCTACCATACTTAAGTCCTCCTGAACGTAACGAAGTAACGAGTTATTAGTAGGTACGTATATAAAAAAGCAATAAATAAATGAATATAAATTATGATAAAACGTTTGGCCACGACTTTACGAACAGAGATAAGATTTACAAGCATACTCACATTAACACTTTAATTGTAGCACTTAGGTTGAGTGTGTTCACGAGTTATTCAAGTAATCGTTCCGACTTTAGGAACTTTACCGCCGTGCGATCCCATGTTCCTGTCGTGTCATCGTGTGTCAGGATATAGAAAGATAAATATTCTATAATTTATAGAACAAATATACACATGGAAAAACATATCACATCATATAAGGCTTTTTAATGCTAGAGCGATTTCTTCCAGACATCCTTAAGTTAAGGAGTAGACAAGAGAAAAAGCATCTTGGAGAACGAACAGTTCCGTGGTTTTTTTATTAAGATTTAAACCCCCTTACCCCGGATTGGGCTTCCGGTACCCTCACTATACGTATGGCATTTTGATCTATGATAATATGTTTAGTGTTTTCTTTTTCGTTAAATAAAAAATCTCATTAAATGTTATGACACCAAACTTAATAATGGCACATCAATTACGGCGTGGGGGATGAATGCGGCATTATTGCAGTGTAAAGCGCTTTATTAAAAACAAACGCATCCCTCGAGGCGCAGCCCCCGTTTGTTGACATAAGGATTCCAGAGTTAGGGCTGCCAATAAGCCGTATTTTTTTTTATAACTGTAGGAACGCCACTATGAAACTTGAAATTTTCACCGCATTACTTATTATTAAAAAATAAACGCTCAGTGCATATATACCTAGAAAATAAGCGCTCACGGACTTATGTATGAGATAAAAGAGGATTTTTTATAAAAAAATAATTGGAAACAACCTTTATAAGTATATATTGTATTACGATTGCAATGATTTATTACCTGTTTATTTGAGGATATAGATAGGATTACATTTGAATTGGATGTTTTTGCATTATCTAAATCCCCATCAAAGTAATTTACAAGTGGGTGTGTGTAATGCCTAGTACGAGTGTACTTGATCCTTGAAGTTACTGGTTTGCTGATAAGAATTATTATAAAATATTAAACAGAATTGTTTTGTATTAAAAGTTAAAATAGGTTTCCTTAGCGAGAGTCAGTATCTACTTTCCTATTTATTTAAAAGTAAAGTAGTAGTAGGTAAATAAAAAAATGTTGTAATAAGGTGTAAAAATATTTTTTTTTATAGTTAAATGTGTATAAATATTTTAAAGATAATGAAAAAAACGTTTTATCTATCTACCTAGGTGATTATATTAATAAGAGAATGCTATTGCAAGAGATTTTCTCTCAGTCAGAAGCCCAATTCTCGGGCTCGTGACATTTATTTTCATACGACATATATCACTAAAACATAGTTTTTTTTGTATGGTTTTCGGGTGATATCCGCCATGTTCTCAAAATATCACAAGCACGAGAATTGGGCTCCAGGTTAGATAGTTTGGATTTACAGATAAATCGTATCTCTCCCCTTTTTGCCAGCCCTAACTCCGTTTAAGAAAGCCCCTAGAGTGTGTTTGTCCCCCGGTCTAGTCCTCCGTTGTTTTTTCTCGTGCCCCCGCGCACCAGAGCCGGCTAATCCCACCAGATCGAATTAATAAACCTACTCGTTAATCATTATCGTGGAACGAAGACTCTGATTCGCAAGGGTGAATGTTAAGTCGACTTTATTACGTGTAAAGATTTACAGCCGGCCAAAAAAGTTTATTATTTTTTAAAAGGATTACCTACGCGAGGTTTATGTTTCTGCAATTTTGTATAACCTCTTTTTGTACGTAAGTTACATAGATTTTGGTTTCAAAGGCGAATTCTCAGCTATGTTCATTTATGGTGGTATCTCAGTACCTAGATAAAAACGTGCGCCTTCCTTCCGGTTGTAGATTCATATCCAACCTGTTTTTAAATCTTATGGGCTTGTGTCTACCTAGCAAACTAGGATTTTTGCTCAAATTTCTCAAATTAGCCACGAGTAGGTAGGTATACCCGTTTAACCATCCATCTACCAACCAACCTACCTGGATCCAAAGTCAGACAACTGTTTTATTACAATAATCAGACTTACCAAATCATTATGAATTTTGATTAACCCCATCAATAGTAGCGATGACTTAAATTCTATGACGGAGGACTTTGCCCTGCAGTGGGACAGTTTATAGGCTGATACTTTACTTTACTAAAGAATGCTCTTAAAAATGTATCCTATTAGTGAAGCAGTTTCATCTTAACTGGTGGTAAAATATTTGTAACAATTATTCCACCGACGATAGTATCATCAATATTATATGTAAGTACCTACATACAAATATCGTAAAATAGTATGTGCATATATATTGATGAAACTGGGGACAGGCGATAAATTTTAAGTGCATTAATTACTTACCAAATCATATCAATTAACACCATGGACTAAATATAATTAGTCCATGATTAACCCTTACCAATCAATCGTACTTTCTCTGGAGACCACGGAAGACCAGCGTCAGGGTGTCCCTTAACACCCCGACGCTGGTTTTTCCTTTTTTTTTCTTTTGTGTATGTTTGGCGTTGAATAAATGATTTTATTCTTATTCATGCGGACCATGTGTAACAATTAAAAATAATTGTACAAAATAATTACTATTTCAAGAATAACGCCATCTAAGCAGACTTCTCAAGAACACTAATTACCCTATTCAGCGCCTTCTGTCGCCGTATTTCCAAACCAAAGCGTTAAATCAATATGTACGTATGACCTCTGTTGTCTAATGTCCGCAATGCATAGGAAAACATCTTTTAACAAGATTTACGTCTTCCACTCACGCATAGATGTCGCTACTGACTCACAAATAAAAAATATCGTCTACTATATCTTGGCAGTTAGGGCAGAATTATATTTATTTTAATAACTTTGTAACAAAGACCTATTTTTCAATAACCTTTAGGACATTTCTAATTTAGTTCCTTTGAATTTTAACATCTACATTTCATCATCATCAGCACGCCATCTACAGGATAGTCGATGTACTTCCCAAATATGGTATTCAGAATGCATTCAATTTCCTGTAAATTAGTTAATCTTCTCGCCGCTAGTAAGGCGACACTGTATCGTTGCATCGTCTATTTCTCTCTTATGTCTTGAGTTGAAAAGCAACAAAATACAAATAGAAATTCTAGAACAATTAACTTAACAAGGTTGTTTAAAGGTCAACTTTGGGCGGATGTGAGTTTTTTTTTGAATAGAAGGAACATTCCAGACCTTTTAAGCAATAAATAGGAGTGACGGAGCCTCGCGAAGGACACATTCAAAATTTTAATTCTGGAAGACCCCTCGCTTGACCTAATTGTGTGTCCTAACCTTGAGTGTGTGCTGCAGAAGTTTTGAGGTGAAACATTTCGATTCGTCGTCTTAATCTTAACAAAAATAAGTGTTTGCTGTCGTTCCCCGTCTTGGGTAAGTACTCATATTGTCTTATTCCATAAAAGGAATAATCCAAGGAATCCTTCTGTAGGGCGTCCTTCATATTGTGAAATCGTTGTTATAGGGCCCTATGTACCGGCAAGAACCGAGACCAGTTTGATTCGTTGAGGTCTACATAGTCGACGGGAGCTTCCAAGGATAGAACTAACAGGCCACGCTGGAGGACAACAGAGTACCTGACACGACAGTTCTGGACCTGCCAAGGACTAGCTTCCGGAGGGCTGCGTCGCGCTACCTCAATCATAAGTTAAGTCCCATACTTACCTAGAACAATCTTTTAAACCTAACACCGAGTTACGGTTGAGCTAGGTCAGACAGGCATTCTCACAATAATATGCAATAGCAGAGTTGTACTTCCCGCCAGCTGGATCCATACTTAAGACCCTTAATCTTAATTTAACTTAGTATTTGTCATACAAAAATCAATCATTGTGTAGATATAAAATGTACTTAATTTAAGCGTTCAACTTGTATTCCGGTTTATATTGTAAAGGCTTAAGAATAAATTAATTGAAAAGGCAATTAAGTGTTTTCCTTCACACACCAAATAAAAGGCGCCCTGGGATCATAGTCTCTCGCTCTGGGGCTGAGTGGCCGGTGAGGTAGCCCAGAAAAAGGGGTTACACATGGACCAAACATATCGCGGACGATGGTCATTATTATCGACGGGCCACCTCATGGCGAGCTATGGTTGGAAAATATGTTCCAGATATAATAGCATAAGTAAAACTGTTCCTGATTTAGACATATTGGACAATGTGTTTTCTAAATTCAAATCGTTGGTGACAGACAGGTGGGTATCTATCAGGCCACTAGCCTGATGGATGCTCTTAGCTCTGTCACTACTGTCACGCCTAGCACTTAAGTTTTTTTTACTAATCTAATTTAATTTAATTAAGAAACATAAGGAATCGAAACAAATGTTTTTCTCATAAGCGCTATGTACGCCGTTATTTTGATGCATATCAGAACTGTGACCTTATTAATATGTGGCTTGTGATTGTAATAATATGTATCATGTGGCTGTACTAAATAAAAATAAATAAATAAATATTTTTCTCCGAGACCAATTTCTGCAACATTTACGAATAGGTACGTACGACTACTGCACTCTCTCACAAGTTAGTGGTAAATTGAGTTTGTCTCTGGGATTGTTTGTGGAATCGTTCCCTTGGGACGTCTCCCCAGCGGAGGCCTAAACTTGTTACTGCTTGTAATGGTGTTCCGTGGGACTGTTCTAACCCTTGGAGAAACGAATTAACCAATTGGGAATAGATAGTGAAAGATTTCACTAAAGGAAATTGTCTGTTTATATCGAATGTAGGTACTTGATTTTGTAGAATTTAAGATATTAGGTTAATTTAGGTTTAGGGTATAGATATTAGGTAATTTTTTGTACGCCTTGAAAACAATGGAATTAGAAAACGCGGGGTGCACGTCTGTGCTTAAAACTAAAAGAAGGGAATTCATTCAGCTCATCATGTAGGTAAAGTTTCATTTTATTATCTAAATTAAAATTAGTATTTTTATAAGAAAATACAGACCTCTTAAGTCAATAAGTAAGACTTGAATTGGTTGCAATGTCGAGTAAAAATCGCCAAGCCTTAAAATATTAGAAAAAAAATGTTAGTCAAAATTATATTTTTTTATGTCTCTTAATGGCGTCTTATGATTTTTTTGGAGCAAAATAGTATTTTCTTTTTGTTAGTACGAGATGGGTGCATAGAAACTCTTTAGTTTTTTTATTATAAAAAAGATGAAAAAGAAAAAAGGATCTAAGGTTATTTCTTTGGTTTTGAGAAAAGTAAACTCAGAATTCGAGATACCCAGATGAAAATTTTCATGAACCTTATTAAGAAATCCTACGTCTCAAAATCAACATAGGATGTATGAAAGGATTAAAATAAATAAAATACAATCTTTAAAAGATCTCTTTTTCTATAGATTGTATTTAAAATAAATTATGAATTATTACTATTTCTATGTATGATCAATATTGTACAAAATGTGTTATAAAATTTCCTAAGTACTTACATCTTTTGTATAAAAAAATACGTTGTTTTCGAGAAGAGACCACGCAATGTTCAACTACTTAGTTATGTCGAGTAGTATTTGGAAACCTAGGAATGGTATTGTACCAGACAGGTGTGTGAAGAATTCCTTCCTAATAATTTATTGCTTACATACAACAATCGTTTGACAATTTTCATACAAATTTCAAAGCCCTTTTTACCCATTTAAGGGTTGGATTTTTAGGACCTTTGTACAGTCAACAGCAAAAGTTGATGCACAGCTTTTCGCAGCTAGTGACTCTTATGCTCCTCTGGAATAAGAACTACAAACTGCGTAATATGTACAGCTATTTCTGCTGTTGACTGTACGTGTTCTATTGAAGGAACTTTCTCGGAACTCGGAACTCCAATTTTTAAGTTTGCAGGTTCAATGGTTTTATTATATTTATTACAAAAAAAATGAGTTTATTTTACAGCTTTTAACAAATAGCCATTCAATGTATGGCGAAGGTTTTTATTTAGTGCATACGGGCGGCAACAATGGATCTAATGTTCCATAAGAATATACAATAATACCTAAATATTTATTTGCATAAATCACAAAAAAATATTGATTGTTAAGGATGGACCTAATTATTAGTCCATAAATCTTCTTTTAGGTAGAAATCCTCTCGGTCGCCGAAGCAGGTTGGCAAGGAAACCTTACAGAAGTGATGTAGCTAAGTGGTTAACGAGCGGGTAGGCCAGCCAGGCGGGGCTGCCCCGCCTCCAAACAGCCAGCATCCCTTCGTTTGACATCACGAGAATCGCCGGACGGTGCAGAAATATTATATGAAAAATGGACTCATACGTATCTTTCATCTTCCTGTTTGTTATTCTTACTAAGTACAGTGCTACATAAAAGACAAAGTGTTACATTAATGATAAGATATTTTTTCTCAATTGAAAGCCATAGATGTGGGACCATAAAAATAGAAACAACATTACGTTTTCTAGTAAGCAATCAGTGTCTAAATAAATCCTTTACTTTTTACTATCTTGTGCTAAATCTTGTCTACAAATTATCATCTTCATTTACCCTCTGGTTTAATTGATCCCAATTCCCACTAGTCCCAAAGTCGTAGGAATCAAAATACAAGAGAACGAGAAATAATAATAAGCTAAGTACCAGTTTACGTTAATAATAGGCACCATCAAAAACTGTCAACACAAATTCAATTACAATAGAAAATTAGCCATCGTACCTCATTAGAAGTTCCAATAGAGGCGATACAATCGCTAGGCCTGCGCCCGCGCCGGACAATGCCTTACAAATTAATAATTCACGCTTATAATGCTATTAGATGTAATTTTAATTTGGTCTATTGGTATGTTTGATACGGTGTCGGCAGAGGCTGCGGCTTGGGTGAGAGCGGAGTAATCACAGGTTCCAGCCCCGCCGCTACGCTTGCAGAGATACTTAGTCTTGGTAAGTTACCACAGTCAGACCACCTTCAAGACGCAGTGGCTGTGGTGCATTGTGTTCAAGTTCAAAAGGTTCGGAGTTCGATTTCCGATATTCCCAACATTTTTTCTGGAGTTTGGTCTGGGTGTCAGACCAGACTCCAGAAAAAATGTTTTCCTCACACGCATGTTACACGGTGGTGATGTTTGATCAATACTTATTTCATGATTGTACCTAACTAAAGAGATTAAGAAATATATAGGTAGGTACTACGAGGATGACAAATTACCTACGTGCTATTTGATATGATTTTAGATCTTGCAAAACGTAAGCAAGTATTTTATTACCTTTTGTTAAATATATTTTTCATACATACCTATCTACGGATACATTTTTTATAACCTTAAATATCGTTGTAAGTAAATTTTTATTTACTGTTGAATAAATCATCGTACCTATCTTCAAAGAAGTACATTAATATAATGATGCATGTGTGTCCTTTGATGTAAATAAAATTACATAACCTATCTCGAAAGTCTAAAATATGTAGTAACATTGTTACACAAATCTAAATATAAAAATTTCGTTACGTATTTTATGTTGTCCACTTCACCATCCCCCTTAAACGCTTTCCGCGTCAGGTGAAGCCCCATCTAAGAAATACAGTTCTTTTTCTGTTTATGGGATTTCGTCAATACCTTTTATTGTTGTTGAGGCGCGTCGATCGGGTCGATCGTCGATTGTCCGATACAAAACATTGGATTGTTCAATTTCATTGTGAGGATATACTTGCTTACATACCCAACGTCGGGTGATATCATCGAGCTTGAAATTTAATAACACAGTAACCTTTTGGATTGACACGATTGTTGAAATTTCGTAATTTGATTAGGTACTTGAATGGATTTTGTAGAAACATTTTACGAACTTAGGTAAGTATAAGCAAGACTTAGAAACCTACTTTTAGTTTAGCTACTGTTTGATCTACTCCCTGCAGCTGAATTCTTACATCGAACCGCAAGCGATTGTCATTCCATTCCCATCATCTCGATAGATGGCGGTCTAATACTGTGCGTTTTTCGCGGAACTTTCTCCCACGTACCTCAGTTCTGTGGAACGGTTTGCCTACGGGAGTAATTCCCGACGGCTACAACTTAGGGACCTTCAAGAGAAGAGCGTACTCCTTTTTAAAAAGGCCGACTACGCATTAGCGATCTCTCTGATTTCGCGGACGTTAATGGGTGGCGATGATTGCTTTCCATCAGGTGACTCGCTTGCTCATTTGTCGCCTCTAGCATAAAAAAAAGCTTTTGGCCTCAGTTAATGTTTTTATTTTTTTTGTTCAATTAATATGCTGTAACTAGTTAAAGATAAATAAATGAAGACTAAACACAAATGTTAGGTTATAATTGCCGGACTTTACTAATATTTGGTATTAATATTAGATATAGGTAAATGTAGGGATAACAGCTACTGAATAAATATATTAACAGATAAGTAATTAGTTCGTTGGCTATCAAACTTATTGAATATAATCAAAATGATTAGTTAATCAGTCTGATCAGAAAGTAGCTGATTAGCATTCAACAGTGAACTAAACAATAGGTAGATAGACCTATCTCTAGATTATCTCGATATAAAATCCTATATGCCTGCATACCTTCATAGGATACGACAAGATCTTATCGTAACTTTTGACCGTGGGAGAGCCACGCTTCGGCATGAATGGGCCGGCTCGACCGGAGTGATACTACGGCCTCACAGAAAACTGGCGTGAAGCAACACTGTGCTGTGTTCCGCTGCGTGAGTGAGGGCACCGGAGGTTTAAAGGAAGGGAGTTTAAAGGTTGGCAGCGCACTTGTAACTCCACTAGTGTAGCGGGTGTCCATAGGCGGCGGCAATCGCTTACCATCAAGGTGATCCGTCTGCTCGTCTGCTGTAATTTTCAAAAGAAGAAGAATTCTACCTATGTTAATTTACGAAATTCTTTAGGTATAAGTTGGTAATATTATTTAAAACTGCAATTTAACAATAAATCAATTTATTAAAATCCTAAAAAATCAAGACATGGAACGTAATAATTCCTAAGTAGGGATCCTTTTGTATAAATAATAGGTACATACTTATACTACACACGTACACAATTCATTAAGTTCGACATCATCTATCAATCAGGCAAAACAATAATCACATTATCATTCCATACCTAATAACAAATGTATCTCCGAAATGCATAAAGAACCCGCTTTGTAACTTTTTTTTACAAAATAAAGAAATTTTCGAGAAATATCGTCTCGGTGCCGGCTCGCTCGAAATCGAACAATGTAAACTTATGAGCGAACGTATTATTTATTGAAAATAAGAAAAAGTCGTCACACGAAACGGCTTGACATATTGTTAAAGGTCCTTATAAAATTATTTGCTATCACGCCATCCGATGCTTGTTGCGAGAAGCAATCTTTAAAGAGCGACAAGACAACGAGTATGACAAAATATATGCAACTTGCGCGTTCAAAAATGATGTACGTTTTCCCATAATAATTTTGATATACACCGACAGCTTCGGGAGAAGTGCCGTTCATAATATTAATTAAATACCTAAGGCAGATTACATGATTTACGTAGGTATAACAGTACAGAGTGAAACAATTACGTAGTGTGTTTACCGCGGCCGATGGAACACGCGTCCAGCGTCGGATTAATGGATGAACTTGGTCTAAAGATAAGTAATGGTTGTCTTCTCATTTTAATAATATGGAACCCACTTCAAGGGCGCTATTAATAATGCTTTGAATGAATTTTTCGAATTCCCAAATGTCATCCAGCTTATTAACCGGCTTCATTTTTTGTTTAAGTTTTATTTGTTTTGGACAGAGCGTTTAGGTTTTGGCGCGGTCATTCCGACCTTTCGTTTTTTGTCTTGCGCCGTGCAATCCCAGCAGATGAAATATTGTTTAAAGTTAATTAGTTGTCCGCTGATAAAGTCTTTTCTATGATATTCCCAATAGTTTATGTGTATAAGTCATTAAGGAACGTGCACAAGACTTTTTATATTCCTATTTTTTACGTTTAGTTAAATATTGATACATACCTACTTACGTAAAATTTGACATTACGAGAAACGTATACGTAAACAATAATTCAACGTTTGAACGTAGGATTTAATTCTAAAGTAAAGTCTTACAATTCAATGCAGGTGTTAATTGGTGTTATTTACATTTTTATAAATACTTTATCTCGACGTGTGAAGAATTTGACCCGAACTGCTGAAGTACCCATCTCAGCAACTTTACGAAGTGTTACGGTACTAACGATTTGCCAACTAGACACAAATTTATTGCATCGCCTGCTTAATTAACATTACGTAGTGGTAGGTAATTACAACTACTGAGGTAGCCAATATCACGATCGTGTTTACGTCCAATGGAGCATTAATAAACATATAATACTTCGACCAGGTAGCTAATTAAAAACGTTGATTGAAAGTAAAATTCAAATTATATAAATATAAACAATTTATCACTAGGTCTGTACGTCAAACATCATCTGCAAAAAGATGCCACTAAATGAATAAATTTAGATTCCAATGCGCATGATCGATAGGCCCGTAGATCGGATCTATAGATCATATCGAGCTTGAAAATGGAATGCGTGAGTAAGACAAAATATAATTAATGATCGTCCTTCGAAATTCGAATCGGTCTGGTGCAGACATGACGGCGTCGACGGAATAAACAAAAGGCGAAATGTTTTGTTTCGCCCTTTTTACTTTTTTATTTTCATGTAAAGCGTTAGTAGATGCATTCGATTAATCACCCGTGGGTGCATTGTAGCATCTGTCTTGCGGCTATGCGAGCGCTATTGTGGAAGGCAGGCAGTATCCAAACCCGCAAAAAACGACAAACACCTGTGCCGGTAACGGTCCACTTCTATTCAGACCAAATATAAAATAGATTAGGACCTATTTCATTTCACAATTAACTCTGCACAATGTGATACTCATACGCCGATCAAAAAGTAATTTGAAGTGTTGATTTCATTATTGTTTTTTGTTGGTTCTCATCTCTGGCTTGTGACTAAATATTTTCTTATTTGATTTTAGAGCCATTGTAAACTGTGTTTGAGCTAGATGACAAATCAATCAAATTCTAAATACCTAGTCACGAGGTACCTATATAGGAGTTGATTTAAAAACCTCCGTCAGCAAACAAGCAATTAATATTGTACTTTACAGGTCAAAAATCACAATTTATGTGTACTTAGATATGAACGACTAGTTGATTTAATACAACATTAGCATGAAACAAAATACCTACATTTTAGTAACTAATCTATTTAATTTATTTAAAAAAATAAAACAACCTATACCGCTGCGCCGCCCCACGTTGAACAAGATGTAACAAAGTAAAGATATGTCTGCTCGTCTGCCACCTCTCATATGTGTCATCATCATTTCAGCCAATAGACGTCCACTGCTGGACATAGGCCTCCCCCAATGTTCTCCACACAGATCGGTCCTGTGCCGCCCGCATCCAATGGATTCCCGCGATCTTCACCAGATCGTCGGTCCACCTTGTGGGGGGCCTGCCACGAATTACCATTACTTACTTTACTTAAAAAAGTCAACACAATCAGAAAAAACTTAAAAAAGTAAATCGAATTACTTAGACCGTGAAAGAGCCACGCTTCGACATGAATGGGCCGGCTCGACCGGAGTGATACGGACTCACAGAAACCGGCGTGAAGAAGCAACGTGCTGTAGGAAATCCGTAGGAAAGGGGGGTTTAAAGGTTAGCAGCGCACTTGTGACTGCACTGGTGTCGCGGGTGTCCATGGACGGCGGCAATCGCTTAGCATCAGGTGATCCGTCTGCTCGTCTGCTACCTATCACATAAAAAAATCTTAGGCCACTAATCCAGATTGATACAACGAATAACCTGACCAAATTATCTACTATAGTGTTAAGGTACTCTTTCGCCGAATCAAAAGGGTCATCCAAGTAAACGCATCTGTCAAGATACTGAAAAACAATCAGAGAGGGCCACCAATCAATCCGTTGGTTATGACGGATAACGCGTCCTGTCGTAGCGGCGATCCGTCACGCAGGCGCAGGCGCATGCGAGACCCTTGGTGTAGCCATACGATTACTTGGACTTACTAAAAACTGTAGATATTAATACTTTTTAAACCTTCCCGTTTTTACTTTGGACTTTAAATACCTGACCTGAAATAAACCAGCTTGAGCACTTGTGTTATGGGTAAGTACAGTCAAAAAACCAAAAAGTTCGTCAGTTTACAAATTGATTCGTTTGATATGGTATGAGCACTTATTACCTTTCGTAAATTTGTCAGAGTAATACCTGTTGCACAGAAAATTATGCTTAACAGTTAGATCAGAATGTTCAGATTTGCTTGTAGCAACGTTGATAACTTTTGACGTAAAGAAAATTTAAAGAAGGTTGGCAGATCTTTTTAAAACGATATGTTGGTATAAGTGATTCTTAACGTGCAAGCGAAAATTTACCTTAAGGTGACGAACCTTTTATTCTCTGTATCGTACTAATAAACAGCAATGATAGTGCAAATATAACACGAATGGTTCCTCACAGTGGAAATCGAACGTACATGTGAACATGTGAACATGTGAGGCAGGGTCACCACTAGGTACTGTCAGCATCAAAAGTAGCTTAACACTTTAGTACCATGTCAAAGTAATTGTTCTGCCATATCCAAAGGGTTCGTAAAGAAAGTATTGAGCTACTTTTACCGTATTAAAAGCGCCCTAGGATCAGTTTAAATCTTTAAAGCTACCTACAATATTCTTATTTGAAAAGCTTCTTCTACATCAAGTGTTGAAAGATGGGTGCCATTAATTTTATTTCTCTTCATCTTCTGCAGGATCGAATAATTAATCAAAATAACAATTGTTCTACGCTGGCAATCCTGGTGCACTCATGTTTCGCAACCAATATTTATTTCTGCATCTTGGACGTGTTTTTTCCATCCATTCAAGAAACCAACACCTAGTAATTAGGTCATTTCTATAAAAAAAACTGATAGAGCATCGGCATACTATACGCAGAATCCCTTAATATACGAGAAGGTTGGTGGACTAAACGACATAAATTGGTAATGTACCTAGTAATTACTAAAGTCATACCTACATTATGTAGAGGTATTGACGTTACATGTGACTTGTCAGCTTTAGTTTGCCGACTCTATTCTTGGCGCAGTCGTGGTTTTAGAGGAAGTACAAATAATAACAACTAAGGTTTGACATCTTTCAGTTATATTTAATCTTTCAAAATACAGGACCAAATTAAAAAAAAAACTTTTAGTTACAGTTTATGTAAATGCATTATGCAGTTTAGTACTACAGGCGGGAGATGACAACACTGGTTGTGCCTGCGTGGGAAAACCGTCGGAGCCTACACATCGAAGAGTATAAAAAATGACGTGAGATCGTGTCTGTGCTCTGTTCGTGAACGCGAAAAAAAGTATGAAAAACTCTCGCGCCGGTAAAGTTCGTTCCGCGGTCAAAAACGCTCTCTCAATTTTATAAACTTTTCTTTACATAAATATCAATAAACTGTATATTTATTTCTCATTTTATTGAATGTTACTAATATCTGTAATTTTAATTTAGTTATTCCACACCCAGATTTAAATAAGTTAAGTTAATTTTCTTATTATTGTTTTTGTTAGAGTCGCTCGCCACCTTATTACAAATTGCGATCTAAAGTTATTACCGTACTTAAGCTCATGTCATCTTGTTCCAACACGCAATGATAAAAGTGGCGGCACGTATTTTGTTCCAGGACTATCCTTAGTTTGCGATTTGTAATATAGGGGTGAGAGTTTCATTATAGAGGGATTAAGTAGGTAGGTACTATGAGGAATTTTTTGCAAATCCTAATAATGTGTTCCGGCCGAAATTCGGCTATAGCTTCTAATCTTAACAAACCTACCTTTATTTGATAGAAATGGGGTGAGCACTGCGTCTCATAGCCACTGCGACCAGTAGATGATCTATTGTGGCAGCCCCGTAACCTATTACAGCACCTCATGTAGCTCCAGTTCCAGGATAAACCCGAGAATGGAGCTTATGGGGGAGCTCTTGATCTCGTCAGCTGAGATCATGTGTGCTCCCAGGTGCCGGCTTCTGCAGCGGTGCAGCGCTATGCACACGCCGAGGACGTGGATAATCGTTTCCTCGTCCTCGCGACAGAACCTGCAGATTTTGGTATCTGTAAGGCCCATGTTGTGCAGGTGCTTGTTTAATTTGCAGTGCCCTGTGAGGGTCCGAGTGAGTGCCCTAACATGTCCTCTACTCAGTTTTGTTATTTCTACAGCTCGTCTCTGATCGAACGCCTGTATCAACGCCTTAGACTGTTCTAGTCGAGGTAGCTTACTTTAATGTCTTACTTATTTAGCTGATCGATACTTTGTGCACTGAAAGGACACCAGCGAACATGAGGTACCTATCTGTTTATGTATGATAGTTTATTATTATTCCAGGTTATATTATAAGCATAGAGATTATAAATGAAAACTCAATTTCCGAATACTTTCACAAATATAATTCATTAAGACGGGGATTTAAACATGAAATTTATTTTGAGATACTTAGGTACTTACTCCGGCTCAGTGACCCGAAACGAGTCTTGGCCTCCGTATCAAGAGAACGCCACTTTGATCGATCCTGCACTACTTGTCGCCATTCACCGGCCTGAAGTTCTCGCAGATCATTTTCGACGACGTCTTTCCAGCGATACCTAGGCCGCCCTACCGGGCGTCGGCCCATGCATCGGTCGGCTCTCGGTATCTGACGTATCAATTATACGGGGCCCCCAGGCCACGGGGGCCCCCAAAGTGTGTAAGAAAAAAAAAACTTTCTAATTTACTCTATTTCACAAATGACAACATTCTATAATCGTCTTAAGCGTGCGTTCAAAAGTTCAAAAATTTTTATTTGTAAAATGTGAAATTCGGTTATGAGAAATAAATATTTCTTTTCACAATATTATTTTTTCTTTTATGAAAATTCTTTACCCACCTAAAAGAGCCTCCAAACATTTTTTATACGGGGCCCCGACAAGGCACGCTACGCCACTGGCGTATGCTTTCTTCACGAGACGATGCTCGTACAGTCTCTCGAGGTGGCCAAGCCAGCGAAGACGATGCGCCTTGGTCTCGCCGATGATGTTAGGCGTGTCTACAATCTTCTCTATTTCGACATTTGTGCGTATCCTCCAGCCATCGTATTGTAATTTTACTGGGCCCAGAATTTTGCGGAGTACCTTTCTTTCCGCAACGAGAAAAGATATAAAAACACACGTGCCAAGCGAGAAGATCTTCATGTTGGAGATACAACGTATAAAGGAGTGAGCAAGCTCAAATACTTGGGCTGCACTATTACTGACACAAACACGAGAGATGACGAGATTGATTTCCGCATCCATAACACCCTACGTTGCAGTGCAGCCCTACATAAAGTATTATCGTCCAAGCTTCTCAGCAGAAGTACGAAATTGAGAATATACAAGACAGTAATACGACCTATACTGATGTACGGCTGTGAGGCTTGGACGCTAACTTTAAAAGGAGAACTTAAAAATAATTATGAGATACAACATCTTAACTAATTACGGATATAATGCAACGCGAAAATCTAAAAAACTTTCGGGTTGCATTTTTCACAAATAGTTTTAAAATTTTCGCGTTGCATTATAATATTATCTTATTCATCCCCGTTTTAATAAAATTTCTTACAAAGCTTCTGAAGGTCGATCCAAGAACATTATCATTTCATATTCTTCAGCTTGCGATATTTTTTCATAGATTTCTTCGTAGAGTTTATTACAAGCGATCGACGTTTAGGTTTTAATTGAATATATTTATCATAATTAAGTGATATTAAAGTGCAGCAAAGACGTGAGATATGAGCTGGGTTCTTGGAACCCGTCCCATCTTTCTATTCTGGCCCACTAAACTATAAAGCGGGTTACATTGTTGAAAAAAGAAACAAACTAAATGTGTGACCGGGTTTTTTTCACCTGACAACACCCAAGGCTAGTTTTTGTGCGCCATTTTGAAAATTAAATTATAGGTTATAATTCTAATATGATAGGTGTGTAATATATTTCTTTGGGGTGGGTTTTTTCAGAGATTCCTATCTATTTAAGTGTTTATTTTATTCTGATCATTTGTTTAGTCCGCCGGTTTGTTTATTATTAACCGAGAATTGAATAGAAGATGTACCTAAGTACATTACAGACTTACATAACTTACCTTACCTACTCCTATTAAATATGATTGGTATACATAGATACATAAGTACTCAGTTTACCAATTCTATGTTCCACGGCATTATCACTATCATATATTTGTTTAAATTATTTTTGGTCAAAGAGTTATGTATTATCTAACAATTACCTGCAAATAGATATGATACTATCCATCAATTACCTAATATAATTATGTACAGTTATCATGAAAAGTTGGTTCCTATAACTAGATTAAAATTGTATGATAAGTAGGTAGTATATCAATTTGGTTCAAAGGTGCCTCGATGGTTTGTAGATGATTATTGTCGGTCATTAGTAGACTTGTATAGTCTTATATAACTTATACCTAAATATTAAAATACATAGCTTAAAAAAACAATCGGCAGCTCAAAGTTCGCCGATTATCAACGAATAGTTAGACAAGCAATAAAGATCGAATCTCCAAAGGGTCGGCAGAGATTGCGGCTAAACGGCCAAGGTCTATTTTTTGGGCCAAAAAACTGCCGCATGGGGACAAAGAGACTTCGGAGATGTGAGATAAGAAGACAATAAATAACACATAGATCCCGACTTCGGCATGTTAAAGCGTGTGTTAAACGCGTTCTTCGAGAGATGTGCTAACTCAGGGACAAACATGACTAGAGTTAGGTCTTGCAAAATAAAACTTCTTTTCCTTCCAAGGTTAAAAAATATGGTTTGGCAATGGCAACCCTAGATAACAAATAGTTTTGGGGCAAATAGTCCTGGTCGGTCAGTGAGTTAATTCAACATATCTTTTTTTATGTGAAAATTACAATGCTGTGTTCAGTAATAGCATAAGAGTGCTCTACGCTTTATTACTGAGAATTTACAGATTTTATTGCAATTTTCGATTTAATGTATTGATGTTATGATTGAAAAATTATTGTTCAAGTCAGGCATTTGATTGGAATTAAATTTGAGTCAATTTGAATTAAATCTCCGTGTTAGTAACTCGAGTTGTTACATCACTACCGAACCGAATAACCGTTCCCGGACCGAAGCTCATTAATCAGTGCGCCGGGTACGAAATGAAAATTCATTTGTTTGATGCCCATTTACATAGGTCACGTTTTTGTTGTAAAATATGAAAATGTGGTGCAGGTGAGGATTGTGTTTTAGATATTTTTTTAGTGAAACAAAGTTGAGTGCATACATATTATAAATATTTATAGGTGGGATTAATATTCATTGTAATTTTTTAAAATAATTAACGAGTATTTTACAGGGTTGTCTACCTACTTCTTCAGGCTAGTATCTACACAGACACTCCTCACGTCACTCAATACTCCGCTCTGCCACCCCGAACCGAGTCTTGACCTCCGAAACAAGAGAGCGCCACCACTTTGGTCGTTGCTGCACAATTTCTTATCGGTCATTGACCTGAAGTTTTCGCAGATTAGTCTCGACTCTCGACGAAGTTTTTCCAGTGATACCTACAGACACACCCACATATGACATAATAAAAATAAATCAGAGGTCTGAACACAGAGCTTTTAACGATTATGCTCTCTGTATGTTCATTTCTGTTGTCATGGTAAGTAGGTCCTTTTTAAATGAATCAACTAGGCTGTTGATTCAGTCAGTCCACTGCTGAACATATGTTTTCTTCATGCTACAATATAGATTTCAAATTCAAAGCTTTTCACATCCAGTCACTGCCGGTAGTCCTCCAAAAAAGGTCAGCAATCTAGCGAGTGGCAGGGCGTCCAACCCAAGGCTAGGTGTCTATAGATTAATGCGGTTTCTACTCTACAATATAATATACAATTATTATGATACTTGTTAACAAGTTTCAAAAGATGTTAATGTATGACGATTTGTAAGTGCTGTACAAGCCTATGCAAATAAAGAATCTTTTGACTTGACTTGACTGCCACTTCAGCCTGTAGATTCATCGGACTATATCAAAAAATTTAATGGCTTGTAGTCACCAGATCAGGGATCGAACACAACGAGAATACACAAAGAATTAAAATGATTATACGAAAACTCTTTATGTTCTAAGAAAATTTCGCGAAAACTAAAGTATGATACGGCCCGTATGCCGAGGGTGCTGGCGCTTATTAAATCTTCCTTGAATTCATTAGGCCGCGTCTAAATTGAGTTTCGCACCCTCAGCCACACTTTTACCAACTTGTTTGGTGAAATTTATTTGCTTACCACAATTTAATTTTGGAAAATCCGTGAGATTTATGCTTAGATGCTCCACATTATAAGTTTTTAATTACTGTTATGGCTTTAACTCCTCAATTTATTCGCGGATTTCATAAAGTTTTGGAAGGGAAGGCTTTGCTCTTCATTTCAAAATAGTATCACCAGCTGGAAAGTAAAATTTTGCAAAAATAAATACCTAGGTATCTGACAAAGTTGAATAAGTACATCGATCGCATTCTGGTTTTTATTATCCTTAAAGAGCCCACAAATATTTTACTTAAGGCGACACCGCGTGATACTAAGCGCCGCCAAGTGATTGATATTGGTTGTGGCGCTAGTATCGTCTGCGATGCGAATATGATATCTATTTATACTACTTAAATATTATAAGTGTACATCACATCACATGAGATCAAGTAATACTAAAACCAATAAGTTGTATTGTGTTAGTAAATTCAGAATATTCTTAGAAATAAAATCTAGCTTTCTAGCAATATATTTGTTTTTTATATTGTTTGAGGGCGGTTAATGCAAGATTTGGGGGTTTTCAAAGCGCGAGTGAATAGGTA
The DNA here is from genome assembly GCA_019059595.1 of Marasmia exigua. Lineage (NCBI taxonomy): Eukaryota > Metazoa > Arthropoda > Insecta > Lepidoptera > Crambidae > Marasmia > Marasmia exigua. Next base: position 3,451,420 of record CM032464.1, on the reverse strand, counting down.
TCTTCTAGGTAATCGTGCTACATCTTAGACCATATTATCACTTACCATCAGGTGAAATATGGTCAAACGCTTACCTATCTACAGTAAAAAAAAAGATTAATAGGTAGGTGCAAAACACCTTGTATGCTTGTATGAAAAGAAAATAAAAACCTTTAAACACGCGTGGCTACCCCTCACGGAACTTCACGTATAAATAAATTGGACATTGATTACACTTCTTTGCTATATCATCTTGCCAAACAATTGTTCACGTTGCTGAGCAGACAAAACCGCTTCCCCGTTTCCTCATCCTCGTTCTTTGTCGACTAGAACGCGCTCATTACCGACAGAAACATCTAAATTAGAGACAGGTATAGTAAGACGTGGCCCTGACAGCCCATAACTCCCGCCCTCCGTGTCGCCGACAGCGGCTTTGTGTACTAATAGTAGGCAGTGTGTCGACACGACCTGTTTCGGACACACCCCCGCAAAAATGAGAGGGGAAAATCAATTTCTTTTTGACAGCAACATTAAAGAACTTGACGGACTGAGAATATCGATTCTGGGGAACCCTAGTATTCGATTTTATCGAGAGTCTGTTTTTACATTTACTTTCGCGTCTACGAATTTGTTACAAAAATTAGTCTGCTACAAAATAATTGTTCCGAGATCACAGTTTTGGCCTCACGGATGACAGTAGCAAGCAAAAGTGCAAACCTTTAATAATATTTCTCAATATTATTGTAGAATAATATCCCCTTTGCTTCAGTTGGACAAATTATTACGCAATGTTTCAATAGGTACTAGCCATATATTCAATTCGGTTATGAACATTTAATCTGTATTGTGTATGCAATATTATTAACTAAGCGTGATTAGAGCTCAAACGCATTCAAAGACACCTAACATGGTGCAAATATTTGTACAAACTTGCCAAGACCATTATTATTGTTATGTTATAATATCTATTGCTTTACAATAATTATTGGACAAGTTTTTTTGGACTATAGGCTAACACTTGACCAGAATCGCTCCTGACGGAAAGCGACGTTGAGGTATGGGATGATACCTACGCGTTTGCCTAAAAATGCCTGTTCACTCTTGCTTTGAAGGAATATAAAACTGTCATAAAGTTAACGTAAAAATATTATAATATAGCAATGTTCGCATGTGGCTCGTATCGTTTCATAACAGCATAGAGCTGAAGGCAAAAGAGTTCCACGGTAGGCCTTTATACTTTAAATCTACCCTATCTATCTAATCTATCGTGATAAAATTCTTCGCTGACCTTGTTGTTTCAGTTCTTTACTCTCCGGATATCCGACGGCGGTTTGCCAAATCGCGAACACGCACTTTGCTCAGCACAAAACTGAAGGTGGTTGAGGTAGCTTCGATTGAATTTGTACTATTATTACTTACCCATCAGACACAATTAGGAATGACTGACCTTGTGTAGTACCCATCTTCGCTGAGATGAACTGAAATCTACAAAATTCTATCTTAGCACAAAATGTGGGGTATCCTATCAACTAATTAGCGTCTAGCTTCACTTCTGTCTGAATGTAATATGTATATTTAAGTATTATATTTGTCATCCCTCTGCTGTATGATATCCATAACACAATACTGAATCAGGTCAATGTATGAGATGCTGTATGAATTTTACAAGCATTGTAAGATTTTACACTAATATTGCTTCTATGACTTTTATGGGGCCATGGGGTCACATTAGTACGAAGCGAGCCGCGTTGTCGTTGCAACGTCGATGCTGCTTCGAATGCCAAATATATTTTTTCATATCTATGCATTGCGCCGTAGCGCGTGATGTTTCAATGGGTTGACACATGGGAAACAAAGCAGAGGAAGGTCATCACTTGAGGCGCAAACGACGTGCTTGCGTTGACTCGCAATTTTGATTTGTGTGTCGTGAATCTACTATGGCGGTCTCGCCACTCACTGTTACCTGATCACTTTTAGGCCCATAAAGTTTTCACAATTGGTGAGTAATGCACAATGCACTAAGTAAGGAGGTCAAACAGTAAGTACACGGGATGCAGTCGATTGTGTCGGTGGCTGCCTTAGTACTAGTGAGGCCGCACTCTCCTCCGGACTTCCGACGGCGGCCGCCCTGGCTGCACCGAACTGAAAGCAAAAGGGCTCCACGTGAGGACAGGAGGTGAGTGGGGTGGTATCGATTGCCACGCCCACCCGCGGCGCGTTGCCTGGCAACGGGCACGCGCCCTGACGGCTGCCGACCCTGGACATAAACTTGCGAGGTGCAGTGAAGCATCTCAAGTCAGAAATATTTAACTGGCCGGTGTGGCGGTGGTACATTTGGCAGTGGTCTTGGCTTATACACCATTGATTATGTATTCAATTCCTTCTCTGGACAAACATTTGCGCGTAGTTTTTGTTCAGTGCCTGGATGTAAAATATGTATTTACGAGTAATTATTTTCTACCTACGTTTCCTCTTTTTAGTGTTATTGTTACAAACACGTGCTTAAGCTATTAAGTAAATAGGGAATATCTATGTAAGTATGAGAAGAGAATTAATCAGGAAAACCAGCTGTATCATAATGCGTTCCATTGAACTGTGATCGTTAAGGAGTAGATAAATACACTCATTGTTTTGCCGCACACGTTATCGTCGAAATTGAACGTCTTAATTATCTTGAGTAGATATAAAAATATTTTATGTATCATGTAACTGGCCACAATCCTTAGCTTGTGGCTAATTACATGTACAGTCAACTCCAAAAATATGTATACTCGTTAGGACGTTGTCACAATATATAATATAAGAAAGTAGACCTCTACTTTCTTATTCTAAGTATTGTGACAAGGTCCTAAAGTGTATACATATTTTTGGAGTTGACTGTACCTACCTAACCAATATTTACTGGGAGCGGTCAAATCATACGTAAATCATTAATATAAGATAATAGATTAGTTTCACAGTGGACGACGTTTCAGTGGACATAACCATCTATGTGCCAATTAACATACAACATACCTCACATTTGAGACAATTATTATAGGAGACTAATTACGTATGTGACGCCAATTTGCATCTTCGTTACAGTATGTAGGTAAATAGAGATGAACCGATGAAAAATAATTTGAGGTTTTACTACTATAGATGTGAATATAACTTTTACGCGAACTTCTATATGTCATACTGTTTTCTTATCTATGTTGTGCCCTGTCCGTCTTCGAGTGTGCTTCTGATGTTTGGGAATCTGTGTTGTCTGTGTAAGGAAAATTGGTTACGTGTGTGTGCTACTTGTGTAAACTACGAATACTTTTCTCTGTAGGTATTCAGTTAAACAAGACTTTAAAATAGTATCCATAGTAAATAGGTACCCCGTTACGTCCATCGAGAGTGAACGATTTGTTTATATTTTCATGCAGAAACGGTGGATACAAAATTACGACTTTAAGGAACTTTTAATAACATATTCTTTTTAGGGTTGAAAGCGCGCTCCGATGATGTTTGATGTGAAATCTATCATTGGTACATTTCTTGTTATGTGACCGGTGACACGCGAGCAGACGGATCACCTGATGGTAAGCGATTGCAGTGCGCTGCTAACGTGTTAACCCCCCTTTCCTCCGGATTGGGCCTCCGGTACCCTCACTCACGCAGCGAAACACAGCAGAGAGAGACGCTGCTTCACGCCGGTTTTCTGTGAGGCCATGGTATCACCAACTACCTATTACACCGTGGATCACTCCGGTCGGGCCAGGCATGAATTTCCGAAGTATGGCTCTCCCAAGGTAATTTAACTGGTAAGGTCGCTTTAACTATTGCCGACTTGCTTTGAAGTGTCTGCACCTAACCTGGTATAAATGATGCTATGGTCAGATTACTATAACTTGACTGGACTTGCAAAAATATTTTTCTTGAAAGATTAAAATATAGATCAGCTATAACATTCTGATGATCAGATATAACGGCATGGGCTGGCCACTTATGTCGCCGACTTGACGAAAGATGATGTAGGTGTGTTTTGTCCTGGAGGCCGCGTATGGGTAGGAGAAGCGTAGGCAGACCACCAGCCAGATGGGCAAATGATCTAAGAAGTCACGCAGGCATCCTATGGACCAGAAAACTAATAACCGTGCCGAGTGGAGGTGTTTCGGCAAGGCATATGCCCAACGGTGGGCGATATAATTTTAATGAAGAAGAAGAAGAAGATAACATTTTCTCTTTGACCTGGTATATATAAGCGTTTTTGCTAATGTTTCCAATAAGTAGGTAGGTAGCAACACTGTGATGTTTTCGCTGCGTGAGTGCGGGTACCGGAGGCTCAATCCGGGGGTAGGTGGGTTTAAAGGTTGGCAGCGCACTTGTGACTCTACTGGTGTCACGGGTGTCCATGGGCGGCGGCGGCAAACGCTTACCATTAGGTGATCCATCTGCTCGTCTGCCACATGACATAAAAAAATAATATGGCTTTGTAGCTCCATATAAAATTTTGTGGTTTTTACTTTACCACTTTTTTTTGTGCACTGTAGTCTGTCTGTCACACTCTCTCACCAGAACTACTGAACTGAATTAAATGGAATTTAGTATACAGATAAGGCCTGGCTTAAGCAAGGATTCTAAGCAATGATCATGTAGCAACTATTGCAATGGTAAAATTAATTCCATATCCTATATAAAAAGAGAAGTAATTTCTAAAGTTACATGTGCTCCAAACCGATATTTCGGTCATGGCGGCCAATCTCAGCGATCAGCCATCCTCGCAGGACATATTATAGTGCACAAGTATTTGCGCAGACACAAGTGCACTCTATATTCCCGTACCCTCTTACTTCGATAGGACACTAGTGTGGCACGACCGAAGAGGGATTAGGCGCAGGACCAACGTGCTTATCGAGGCACGGGGGTACAAGACCGCCAACTTCCAGACTCCTGGCTAATACTGAGAATTTCTTAACAGAAAAACTCAGGTACGGATCGAACCCAGGACCTCAAGCGCAACCGTCGCTTTAAAGTGCGACCCACTAACCATTGCGCCACCGAGGCAGTCAATCGCGACTATGTAGGTACCTATTATACATAACTATTTTCTAAAAGTTCCTTTCCCTCGTCCTCCTCATCTTAGGCGTATTATTCCCAGTTGCGTCCAAAGCTGTCTCTCTGGAGTCCGGGGTACGCTTGGACCACGATTCTTGATTTGGGGGGTCTGGTAATTACAATGAAGCGACTGTCGTCTGACCTTCGCAGCCCATAAACAGGGGAACCAGACCAACTGAATCATGGTTACACGTTTATCCGAAACGTGCATGTTTTCTCTTACCACTGAGCTAGTGGTCGAAATAATACATAAATAAATATTTCACAACATCACATACATTACTCAAAGGTTGTCTGGAAGAAATCGCTAAAAGCGATAAGACCACTTATTGTACTGTCTGTTGTTGTTGTATCATACTTGTATTTTGTTCTTGTGCAATAAAGAATATCTATCTATCTATCTATTGACTGACCGGATGGCGCAATTGGTAGTGACCCTGCCTCTTACGCCAAAGGTCGTGGGTTCGATCCCCGCCCTGGACAAACATTCGTGCGATGAACACTTGTGTTTGCTCGGTGTCTGGGTGTAATATATGTATTTAAGTATATATTTGTGTCCCTCTGTTGTCTGATATCTGTAACACAAGTGCTTAAGCTACTTAGTACGGAATCAGGTCAACGTATGAGATGAGAATGTTATCTATCTATTGAACTGACTCCGAGATATGTAGCTCAAGCACCTGTGTTACGGATATCAGAACCAACAGCGGAATTACAAATATATACATATAATACTTTTCTTTTGTAAATACATACGTATAATACATAGAAACACCCAGACCAATACAAACAGACATGTTCATGCACACAAGAAATACGCATAAAAGGCCCGTATAAAAGGCGCGTTATGAACTATTGAGCTACCATCGCTCTCTCATCGAAAAAGTCCCTTTTACAAACTAAAATTAAGTTGAACTCAAACTGGCCGGTGGCTTCGTAGTAAACGGGCTTTAATTTGTTAAACAAACAGAGTCAATCAGGAGTTTTTTGAGCTCCAGCCTGGCGCGTCTCATCTAACTAATTAATACAAATAGGTCTCCCTCGGGAGTGACGCGAGTCCGTCCCAAATATATGGACCATAAAACCCCGATTACGTTTTATAAACACTACATTTATAACTACTTTATGATTGTATTATTTATTTTACGTAATATATTATGCTGTGGTGGAGATTTTGATTTTTTCTAAACTGAGCTTTCAAATATTTAAAATTCTCTGGCACAGTACACTCCATTAATTTATAGTATTCGGGAGCGTCGCTAAGTATGGAGAGGGACCCCGCGTCCTTCGAATTCCTGTAAGTTTAGCGTTTTGGTATTTCAAGCGACTGCCTCGGTGGCGCAGTTAGTGGGTCGTACTTTAAAGCGAAACTGCACAAGAGGTCCCGGGTTCGATCTACGGGTTGGGTCAAAAATTTGTACCTATGTTATGGAAGTTTGTGGTCTTGGGCCTCGGTAAGCGCGTTAAGCCGTTGGCCCGATCCCTCTCCGGTCATGTCACCTGATGTCCCATCGGAATACAAAAGTAAGGGAATAGAGAGTGCACTTGTGTTTGCGCACACACTTGAACACTATAATCGTCGAGATTGGCCGCCCTACCCGTAATCGGTTGGAGGATATTACTATTATTTTAAGGGAACAAGATCAAGTCACACTCCGTGAGAACTTCTAAGGGAGATCTTAACCAGAATAGTATGAAATTGTCACCAGACTAAAAACATTCTAATTAGGCTGATCGTAAGTGAAACATTGTAGGTTTTTGTGATAAGTCAGTACTTAGAATTAGTTACTGCATTAGACCTTTTTTTTGCGTTGGGGCAATGCCGCCGGCCCGATGTTCAATTGGCCGACGTCGCCACCTTTCGGCGGCGCCTTATGCATACCCGTCTGCCGGGGGGCGGACGGGTTATGTCGGGCTCTCCTCCAGTAAACCTAAGAATTTAGTTTATTAAATGATGACTAACAGAATTATTTCCACCTCACAATCACCAATGCCGCATTAGGCCAAATGTGAATGAAAAGTAGGGAATTTTTGGCTCGTCCGTTCAGCTTGCTGCTCGTGAGTTCCGTAACCGTACCCAGGGTGCGTTCACTTGATTCAAGTTCAAGGTTCCTTGAAAAAAATACATCCTTATGTATTGAGTCATTTATAGTCGATCAGCGTATCAAATCAATAATGCTTTAAATCTTTTCTTTCCGTATAATTTTACCTTTGAGGATTATACCTCCTTTTTACCAATGAGGGATTTTTTAACCAGGATCAAATACAGATTAGGTTCTACAATCTGTCAAATTCCTCAATTGATATTGAACCGAAAGTGTATGACATTAAGATGAGAATCGACTGAAGAAAGACAATTTTGTATACTTTAATGTGTGGCTGTACGTACCTACTAATGTGCAAACACAGTAGTGCAAACTTTGTCATAAATACCATCTATCTGGACTTTTTAGTAGATGATCATCATCATCATATCAGCCCACATCCACCCACTGCTGAGTATAGGCCTCTTCTTTAACAGGCCACTCCCTTCTGTCCCCTGCCAGCCTTATCCATTGTTTCCCCACTGCCGTTACGAGTACAATATCGTCGAACCATCGGGCGGGTGGTCTACCCACAGGACGTCGCCCCATTTTTGGCTGCCATTCGGTAAGTTTTATAGTCCACCTATCATCTTTACGCCTTGCCAGTTGTCTTGCCCATCTCCACTTTAGCCCACACACTCGCGTCCCATAGTCTACTACCCTACTTCTCTTTCGGATTTCATCGTTGGGTACACGGTCTCGCAAAGAGAGACCGAGCATGGAATGCTCCATACTATTATTAGTAGATACTTTTAATAATTTAATTTGATCCCTGGTTTTGTTAATTGGAAGTCCTCCTCCATGCAGGCTAGCCGGCAGCCGCGACGTGCGCCGGAGTGCGGCGCGCGACGGACGGGCGCGCGGGACTCACCCGCACTAAATTTAAATATTTTAATCCTTAATTTAAATTTTTGACATTTTTATTTTATGTTAGTATTCGTGTAGTTTCATTTTTAATGTTATTTGTCATATTCAGGAGACGGTATAACTCGGGACTGGCGCCTCGGAGCAACGTTTATTGGATGCTGAGATGTAACTCGTTCTTTATAGGGCATTTGGAAGCATTATAATCGTTGTCATGTGCTAGAAGACGTAATTTGCTGTTTGTATTTGTTTTTGTATACAAACGTGACTTTAAGCCTCGTGAAGCTTTCATAAGTTCATTTTAACCATGTATTTGAGATTCATTAGTAGAGCTATTTCTGGTATATTTTATTCCCGCTGTCCTCTCTCGGCTTGTCCGGGTGGACAGCGGTAGCTATTAGTCTGATCTAAAAACGGGCAAGTCAGGTCAGATCCAATCTAGAGTAAAATGTAGACCATATCTGATCTAATCATATATTAGCGGTCATAGAGTACGAGACGGTTTCAAACTCGTGACTTAATTCGAAGGCGTCCCGTAACGAATGAGAATATGCCTGTCGCAAATAAACAAATGCTACACACAGCGCGTGTGAAAGGGAGGGGAAGGGGGGAGTTGAGAGAGGAGGAGGAATTAGGCCCTCAGGACCTAACAGGTCACACGATAAGAAAAGATGATTAGCTTTATTCAAAGTGACTGAAAATATCTCTGTAGAGAAATAACGATGTCAATAAAGTGCTTACCGTACAGGAATACCTACATAACCATATAACTTATTTACGAGTACATGCAGTAATACCTCATTTTAATATGAACCTTATTATTCCGCCATAAGAGTCGAGGTGTTTACATTTCATCAAATGTAACCTACTTATTTACCATTTTTCGCGATGGCTCAAAGTATGCTCTGTGTGGGAGAAAAAAAGATGAATTATTAATTATCGAGACGACATTTAGTGGAATCGGCAGGGATGTGAGGAGGGGAATGGGGGGGGGGGGGGCGATTGAGGATAAATGAGGCTTGTAGACGATTAGGTTGTGCGATCATTATTCATCAAAGCCTTCGGTTTCAAACACACATACACATACACACGCGGGAACCATTTACATTTTGAAGCTTAACATTGTATTTTTTGTGGTACCTACTTAGCTATTTATTATTATTTATTTAGGCTACTGCAGGATTTAAGCAAGAAACTTTTGAATTCATGTAATAAAATAATTCTACTAATGTAAAATAGTATCTATGAATAAGAAGTACGGTCAGCATCAAAACACTTTAGTACCATGTCAAAGTAACTGTTCTGTCTATTATAGTCAGTGTCTAAGGGGTACGTAAAAAATTTTACTTCGACATGGTACTAAAGTGTTAAGCTACTTTTGATGCTGACCGTACAATACATTATGTAACAGTTCAATAAAGTCGTAGAAAGGAAAGGGGTGTATTTATTAATAAATCAGTAAATACATACTATCAGGTTTTCCGAGTGTTCGACGGTCCGCAATTGTTAAAAATAGATCCGGTTTCGTAGCTGTAAAATTAAATCAATTGGCGGAGCTATTGTGACTTACGAAGGCTAATGGAACTTTAATAAATATTAAAAGATAACTGCGAACCTTAATTAAATTACAATGACAAAGATCCGTATTGCGGAATAAATAATCAGTTTTGCTTCATAACGGGAACGAAAGGTCGATGTTCGATAAGTGTGAAATGACGTCATCATATGAAATGAATAGTAGACAGTCGACAACAAGCAAAAAATGTAAAAAGATAGCGGCAGATGCTCCCAAGGTAAGTACTTGATAATTTCGACCTCGCCACGCAAGACGAGGTGGCCGAGTGGTTAAGGCGTTGGACTGCTAATCCAATGTGCTCTGCACGCGTGGGTTCGAATCCCATCCTCGTCGTACCATTTTATTATTTTAATGTTAGCGAGTTAAACTCTTTTTCTTTAATTTTATTTTTAAAATATTTTTGATATTATTATATTTTTTTAATATTATGCAAAATGGAATATTCGTATGTATTAATCATTATGGATTAATGAATTTGGGTAATGACATACTTGATGGAAGCGGAAAATGGATGTCATTTTCATAAATAAAAATAAATAAATGAAATATACAGGGTGCTATATTATATTATTAATTTATTTTATATGTATTAATAGATATTTTTTACACGAATTGAGAATCCATATAAGTACATTTATTTTAGAAAACTGGTGGTGTGGAATACAACAAACCAAAAGTAGAACAATTAAATAACTTTGTTAGTCATATCATAATTCACACTTTTTAAGTATAAAACCACAAACAAAAAAAACCTATTGCTCTTTTAGAATAATTTTAATGACCCTTACGGGTTCAAGACCATTAAATCATTTTCCAAAACATAAGGTTTCACTCACACTTGAGTTGACAACTGAGGTCATGCTATTGTGACTTTAACCACTTTGGCATAAAGTCTTTTGTCAAACGCAGAGGAATTCTAAATAGAGGGTTGCAGATATCAAATGCGTAGATGCGTGTTTAGAAGGGCATGAATAAATAAACAGATTTGAGACGAGCTATCATTAACAGAGGTCGCTGTTTCTCGTTTAGTTCGTGGGAAGAAAAACATTTTTATAGACTATTTACTGTGCGTTTATGGCAGAGGCAAACATTCAATACTAAGTAGGTAAGTAAAACATTTATTGACCACAAACACGAATACAATTACAACAAGATGTTAACAATAAGATCATCATCATCATCATCATCATCAGCCCATTAAGTCCCCACTGCTGGGGCACGGGCCTCCCTCAAACACATGAGGGGTAATTGCCATACTCACCACGCTTGGCAGACGGGTTGGCGAGGGTTTTGATATAAATGCAGAGTTTTCCTTCTCTTGGCGCTGATGATCATGCCAGCAGCTTTACCTTAGTCGCCTTTTACGACACCTCGGTAAGAGTGAGGGTGGCCTATTCTACTCTGCCGGGGACCACACGGCACACAATAAGATAGAAAGGAACAAATAACAAGTAGGCCTGTTGCATGAAACATTACCAACAAAACAAGTGGTCAACGAGGTCCAACCTCACCATGTGCTGCAACTGCTTGAAACCGCTGCAGCGCTGATTTTCAGTTTGGACCTTGAGTGACGAGATTAATTGGATTAATACACACACACACACACACACATACTCACACAAACCCACTCACCCGCACACACACATACCTAAAGTGGTACTATTACAACTCAATGTTCCTAAATATTATTTATAAAAAAAAAATGTTTTATCAAGGTTCAAATTTGTTATTTAACTACATATTTCATTTGTTTTTCTTTAGTTACTTTCCTTTCTTGACTACGAACTGGTGTCTGTAATACCTAAATGTTACCGTAAAAATCGTTTTCGGCGATAAAAGCCTCGTGCTTAGTGCAGAAACCAACGGCATTATTGTTATATGTACAAATTTAACTGGTCAATAAATTTATTTCTATTTCTAATAAAAACTAAATCTTATTCAGTACTTATACTCTCTTTTCGTATAAGATATCCACCATATTTGTAATTTAATTAATTTAATTTTGTTCTTGTATTAATATATTTTTTATATGTCCAATATTCACTACATACTTACTGCTAATTCGATAATAACAAACATGCTGTTCACACTTATTAGTGGAGTTACAGCCTAATTATATATAGATTAAAATGTCTTGTCTTGCCCGAGCAATATCTAAATCATACAATAAAAAAATAACCATTACTTTTAATGAAAATAATTTAAAATATAAATAAATATAACGTGCTTACTTAAGGCGACGGGTAGCCTAACCTAACTAGCGACACCATTCGTTTTTAATTGTTAGCTGCTAAACCGGATCTATTTTAAACAATTTCGGGGTAGGTAACAACCTCTCGGCAAACACTTATACTATTTATATATTACCATTTATACTATATATATATATATATATATATATATATATATATATATATATATATATAACCCTGCACAAATGCGGACCCAACATTTGTATGCGAAAAATTGATTCACGCTAAAAGTGGCCGCTTTTGGCGTGAATAAATTTTTCGCATACAAATACGGACACAACATTTGTGCATGGTTATTTAATAAATAGTATAAGCGTTTGCCGAGAGGTTGTAATCCCGAAATTGTAAAAAAGGATTTATTAATGTAGTTTTCCGCCAGGCCTCAATGATTTTTCCATCCTGTATAATTAAAAAAATATTAAATCCTATCAATCATTAAAATTTACATTCAAACCTTAAATGCACTACGGATTCTGGCGGTAGGGCTAAAACACTTAGCGTGGGCTGATGTAATTCAAAGGTTTTAAATTAGTTTCTAGTGGTTTTAGTGAACAAATTTGGTGTTTATTTGTACAATGAAGTGCCGCGAAGTGATCGTAATTTATAATAAGAATAGTTGAATTGTATCGTTTTTAACACTGCTATTGTGTGTCGGGTGAGATGTTACGTGACAACTTTGCTTGGACCTAATAGTGTCTTAAAATCTTCGATTATGTTTGGTAGTATCCGTAAAACACCGGAATTTTATTGAATGACTATGATCACTTAGTGACTTACAATTGGCAAGCTATCTTCGGGTTGAGCCATATTATAAAAAAATGCACTATAGAGACTGTTGTCCCAATACTTCTGCATTTTGAATTTGAAGGAAACGCTAGTGGGAGTGAAATGTGGGGCGGCGGCGGAGTCCCCGGGCGCTCTTCCGGCGCTTCCGCCCCGGGCTTTTTACTTCCCGCGAGCTATATAAAACTGAAGTGAATATCATAAAAATATTCTACTAGTTTATACTTACTAGTAAGTCTTCTTCAAATAACTCTTATTTCCTAAAAAATAAGGTCAATTCTGGAATGCTACTTTTTTTAAATGCTGACTGTACTTATACACGTAAGGTGCGATATAGTGCCGTAAAAATTAGAAACAAGTGGAAACTCTTGTTCACTAAGTGGAGGTTTCTACGGGCAGCGGGTGTCACTTGCAATCAGGTGATCCGTCTGGTGGTCTGTCAACATTAAAACAGTTAGCTCTCATGAAGATAGGATTCCAAACATACGAGGGATTAATATAGAAGGCTGATAAGTTGGTACTTTTTCGTCTTTTTTTTTATGATGGTGATAGGTGGCAGACGAGTAGACGGATCACCTGATGGTAAGCGATTGCTGCCGCCTACGGGCCAGTCGAGTCACAAGTGCGCTGGCAACCTTTAAACCCCCCTTTCCCCCGATTGGGCCTCCGGCACCCTCACTCACACAGCACAGTGCTGCTTCACGCCGGTTTTCTTTAAGGTCGTGGTATCACTCCGGTTGAGCCCGCCCATTCATGCCGAAGCGAGAGTCCTACGGTCGTCTTTAGGCTTTTTAGTACTCTGCTCTTGGCATGAACAATACACTCCGTATTAAGAAAATAGAAAAGTGTCGAAAACCCTGTCGCCCATGTGGCACTTGCTAAAAGCGAGTACGTATTAGCTCCGATTTTCACCACAAGCCAAATCTGATTTACAGTATTGTACACATGCAGAAGGCGCGTTCCTTTTCGCAATACCAAACAATGAGGATTAATCAAAAACCAATGAGCCTTACCAACAATAGCCATCGCCAACATCCGTACAGATCCAAAAGTGTTTTAAGTGCATGTTATCCGCGGCGGGTGCCCGCCGCGTGCCGTCAATGCGTGGCGGCTGCCGGGACGATATTCATAAATTCATCGCGCAAGGACGTTCGAAACATACAGCCACATACAGCTCAGGGTACGTGGCAACCGTGTTGTCAACGCGTTTTGGTTTTTCTTTATTGGACTCTGTTATTCTGGTCTGTTTGCCAATGTCATGTGTAGTTTATTGAAAAAAGTGCGACAGTCAGTCGTACACACTCAATAAAACTGAGTATCATCCAACCGATTACGGCTACGGTGGACGATCGTAACGATTAGCCACGTACGCAGGATATATTATAGTGCCCAAGTGTGTGCGCAAACAGAAGTGCACCCTCTATTCCCTTACCCTCGTATTCCGGTAGGACATCCAACGTGACACGACCGAAGAGGGATCTGGTGCAGGACCTTACGGCTTAACGTGCTTTCCGAGACACAGAGATACAATACCGCCAACTTCCAGACTCCGGGTTAGCCCGGAGAATTCACTAAGAATTTCTTATCGAAAACTTAGGTACAAATTTTTGGCCCGAACCGGGGATCGAACCCGGGACCTCTTGCGCAGCCGTCGCTTTAAAGTGCGACCCACTAACCAATACGCCACCGAGGCAGTCAATAAAACTAATAATGGTAGATACATGCACGTATATTTGTAAATTCTAGAGGTGCATGCTCGGATTCGAACCTACATAAGTGCAACATACTAAAATAATATAAAATTCGAACGTTCGACGCTTATGAAAATAGTGCTAAATCTAGCACCGAAAGCGTTAATTTGGCAACACTGGAGTCACACTATTACATAATCTGTGACAGGGTGTTAGTGTGGGATACCACGATTCGAACCTATATTAGTAATAGATGCTAAATATAAAATTAGAGCTTTCGTCTCATATGAAAATAGTGCTAGATCTAGCACCTAAAGTTATATATTTGTGTATAGCATTTTGTTGCAATTTATTCTTTAGTGCATTTATCGATCGATGCCGATATTACCAAGCAACTGCTTTACAACCGATTAGCAAAAGATCGTGGGTTCTAGACCCACCCTGACGAGAAATTTTAAAGTGCAATATTTACGAAAGTGTTAAGTTGGCAACACTGGTAGTTACTATTCCATAATCTGTGGCAGGGATGCACGTGCGCGGGGATACCACGCCGCATCTAATTATTCGCAGCGTTCGTGACCTCCCTCCAAAATCATCTATTAACTTTTTAATAATGAAAGTTGTGGTTGTGTCAATTATTTCTTTGGCGGGGTCGCTGCGGGCCTGGGGCACTACAAGTATGCCACTGATGTATTTGAGTATGCCAGTAGGTACTGAGTAGGTAGGTAATTAGTGTTGTCACGAAATTCTAAAAAGAAACATTTTAAAAATATGTACGTAACCGTTTTACACTAATACATGTGAGGGTGCCGGAGGCCCGATCCGGGGGAAAGGGGGGTTTAAAGATTGGCAGCGCACTTGTGACTCAACTCTGAGTTTGAGGCGGAGGCAATTGCTTACAATCAGGCGATCCACTCGTCGCTCGTCTGCCACCTAGGGAGCGTTCAAGTATTAAGTAACGCAATTTTTGAGGATTTTTCGAACCCCCCCCTCCCCTCCTGTAACGCACCGTAACGTTTCTCTGTACCCCCCTCCCCCCTCTCTAAACGTCACGTAACACTCAAGTGACCAGAACAAATTAAAAATGAAGACTAGACTAATACAATCGAGGGATTCCCCGTAAAACGTAAACGAAAAGGGTTGCAAATTTGGAAGTTTATAAAAAAAATAGGGAATTAACCCTAATTTTTTTATTCAAAGAAAGAAACATTGTTACGTAATACGTGTAGTGAGAAAGACCCCCTCCCGCCCCTGTAGCGCATCGTAACGTTTTACGAGACCCTCCCTCCCCCCAAATTACGTTACATAATACTTGAACGCTCCCCTATCACAATTACAAAAAAAAAGATATTAAGACCTACGAAACCTAACTTATTATTTTGTTAATGATTAGGTTCCCAATTAAATTACATACTTATCTCAAACGGAATGGAACCCCAATAAGATCACTTTGTACTTACCTATTTCGTCAGCCTACGTGTCAAAAAGACCCTTCAAAGTTAAGAAGTTTAGTATTTATGTACTTATTCCCTTTGATTTTTCATTTTAAAAACCCGTAAAACATTGTTTTTACTATTTTAACTCTATGTTAATAAATAATCCCGATGGAAAAATATACTACTTATCGTATTTTAATCAAAAAGAATGACAATTAAATCACTAAGGTGACCATGAGTACATTTTCCAAACATGTACGGAGTCACTATGTTTCAATCTATTCTCACCTTAATGTCAATCACGTTTGGTTCACTAAACGAGCAACAGCTTGTAGTTGGTAACCTGTCCTGTCCTGTGGTGTGGCTGTCTGTACAATTCATTCGACTGTTGTTCAGCTAACGCAGCATTGGTGTACACGTTTTTTACGACATTCCCCTTTAGTTTAGGGTATTTATCACAGGGCTCGGGACATCTCGTGGGGGTGTGCGCCCCCCGCGGGGCCCTGATGATGAGTTACGGGAGCGCGCCGGATCTCGGAAGTCTGCCCCCGTCCCGCCTCGCTTCCGACGGCCGACCCGGTGATTGGGCCAGCAGTATTTCATAATTTATTGGCAAAGAAAAAATATAGATTTAGCCCTCTTTTTCTTAGCGATGGAGGGCTACCTTAAGGGGAAAGTGAAAATATATAACTTGTTTTCCGGTACATTTTCAAAGAAAGATCTAGAGATGATAATCGTAAGAATTTAGGGCTTCTCATGTCTTTTTTCCTATCAGGACACTTTGCAGATTATTTATTTATTTATTTTATTAAAGGAAACATATGTAGGGTAATTCCGGGGGAGATGGCCGTACGGGGGAGATGACCAATCGAAAAAAAATCACCAAATAATTCCCATGTGACACTACTTACAATTTAGTTTGGTTCAGGTGACTGTGGCCAACAAGTGTCTGTTATTTTTTTTTTGAAAAAAAATAATAATAGAAATTTGAGTAATTTCACTTTATTTTTTAATGACACATTCGACTTAAGGTAAGGGGTTCATATATTAAGTGCTCACAAAAAGGTTTTGAAAGTTGTGTCTGATTTCGTGGTTTCCTGTTGAAATACAAATATTCTCAATGTTCTATCCTCAAAATTACCTTTGAATTTTAGGAGTTGTGGTGTTTACGTAGGCTAGCTACCTCATCCGGAAAATCGGGAGAAATGGCCATAGTATTGATTGGATAGATAGCTATCAATTTTATGTCTAAATTGGGTTTTACGTTTCATCTACTTAATTTTCTACTGATGTCTAACCAATACGAATGGAAACCGTCATCAACCTTCGTTACCAAAAGCAAAATTAAGATTGAGACTAACTAAGGGAAGATTTGATTCAATGTTATATTTGGATGTTCTGGGTGCATGAAAATTGTACCGAGTTTGAGCACATGTGTCATAAGATTGCCGTTGTAAGAAAAAAAAGCAGTCCATAGATCTCAAGGGCAAACAAAAGGCAAAGAGAGTACCGGTCATCTTCCCCCAGCCTCTATGGCCGTCATTCCCGGACACTCTGGGAGAGATGGCCAATCGTAGATTTATTTTAAAGTTTAATATTACGTGTTTTTACAATATTTAAAGTGACTTATTGTTGATTTCCAATAATTATAATAAGTAAAGTTTAATTTTCTTTATTAATTATTGTTTTATTCATCATAATTCCTTCACACTACAGCCTTCAAGTTACTAGGGCCATCTCCCCCGGAATTACCCTATAGCTTTTTATATATTTCATTATTAAACTAAGTTATAATAGATATTACATTAGCCTTAACAGTTTCCAAAGTTAAGTTGTACACAATACAATTCTGGTAAGACAGACACCTAATTCGGTAAAACTAAAGATGAAATAATATAATACTGGGTGAGATGAAATAATATATACTTAAAAAATTCGAAACACCATGGTAAAGCCTACATTACTCGTGCATTGATCTAAGAAGACGGCGGTACTTCGCCAGCTCCTCGTGGAATATTCTATACGAATGAAACTCTTATTATATGCACTAGTTGTTCTCACAATAAAACTATTTTTAGCGTAATAAGTACGACAAAGAGGTATATGAAACGTATGCTTCTGTCGTGCACCGGGTCGGGGGCACTTAAATGTTATTTTGTTAAGTAAGTAAGGTGAGTCAATTAGATTGTTAATAATTTTGAACAAAAATATTTGATCTCTGAGCTTGCGTCGGGAAGCTAATGATTGGATTGAGTTCATATAATTGTTATTTTAAATCTAAATTTTAAGCATCTAATGAATTTGTTATGTATGACCTCCTCTAAATCTATGTATTTCTGATACTGAGGATTAACAGATGTTTTAGGATAGGGCACGTCTTTGCGTAGTGTTTTAGGC
Source organism: Marasmia exigua (assembly GCA_019059595.1). Lineage (NCBI taxonomy): Eukaryota > Metazoa > Arthropoda > Insecta > Lepidoptera > Crambidae > Marasmia > Marasmia exigua. Next base: position 3,433,273 of record CM032464.1, on the reverse strand, counting down.
CAATAAAATTACACAAGTCCGGTAATCAAATTATATTGGCAAGAAGGTACAAATAAACACAATAAAATAACATAAGCCAAAACAATTGTCACTTAACGTTAACCCTAAACCTTTATTACTCTAAATTAATATATAACACAAAAACTCGTCAGTCAAACAATGTCAGTGGTTGTTTCAAGCGAAACGCTAAATGGGGTCTTATTTCACGTTTATAAAATATTACCTACTTACAATATTTATATTTTTCTTCTTTGAAAACTGATTTCAATTACTTGAGGAGAAGCGCATAGCCTCTATAGACCTGTGGTATAATGCATTTCCTCCACCTAACATGTGCTATGCAGCTATACTACGAAGATGTGAAAGCTACGCTATGAAACTATGTGACTGTTTCCGCCAATACTAAGTTACATAGCTGTGCGAGGAAAATGCGACGCGAGCCTAGGGATCCATAGCACGCGTCCATCACGCATCCGAAGCACTCATCCATAATAGTATGTATTCGTAGCACGCATCCATAGCACGCATCCGTAGCACTCATCCATAATAGTATGTATTCGTAGCACGCATCCATAGCACGCATCCGTAGCACTCATCCATAATAGTATGTATTTGTAGCACACATACATAGCACGCATCCGTAGCACACATCCATAATAGTATGTATTCGTAGCATGTATCTTTACATACAAAAATTTCATAACTTAGTTGAACCCGTTTTCACCACCTATGCAATGTGGACCAGTGAACATGATTGGTGGATATTAGCCGCATCTATAGTAACATACCGTATCACAACTTTGGTGGAAAGGTACCCAAAGAATAGCTATAACGAAACATATTATTGGACAACAAACTAGGAGCTTCAATTACCAGGTTCACCAGAATATTTTAAAGAAAGTATATAAAACTATGAAACAAATAATTAAAAGTAAATGATTAAAGATAATATTACAGTAATTTATAATTAATAATACAAATATAATAATAACATAACATAAATATTAAAGCGCGAAGCGTTGTCTATAATATAAATCTTAATATAGATATAAAAATTATAAATAGATAAATTATAAACATTATATTATGATACTTGTAGGAACACAATGTGATAATATTATGGGTCCTATTCTCTCCAAAATGTTTGCAGTGCCCTACAGGGTCCATATTGTAACGTAAAATACTCTAAGCTAAGATCTTTGTTCAACATAAGAGAAACCAATAAAGATATTGAATTGAATTGAATGGTTTTATATCCTGCCTAGAGGCAATTACAGACATGCTAAGGAACACAAAGACTTAAGTACTTAAATTATAATGTAGCCCAAAACAAGCACATTAAGTGAATTTAAAAGGCGACGTCTCAATCGATGGTTCCGCCGATACCTATGCAAATACCAGGGAAGAATGCATTTTCATGTTCGGTTTCTGCTACGCGACGTGACTACGAGAGCACGCGTCCCGTATCAGTGACTCGACGTGTGGCCGTCACACCTTCCTCCTTATATTGGGGAACCTTGTTGCCCTATAATAAGGTACAGTATAGAGCATCATTTTTTTATACAGGCATTTGTTTTGCGTCATTTCACTTTATTTCTCTATCGCTTCCGTGTTTTGTGACTAAATTCACACCACGTTCGACTTTTGAAATTTAAATTTGGAACTTTGAAGGGAGATAAGAATGTAAATTCTAATCACCATACATACAATAGGTAAAGTTTTTAGAAAAGAACCGTCTACTTACTTACTTAATTACGTGTTACCTACCTTCGACTGATCCACCCGTGGCTTCTCGATGTATAAGTTACTCTACGGCTTCTCGCATCCTGCTCCAGCCAGCTATCAGCCGTCTTGTGCAAATCGTCACTCCACCTGGCATTAGGGCGTCCTTCATAACGTTTGCCCAGTCCAGTCGCGATCTCCGCAGAACCCGTTTACCCCAATGCGATATTGATTTGTATTATACCGTGATCATCATCGGATGCGCATCTTATCTGGACTGGCGTCTAGTTGTCCCCAGGACCTTTTTGCGGTCCGTTTATAACAATACGGTGGACATAAAACACTCGAGTTTTATAATTTGCCGTTTCTAATAAATAAAGATTTCAGTCCTTACGGACTGGTGTCTAAAAAAGACCGCCCGGGCTGCATGCATTAGAATCCTGACTCTATTGTATTTTATCATACATTCTTTTTTGCACCTCTTCGGAATATATTTGCAATTTCATTTATACTGTATTAGTATGGCGGTTTTTGCGTAACGCTGATTGCTGCGTCTATCTGATGTTGAGATTATTTTACGATTTTTGTTGGAATTAGCATTGTGAGGGAAAAAGTGGGGGGACTTCCTGACTTGTGGCATGCATAAGTGGGTATGTTTTTCGTCCATAATATATGACTGCACGCACAATGACTGTTAATATTGATACTTTGCCGTAATGTTATGGTAACGCATGTGGACTTAGTTACTTTTTCCGTTGGTAATTTATTAATCACTACCTTTATCGCCCATTCTGAAATTTTCCATTCCTTGAAAGTATGTTTTTCTAGTAAAATTATGATTGATTCTAATACCGAAATTCAATCAACTAAGCTTTTGATCATCTTAATTAATTTTATAAGTAGATAGGATAGGATAGGTAAGTAGATAAGGCTACAAATAAGTAGGTACAACGTCACCTCCTGGTATCGCAGCAGCGTCGACGATGCAGCTAACGACAGAGATCCTAGGTTGCGTAGTTTGGTAAGTTGCTGCATGTCCCCTACTTACTTATACAAGTCTTTGGTACGTAGGTACACTAGGCTGATATTTAAGTAAGCTACGCTTACAGTTTTTGGCACTGAAGGCCTATTCTCGTGTACTCGATCCGGGTTTCAAACATTCGTCCATATTTCTTTTATCTAGACTTCAAAGACTTCAAAGTCAAACAAAGGTGACGCCTCCTGGTATCGCATTAGCAATCGCTTACAGCCTAGAGCAACAACCGTTTACTTTTACATAGATGTCATTTTTTTATGTCAGAAGAGTAGACGGATCATCTGATGGTAAGCGTTTACCGCCGCCCGTGGACACCCGCGTGACACAAGTAGAGTCACAAGTGCGCTGCCAATCTTAAAGCCTTTCCTCCGGATTGGGCCTCCGGTACCCTCACTAACGCAGCAAAACAGGGCTCTCCCACGGTCATGACTCGGTTTTTTGTCGTGTGAATATTAGTTTTCGAATTTTAATACCTATTTTAATATCTGAGAGTATTAATTTTAAGTTTCCCCTAAAGGTTATCTAGAAGAAATCGCTACATGCGGCAAGCATTGGAGTGACAGCACAGTTTTAGGAAAAGACTGACCGTATTTATCTACTAAACAGATACCTTACCTTACCTTACCTTTTTTCACTAAAATCAAGTAGGGCTTTTAGTGTTCAACGCCCGGAAAGTCGGAACAAACCACGGGACCAATGTCCACGAAGGATCTCGCCGCAGACCGTTCAGGGCGAAGAGGTTCGCCAGCACGGCCCCTTTTCCAACACACCGGTCCTTCGGACCCAGGGCCTCTCCCACGGCCCACCAACTCAACTCCCCGAGTGGCACCCACACTGCTGGCTGCAGCGCAAGTACTACCGGGAAGAGGACTGCGGGTACCCTTCCCCAGTCATACACTGCTGGCCACAGTGTATGAGTAAGGAAGGTTGGGGTAATAAAACCTGCAGGCTTCCAAAAACGAAGCCGCCGCAAGACCCAACTCCGCTGGATGCGGAGCCGAAAAATTGCCAACGCCGACCTACCATTAAACCTTCTTGGCTAGAAGAATCCCAACGCAGGACATCTAAACTGGGCCTTTCGGCCACTGCGCCCGGAGGCGCTCCACTCCGGTGGGGCATACGACAAAACACTCTCACTACTAGGATAACCAGAGTGAAGCCGGACAGGGCCCCGGACAAATGGGCCACAGGAAAGGGGGTTTTCCCATTTGACCCAAACCGTGAGGCCGGTCATAGGCCCCGCACGGGGCAAGTTCGACCACACCTCCCCCCCGTGCGTGCGTCCGTCGGCGGTCGGATAGCAAAAGGTGTTGAGGGCACCATTTTACTATCCGCCGCTGCCCGGGGAACACCGGACCCCGCGGTAACCCTTTCTGCCTGAAACCAACCGCGGCTGGAATAAGAACAGAACCGATTACCAGCGGGGCCACACGTGGAGGTTACCTTACTCTATGGTAACCTTTAATTCTTGACCGAATTAGGATCGGGCGCAGTTAGGGTGTTGCATAATGATTTTGGTTTTGCACTTTATGCAATAGCTGCTACTTTATGGCAACAGCCAAATTTTATAAATGACAATATTAGGACAAAGTTATCATTATTTATAAAGCCAAAAAAGTTAGAATTTGACATCATATAAAACACCTATAATGCGGGCGCAAGAATATTACTAATTATCTGTCACTTCGTTGTTTCTCCGTGGACTTGCTTGGTTTGACGAGTCAAATCATACTAATTTTGTTTAAAATAAAATATTTTTTTTGTTTTTACACAGATACAATTTGACAAGTGACAAAATTAACAAAACACAATCGAACTTCTATAAGAAAAGAAAAGTTATATTCTCTATTTAAACCAATGAGGTTTTATACCTCCAAAAACGGCGTGAACACGCGCTTTGAGAAGATTCAAAGATTTCGTGCCATTTTGTTTGTTTTGTAATTCATTTATTAGAAAATAATTTATCTATTTTATTTAGTCATTTTGATCAGTCGGACTAACTTGTTAGGGATATTAAAACTTTCTAGGATCTTGTACAGCGCTTCGCGGTCTATGCTGTTATGTAAGTTAGTCCTTTGATCAAAATGGCTACCGAATACAGTAGGATTAGGGTCAAAATAAGCAGGGGCCTAACAGCGGAATTCGATGTCGTAACAGGCCTAAAACAGAGGGATGCCCTTTCACCAATGTTGTTCAACCTAGTGCTGGAATACATCATGAGGAATCACTGTAATACCGAAGATGGTGGAGAGCAGCTCAATGGAAGTCATAAGGTGATAGGGTACGCCGATAACCTTGCTCTGTTAGGGCAGAACGCAGAAGAGGCTAGAGCTCAAGTCCTGGAGAGCGAAGGAGGCAAGGTTGGTCTGAGAATTAACCGTGAAAAAACGGAGTATCTGCATATGAAGAGTTACAAAATTCGTACAGAAACACTAGAAAACCTTCATATGGGGAATAATATGTACAAGGGGACCCGCAAATTTAAATACCTGAGATGTACGATGACCAACACCAATCAGTGAGAAGACGAAATTGAGACCCGTATCCAAACCGCCCTGAGATGCGCAGCATGCCCTTCACAATGTTTTAGTATTCCACGCTGATCAGCAACAACACCAAGATTCGAGTCTATAAAACAGTAATCAGACTGATCTTGAATGTACGGGTGCAAAGCATGGACACTTACTCTCAAGGAAGAAAGTACTCTTAGTTGCGGAAACGGAAGATTCTACGGAAAATACTCGGGCCAACCAGAGGAGAGGACGGCCAATGGAGGAGGAGAAATAACAGGGAGATTGAAGAGTTATTCTTAGAACCCAACATAATTGGACAGACCAAATCAGCTAGACTGCGTTGGCTTGGCCATCTGGAGAGAATGCGAGAAGATCGAGCAGTGAAAAGAGCATACATAGGACGGCCAAATGGGCGGTGTCCGGTTGGACGTCCGAGGTATCGCTAGAGGGACGAAGTAGAATAAGACCTGCTAAAGCTGGATCGACGATTGGTCTGCCGTGGCTCAAAACAGAGCGAAATAGCGACTTGTTGTGTCGGAGGCCAAGAACCCGCTACGGGTCGTTGAACCATTAAAAGTAAGAAAATATTAGAAAAGTATTTTCAGGATTTGTCTCCACCCGATATTTAGCACAAGCTTCAAGTTACAAAAAGTCTTTTTACTTGATTATCAGGTATGTGTACTAACCTTCTCCTATATTCCCTATGATTCCTTACTTTGAAGATTAAAACATGAATGTAGATAACTTTACATTACACTTCACTAATTAGTGTGTAACTACTTACATACTGCACATTACTCGGTATTAAAACGCTCGCGAATACTATTAATAAACTCGACAAGCCTCGTTTTTTAAATCTCGCTCTCGTGTTTAAATAACCCTAATCATGTGACAGTCTCATAAGCTACTATTAAAAGAACTTCCATTTAATGCTTTCCTGTATTTTTTTCAGGGTGTTGGTTGTGGCGAAATCATAGTGCGGCGCGACGACAGGCAAAGGATTCCCGCATGATACGATCTGCAGTCTGCGAGAGGAGACACTTATTTATGAGGACTAATTTATATTAGTCCATGGTAGGTATACAAAGTCTTCGAAAGGAACTATGAGACTACTTGCCTTATTGTTATTTGTTTTAACGTGTTACGACGGCGTTATCACTACAGCTACGGTGAGCAGGGTGCCCGTATATCTCTTTGTAAGATAAGATTTGTCTGCGAGTGACGCCTTATTGGTTGAGTTGTTTGCTGTAGCATCAACGACTCGAACAGGAATCGAACCCAAAGTCCCACGCTTGAGCATAACATCATAGTCAGTGCGCTATCGAGGTCTTCAGTGAGTTGCTTCACTGTAATTTATTTGAGGGTGTTGCGGCGTCGCCACAGCGGCAGCGACACGCAGGGCGTCGGGAATTTCTCGGGAATTTCGGGAAGTTTATTTGTTGTGTATCATATAACGTATCTTCGAAATAGTTGCAGTACCTTGGGCTTTAAATTTATCAACAGAAACCAATTACGTAACATGAAAAGTAATGTAGAGTAAAAGCAGCAAATGAATTTCACTCAATTTTTAGATACGTAGGTACCGCGTTGTTATGTCTGAAGTAATAAATGTTCCTATTTCTATTCATTTGTTCAACGTATCCCGACGACGCTCGGGCAGGGCGGCAGGGCGCCGTGCATCCCCATGCAAGATAAGATCTGCAGTCTGCCGGTGACACCTGGCCCCGCCCACTGCAACCCCTGCTCGCCGGGCTTTTTGTCGCCACATACGCCGTGACGTCATCAAATAATAGGGTGAAACCCGTTGAGCAATGGCCAAGAATATGACATAAGTAATAGAGGTTGGTAATCTAATACTTTTAACTCTGGTTCTACGTTAAGTGGTTTGAATCCGAGCATGTACCTCTGGACTTTCAAATCTATGAGCATATTTATATCATTAGCTCGGCGGTGAGGGAAACATCGTGAGGAGACCTGCACGTCTCAGGATCATTTCTCTAAACTGTAGATACCTACAATATTTGAGATAATGATTAAGAACGTGTAACCATGATCCAGTTGGTCTGGTTTCCCCTGTCGAAGGGTTGCGAAGGTCACCATATAACAAGAACTATCCTTAAAATCTCTTGTTATATTGTGACTCTACTATTATAGCGTCTCTTTATTTTACATTAAATTTACAGTGCAGTAAAAATAGGCAATACCTAGTTTATTTGCTAAATAGATATTTTCATAGCCTAACAATAATAACGTAGTTCTAGGTAGAGGATTTAGTTTTACTATTGGGTTAGGTGTACAACTAACCCAATAGTAAACTAAATCCCACCTAGTACAAAATAGGTTCTACTTCGTAATCGGGAAGGCGATAAAGTACACAAGATAACTGCAACAAAGCATTCGCAACAAACGAGAATAGTCCGAGTCACAATCAATTAAACGCCTAGCGCATACCCGCCGGTGCGCGCGCGCATGCGGGTTCCGTGCGCAGCCGCACTAACTTAGTCAGCCAATTACCTCAGTGTTCTACGTCAGCCGACCGCTCGTTCCTCTGCCAACGCAATATGTTAACATATTTTTTAATTTCTCCACCGGACAGCTAAAGAGGCAATCGCGAGTGCATGCGCAGGAGTGAGATTTATAATAAGAAAACGCTCCTACCGCGCATGCACCATAAGGATCTATAAATCTTTTAAGTACTGCATCGGCCAATCCCTGTTGAGAAACGATAAATCATCCCCGCGGACAGTAAAGTCGAATCGAATACGATCGCCGTCTCCCTCGCACTCAGCGGCTCTTACGCCGTTTAGATCATTTATCATTTCTGCCTCTCGTTCCTTCTCAATGATAAATTCAATTCTCTTTTGGAATATGATTGTTCCTCGTTTTGTTATTGTGGTGTTTTATTGTGGGTATCGTCACGGAGTGAGTTTTTTGATCGGAATCCGATCGAAATGATCGCGAGAATTGGATCTCCATTTTAGATTTGGTGGTCGGGCGATCAATCTTACAGCCCTCGATGGTCGATGGGCTCTTGTTTACGATTGATTCGGGAAAAAATTACGCATTGTTATGCGATTTCGAATCATCACATTATGTCGGCTGCACAAAAGATTCGTTAATTGGATTAGTGAGGGCTTTGCAGCCCTGTGATAGAGATACGACTTGCTAAGTTTGAAGCATATCACGTTGCTCTCTAGTCTTTGGTAACTCGATTTTTTCTATTGCTAATGTTCTTCTTACTTTTAATATTCATCATTGTACCACTACCATTTTACCACTCCACTACACAGATCGAAGCTGACACTAATTTGTGATACAGTAAAAATGCAGAAATTTTGAAATTGAAATATGTTTTTTCTTTATTTTTCGCTATTTACAGGGCTGTAGAAAAGACAACAATTCCTCTTAAAATAACTTAAAATACATCGTGCTTTTCAGTCATTTATTTATAATATATAGACATAGGTTCAACTTTATCGTTCTCTTTATCTAAAATGTCGGTCCGTGAAAAAATAGTACTACTATGACATACATAATATAATTACAATCATACGTCTGGATAGGCTGCACAATAACATAGCAACTACATACGCGACTCATTTACAATAAAATCAATCCCTTATTTCTACTATCACTGGGCTTTTATAATTTATTTTTACACGACATTACCTATCTTAAAGTTACTTTACACGAATTTTACAACCTATAAATCGTAGTTTTATTAGACTTCGGTGCTTTGGCCATGCTGATCATTATAATTTTATGTTATAATACAAGGCTTCCTTTCAAATATTTCACTAAATTATCAAGCGAAGACAATGTAAGTAGGTAAGTAAATAGTTATTAATACACTTTATAGCTGACTCTGATATTTATACATCTTAAAATTTCATGTCTTCGCGAGTTTCAATATTGTAAGGGAATTTATTTAGGAATTTCTTATAATAACAATACAATCGTTTGTACATCGCAGCTTATTCTAGGTAAAGGCTGTAATAAATCACTGTCAACATTGCCGTTGACAAAATGTACTCTGCACATTGTGGCGCATCACAAAGCGTCACCCTAGCGGACAATACCCGTAGAAACTCACCAAATTAAAGGACATCTCAGACTTTGTTTACGGAAAATATACAACACGCTGTAAAACATTCAACTTGTCACTGTCCCGCCTCGTTGTCTTGCGTCAACAACAGCCAATACACCCTATTGTACTACACCGTTACAAATCTCAAATAATTCTCTAGAGACAGTCAGTAGGACACATTAATTAAAACTTCAGGACGGCTGTTGTCTGGAACATTAGGATGGTCGGAGTTATGTACGGACTAATTAAATATCATAAATAAGCGTAATGCACTTTTGAAAGCACTAATTATCCGGAAGCGCTTTAGCGAACTTTTCATTCCACGTTGGCAAGCTGCGAACTAATTCTCTCTCGATTCTCACAGAAACGTTTACATTTTAGTAAACTGGGGTCTGTCGCCGAAGCGTCGAATGAAGAGTTCCCTAAGCGCGGTGCGGTCAGTATGCGGCGGCCGCGCCCGAGTGGTGCATCAAGTGGTGGTGGTGGTAGGACTCCTGCGTCGGACACCACCAGTCCGGGACCCCGTGCGGGACCGTCGGCGCCGGCTGCTGGAACTGCGCCCAGTGCCCGCCAAAGCCTAGCTTATTGTCCATGACGCCGTTGCCGCCGATGTTCGTTAGATGCGGTTGATTGTGGTGGGGCGGGGCGGGTGGTCTCTCGTATGATTTTTGGTCGTGCGGGTTGAGGTATTTGTCGTTGAGGCTTTCTAGTTTGTCGGTGATGGAGGGGTGATGGTGCGGGTGGTGCGGCGGGTGCTGCGGGGGCGGGGGCGGCAGCGGCGCGGGCGGGCTGGCGGCGCCGGCGGTGACGCTGACGCTGCCGGCGGAGGAGGAGTCGTCTGCGTCGCTGTCGTAGCGTGGGGACGCGTCGCCGGCGGCGCCGTGCACCTTCATGTGCTTGCGCAGCGACGACGGGTGCGTATAGGACTTATCGCAGCCGTGCACGCGGCAGTTGTACGGCTTGTCCGACGTGTGGACGTGCGAGTGCTTCTTCCTATCTGACGAGTTGGCGAAGCGCCGGTCGCACCCCGCGTACTCGCATTTGAACGGCTTTTCGCCTGAAAACAAAAAAAAGGTATTTAAAACTTAAATTACGTAACTTTATTTTTATTATTACTCATTGTACTGTCTGTTGTTTTTTTATCATTTTTGTATTTTGTTTTAGTCCATTAAGAAACATCTATCTATAACATATAACTCAAATTCTAAACCATCATATTGTAAATGTTAGTTACAAAATTATGGTTTAGAATTTAAGTTTCATGTAAAAGAGTTCGTTTATAACTCAATTTACTCTATCATAATAATGCCACACACACACGATAGTGTGAATGTAGTGTTTGAGCCTACCAATTCCTATTTAGGTGGTATTTATTTAAAACTATAAGCAAGTGTTGCACAAAAGATTTCTTATAATAGGCGAACTACACACTGGCTGAACATAAAATGAGAGATGTGTTATTGTCTTGAAATGTTTATTGCGACTGCCCAGTCTTTCCCTATTTTCTATACTTATACTTAAGACTTAACCTACTACACTACAAGGCCATTCTCTAACACTCAACCTCTAGTCATAATACCATATCTTATAGTATTCTTAGCTGTTAGCAAAAAAAAAGTAAAATTAGGATTCCAATGTTCCCTGGGGCGTGCTGCCAACCTGAACCGATATCAAACTCATCTCTTACTGAACAAGAAACATATTCCAAGCACAGCCTAAGACTAAGCTCGTCCTTATGAGTAAGTGTTTCTGCCCACAGTTTTATTCCCCACATCACATTTCAATCGCGCCCGCGGAATAAATCACCGCAGTAGACCGACCCGCTTCTTTCTGCGAACGATCGAGCGCCGAACGCGAATGTCCAATCACGTCATAAATAACCAGATTTGCTCGTTGTTTATAGTTACGAGTACAAATAAATATTCACAACAATTGCACGGGATACTTAACACGGCCATAAATCATATTTATAAGAAGACTTTGTCATAGTGCCCTATAGAGGGTCATGGTAGCGATACCGTGCGAGATTCGACTCTAACGTATGGCATGAAGACGTGTGAGCGTGACAGATGAAGAAATTCTGATGTTTACGGCAAAAGGATTTGCTTCTGATCGGGCGGACAATCGGGTAATCCCTGGAGAATCCAGGGTACAATAGGGAATCTGATGTGGAATGAGGGTTTACGAGGCAAACTATTTTCTACAGAACAGTAACGTACCGCAAGGTAGTGGAAAATATTTAGGTAACATTTGAATGTTTTAGAGATTATCAGACCAAATTATTAAAATATTCCGAGATAACTTTTTTTTATGTGATAGGTGGCAGACGAGCAGACGGATGACCTGATGGAAAGCGATTGCCGCCGCTCATGGACACCCGCGAAACCAGTGGAGTCACTAGTGCGTTGCCAACCTGGAAACCCCTCTTTCTCCCGGATTGGGCCTCCGGTTCCCACACACACGCAGCGAAATACAAGTACAGTGCTGTTTCAAACCGGTTTTCTGTGAGGCCGTGGTATCACTCCGGTCGAGGTGGCCCATTCATGCCGAAGCGTGGCTCTCCCACGGTCAAAACGAATCATAAGTAATCTAATTTTAAACTAATCATAATTATGTCTGTTGTAGGTACTATTTAATACTTGGGAACTTCTAATGGAGACAGGATAACATTAATTGAGAGTATTCTATGCATGCCGATAGAAACGTTCTAATAATAATAATATCCTCCAAACCGATATTTCGGTCATGGCGGCCAATCTCAGCGATCAGCCATCGACGAAGGACATATTATAGTGCACAAGTATTTGCGCAGACACAAGTGCATTCTCTATTTCCGTACCCTCTTATTTCGATTAAACGACCGAAGAGGGATAAGGGCGCAGGACCAACGGCTAAGCGTGCTTTCCGAGTCACGGGGGTACAAGACCGCCAACTTCCAGACTCCGGGTTGACACTGAGAATTTCTTAACGGAAAAACTCAGGTACAATTTTTGGCCCGACCCGGGGATCGAACCCGGGACCCCAAGCGCAACCGTCGCTTTAAAGTGCGGCCCACTAACCATTGCGTCACCGAGGCAGTCAGAACCTTCTACCTTGTTAACAAAGTGGTGATAGAGTTTAGAAATGGTTGAAAATTAGCTCTCCATAACTTATATTTGTTATTCATAACCCCGACTTGTGTAAATAAAAATAATAAGGTATAGCAAAAAATCAATAAGTGTTGAGATATGGGCGTTGAATATCGCCATCGACCCCATTTTTTGCGTATAATTTTTTCCGCATCCAGGTTCCCGCATTGATGCATTCCTCACGAGCGCACCGAAACGTGTGAGTAACATTCAATAAAATACATCAGAAGTAGGTTCGGCTAGTGTGACCGCGGGACAATGAACTTTTATTGTCATGTTTACAAATAAACCTCTTCGGTGTAATCCTGCCTTTGTGTTTGAAACTTGAGGATCGCTTCGAGCACAGATGCTAATCTCAAGTGTCTGTTAACGTGGCGAGAATAGGGCTTTTTACGCGATCCCTCACCGCAACGTGTACTATGCCGTAATCTGAATGAGGATCACACATTCAGCAGCTTTCATTCAATGCTTTACTTCCTTTGAGATCCACGCTTGCGCGTATTTAGCAACTACTTTGTATGCCTTATTACAAATGTATCAATTCATGACACTGGGAATTGGACCACTCGGATTTTTTTCTCAAGTGGCCGTGGAGAGGATGAATAGAAATAAACAACAAAATATGCCAGTAGCAAATGTTTATGAAATTAAGATGCTACATGCGTTTCGTTCTACGGCTAATAGAATGTGTTCCAAAGCAATACGTTTTTTCTCACAATATAGGTCAGTTTTCAAAATACGGTCGATGATACTAGGATACGTTTGAAAAAATACATATAGGTATGCATCTAAATGTAAAATTAATATTGAAACAGTTGAGCTACTAGTTGGATTGAGATCTTTGGTTAGTATAAGTTGAAATACCATTAATTCTGCTTTGTTTAATGTGTCTTAATTGTTTAATGTGAAATTGACTCTCCACGCCAGTAGCAAAAGAAACCTTTTCACCTAAAGGTCAAAATAAGAATTAAAGATAATCTGATCCCGATTACAGCGACAAAAACGTCTTGATCGTCGCTAATGAGCTAAATTCGAGATAAAGACCCCACGAACATGTGTCACCCGTCTAATTACTAATCGGGCGACTGATCTCGGGACAAAAAGGATCGAAGACGAACACTATTAGACTGATGCTGACGCGGTATCGGCGCACGCGCCGCGCCGACACGCCACGCTCTTAGGACGAACAAAAATGGTTGCAATTTTGGAATGGAAGCCTCCAGGATGTGATTTTGTTTTTTTATTTAAAAAGGTTTAAACATTATGTATTGCAATGCAACGGAACGGAATGAAAATTACCTAGAATTAACTTGGAACCTAAAAAGTAATCTTTTTTAAAGTAAGGAAAAGGTCACTGCATTTATTAGCTTTTTTAAAGGTCAAAAAGCTCTTAATATAATTACATTCATGACATCGTAGATACTTTTTTGTCACAAATACCAATTGAACGTGTTTACAATTAAGTTGTTCAAAAAAAATCAGCACTTTGGAGGATTGAGTTTAAAAAAAAGATACTTTGTTTTAAAAAAAGGCACATCGACATGCAGCTCTGTAGCTATTGCGCCATTGAAATCATCAATTTGCTTTAATTTATGTAGGCCACGTTCTAGATTTGACTAATAATTCTGTCATCATCAAGCATCTCCAAAGTAGGTACATCCAGATCAGATAATGTAGTTGAATGTAAGCTTCAAGTTTTTATATTAATCTTGATAAAATACGACATGGATTGCTTATTTAGTGCGGTATGTTAGATGGAGAGATACGTTCATGGCCATAACAATTTTGACTTTGATTGCCTCTTAATATAAAATTTGCTTTAGTATCCAGTCAACTAATTGATGGAGGTTAAGTGGAAACTATTTTGATATTAGTTACTTTCTACTTAAAGGAAAATGTGATAATATGATCACTTTATTGATATATACTATGTCAAATAATAATGAAATAAGGTGATAGGGTTCTTCATAAGCAGAAATAGTATCTCCTGAAATAAGTACAATAGATTCTAGATAGGATGGCGGATCTATTCAGGATGGTGTTACTGCTAAATTATTAATTACTTTGAAATTATAATTTATTCGAAAGAATTTTCTCCAATCTTTATCGACGTTCCAATTTTATCTAAGGACCAAAATTGGAGCGTCGAAAAAGATATTAGAGATATGCCAAAAAAGAGTCTCTTAGATACGTGATATAAACTTGCAACATTTAAAAAAGGCTAAGCTTTTTATGTCCTTTAAATCAGTAATGACATATATAAGTGAAAAAGTAGAGACAATTTAGATACCTACGTCATCGTTACCGTATCGATAGTTTATTAGCAAAAAAGTATGACGCTTAAGCAAATTCCCTCTGCCACACCAAGAAGACTTTAAATATTATAATGCTACAATAAATATATTTAGTGATATGTACAATACAAAAAGAGATACAAGAACACAAACCGGGAATGCGCTTCGTGAATTCGTCGCATGCCACGCCGGGACGCGGCTAGGGTCAGATGTTTATCTTAAACGGCTGTATCACCCGCGGGAGACACTTTTTTGTGTTATTATCGATGTGAAACTTTATCTCGGACTTGTTCGCCCAAAACGTATTTGACGGCTTAAAACTTGAGTGGATTTTTGAGGAGATCGCGTTTGACAAGCGTTTATACGCTTCTTCAGTAGCGATTTATTAAGACGTGTGCAATTGATTGAATAATACGATCTCGATTGATTATGTGATCTTTATAATTATTAGGCATTAAATACCTATAAAACGACTAGTAACTAGATTTTAAATCGAAAACAAGCGTAGCGCAGCTGTTAGAAAATGTGTAGGTACAAAAAACATACCTTTGTCTTTAAAGTAATAAAAACTTAGAAGTATAAAATGAAGTTTGCCCAGTAATGTTTATAGTTTGAAGATAAATTAAAAATTTGATCGGAAGAGATATAAAAAACAAAGTATACCATCGCAATAAAATTAATCAATTTGCAATAACAAACAACAAAAGTGAAATAGTGAACATCTGAGAAGTTGGCACACCGCCTAGACCAAATTACACTAAGGCATCAAGTTACTAAACGCTACTTAAGAGCGCTCCGCTGAGAAAACAGCTTTTTAGAAATAGCACAAGTTGGTGAAATCCGAGATCACGGCCTTTGCACCCAAATCATGGTAAATGGGTTCGAGTGAGTTTGGTGAAACAACAGTCCCGGTTTGCCAGGTGTCGGGTTGCGGAACTCCGTTAAAAACGCTATTTATTATCCCTCGAATCATCATGAATACTGGACCTACTCCGACGACTACTGCGAATCTTGTCATCGCCTTGAATAATAATATAATTGGGTGTCACTTGATACGCGTGCACCTGTTGCGGATATAAAATATCATACATGATTTGTACTCCAAGAATTTCACGATTTGTATGTTATTTGACAATAAAATCAGGTTAAGAAGTTCACCAAATATGAATAAAAATAACAGTTATGTAATGCTACATTACCTATTAATGAAGATTGGTTTGTGTCACAATAACACCATCAAATCCCTACCCAAGTGTATTTCAAACTTTTTACGTAGGTAAAATGTAAAAAGTTTAATATTTATTACAAAAAGACAAAAATAGCAAAGAGCTACAGTTTATTAATTCAATATCTATCAGCGACCGTTAATTGTTTCTATTTATTAAATGCTGCAGAACAACACATTTCAAAGTTAATTCAATCTCCAATACACAGGCAGCTAATGAGTGGCCGATGACTGGCCGTTCACTGGCACTCCCGCCCAGCCCAGACGCAAGCCATGCCCATGTGCCGAACTGAGTTTGACCCGAATTAATAAAACAATCGGAATGTCCAGCGACCGTTATCTACCACGGTGAGCTTTAACTAATTGCTGCAATTATATTCAACTAAATACCTATTATCCATTTAAGTCAAAGTGAACTACATCTTCCTATTAGCAAGGCTAGACAAACACTCCAAACAGCCTCTCACAGCTGTCACAATAATAGCTGATTGACGACACTTCTTCGAAAACCGATTTTCTCTCGCATATTTAAAAAGAATTTCGTACAGCGCGCATAATGATTTATGATCTTCCTTTTATCCGAAACGTATTTCGAATTAGAAAGATATATTAATATCTTCATTTTTTCCACTTCTCAGAGAATACGGCCCTTGTCCGGGGAGCACAAAAAGAATATGCGGGGTCGAGCGAGCGCATTCGGCGCCCAACGACCGTGTGACAAGGTGCTTTATGCGGACGATTATGAGCGGACCGAATAATGTTCCGATACCCGATAAATATCTGCCAACTCATACAAAAGCATCCCAATAAAAATATAATAGTAAATGTAACAACAAAACAAGCCACAAACTGCACAGTCATATCTCGCTGATAAATATAAATTAAAATGAAAACGTGCTTCGTGAGAGTAAGAAGGACGGCGAGCGTACCTCGTGGATGAAAACAAATTAAAACTGGTACAACATTCAAATGCGCACGCGCGTGTTTGTCGATGGCTGGTGGAAAATCTGCGCGCAACAAGCAGCATGGCGGAGTCGCCGGCGCAGCTTTTTTTGCTGCGCTGCGAGACTGCGCTCGCCGTCACAGATTCACAACGACACCGTTCCTGAGGACCGGTTGCTTTCATTACGTTACCTATAATAACTCATTTTTTGTCGCATTTTATTTGCTGTGTTCCAGCAATTACAACCAGAAAAATAAATTAAGACTACCGGCTCACTTAATTATTTAGTGCCTTGCAATGAATATACCGATCGACATAACGTTGAAGTTGTTCAAAATGAATGATTGCCAAGACTTACAAGATCACAGATTCAGCTACAAGCTATAAGAATGAACACTAAAAATGTTATGAAGATAGCTGAAAGAGCTTCACAGACATTTTCTTTTTTTTACGATGAAATAATAGCACATTTGTCCCGTCTCGCCGTGTACGAGTAAATTAAACCGGCCTCCATTGTTCAGGGTAAAGCTGCGAAAACACCATCCGTCTTGCTCTGATAAGTATCTCCTGAGAGAGCAAGACTGAGACAATCTGATCCATAATATATTTTTGTTGAAATAGAAAAGTGGACGAGACGTTTTCTGTTGCTTTCCGGCTCGTAATTGCTTTTTTAACGTTTATGGCTTCGCCGAAAGAGATTTGGATATAAACAATCGTTTTGATGAAATACATCTACACAAAACTTCTGTATTGTCTATACTTAAGTTGTGCAATAAAGTATATCTATCTATCTACATGGATACCGTCAAAAATGCACTTGGAATTTTTTGGAGAAACCGTTTATATTTTCATTGGGGTCCTTGTCTTAAAATACCCATCTTTTGACCAAAACCCCAAATTTGCTAATTTTCGAATACAAAAAGTAACTTTGAGCAATCTAAAATTTTTCACTTCTATGCAGCTTGCTCTGCAATGCAAAAAAATTTTTTGCATGCATTTTGCGGTATTGTGTCATTTAAATATGAATAGTTTCACTGATTAAAAAAAACGTGATATTAAATATTACAAGAATTCAAGGGTGTTTGTCTCTACAGATCCAAAGAGAGATAATTTTGTACCAAGACTTGCAACATGAGCCAATGTATGCGTCCCTGGAGCCTTTGCCCTCTGCGCTAGAGTCTGTGTTAGGAAATTGTTTGATTTATCACTGCAACGTTATAGAGTATTTACCATATTGTATACAGGTATTGTCCAAACCAACCATTTAGAAAAAATGCATTACCTAATTGATGTAAATGTAGCATTGATGAATTTTAGCATTGACGAGGTTCTCAATAAATCATAAAAATGTCACAAATATTCCCGATTCCATGGCTTGTAATTTGTAGGTCAGACGTTTGAATGTATACCTGCACGGTATTCTTCATATTTTCCGAAATCAAGAAGGTATTTTTCGGTTATTTTTTTCGGTCGGGCGATGATGCCGGTTAGTTCTGTCAAAACCATGACGTCTGGATTGACGAGCGAGCCCTCGTTTTGGCGTCTTTTTGTACTTATTCTCGTGCGGCAGGTGCCTTGTACCATATTGTTTATCTACAACTTTGTGGGAACACGTTCGAGATCTTTTTAGTTAAGTCGACACGTCTAGTTTTAATAGACTCGATGATGGATGGCGCGAAGATAAGGTTTCTAATTTTCATTTATCAATTCCGAGCATCTATCAATTTACATGTTGAGATTAAGATGAATTTTGTGAAGACAAAAACTTTGATCATGCACAATGTTAAAAATAAAATTGTAATGCTAAAACATATTGATCGCTACAGGAAGCATTTGATGACCAAATTTCATTATAAACTGGCACAACGCGTTTACAAATACGTTTGGCTGATGAAACATAATAATATTTTAGATTTCAATCAGCTTCGAGAATTTAAGATGAACAGATATCAACAACTTAGAACAAATTAAATTAAACCAACAAAATTAAGATACATTATTTAGAGGTTAAATACAAAAATCGTTTAAATAATCGCATTAATATATATCGGTATCAAGATTCTCGGTATTAGGGTTCATCCTACAGACCGCGGTCGCTAAGTGTAAACGAAATAAAAATATGGATATGGATTCTTTAAATTCAAACATCAGGTTACTACAATTTGACAAATTACCTCATTTGATATTGTTCGATATTGAAGGGAGTATCGATGGTTTAAATTTGACAGATTTGTTTTAATGTGTCGCTTATCGTCACCTCAATGTGTCAGATTTGCAATTTAATTTATCTACCCGAAAAAAGGTAAAAGTTTGTGATTTTATATTATGTCAATTTATATGTAACTATGTTGATAAAAAATATAGGTAGATAGATAAATAATTTATTGCATTAATGGACTCGCATGCATATATAAGATTTTAAACATTAAAATAAAAATACACTATAAAATAAAGAGTTAAGGACACCCTTCCCTTCTTGCAGTGCAAGTGGGCCACAGCTCATGGAGTTTTTACTCAGAGAGCAAAACACTGATTTTCAGCTCAAGCCCTGAGAGTACACGTGGTGCACTACAGACACCGAGTCATGTCATTGATATTATACAATAATTGCTAATTATAATCATCTTAATTTTATAATTATATCCAATTAATTGAATATTGATGACGCTTTATTCAATTAAAATTATTATTAGTCTAAGAATATTATACATTACCAACAAATCATCATATCAAAATGACGAGAACGTTTATAATTAAATTACAAAAAATAATCAAAAACTTCCAAACCCAAAAGTCTATACTAAAAACAACAAGAACACAGTCCCAAACAGAAATGACCTCACAAATCACAAATCTCATAATTTGGCGGCATTGACGCCGTTGACCAATAAATTGCTTAGATAATGTATGTTGAATAGGTCCCGAGGCAGGCTTGTCCTCTCAACGCCTACGCGCATCGTGTGCCAGCCTCCGGGCGCATTTTTGGGACAAACCAATATTTCTAACGAATATTAATAGCTTGCTTTTTTTTTCTTGGTCCTTAATCTTTGTTTCCCGAGACGTGGGCGCATTCTGTGCGAGCCGGACATTCCTCGGGTGTTTGGTGTATTAAGTACCATTTAATTATGGGTGTTTTTACGTTGATGTTAATTATCACGTAGTATCGGGTGTCCAGAGAGGACTTGTAAACGTTTAATCAATCCACTGCGATTATGTAGCTATAATAACACGGTATTCACTGTTATTTTTCTTAGAAATTTTACTATAATTAAAAACTAAAAAAACTAAGAAATGCCTTTAATTAATCATTAATTGCAAATAAATGTACGATTTACCCACTTTAGGGTCATTATTAACTTTGTAAAAATAAACGCCCTGTTGGTCTAGTGGTTTTAGTAACCGGGCCGTAATGTCGGGGTCTTTGGTTCGATTCCCGGGCAAGCGAAAATTATATGTATCGAATTTTTCGAACATAGCTTGGGCTTGTGATCACCAATCCACATTTGGCAAGCGTGGTGACTAACCCTAATCCCATCATAGCGATAACTTTATTTCTATTATGGATGCCTTTGCCCTGCAGTGGGACAGTTTATAGGTTGATACTTTAATTTTTTAATAAGGAATCGTTTTATTTAAAGTCTTCTGGAATTGCAATACAAGTCATTAATGGTTATAAAAAATAGTTGCTATCCATTACAATGTCATCTATTGTTTTAGTTACTGATTAAACTATTATAATATTTCTGCTGTAAAAACATTTTCACATTGAGGTTTTGAAACGCTTTGTATGCAGTGGCTTTCCAAAGAAACAAACTGGAACATGTTTAGGTGTTTTTCTTTTCTCTTGTAAGTATTTCGATTGTTATCCACTCCATCGGAGCCCAAGTTCCAAATCAAATCTGTTTTTGGGGGGTCGTGTTAAATGCCCAGCATTTTTGTATCGTTGGCACAATAGCGTGTTGGATACCTTTTTTCAGCGCTCAAATTATGTTGACGCTACTCAGAACTTGACATTGACACGATTGCAAAAAAAAGGAATGGCGGACATTTACGAACATAATGAAAATAATGAATCGATTCCGAAAATAAGTATAATAAGTCGTGTCGAAACATTTTACAAAGCGTTTTCTCTAAACCCTTAGGTCGTGGGTTCAATGTGTGGTCCCAGTTTGATTAGAACGGTAAAGGTCCATTGTCTATAAGAAAACATAAGGTTATCTGGTGGAAATCGCTTCCAGTGATAAGACCGCCGAAATTGTACATACGTTTCTGTAATGCCTAGTTTTTTTTAAGTTGTGTACTTCGTGTAATAAAGTATACCTATCTATCTATCTATAATTTCGTGTATCAGTGGTAAGTTTATGTCGTGGGTCTAACTCAATAGTGGCCGTTATCCATCCAAATCCGTCATATAACTATGATGTTTTGAAACTTTTACAAGCCCATGAGAAAAAAAGTAAATAATTCTATTTCAGGTAAATTATTGCGATAAAGTAAATACAAACAGCATGAACCGAAGAGAGGGTGATACATACATGATAGCATGACCGATTTGTTTATTATTTTTCTTGAATATGAAATGGTTTTCGCATTAAAATTTCCCATGCTTTATAAAAGCAATTTTAATCATTAGTGCTTAGATAATCATGACCCTTTCTTATAGAACCCATAAATTCATGCACAAAAAGCTTTCGAAACTGAACGGTTACTATTATTCATCACTCCTAATGACTATCTGTGCGGCGTTGTATACGAAAAGATTGTTTCCAAAATTGGAAAACTTTGCTATTCGCCCAAAGGCTGTTGGGCCAGTTTTTCAGCGGTCCTAGCGAAGCCATAAACGTGAATTACACGGCCCATTACCCGCCGATAAGGCGTGCCATAATGACCGCACACTTGTTAGGTCAAGCGGCGATATCACACACCCAACAGTGTTGCCAGCTTCGTGATGTCGATGACTATTTCAAATCACTAATTTCGAAGAGCAAATCCGACCTCATACACAAATTTAAAGTATTAAAGCATAGAACATGACTGCCATGCTGCTCAGCGCACGACATCGACCAATCAGCGTCAAGTATTCCACCGACCAATAGTAGTCGAGTAAAACTAGGGAAGACAGTCGATGTCAAAACGATGCACTGTCGCACCGAGGCATTCGAGCTCCGACTCTCGGACGAGTCAGTGCTCTGCTGGTGATATCGTCGATAGTCTTCAGAATATTCCTAGCAATTACTCAAAAGTGAAGTGTTGTAATGTGTACAAGTATGTGATTTATCATTTCGGATTAAACTGTGAGTATTACCCTGAATGTTATTTTATTTCGTTCGTATGATGCTGATATTACACAATACATACATTGTTACACATTAGAGGTACGCAAGTGCCTAGTAAATGGATTGTGGCGGACTTGTGGTTCGAAGCGATCAAGATTTAAGTTCACATCTAGTGGCAAACCCTGAGTAGGCAACACTACTTCCATCCATATTGATAGCGACAAGGTGTCGGCGAAAAAACACATGAATCATGCAGCGAGACCGCCGCGTCTCTACCACACGAAAGAATTTCGCACAGTTAGCTCCTCAAAGAGCCCAGCGTTTTTCTGGACGCATTGAAAACATCTGATAGCTCATTTAATTTAATGAGCCAACTATTTACGCTGTTGCCCAAATGTCAGGTAAATATTCCCGTGTATAGAGAAACCTATATGGCATCATTGATTACAAATTGCTATTTTATCTTTTCATCTCAGTAGGTGACTGACTACATCATATTGTCTACATGCGAATGAATTGACTAAATTCAGAAGACTACAATCGAATGATATGCAATATAAATAGCGTGTTTAGTTAAAATTGTAGTGCCTACGCAATAATATACCTACTACTTCATATTATTACCTTAGGTACTCTATGAGGTATCTAGTGTTTTTATTTGGAGTGGGTTTTATGATAATAACGAGAGACGTTATTTCTTTGGGTATGGGTTTTAAAGAAAACTTTGGAACAAAATTGGGGTGGCGAAATTTTTTTACAATTTCGCAAAATGCGAAATAAAAATACTTTATCGTGGGTACAGGAAGGCAAAGAGTAACAACCCTTGTATCCATTATATCGCGGACAACGACCACCTCAGAATTTACAGGTCATCGCCGATACGGTGATAGTATGATTACGTGTATTTATGACGTGGTCGTTTGTCATACACCTTGCAACAGACAAAAACGGTTGTCATTATAAAATACAAGCGCAGATAGTAAAATGTCAGAAGAAATGATGGTAATAAGATAGGAAGGGCGAGGCGTAGGCCGGCCGACACTGGAGCATCCCGCCGCCTTCGAACCATTGTTACGTAGCGACCGCTTGCAATTTATGTCACCTTGGTAACACTGCCCGTCTGTGTGCCTACTTTGCTCTTTTCATGTTGAATTTGCAGGTTTATAGGCTGTGATTCCACTTGCACGTGAAAGTAATCCTAAAATTGTCTACAAATCAAATAATTGTAATGTTTGTCTACCACTAACTATTAGGTACTTAATAATAGGTGAACGTTATTCGGACATATTGTGTATGTAAGTAAGTGTAAATGTGGGAGAGCCACACTTAGGCATGAATTGGCCGGCTCGACCGGAGTGATACCACTGCCTCAGAGAAGACCGGCGTGAAACAGCGCCTGCGCTGTGTTTCGCCGTGTGAGTGAGGTTACCGGAGGCCCAATGGGGGGAAGGGCAAAAGGTTGGCAGCGCACTTGTGACTCCACTGGTGTTGCAGGTGTCCATGGGCGGCGGAATTGCTTACCATCAGGTGATCCGTCTGCTCGTCTGCCACCTCTCATATAAAAAAAAATGTAAGTAAGTTTTCTGTGTCGGCAATACATCATCATCCGACGACCCGTTTGGAACAGTGGTAGTGGACGCTGCCTTTGGTCCAAGGGTTGCGGGTTCGATCCCCGCACAGTACAAACATTTGAGTGCATGAACATTCTGTTAGTTTTGTTCTGGGTGTTTTCTTATATGTATATATTTGTAATTCCACTGTTGATTCTGATATCCGTAACACAGGTGCTTGAGCTACCTATCACGGAGTCAGATCAATGTATGTAATGCTGTGAAATATTTATATTTATTTATATGTCATTTCCAGTTATGTCCACAGATGTTGCATAGGAGCCCAGCGACCAAGATCCAAAAGTTTAGAAGCCTAGTAATAAAAATGAGGCGACTGCCGTCTGTTGAGGAATCAGACCAATTGGATTATAGTTTAGCATAATTTCTGAAATGTGTAGATTTCCTGACTGTGTTTTCCTTCACCGCCGAAGTAATGGTAGAAATAGGCACATAGATTTTCAAAATCCACTAGGTGCATCTTCGGATTCTAACCTCGTTCAATGTCTACTTAGTATTTAGTATAAATTTAAAGCTACTAATTCACTATCCTTTTTACGTATTCTTAAATTTATATCCAGGTTTATAAGATCTATCTTGCCGTGTGGTCCCCGGAAGAGTAGAATAGGCCACCCTCACTCTTCCCGAGGTGTCGTAAAAGGCGACTAAGGTAAAGTTGCTGGCATGATCATCAGCACCCAGAGAAGGAAAACTCTGCATTTATATCAAAACCCTCGCCAACCCGTCTGCCAAGCGTGGTGAGTATGGCAATTACCCCTCATGTGATTGAGGGAGGCCCGTGACCCAGCAGTGGGGACTTAAATGGGCTGACGATCAAGATCTATCTTTGAAACACCAAAAATGATTGAAATTAATTAAATTTCATTTTATTTTATTCTCCTATAAAATTTATAGTAAAAATTCTATATTATGGAATTTAATTATCACGTCATATAATAAAGCGTTTCCATTACAAAATGATTCATGGAAGGTGTGTCGAGCGGATATTAGTAATAAGTTCAATAATAGTCCCGATGTAATCCTTGTTACATGGTCGTTTATATTGAGGCCCATTTGATTGATTATGCTCTGCGATGCTTATCTCATCAAACAAAATAGCTATTGGTTTGATTTATAAAATATCACAAACCTATGAAGATTACGAAGCTAAAGATAAAGACTAGCTATAGGAAATCGATTGAACTAAAGCCGATGTGTGTGAGTAACTTGCAACTTAAACTTGGATAGTATTATTGATCCATGAACCGCCGATGGATTTCGAGCGAACTTATTATTACAGAGATAGGTACTTATTTTTAATTATGCTTTGAATATTAACGTTTCGTGCTAATGAACTTTCATCCTCCTCCTTTAGTTGTTTTCCTCATTACTGAGGGTCGTGATTCCTCCCGTGGGAGGTCAATTTGCTGTTTATGATAGATGTATGTCTATCTTTTGCAATGTGGAGGGCATCAAACAGCTTGGTGTCCATCGTCGAACGTATTTGGTCTGACCAACTGATAGGGCTACGACTTCTGGGTGTCCTTCCATCCACCTTACCGGTGACCATCAGCTGTCCCAGATTATGTCTATCTTTATGTCCATCTAATGAACTTTCATCATCATCCATCATCATTTCAGCCAATAGACGTCCACTGCTGGACATAGGCCTCCACCAATGTTCTGCACACAGATCGGTCCTGTACCGCCTGCATCCAATTGATTTCCGCAACCTTCACCAGATCGTCGGTCCACCTTGTGGGGGGCCTGCCACGGCTGCGACTTCCTATGCGTGGCCTCCACTCGAGGACCTTTCCGCCTGAACGGCCGTCTGTTCTCCTCGCATGTGCCCTGCTCATAGCCACTTGGGACATGCAATGCAAATGCATTTGGGCTATGTCTGTGACCTTACTTCTCCTGCGGATCTCATCATTTCTGATACGATCACGCAAAGAGACTCCGAGCATAGCCCTCTCCCTGGCTATCTAAGTGACTTTGACCCTCCTTAATCGGCACATTGTAAGCGGCCACGTTTCGGTTCCGTATGTCATCACTGGCAACACACACGCATTAAAGACTTTTGTCTTAAGACACTGCGGTAGATGGGCCGAAAATATGCTGTGTAGCTTCCCGAACGCTGCCCAGCCGAGTTGGATTCGTCGATCGACCTCTTTCTGGAAGTTGGATTTACCAAGCTGGACTTTTTGTCCGAGGTAGATGTACTCATCCATAACTTCCAGTGTAGTGAATGAACTTTAGCGCCTTTTAATATCTTAGTTGCACGTAAAACCAAAGAATTTATAATTATCTTATGGCGGCGCATCAGGAATTCTAGATTCGTATCAAATCTTTTCCTCCGGTTTGCGATCCGTCCGATAGAACGGGCACTGAATACATGAAATCCGATGTGTAGGGCCGTGTCACGGCTGATAGTTTTTGTGCGCGCTCCAGAGCGCTGTTCGCACCATCTCTTTGACGTTTAGCAAAATTCTTGCGCAAATAAAAACAATTTACACTACCTCCATGGAATGTCCGGGGCTCGAGCGTGTCTTCGCATCCTCTGAGCTGAGGTTTTTTCCCCGATCGGCGTCCTTTTCGACATCGACGGAGGGTAATTTATTCAAGAATCGCTCACTTTGTTATTTAAATAGCCGACTACAAATCCGTATATATGGGACAGTATGTGTAGGACTCGTCACCTCATGATACGTAGGTCGACACAGGGGTGTCGTTACAAAGGAGACAAAAAAGTAAAGCGCTTAACGCTTTCATTGTCTCTGTAAGCGATTATAGCTGTGCGTGTCGTGGTGTGTGTCCGGGGGTGCGGTGCACCTGTGTGCGTGCTGAGCGTGTGTGCTGCGTAGGTCGATATCTGAGTGTGTGAAGAGGGTTGTAATATTGCTACCGACGGGTGATGGGTCGACCACGCCCAACAAATAATCGTTTGTTTTTACACGCATATTCAGCGTAGAATGTCGTAATTTGGTTAATCATTTTTAAACAATGAAAAATTACAGCTTGAAGCGAAGTAGTACCAAAACAGGAACTTCTTTAAAGGTTAACTATTTATATTGACCTATTAAAAATTGCCAGTTTCCATGCAAATATTTTTATGACAGTAATTTGTCTGTATTACGTATCATTTGCAGTGACAAATTGAAATTGTCGGATGACATGTACATAGTGTACCTACTTTTTCTTTTACCTCCCAAGTACAAGTATTTTATACAAAAAAATCACAATATGGCGCGTTAGATTTCAGTATGACCGTACAAGTCCCCTCTTACCCACACATGCTCAGTATATTGTGTCGACAAAATATTTTTTATTCAGTATATCAATCGGGGCAGATGGTCCCGGCTCACACAAACACCTTTCAGAATGCATCGACTATTGTAGGGTTACAACATTATCATATGCGAATAAAATGGCTGAACACTGTCTCTGGGTGTGTAGTAACAGCTCATTTTCCAAAATGTTAATGTTTTTTTTCATATTATTCGAAATACATTTAGATAAACGAAATTATCGAATCAATCCACTGAATCATGTATAATAAAAATCATATACATACAATGACCAGAAACATTTTTTTCGCATGAGACTCTTGTTGATATAAGGTTGGTTTTTTCAAGTTATAATCATATCTTTATTTGATAAATAAAGTTTTGAAACCACTTCAATAAATGTTCAGGCAGCGCACTTGTTACTTCACGGGTTTCCATGATCGCGTAAGGTGGCAATCGCTTACCATCTGGTAATCCGTCTGCTCGTCTGCCACCAATCACATAAAAAATGTTCTATTCGAATATCGAATAACTGTATATTCAACATGCTTATTTCACCATTGAGATCCGGTTCCAGATAAGTCGCAAGATGGAACAATTAGATTGGCCAAACTCAGCTACAAGTGACTAATCTCACAATCCTTGTAATCATCTTGCAAGAATGTGAACTATGAATACAATAGCGATTACTGTGAAGTAGGTTTCTGAACGTTTCCCATTGGTAGGTAAGTACCGCGAAACGCATGCTGTTGTTGAAAATTATTGACTGGTCCGCGTTAACCGCTCTCCTCGTTCACTCATAACCACGAACTGCAGGCGACGGGTTTCTCCGACCGACGTGTTTATTTTTAAACAATTCTATTTTCACCTTTATACTCATCCCCATACGAACGTTTGCGCATTCTCAATTTGGATGAGCGGATGCAGGGGCGAGAGGGTTCCGTATTGTTTGCAAAATATTTTGAAAGCGTCATTTTATACGGCGTATTAGGCACTGCTTTTGATAGTTGGGGGACGTCTTCACCGGTCCAATCATATCATCATTACGCATTGTGCTCACCCCAGCGCTTCATATTGAAGCACTCATAAAGAAACTAATAAATCTATAACATTTTTAAGGGCAGAAATGATTGAGGCCTAAAATTTGTTTTATGCAAGTTTGTGGCTGGGAGCGCCAAAACTATTGGTTCAGATTTTTTTGTTTTTAATAGATACATCAAATAGGTGATGATGATGCTACGACGTGATACATTATTCAAGTAAAAAAAAATAAAGCAAAATACTTGATTTTCATTTTGTCGTAAGCTTTTATTTATGTCTATAGACACATTTTAAATTGGTTTATAAACAAACTGCGACGATAGGGTTAAATTATTAACACGAGTAATAGGATTTTCAAGGCATTACTGTGGCATTACTGTACCCGAGATTGAATAACAATTGGGGTCTATTGTAAAGTGACTTAAACCGATGTTTATGTTCGATTCTGAGTGGAAATAAAGTAATCTGTGGCGCGTAGGCGTTGGGCTCTGCTCTTGCGCACTGCCTGTACGCACCGTTCTTCAGGATTAACAAAAAGTTAATGTCGTTAAAATATCTACTATTATATGTAATAATAAGTATAGTAGGTAGTATGGCGGTCACCGTCGCCAAGCACACTAGGCTACTACAGTAAATAAATTGGTGAAATATCTTTTACGTTGAAACTCAAATTGTGATAAGGAAATCTGTGCTGAACATGAAGGTAACAATGATGCTGAACATGAAGTATCCAAATTATACGTAGGTAGGTACTCAAATGTGCTCTGATTCGTATAAAAACGAAAAACCCAAAATAGATATTTCTTATATCTAAGTAATTATGAGAAGGACATTTAACCGTCAAAAATGCGTTCGCGTATAAATTTAAAAATGCTTCGGCTGATTTTATTTTTGGGTGGCAGAGCGGCTCGCTGCGCCGGCGCCTCGGGCACCAGCCTCGTTACATCAACACTTATTACGTTTGACCGGGCCTTAATAGACGTGCGATAATATCAGTCACATTCAAATAATCATTTTTGACACGTGTATTTTATTTTATTACTCTGCCTCTACATATATCTCTACATTCTTACTACGATTTCTACGATTTGTAAGAGCTGTAGGTATACAAGGCTATGCAAATAAAGTATTTTTGAATTTTGAATTAAAATGGTTCGCCTGGTGCATTCTGATCTACCAAGGTCTAAATTATGGCGTGGAATTAATACTAGAAATAGTTGAAGAACTAGATTTTACGTTAATTAGTATATCAACTATAATAGTAGTGTTAAACCACCTAGTCAACATGTTTTCTTTTTCAATTTAATTCCAAAAATAGCACTAGCAGCAATTTCACCACCACCTTAATCGTATTACTTGGACACCTTACTTAATACAATATTATAATGTATATTTCCCAAATCATTCCAAAAATATTTTTACTTCAGCCAACAAAACAATTTTATGTAAAACGAAATGTCACTGAACGAATGGTTGAATTTTTCGATCAATTTAAACACTATCCTGCGGTACTAAGTGGTCTATGGTTAGTCGAGGATTTGTAATAAAAAATTAAGAACGACCGTTATTCCGTAATGATCATGAACTTGCTAATTTAGGATTAAAAACGGTATCAGAGTAGTTTTTTGTAATAAGGGGGATAGAGTTTCACAGGAGTAAGATAGATCTTGTCCCAAAACGTTAAGAACACGTTAATGCCTGGGTTCTTGAATCGAACTATTGCAACATTCTGTGCCATCGAAACAAATGGAACGACAGGTCTCGTATATTTTATATGCAACTAAAGCTTTACTACCTATAGCTTAGCTTTAGTCTGATGGTCACAGGTATTTATTTTTTAAGTTTTGACAGAGTATCCAACTATCGAAGTTTGTTCAGTGTCTGGGAGTAAAATATATGTATTTTAGTATAAACATCTACGTTGCTCCCAGCTCTGAAAATTTAAAAATATCCTCACCTCTTTAGGTAACCTTTGGAAAAACACACTCTGCGAAATCCTAAATTGCCCGTTCGATGACCGTTCCTGGGCTTAGGGTTCTCTAACCATCCGGTTCGGTGGTTTGGGCTCTCGAAAAATTTCCAGTATCGCTCTACCCGCATTCCTGTCGTCCGCATATAGCACGTACAACCTCTACCGTTTTGTCATAAACCCGTCGCTTGGCGATGTTGAGGTTGTGTGCCAGGCAGATGCTAGGAATGCCTGGTCGCCTGCCTGCACCGATGACCCACCGATCAACCCATATGCACAGAAACAATGGGACGAGTCACTCTGCCGGGCCACTTTTGAAGACCTATTATTGTCTTCCTCGGCCAATAACACAGAGAATGCTCGTCTCCTTGCCGTAGCAGAAAGAGAGTCTGGCTTCTGGCTACATGCTCTGTCCTCGAAGAATGTTGGAACCGTTCTGGACAACATCACTCTGTCCATAGCTGTTTCCCTTCGCCTCGGGCTCCCCATCACTCACCCTCATACTTGCTCATGTGGAGAGTTTGTAGGATCCCTGGGCCAACACCGTCTGTCGTGTGCCCGATGCGCCGGCTGCATCTCTCGCCACGCCTACCAGAACGACATCCTGCGCCGGGCCTTCATATCAGTCCGCACTCCGGCAGTCCGGGAACCCCTAGGCATATGTTGGAGCGATGGAAAAAGGCCCGAAGGGATGACCCTCATCCCATGGGGTCAGGGCAAGGCTTTGTTTTGGGATGCGCCGCGCCACTTCACGAGGAGCGGGTGCAGCAGCTGCTTCGGCGGAGACCCATAAAAGAAACAAATACTCCGCCTTAGATAGCTTACCGATTCGCTCCGTTTGGTGTGGAGACCTCGGGACCGTGGGGGCCCGAGGTTCGCAAGCTTTTCGGCGAGTTGTCTGCCTGGCTCCTCGACATTTCAGGTGACAGTAATGCTGGCAGCTACCTCGGCCAACGCATAGGGCTGGCCATTCAAAGAGGTAACGCTGCCAGCATTATGGGCATGATGAATAGCGGGGCAGACTACACTCTTTTGTAAATATTTTTCATCTCATCCTTCATATCTGTTTAATTATATTCCTCTTTTATTTTTAGGATACTGTAAATAGTTACTTTTTTATTTTAAGAACTTTAATATGTACATGACTTCTATTGTTTCATATGCGGAATCAAGTCAATGTATATGAGATTTTGTATAAATTTCTTTAACAACTCTTGCTCACTATATATGGAGATTTAATTTAAAAGTTTTATATAAATAAATAAATACAACATACTATTACACACCGCTATGTCTGGCTGACGATACACCCCAAATTAAGCAGCTTATGTAGCACAAGTGCGTATATGCACATGGGTGGATGGGCATGGGTATCAG
Organism: Marasmia exigua; assembly: GCA_019059595.1. Classification (NCBI taxonomy): domain Eukaryota; kingdom Metazoa; phylum Arthropoda; class Insecta; order Lepidoptera; family Crambidae; genus Marasmia; species Marasmia exigua. The sequence continues at coordinate 3,401,768 of CM032464.1, read as the reverse complement.
AATCAATGTAGGTAACACAAATAGCAAATATAATCACATATCTACTTAAGTAAAAAGATTTATCAAGCAAATAAACAGAAAATAAACATGGTTAAATGCCAAAGATAATGAATTTTTACCAAATTTTTTAATGACGAAAACGGCTACCATTTACTAAAATCAACAAGTGACAATTCTATAGTTATATTGATATAATCAATACCAGAATCTTGTAACAATAACATAGCGTGATCGGAGTAAGTTCAACATCCACAGACCATTCGAAAAGCTAAAGAAATCACCTGCCCCCATATTTTACGAGGAGATTGAATCATACCGAGCAATAGCTACCGATATTAATAAGTATCAGCTTACACTCTGTAATAAAAATATCGGTTTCATGTGACCCAACTCCGTACTCGGCAGAGATACTATCGTGTCACGGTACTATATTACTGATCATGAGCCCTGCGCAAGTATCGATATCAGTATAACAAAGTGAAAATTATAGCAAAAGAGGTAGTTTACAGAACCTAATACAGGCACCTATATGCATATGTCGTAAAATGAATCAAGTTAGTGTATCATTACCAAAATGAACCAAATATTTATATCGCTGAGTTTTACTTTTTTCCTGACGATAAGACACTTGGACTTCTTTTTTCTTGTAAATAGGTTCGTGCAACGTGCCAATTAAAAGGAATGGCCTATTATGTTTTTTTTACATAGAAAGTAATAAGTAACAAATCAGAGATGACATTAATGTTTATCTAATGAGAGAGCTTATAAAAATTCTGGATTTATCCAATCTTTTTCTGGCTAATTAAGGCAATAATGAGCCCTACACTGTCCCCTTCGCTACACGCAGCCTCCGAGCACTAATTTATAGTGCCCATAAAACAATTCTTCAAACTTGACCACAAAAAGTCTATTCAAAAGCCCGTATGAGATAATAGAGGACGGGGGCACAGGACAAAAGTCCAAACGCAACACTAAAGTGACGGGAAAAAATAAAAACATCTGGCCATCTTCGACGCCACACGAATTCCTGGACGTTCCCTTAAAAATCGACGTTTAAACTTAAGTACCAATACTTTACCCTACAACAATGGTGCAGTGTGCAGGACCGGGCGACGGACACGGACGTTTTAATTTATGATATTTTTTCATCTAACATTACACAGCTCAGATGAATCTTTCTACTTTTGTAATGAATTGAAAAATGGAACTGTGACTCGAACGGTTTTTGTTCATACTAAGAAACGGACTTCACAAGTCGACGGAGGATATAGGATGCCCGTTAGCTGTGTTTGTGTACAGATCGAGTTACAAGGATGCTTCCTGACATTTCTGTTTCATGCTATTGTGTCCTGTTCGGATGATATGCAACAGTGTCCACGCTGCGGCTTCGCGGGCAGCCGTGGGGGGCGGGTCGATACGAATTAATGAGAATTTAAAATGTTTCACCAGATCAACGCTCTTTCGCTTGAATGCCTCTGACATCTCACTACCTACGCGATTGCCGGATGTAGAATAACCGTTTAGCCTTGACTTCTAAACGTGACGAATCAATTCTACTGCAGCGATTTTCGAACTAATTTTCAAGTTTAACTGTTAATACCAAATAAAAAAGTCTTTTTAGAAGTTAAAAAAGGAAAACTCACCGGTATGTGTTCTTTTGTGGATCTTGAGGTTTTCTGATCTGGCGAAAACTTTGCCGCAACCAGGAAATGGGCAGGGAAACGGCTTCTCTCCTGTGTGCACGCGTATGTGATTCACTAGCTTGTATTTCGCCTTGAACGGCCTCCCGTTCCTGGAGCACCCCTGCCAGAAGCACGCGTGAGTCGTGCACTCCGGGCCGCCGACGTGTTCCACTGTCAGGTGCGTCACAATCTCGTGCATGCTTGAGAACAGTTTGTTGCACAGTTTCCGAGGAGGGGGTTGTTCGGGGTCGAGCCACTGGCACCGCATGTCGCGACGCGGCGGTGCGCGCACGTACCGCAGGAAGGCGTGCGGCGCGTGTGCGTGGGCGTGCGGTACGAGCGGCGGCGCGCCGCCCTGGTAGTGCACGTCGCCGCGCCAGTCCCAGCTCTGCTCCAGTGGCTGCTGCGGGAACAGCTCGCCGCAGCCGCCGTACTCGCGCAGGTACCCGGGCTGATAGGAGTGCAGCGGGTAGGGCTGGTAGTGCGGCGGGTGGTGCGGCGGCGGGTGGGGCGCGGCGGCGCGGTGCTGCGCGCTCACGCCGCACCCCGGCTGCGGTGACATCTTCAGCCCGTAGGACGCGAGGTGCGCGTGGTTGGTCTCGAGGAAGGCGTTCATGGCGGGGGTGGCCGACGCCGGCGCATAGCCCCATTCGCCCGCCACCATCCACGCGGCGGGAGCGCCCCGCTGCCGCCGCCAAAGCTAACCTCGTCCTTCTGGCAGCTCGAGATTTCACTTCCGCTCTCGTCACGTCCGCTTGCAGTCTACCATTACTGTTTCGACGCGATCTCGACACCCTGTTGAAATAGAGTGATAATATTAGTTTATCATTAAAAATAATTGAAGCATTCCCCCCTTTCGCTTCATAAAGCGCTCCTAACCCGAAGGTGATCATAACCCGAGACAAATTCAAAACCATTTTTCAAAATAATAACACACACTCGTGCACCCATAAACGGCGACGAGCGTTTATTTATAATAAAAAAAATGTGAGCCAGGTACTTTTGGACATTAAATTAAACTGTGGGTAAATTTATAGGACATTTTTATACGTCTGAGACAAAAATTTCGATTGTGTTCGTGTATATTTAATTTTACTTTATTTGTTAGGTTGGCTCCAATCTCTTTTATGGCCGTGGTTTAGCATCGATGGTTTATTAAAATAGTTTTATGAATGATAAAACCTGTTTCGCTGCGACGAGGCTGAACGCGGTCTTCACTTTATTATTTCTCATCCCTTTAGATATAATTATTACATACTTAAACTAGCAAAAACATGTATTTTCTGATAGTTAAAGTTTATTATTGTTTTTTATTCTATGGGACTGTAACATGTGAGTGCTGAGTGGGTAAGTAAGTACCTAGTGGTATAACTATGATGAGCTACTTTATTTTCTGACCAATGAGATGGAAGTTGTTAAGGTTACCTACCACATTCCTATTCAAGTTGGAGGAGGATTTATTGGATTAAGAAACACGTGCTTCACTGTGCTTACCTACTTATTATATTTTACTTTAAAACAAATGGCTACTTTTATTAATCAACTAGTTTTGTACTTGTATATCTTTTGAAATAAAAATAGACGTCTAGAGTCTTTACTTCAAATAAATTGCTTTCTTAATAGCTGGAGTAAGGCTAGAATAAAATTTATTTGATTTTGTTTGCGATCAAAGTTGACACACTGTGTTTCATTAAATCTCTTACTTTACTATCTAGTCATTCTATAATTTTGTTCTACGACTCCAACGAGTTGTAATTATTTGTAGTTCAATGTATGACTCATGATAAGCTGCAAAATCTAAAAAGTCTATGGTTCTGATGGTCTTGTTATTTTTTATGTCATAGATTGCCGACGAGCAGATGGATCACCTAATGGTAAGCTATTGTGATTGTATAAATTTCTTATTGTTGCCCTACTTACATCTTTTAAATCTGTTAGTATTTCTAGGTTAATGTATGAGTAGATATTTCACTCATATAGTATTATCGTGATACTAGAGTTATTCATCAAGTTATATCTCCTTTAATCGTAAAAATGGAAGTTTAATACTAATGTTGTTCTAAAGGCCGCTTAGTAATATTTATGGATCATTAAATATTAATATACAGACCCACTATGTCTTATTTCTATGTAAATTATTGAAACTGTATAATATATTGTTGTACTTAGTTTAAATAATGTTTTACCTATATTATTTATATCTGATAGGAAACTCTCTATAAATCTTATTTATACCAGGTGAAATCAATATATTTCAATAGGTACACATAGACTAGCAAAATCAGTAATCTTTTTTATGGCGTATTTAGATTTATAAGAACACTAGCTTTTGCCCGCGACTTCGTCTGCGTGTAATTCGAATAAAAGCAAGGTCTTATAGATATATTTATAAATTATAGCCTATGTGTTATTCTGATCTATAAGCTACATTACTGTAAAGTTTCATTAAAATCCGTTTAGTAGTTTTTGCGTGAAAGAGGAACAAACATCCATCCATACATCCATCCAAACAAACTTTCGCCTTTATAATATTAGTAAGGATATTTCAAAAGATAAGATTTTAATCTGTGGAATTTTGAGACTTTGTTAGTAACGTTTATAAAAAAACATAAATCCACGTAGATATTATATTTTTTTGCATACTATCTAAATATCTTCTGAAATCAATATTGAATTAGTTGTTTGATAAAATTTGCCTGTGTAAAACTAAAAAAAAACATCTTTATTTGCATAGCCTTTTCTTCAAAAATCTTTATTTGCATAGACAAATCGTCGTACATTAAAATCTTTTGAACCTATTTATAAATATGATAATAGGTAATTTACATATATGCCGATATATAAAGTATACTAAGAAATAAATAAACATAATTATATGGGCCAATGAAATATTTTTGAATGTATCTTGTTGCCTGAAATAAACGAATTATTATTATTTATTATTATTATAATGCGATTCTATGAACATAATTTTCGATGGTAAATTATACCAATAGCCTGAAACTAGACAAACATTTGTAAATTATTAGGTTCTGTTACTTTAAAAATAATTGCTTGCGACTTTAAAAAAAAATGTAGATAAGCTGTAGGGCTAAACTAAATGATTTGTAAAGATTGTATTGTGCAGTCGCCCACTCACAATCCGACCACTGTAAATACTAAATTATCTGTTACCAATTCAAGAATTTAATTTCGCTTTTAATCGACAAAGGCCATTATTTCTAGACATTATTTATAGGTAAAGCTGAGGTGGTAGAGCTCAAAGAGATGCATATATTAGTGCTGTTACCCTATTTATGTAATCTAAAGATTATTAATAAGTAATAAACATTGGACGAAACAATTAATTCAACTTTAAATGTCAAAACCTTGGATGCAATTTATTACCGACTTCAAAAAAGGTTCTATGTTCGACTGTATGTTTTCTTTTATTTTTTTTTTATGTATGTTCACCGATTTCTCCGTCAATTGTTGACCGATTTGCACAATTCTCTTTTTATTTGAAAGAATACACTTCCAAGTCGGTCCCATTTTAATCAGGATCTGATGAGGGGAAAGAGGGGGGAAAAACCACCTTCAAAAACCACGAACTAAAAAGTGTAAAATAACATTTTTTCACTTCATACACATTAAATAACATTTTATAACAGTGCACTCGAGAAAAGGTGTTATTGAAGTCGGCGACTAATCCCTGTTGAATAATTGAATGAAGTACAAGATGGTCTTATGCGACGACTTCGGTAACACCTTTTCTCGAGTGTACTGTTATAAAATGTTATTTAAAGTGTATGAAGTGAAAAAAAAATATTTTACACTTTTTAGTTCGTGGTTTTTTTTAATTACACTTTATGCTACATAAATGTCATAAGAACATTTATATTTATACAGATTACAGATTTATACAGAAGTAGGTACCAAAATAAATACATGGTGCCGCATAGCAATTATGGGAAGGGGGATGGGGGACAGAATAAATAGTTTTGAGGTTTGAGGAATAATTCTTCTTCTATAATTATAATCTTCGTGCTACGTATTTACACCTTTCTAATATGGTCATATAGATTTTTTATCAATCGATTGGGAGAGTATAAAAGTCAATTTTATTTCTTTTCAGATTTTTTCCGGTTCGATACAAGCACAATCCAAAAAAATCCACCACACTTGTATTGTTTGATTTATCTTTTAAAAATAAAGTGATTTAAGGTACTTTTCTCTCATGTCTCATAATCATGGGATGCCCTTTATATTTTTTTAATCAGACTCAGACAGAGCAAATCAATGATTTCAAGAAATTAACAAATAAGAAATTATTATAGATGAATAATAATATTAACTAAAATATGTGACGTCACAAAATTTTTAACCCCTCCCTCCCCCTTAACATGTGGCATAATTTATGGATGGTCCCTAGATGTAAAAATAGTTTTCTTTAGGTAATTAAAATAAAATAAAGTGCAATTGAAAGTTTAAGGGATTCGCTTACTAAGCAATTCAGTAATAGAAACAGAAATTATTATAGGAAAGGTACCTACATAGTACTTACTGTTTAATATTTAATTCACAATATATTTTTAACTTACAAAATATAGTGAATAAATATGGTCAGCTAACATGTGTTGTTTTTTTACACATACTTAATACCTATGTACCTACGTCTAAAAGTAAGATGTAAGTTTGCAATTTTTTAATTACTTTTTGTAATTGTTTTCCTGCGGTTGTAATAACTAGCAAACACCTCTTAACCTTTGAGTAAACTACTTGGAAATCTTTGACAACGTCCAAACTCATCATCAAACACAACTAACATCTCCAAGCTGTCAATCATGACAACTGTTGCTTTTTTGCCGAGCAGTAATCGCGTTACTACAGAATAATGTTGTTTATGTATTGTTTAAGGCTCTCAGCGCTGTATGCCGTGCGGGCCTACCTGGTCTGTTAAACAATGTCGTACCTTTCAGATTCCCATCTAATCTTTACATTATCTTGCGACTCCCCGCCGTGTGGGCGCTTCATCACAAAGCAACGGGTTGACAGATATCTACAGGCAGACATCGAGCAATAGGATTAACAATATGTCGTTTCCTCGCGCCCGAAAACTGTTCCAAATAAAACTCGCCCTACAAAAATCCTTCCAATGATACTAAGGACACTTTTACAAACGCAAACTTAAAGTTGCCGTTCTAACAGCTGCAGCAAGCTACAGTTTTACAGTATTAGGCTTAATTCCATTAGGGATGTGCAAAGATTATCTGTTTAACGGATCTTTACGCGGCCTGAACATGATACTTAAATAACCATTCGGCGATACTTAATTGCTGTTGTTTAATTTTAATCCAATTAAAAGCGAAGATAAGATTTGATCCCAGCATTAGTCGTTTGAGGTACGACACGACGAAATCTCGAGAGATGAGTATCAGCTTACGTTGCTTACGTTAATTATTTATAACAAATTATAGTTGAAAATGTTGAAATTAGCCACTAAAACAAATTAGATAGAGCTTTCACACGTCTACATACAATAATTAGAAGGCTGATTTTATCTTCTAACAAATCGTGTACTTTGAACATTTAACTAGCTGCCTAATGCAATTAATTAATAGTTACAATTTTTTTTTTATATATATGAGAGGTGGCAGACGAGCAGACGGATCACCTGATGGTAAGCAATTCCGCCGCCCATGGACACCCGCATCACCAGTGGAGTCACAAGTGCGCTGCCAACCTTTTCCCCTTCCCCCCTATTGGGCCTCCGGTAGCCTCACTCACACGGCGAAACACAGCGCAGGCGCTGCTTCACGCCGGTCTTTTGTGAGGCAGTGGTATCACTCCGGTCGAGCCGGCCCATTCATGCCTAATGCAAAATTAAAAATGTCCTTTCTCATCTATATCTATACTATTAAAAAAGAGGTAACGCCTCGCCGGGTGACTGACTGATCTATCAACGCACATCCGAATCTACTGGACCGAAAATCATGAAAATTGGAACATGGGTAGTTTTTATTATGTAGGCGCGCACTAAGAATGGGTTTTTAAGAATTCAACCCCTAAAGGGGAGAAATGAGGGGTTAACGTTAGTATAAAAGTCGGTCATTTTTGATGTTAGAGTTTTGAAAATTCGGATTAAGTTTATTAATAAAACTATAAAATTTACCTGTTTCAGTATTTTTTAATTCTACCCCTAAAAGGGTAAAATGAGGGTCGAAACATTGTATGGAAGATTCTCTATTTTTAAAGTAACGGTTAAGTAAAGTAAAGTAAAGTAAAGGAAAAGTGATTTGGGCATTTTTTTTCTTCAGCCCCCAAAGGGGTAAAATGAGGGTTGAAGCATCGTATGTTTATGCGTCATATTTACAGCTAGAATCGTGAAAATTAGTATTTGCACAATTAATACAAAATTAATATCAGTACTTTCAGCATATTTTATATTCAACCCCCTAAAAAGAATGAACGGGGGTTGAATATAAAATATGCTAAAATAAAGACGACGCGTTTGGAGCAGTGGTAGTGAACGCTGCCTTTGGTCCAAGGGTTGCGGGTTCGATCCTCGCACAGTACAAACATTTGTGTGCATGAACATCTCTGTTTGTATTGGTCTGGGTGTTTTATATGTATTATAAGTATGTATTTACAAAAAGTATTATATGTATTTATTTGTAATCCCACTGTAGATTCTGATATCCGTAACACAGGTGCTTGAGCTGCCTATCTCGGAGTCAGATCAATGTATGTGATGTTGTGAAATATTCATTTATTTATTTATAAAACACCGTATGAAAGTTTGGTTATTTTTAAAGTCATTTAAATTGATATTTGGGCTTTTTATATAAATTAGAATATTTTGCATTCTTTTCCTCAACTCCTAAGGAGCGAAATGGGGCTAAAACGTCGTATGGAAGATTCGAAATATTTGATGCTCGAGTTTATGAAAATAAGAATGTGGACATTCATACAGAACATTTTTAGCACTTATTTATTCAATCCTGAAAGGGTGACGGGGGTTACGACGCCGTATAGAAGTGTCCTTATTTTTAATGCTAGAGTCATGAACAATTATATTGGTCTTTTTATATAAATTATTTAGCATTTTTTATGTGAAATGGGGTTTAAACGTCGTATGGAAGCTTCGCCATAATTATGTGCTCATCGGTGATGAAAATATATGCAAAACGAATAAAAGGTATTTCAGTATTTTTAGTCTCATTTTGAGTTTCTGTTTAATACCTAACTGAATTTCCGATTTTGCGTTTAATACATACCTATCAGAATTTGTTAATTGCAAATAAAGTTCGTATAGAAAAATACAATTTCCAAGTGTTTTGTTTTAAAATTAAATTAACGAAGCGAAACGAGGGCGGGCCACTAGTTTATAATAACGAGCGTATTTATATCAAATTATCTATATAAAAAGTGTATACCTTGCAATTTGTTGCATACAATAAAGAATGCCTTTATATTCCATTAGAATAGAATAGAATAAAATTTATTTGGCACATTACAAACTTTGTTTACAAACTAAATTGCCACCTATATAATACTCAGAAAAAAAAGAATAACTTGACTATAATATCTATGTAACCAAATAGGCCTCCACTCAGCTATTAAGTATAGTATAGTCTGCTGCAAAAATAGTAGATAGGATCATAAATATTTAAATACATAATGATAATGCTCTAGGATAAAGGAATTTAAAGTATTTTAATTTTATAGAAAAGAAATAATGCAATTGTAAACTCGTACCTATACCAATAAATTTCGTCTGAAGGCACAAAAAATATATCGTTGTATTTTAGGTACTTGTCAACTCCTCACAAAAAAAAACCTATTAAAAAGAAGCGCAAATATTTATGGGCAACATATCCTGTTCTTTTTATAACAAAAAGTATGTATATGCTCATGTCATGACTGTCCTGATATGACATTCTACAGCAAAAAACGTTGCTGAAGTAACATTACTTAATAGATTTAATTGAGACACAAGCACTTGCTGGGTGCATTTTGCATCATTACACGTCAGCGAAGCATGTGATAACGAGACATTAAACATTCATTAGCAATAAGTGTTTGGTGTCAACTAGAATTATATGCCTTCATGTCTAGTTCCTATTGGAAATTCATGCTAAGTCATACTGGCCTTTACGGACAAATATGAAATGTTTTTTAGATTCACGCATTTTTAGTTAAGTAACTAAAAATGAGAACAAGAAATATAGTGTATAATCTGACATCATTTATGCAGTTTCGATCGGACGACCCGTTTGGAACAGTGGTAGTGAACGCTGCCTTTCGTCCAAGGGTTGCGGATTCGATCCCCGCACAGTACAAAACATGTCTATCCAGACCAATACAAACGTATTGGTCTGGATGTTTTCTATGTATTATAAGTATGTATTTACAAAAGAAAAGTATTAAATGTATATATCTGTAATTCCACTGTTGATTCTGATATCCGTAACACAGGTGCTTGAGCTACCTACCTTGGAGTCAGAACAATGGTTGTGATGTTGTGACATTATTATTTTTAGTTTAATTTGTTAATTTTTTTTACAATATTTTTAGTAAAATACATTCCTACTTCGATCGATATCATAAATATATCATGCATCCAACACTACCTAATTATAAACCAACTCAATATAAAGTTATTCTATAAAAACTTAATTACTTATACCTACTCGTTCGTCAACTTTGAATGATTAAAGTTGTAGGGTGAACGACCTCAAAGTATGATGGAAATTTGAAATTACCAATGTTTTATTATAAAATATGTATCCGGAAAATTTGTAAGCTCTTCTTACCACGAGTGAGTGAAATTTTATGAAATCAAAAAGGCAAATAACTTATATGAGTACGTAGGTAATAATATATATTAACATAACAGTACCAAGCAGCTCTACTGAGTTAAGTTTCTTTACTTTAGGACAAAAAAAATCTTAACAGAAGTTTTCATTGGCATGAGTTATACTAATTGTAAATAAAAGAATGAACAGAAGGTAATTTAAGGCGATGGGTACCCCTAACTAGCGACGCCAATCGACTTAAATTGTTAGCTACTAAACTGGATCTATTTTTAACAATGTTGGAGCTTCAGTCTCTAAGCAAACACATTATACTATTTATTTAATAATTGTGCACTACTTTTTGATCTGTTTTTGCACTCGAAATTTCGATTAACACCGTAAGTGGCCATTTTTGGCGGTAATTCAAATTTCGAGTACAAAAGCAGACCATAAAGTTAAGCATAAGTATTAAATAAATATTATAAGTGTTTTACGAGAGGCAGGAGCTTAGAAATTGTTAAAAAGATATTATCAATTTTGAATCAATTGGTGTCGCTAGTGTGCCCTACCCGTTCCCTTAAGGAAAATTAAGCCCACTTTTAAATGCCACTTACTGCAAACACTAAATACGTAGGTATTTTTTCTAATACGGAAAAAAATGTTATAATTGTTGCAATTAATTGTAATTAATAAAAAAAATCAATAAAATAGTATGTAAAATGCGGTTCCCTATACGGTTTAAAAATGTTACAGTCAAAACCACGCGTTAGATTTTTTTATGAGAAAGGGGGGCAAACGAGCAATCGAGACACCTGATGGTAAGTAATCACCGCCGCCTATGGACATTAGCCATACTACCAGAAGGAGAGGAGATGCGTTGCGTATAGGCTCGTTTCTTGAAGATCTCAATGTCGTACCGGATTCGGAAACACCGCTGCGGGCAGTTGATTCCACAATGAGGAGGATGAGGATTACTACAATCTCACAAATTGATTGATGCCATGTGTTTAACAGGTGAAAACCGGATGAAAATTACAGATACGGTTTGGCTGCAGGAGTATTTCCGGACGGCTACGACTTAGGGACCTTCAAGAGAAGAGCGTACTCTTTTTTAAAAAGGCCGGCAACACATTAGCGATCTCTCTGATTTCGCGGATGTTCATGGGCGGCGATGATTACTTTCCATCAGGTGACTCCTTTGCTCGTTTTTCCGCCTCTAGCATAAAAAAAAAGATTGCACCCTTACACATTTAAAATTACGCTTTTTTTCTATTTAGAATTCACAATACAATCAACCATTTTAGACACAGTCGTAAATATAAATTTCACTCAAATTAGGTAAATTCAAATAAAATATAAATAAATGATAGATTGGAAACAGAATTGAGTAACCCGGTATGGGCTTGGTTGATTGTATTTTTTTTTTCGTTAATTTCGGTATAAAATAAAATATTGATTTAAGTGGTCATGGCTAAGGAAAAATAATCGTTTTTTTTTATTTTCATTTGTAAACTTGTTTTTCATATTTACATTTAATTAAGCAAAAAAATATAATTTATACCGCTAGGAAAGCATAGAACCAGTTAACTTTTTTAATAATATGTAGAAGATGAATAGATAAAGTATTTTTATTTGCAATTTTGAAATGTTATCCAAATTTACCTATAACACAATGAAGAATTCTTTCATAATCTAAAAATAGCAATACAGCTAAATTTCGATGACCTGTTTGGATCAGTGGTAGTGAACGTTGCTTCTGTTGCAAGGAAAGAAAGAAAGAAATATTTTGTTGACCATCACAATAAATAATTTAACAATGAACACTCATTAGAAAACATAGGTAACATTCACACATTAAAACTGCAGACAAAGGTGAGTACGAGAATAGACGATAGGTAGGTAAATACACAGTTATATAATGAAAATATTCTAAATAAATAGGCGTATGTGAAGTGTGAGGTCAATCAGGTCCTGGCCTCAGCATGGTGCTGCCACGACACCGACAGAAATGCCGCGGCAGCGCTGGTATTCTGGCAGGACCTGTTGTGCAGGTATACTTATGTACATAAATAAATAATAATGTGAGATAGAATAACTAGATAGAACGGAAGAAGATAGAATTATAACTAACTCATTTATAAAAGCGCCAGTAGTGCCATCGATTATCTATGGTTTTATTTGACAATGGGTGAAGTGCAAAAGTGCCAATTGCAATGATTTCTTAATATGCGGGGTTCGATACCCGCACAGTACAAACATTTGTGTGCATGAACATATCTGTTTGTATTGGTCTGGGTGTTTTCTATGTAGGTATTATATAAGTATGTATTTACAAAAGAAAAGTATTACATGTATATATTTGTAATCCCACAGTTGGTTCTGATATCCGTAACACAGGTGCTTGAGCTACCTATCTCGGAGTCAGATCAATGTATGTGATGTTGTAAAATATTATAGTTATATTTATAAATAATAGGGCATTAATGCACAGTTAAAATCGCCCCTACAAAACGGCAATTTCATAGGTAGAGACTAGAGACCAATAGTATCACATCGGTAAACATTTACATCTCTTCTACCACCTCTTCTACCAACCATACGGAATAACTACAAAGTCGGACTGGTTCATTTTGTATGGGGAGTCCAAATATCTAGAACTAAAGATATTCAGAATGGTTAGTAGAAGAGGTAGGTAGGCAGAGCGATGGTAGCTGTGCTGAGTTGAGTGGATAGGAACGTACCATCCATACGGGGGGACCGGCTTCGAATCCGAGCATGCACCTCTGGATTTTTCTAATCTATGTGCATATTTCTACCATTAGCTCGGCGGGTGACGAAAATATCGTGAGGAAAGTTGTTTTGGTTAAAGGGTTACGAAGGTCAGACGGCAGTCACTTCATTGTAATTACTAGAATTCCCCCAAAACCAGAATCATAGCCTAAGCAAATGTTTACTGATACGCCCTGTAATACTGTATGTATAAAAAAGTTTCGCCTAAATTATAAAAAAATACTGTAGCTTTAAATTTGACCAACTATTATTATTATTGATCTTTTGTTCAATGGTAGAGTCTAAGAATAGTGTCAAAAGCTTTTGATCTTTCAGCATTTTCGTATTATTATTGTAATATTAAACAATAATATCGGTGATCTCTTTACAGTAGACATAATTGGCTAGTTACATAGATATCATTTACCCAGATTGAATAAAAAGCGTGTTGATGAGAATGTAGAGATTAAAAAACTTCAATTAAGTTAAATATTATAAAATAATTTAGCAGCTCTGGTGTCTCATTAGGTACACCAGGGAACACCACTAAAGATATTTCATAAATAAAAAAAATGTTTTACCTAAACATAGAATATAGTTTTAATCCTGATACCGTTTTTCATTCATCAATATTTACTTACTTGTCAACTAAAATAAATCCAGTCTTTAGTTTACCAAACCGCAGTTTCACTTTAGGTTTATAAGCACAGGAAAATAGGATAACACTTCACTCAACGTATATAATAACTGTATCTAAAATATTTTCAGTATCCTCATCTAACTAGATCAATAGTATCACAGAATGTGCCGCGTGACACGCGTCTGTCGGGCGAGACGTCACGGAAGGGTTTTTTCTCGTCACGTCGGATGTCGCGGCGTGGGTCCGGTGACTCCGCTGAGGCGCTCAGCATGACTGCGGGCTCCCGCGTCGCCGCCCCTCGCCACAACCGACATACTGTTTCTTAGAACAATATTTTGTACGGAGGCGCGAACGCAGCCCTGCACGCCGCAAGGAGGGCGGGACACCGTAAACTTTTTCACCCAATCGTGCTGACCTCGGAACATGCTACGAAACATCGCTCCGTCCCTCTCCAATTCGCACGTAGCGCCTACCGCGAGCGAGACGGGCGGCACACCCGTAACTTTGAAGAAGAAAATTTCTTTGTGTTGGTGTCGTAATGTGTTCGCTTTATCAGATTTACGTTGAAAGCTCGCTGTTAGCTTAGAGGGCGCCATGTGCTTCCTCCCTGTCTGGCATACGGGTTAGTTGGCTCGAGTGAAAAGGACGGTGGACGGCCGGGAAATGTCTCGGCTAATGTATTTTCCTGTGGGAAGGAAAACACATGTCGTCGCTTTTAATTTAATACGCGTCACGCTGCGATCTCGTGTCCGAAGCTTACGAAAGCTGTTATTTTCATAAGAAGCTCTATTGTATGATTACACGTATAAGAAAATATTTTTACTGTTACGCAATATTTTTATTAGCTTAATTTTTAATGATAGAGTTCGAGCAACATTGTTCTTTAGTTTTCATGCATAGCTTTAGTTTTGGTTAAAATCTTCATGAAATTTATTTGTTTTTTTTGCAGATATATTAAATAAATATTTTTTATAAGATTCATTGTTGTTGCATAGAGGTTGTTAGTTTTTGGTCCTTTAATCTCAAAAAAAGTCAAGGAAAAAATATTAAAGGTGAATTTTCAAAAACCTTACAACGGTCATAGAAATATTTACATTCAATTCTTTTAAAATATTCGGCAAAGATAACAATGTTGAGGAGAAATGAATCTGTAAATGTACAGTCAGCGTCAAATCAAGTTACCCCCCTGCAGTGGAAAAATAGCACTTGTGCCCCAGACATAAGGACGGTCCAAAAGTCAACAAGGGTAACTCGACGTGACGCCGTGTGTGTATGTACACACGACACGTTAGGTTACTTCCATCTGTCAAATTTCTCCGACTCTTACCTTCATGTCATACCTACACATTTGGTTTAATATCTGTTTGAAAGATTGTATTACAATCTTTATGAAAATGAATTAATTCATTATGAAAATGAATTAATCATGCAAAATTTTGCAATAGATCAGCACAACGCCCTGTTGGTCTAGTGGTTAAAGCACCAGGCCGTGATCTCGAGGTCCTGGGTTCGATTCCCGGGTTGAGCAAAAAGTATGTTTCGAATCTTTCGAATATAGCTCGGGTTTGTGATCACCAATCCGCATTAGGCAAGCGGTAAAGGTTGGCAGCGCTCTTGTGACTCCATTGGTGTCACGGGTGTCCATGGGCGGCGGCAATCGCTTACCATCAGGTGAACCGTCTGCTCGTCTGCCCATTATCACATAAAAAGAAGTAAAAATGGCTACTGTCGACCTAATTAATATGAAAGCCTATCAATTATAACGATTTCAAATACTAATTTGGTTTATGGACTTTCATTAAAAAAAACTCTTCTTTGGGGTTCCGTAGCCAACTGGCAAAGAATTGTAGAATTTTGAAAATGTTTAATTACGTTAATAATATTCTATAAATATCAACAATAAGTTAGCTTTAAGAAATTAGATAATTATATTTTTTACCCTGGTCCAAGGACTAAAAAGTAAAGTAAAAATACATTATTCATATTATGTGTTGACAAACAAAAACTTTAGAGGAAGGATTTTTGAAAACTAGATTAAATTGACTAGGTTTGCACTTTGAGTATGTTTGCAATATCTCAATTCTTATTAGATTTATTAATAATTCATAAAATTATTTGAATCCATTTAGTAGTAATTAGCTATTATTATAAGTATAAATAAGTAAATGATATAATAAGCAGCTTAGCTTTGCTTAAAGTAAATTAATTAACATATTTAATTGGTAAGCCAATTAAATAAATGAAATAATTTATTACAAATCAACATTTGTAAATTTTAATGTAAAGGTGTCGTTGTTCCAGCTTTGAAAGTTAATTACCATTTTATAATAATAAAACCATCTTGTTATTTGTATAATATTATGATAATAATTTTGTTTGTGAAGAGGGAATGTATTTTGTATTAAATTTGTAATAGGTATTAGTTTGTCAAATATTTTACAAATGCTATTAGGTACGCGTGCGCGTAGGCGGGCTATCTCTTTAAATCTATAAGCTTTTCTTAATAGTGGCCGTTTCAATGCGGTTTTATTGAGGCAACAAGAAAGAGCGTTGATTATTAAATTTGTTAGCTATAAAGTACTTGTATAAAAAGGACCCAATGTATATTTAACGGTTTATGCTTTTTTAATAATCACATTATTTTATATGAGCAACTTAATTTATATTAAATATGCATCTCATTAAGGTCGAGTTTTAAAATATTAGTACTTAAATGATAAGTATTGAAATGAATAATATAATAAAATCCATGTTTAAATACGTTATGTTATGTTATGGGCGGCGGCAATCGCTTACCATCAGGTGATCCGTCTGCTCGTCTGCCACCTATGACATAAAAAACAAACGTTTCTAAAAGAGTCTATTTTCTGTCAAAACCTACGAGTACTTTTGACCTTTTGTAATTTAGTTCCAATTAAGTCAATTGTCATAGTCAATACCTTCCATAAGAATTCGCTGGATTACGCAGCTCCACAGGCCTCGTGCCTAAGCCTACACTATCCACGCCATTTTGCACGTTCCACATTAATCGAGCCTCGAGCAACATCTCGTCCGCCATAATCCATACATACCACAGTTTTTACCAAGTCTCCCGTGACCAATTAACATTCTAAGCGTAGCGTGGCGCGCCAAAATAATTGAAATAATTAATAAGACATTCCAGCCCTAGATTGTAATTATTTGTAAAAAATAACCATGTGTGGAGCACGCCCCTGCGCGCGCGCTATTGGACGACGCGCCCGCAGGCGGACGCACGCGCACTCTTTCCTCCGCTATACTTTTTACTTTTTTCAACATTTATTCTCATTCGCCGCACGAACTCTCGTGATTAATTTAATATATTTTACTAAGATGCTTTTCTCACGCAATGTGTGCGTTTTTGCGATGTACCACGCTAGTTTATTGGTTTGCTTAGGTACTAGCTAAGTGGCCTCTTTCGTGCCGTACTCAATGAAATACGTCGATATATTTTTTAGCTGAATGTTTGGAGTAAGTAATTATCGTTTTATGCGCTCGTTTCTTACAAGAAAAATACTAATTGGATTTTGATACCGGTTTCAAAAAATGAGTCTTCGGTACGATGTTACTTGCATATTATTGAAGCATCATCATATATTTAGTGCAGGTCAATGATCAACGTTAATTAGGTGATCTTATCGTACGATCAGTGTTTTTAATAACATTACCTACAATAAGGCAACAAAATTCCATAGTATTAATATAGCCGGTTCGACATGATGAACTCTCAAGTTTTGAGGTAGATATTGGGGTGGTGGCGACTACCACAAATCACTAAACAACTACAACCCATGTGATCGCTCGTATTAATGTTGGACAGTGGTCGCGCAAACTTTGCTGGTTATACACATATAACATTATACATCGACCTGGTCCAAGTGTACCTACCTACTACATGATTCGAATAAAAGGATGGCAATCAAACTCTCATTCCTTGGAGCATGAGACAGAGTCACGACCAACTGCGCCATCGGGTCAGACAATACTAAAGCATGATTTTCATTGGCCATCATTTGTTTTTAACGGTCAGATTTTGCCCACTATGATTTGTGTTTGCGCGCGCATTGTAGCCCGAATATAGGTGTATTCCATCAAAAGAAATAAGGTTAAATTATTTATTTGTATGTACGGATGGTAGCTACAAATTACTCAGACAATGCCTCCGCGGGGTTCGCCCTTATTACGGCCCAACAGATGGCGGCCTTTGCCCCTGTTCTATAAACAATATTAAATTAAAAAATCGTTGCAATACGTTATGGTTTCATATTTTTTATTTTTAGTAAAGACATCGATCTACAGAAATTAGTTTGCTGGATAAAACATTACCAGGACCATATGGTGGATTATCATGTCATGCCTAGGTTGGACTTTATTATAATGAGGCTGCCAGCCTATTCAAATCCACAGAAATATATCATGTAAGATTTTAAGCAGTTGGTATTCATTCAAATCAAAATTAGTTATTTTAAAAAGTTAAAAAAAATTATATTAGCTCGAGAATTTGTATATTTTATCATGTTTCAATATTATTGATTATTTTTATCCGTTTAATCGAAACACTAATAAACGTTCTTATTTTTTTTTCAATCATATTGGCATCAAAACCATAAACTTTTTAAATTTATAAATTAAATAATGACAAACTTTTCGTTTTATCGACAATCACTGCTGTTGTTGATTTCGTCACGATCCTCCATTATCTTTTGATATTACTATAGGTCTAATACCTTACTAGGCTAAATCGTAATGATGTCTCAAGGAACCTTATCTACGTTACAACTGTTGTGTTGATACATAAAACATGACTTTATTTTTTTCTCGGTAAGCTAATCGACAAACAGTCGCAAGACCATAAGCTGATGTCTTGAGTGCAATATCATTTGTAGGCAAAGGAGCCAATGCCTCATCTGTCGTATATAGTACATCCTACCTTTTCAGTCTTTTCGCCGTTAGTGAAGGTTTTAATAGTTCAGTTGCCAGGGTAGTGGGATGAACTGATTTTATGCTGAATGGTTGGTATATTAAGGTGTTCATGTATTACCTCATTTCTGATTTTAATTTGAATGTTTCTTAGTGTACGAGTATTTTACTGTGAATAATATTGCTTTTCCGTGGCATGCCGTCGCAACCTGTAATTAAGACAGCACTTAAAATTACTACTGCGCTAGACTTAAGGCTTCTGTAGTGTGTGCCTTGTTGATTGTCCTAATACAAAAAATAAATGCACGCTTACAACCTAGCCAAGATCGCAACAGGTGCAAAATCGTTCATTATCTACCAATAAAAAATGAGAATGTTGATGCAAGACTTAAACCGCATGCAACCATTAACCCAATTAGTTTTATTAAAAACAAAATAAATCTTTATACAATAAAATAAGTTCCTTACACAAGTCCATAAGTCACATTGAAATAAAAGTTCGTTTTTGTATCAGCCAATAATCTTTTTCGAAAGATCGTAATTTAACCCAAGCAATGCGGAAAATTGTGTTCAGTGAAGCGAGAATAGATCATGGTTGATTTTTGTTAATAAAAGCAAACCACGATATAATTTAGCAGACTTAATAAAACAAGTTCGACTAATTTTCGACTCAACCGAAAATATTTTTTCTGATGGAACACGAGTAGCTTGGTGGGAAACACCACGGAAAACATGTAGGTTTGACCAGTTTTGAGTCTAGTCGATTTTAAAGCTTTCATAGAGTAGATTAGATTGAGTACTGTTGTACTAGAAATTGGTCAAATCCATGACTATGGCCGTCTTTTACGCTTTTCTTATTATATGTATAGGAACAGAGAAAATCTCAAATTAGCGACAAAGGGTTAGGTTAGTTGTGAAATCGTATTATACTCCAATCATCCATTCGAAACACTTAATCACTGATAAAACATTTGTTTTTCCATAAATACGCCATCAGTTTAATTATGTTGTGAAATTTATTTACTAGTTACGTAATGTGCGATAGGATTAATAGGTAAAAATATAAAAATATCAATTTATCATCTTTAACATAAACATCTTTAACATTATTTTTGTAGATAACAAAATTCTCGGTGGTTGTATGATCATCTCGGAAACACATGGAATTGAACTTAGACTTGGTCGCAATCTGAATAAAAAGGAATGCCGGTTTTTTGGCACGATTAACTATTCACATTTGTTTTTATGTGATAGGTGGCAGAAGAGAGACGGATCACCTGATGGTAAGCGATTGTCTCCGCCCATGGAACCCGCCTTTCCCGCGGATTGGGCCTCCGGTACCCTCACTCATGCAGTGAAACACCACAGCACAGTGCAGCTTCACACTGGTTTTCTTTGAGGCAGTGGTATAAGTCTAGTCGTAGCTGGCCCTTTTATGCCGAAGTGTGGCTCTCCCACATTTACTAATATTTTTATAATATAAGTAGTTACCTATAAGTGAATTCTCATTTCAATTCCGCATCTAATTCTGGGATAAAGCGCTTGGTGTACAAAATATATGAATGAAATGTTTAAGAAAGCTTTCTGTTTCTAAAATATTTCCCAATTTTTAAAAGCTTATTGTCTTAGAGAGCTGCCGAAATACCTTTCTTTTCACATTTTAGTCTACTTAATATGAAAAAGACAACAATATTACAGGGTGTATACCAGGGTGTACACAGGGTGTATACCAAAAAGACAACAACATTACAGGGTGTATTACAGGGTGTGTTACAGGGTGTAAAACTTTTCTCCGACTCTTCTCCAACCATTCTAAACGACATAATGTTTTATGGTTTTAGAAATTCGCATAAAAAAAATCAACATTTCGAATTCGGTCTCGTGATTTCTTTAATTTAGAGGAGACAATTTTTTTCGATGAATTTCCAACAGTTGTAAAACAAACTTTGTTCAGAATGGTTGGTAGTTAAAAGGATGTAGATAATTGTTTCCCGATACAATATACCTACACTTTATATGTGAGAGGCTCACAAAGATAAGAAGCTCACGCTTTATACCGATGATGATAGGTACTTTTAAAAAATATTGAATCACGTAATATAGAAAAGTTATTTACGAGATTTTACCATGCACCTTATTACACGGAGTAACTCCGTGACCATGGCCGTGAACAGTGCCGAAATATCAGGAAACTCACAAATAAGATAAATGTTAGAAATCTCGTAAATAACTATTCTAAGGATAGAAAAGTTTATTATCTAATGTTATGCAAATATTTGTTATTGCTACATTTGCTACGAGAATGTCGTTGATGTCTAATGTAAGACACGACTTGGAAAACATCTTCTTGTCATTGAATTGTAGTTTATAGGTGAATACATTTTGCAAGTTACAATCTCAGGATTCTATTTGTTATATTTGTAGTGTATCTGTATATATACAGCATAAGTGTGTCAAGCACGAGCAAACGGATCACCTGATGGTAAGCGATTGCCGCCACCCATAGACACCCGACACCAGTGGAGTCACAAGTGCGCAGCCAAACTTTAAATCCCCGCCCCGTTTCCCCCGGATTGGGCCTCTCCGGTATCCCCTTCTTTTTGTTATGGCTCTACCCGAAGATAATTCGCCAATGTCAAGTAACTTATTAAGAATAAGTAGGTAGTCAACAGTCGAAGTCAGTCAAAGTGATAGTCACTCAATAAAACGCCGGTGTTTTACGTTTTATCGACCTACGGGTTCAGCGGATATCACTCTAAAAGCAATCGCGGGTTGTAAGACTTTATTAGGTCCAAGCAAGTTGTCACAAGACCACGCACTCGACACACAATATCAGTGTTAAAAACGATACAATCCAACGATTCTTATTATTAGGATCACTTTGCGGCACTTTACTGCACAAATAAACACCAAATTTGCACACTACTAGACACTAATTTAAAACCTTTGAATTGCATCAGCCCACACGGCTTGTTTTAGCCGTACCCGCCGAATCTCCGGTATCCTAACTCGGATGGATTGGGTATCGGTTTAGTTCCGTTATTCAATTACAAAATCCGTCATTGTCAGTGTGACAGTGTCACGTTACTTTCAAACACTTGATAAAAAAATTGTATAATTAATATTCATACAATATACATTGGCCTGATTCCGAAGTAAGTAGCTATCCGTAACACAAGTAGTGTTACGGATATCGAACAACAGAATTACTATTGATCGTGGGAGAGTCACGCTACTTTATGAAGGACCCGGCTTGACCGGAGTAATACCACGGTCTCATAGAAAACCAGCGTGCACCAGCGCCTGCTATGTGTTTCACTCCACTCTCTGAGCGAAACAGAATGGCGATCGCAGTCCCAATCCAGGGGGTACTTAAAGGATTGAAGCGCACTTGTTTCCCGGCGGTAATCGCTTATCTCAGGTACGTATATTTACGTTCATACGTATATATTATAAGTCTGCTCGTCTGCCATAAAACATAAAAAGAGTTTATGTGCTGGGTCTAAATGAACCCCTTCCACTCAAAGTTGCAGTCGCACGTCAACGAAATGGTTTCAAATTTTTAATCAATTTCAGTAATAAAAAATCTATTTCTATTGACATCAGACCGCGCCGACACATCGGGCTTGACTTTTTTCCGACATTTCTACTCGATTTGATTCGGACTTGGCCCTTTTGTCACAGAACTACCTGTTGCTTGCATTTACATAAAAACTCAGTTAAATATTCACAGGTCGCTGAATTAAAGCTATTTGTAAACAAGCATAGAGACAAAACTACACCTGTCAATGCTATTCGTAAGATAGGTGATGTTTTTCATTTTATATATATTAAAACGCAATCCCCTGATATATACGAAACTTGAAGCCTTTTTTTCACAAGGAATGCCCAAACCGAGAATCCCTCTAAAAATTATCATTAATTTCAGTCGGATAAATGTTAACCCAAAAACAAATTATTTGGTTTCTATTTATTTGCCTCTGCATTGATCCTGATTACTTTTACTTATAAGATCTTAGCTTCAGGAACAGAACTGACTATACTAACTGTACAAGTCTAATTGTGCCTTAAGTTTAGATACCTACTTAAATATACTTGGAATTCTAAAATAATACGAAACATAATAACTTTTAACTTACTTTTTTACTTTTTAACTTTAGCCGTGTGGTCTCCGGCAGAGTAGAATAGGCCACCCTCACTCTTACCGAGGTGACGTAAAAGGCGACTAAGGTAAAGCTGCTGGCATGATCATCAGCACACAGAGAAGGAAAACTCTGCATTTATATCAAAACCCTCGCCAACCCGTCTGCCAAGCGTGGTGAGTATGGCAATTACCCCTCATGAGATTGAGGGAGGCCCGTGCCCCAGCAAGTGGGAACTTAAATGGGCTGATGATGATGATGATGATAATAACTTTTTAACGCGTGGCGAATTTTAGGGGTCAAATGTCGTCGGCCTCTTAGCTTCGACCGGTGTAGTTCAATATCCATTCGTTACCGCAATTTTGGAGTATTATTCGCTACTATGAGGTCGTTTAATGATTCGTCTGAGGTCATTTTGTCACTCGACAAACTAATTCTCACAGAAAGTACACCTAATCTAATTTTATTGTTTTGTGGCAAACAACAATTACATGCTTACTAAATGTCTGCAGAAAGGTGCCTATAAAACTGTTATTACATATTTTGTAACTTTCATATACATTTTTGCATTGACAACATCATATTTAGACTTGAGCCAATGTTCATATTGGCTCAAGTCTGGATATCAACGTTATTCATCCATATTTCGCTAGTTTAGTCAATGCTCCAATTTTGAAGAACAGAATACACTATAGGATAGAATACTACAGATTTATGCATAACGTTCCTGCTGCCGCTTGTCGATGGTTTTCTTTATGGTTGGTATGGTTATGGATGGTTAGAAAACAGGTACATGGAATCGCCATTTTTTTCCTTATTAAACACTCAGCCAGATTTTAGTTAGACTGCATAGCTTGGCACAAATAAAAACTGTCTGTGTTTGTTTTGTACTCATTTGCATGCGCAATTAAATAGTTATAGTTGAGAGAAGAATTAAATAAATCATTAATTATATTACAAGCAACATACAATAGTGTTTTACATCCAAGTATGAATGCTTGTATCGCAGGATTCGGGTAACATTTACTAGCTAATTTATTTGGTTGCCTTCCGTTAACTAACTAGGTTGGCGCAGCGACCCATAGTGAGTCTTGGCCTCCGATAATAAGAGCCTCCATCTCGGTTGGTCTTGCGCGACTTCGCGCCAGTCAAAAAGTCATCCGCCAAGAGTCAGCGCAAATCCTTATGAGCCTCCTCTTTCCAGCGTTATCTTGGACGGTCGACTGGCCTTCGCCCATTAGGTCGTCCCAGGTACGCTCTCTTTACTGCACAATCTTCCCCCATACTCCTGAGGTGGCCGAGCCAGCCAAGTAGATGCGCTTTAGAACTGGTTTTCCAGCCCCCTGTTTTAAGCCTCCTTCAGGCACCATCCGGTGTTTGTACAGGTCACAGTATCCTCCTCCAGATGTTTCATTCTGCCACTAGAATCTTGGTCTCTTCTTCAAGGATTAGTGTCCAGGCCTTACAGCCGTACATAAAGATTGGGCGTATTACTGTCTTGTATATTTTAATATACATACCGTTAGTTTGGTAATTTTGTTTCACTCTCGTCAATAGTTTCCAATGAACCTAGAAATTAATTTCCTCTTGCATCCTGGCTACACCGCGGTCGTGACCACAGCGCCATCCCCCGCCGAGATGCAAAGAAAGCGTACTGAGGTAGCTCCAACCGTACATACACGATACCCCACAATAATTTAATATGCCATTTGCTCGGAACCAAATTGAGCAATTTATACACGTCGGCGGATGCGTGCGTAGGATCGCGGGACTTATGAATACCGGCCAGAGTGTAATTAACGTTATTATACACTCATTATTATTGATTCTCTTCATATCCACACTTTATTGGGCGGCGTTTTGCAATCAGTAGCCGGTAGGAAATATGATTGGGTTTTATTACTAATTTCTTTGCGGATTCGTGATTAATAAGCGACGGGTTAACATTATTTCTTCCTATTGCTTTGGCTTTATTTAGTATGGGATCTATGAGTGCCTTGAACAATAATTTGTCAAGGAAAACGAATGGCAAGTATCAAAGGTAATGCATTTTTTTTAGGAAATAATTGATTTTATTCATATAAGTAGGTACTCTGTTTTTGACATTTCTATATAGACAATTTTAGTAAAACGATCCCTGTTATAGGCTGGTTGGGTTGATTAGAAACGAAAATAATACACTTAAAAATCCTCGACACGTCATTCGGGTGGTACTCGAACTCACGATCTTTTTGCAAACAGGCCGAAAGTTAGCTCTTAACTAATGCTAATTAGTCGTACAATTTGGCCTCGGTAGCTCAGTGCCTAGAGAACCCAATTGTGCATTATGGTTGTTTCAAACTTCAACGCATATTTGACTGGCACTCAAAATGGGTATGGGCCTTGATATTTTTCCATTTGATCTTGCTGCGTGCATGTGGTCCACGCCAGCGCTCGAAACTCCTCGGATTGCATTCACGGTAATAGATCCAAAGTCGGTGCGTCGTTAGAAGTTTAATTGATGCTGACTCAGAGGTGACTTTTTACACGGCATCATTCAAGTACCTCTATTATTTAGATATTTTAATCAAGCCGATCGATTGTGCGTGTAGGTATAAAAGAAGGTAATTAATAATAAGAGATCGAGCCGGTGTTGCCACATGCCGCAGCAAAAACCGATTTGAAATGGATCGATTCGAAACGGACTGATATAAAATGGTCTCGATTGTAGCCCAGCCCTTTTTGCTGTTCAACCTGTATTTAGATGATTTGCGGTATCGCCGGAAAGAGACAAACAAAGACGGAATAAGTTACAACTCATCCGATTTTGAAACGAAATTAAAAATGTCGGTGCCAGTGTTTTATCACATGTCTCTGCTTCTATATTTGGGTTACCCCTTTCTGGTTCTGCCTACAAGTAAAATAACGCCTAAATTGACCTTGTATTTAAAGTTAAGCACTGACTCGTATATAAGCATAGTAAAAGTAAGTGGAAATAGTTCATTTAAATGTGAAATTATATAGTAGAAATCTGGTGTCTCTTACACATGAAATATGCCGGCCAACACCATTAGCCGGTACCTACTAAGGCTAAACCAGTGTTATACGTGTTTTATGGCTTTCAAAACGCCATAGGTATTTACTTACTGTTTTTTATGTTTTGACCGTTGAGGTTCAGATAGGTGCCTAACTTATTTCAACACAAGAAATTCAACTTTATACCACAACTAATTTCAACCCAGACTCCTTGCTGCTCTCTCAGAGTATGAACTCTGCTATCCGATACAACACTTAGACACGTATAGGTACTTTGAAAGGTAACCCTTCCTCCGATCTGGTCTGCTGGTTCGACAAAAGCGCGTAATTCAACTAGCTTTGTACCTCAACCGCAGCGGCCAATCGCGGCCGCCCACAAAAACCGATCAAAGCGGCCGGCGCGTCGAATCGTTCGCGACAAATTGGTTCCATTTTCAAAATAGACCAATCGTTCAAAAACGAACGAGATGAGCTCACGAGAGCCGAAGCTAAATTGAACGCTAAGAGTGCTTCACAGACGGGTGCACTTTTCTGAATAAAAAGAGACCTTAAGTCTCCAAACTGGTGTGGAATCTATCTAGTGCATTATTTCACTCATATAACCCTCACCTACTCGGACGCACACATAGACTTATTCCAGCGTAGGTATTCACTGGATTCGATGGAGGAGGAAATATCATTCTACTCGGGAAGGTACGGGCTATGGCTAAAATCGTTAATAGGATTAAAGGCATCCCTCTGTAGCAAGATATTCTCCTTTATGGTTACGAAAAAGCTAGTCTGAAAAAACTCTTAGGATATACGGTTTGGCGAATTACGCCATATTGAGATCGAGTCTGCCTTAGGAAAGGATATGAAATGCATCCAATACTAGAAAATAATTAACATAATGGTTGAGATATTTAATATTTTACAATTTTGGTGTACCATAGCATAGGTACACCAAAATTGTAAAATATTTAATTGTAAAAAATACAACACTTTTTTAATAAATATAAACAATACTTAAACTTTTTTATTTCTCTTTACCAGGGTCAACAAAACGGTTAAAGCCCGATTCTTTATAATAAATCTATGCTATAATGCCAGGTTTGTATAGAATGACAGCGGTATACCATAGATTGAATATCGGATGGGTTGAATCGGGCCTAAGAGTTATAATGAAATATAGGAAGCACTGATAAAAATGCCAAAAATATATAAGATTTATTTTTTGAATTGTAATATTGTTAATATTTTTATTAAAGTTAATATTCTACAATATTGGTGAACCAAGTAATGAGCAACAAAACATTATATACAACCTGTGCGGATAAAGAATGGGATCAGAAATGGCGGCGCATCTATTCACTTCTCGCTCGCACACCCACGAGTGCGAGTATAGACGCAAATAGTGTGCGAGCGAGAAGTGAATAGATGCGCCGCCATTTCTGATCCCATTCTTTATCCGCACAGGTTGTAAGTATTTATAAAATGATAACTATGTGAAATCCCAGCATTATGTACGTATAGGTATTATTTGTTGTTCCAACAAACCCCGGCCTTTGTTGTTCAAGCATCATTCTTTATTTTATAACAGCATCATAAACACGCAGGTTTCACATGAGCCATGATTAAATGGGCGTAGGTATGATTTTATTACTTAATTAACTAAGAAATTCCTCCCCACATACTTCTACACGCTTCAAATATATACTCAGAAGGTATGTACATACATAATTGCTTCTTAATTGTATACTTTTACGATCAATAAAGCCACCAATCTACATACCAGCGACTTAACGGAGTAAACTCTACTAATTGCAGCTCAAAACAACAGTAAAATATATTACAAGTTATATTTACATAGTACAAACTACAACATTATTAACTCCGTTAGTCCTTATTTTATAAGACGTAAGAGTGAACAATGTAGCTTAATTATGTGGCTTTTTGTACCTCTACAAGCTGCTATATTTTACATCATGATAACATTATTAGAGGCAAAAATTATGGTTCAACAAATATATTTGTGGAAACAAGGAGGGTAATCAGCATGAATAGGAGAAATCTGTAAGCACCGAAATAATTGTAGGGGAGGAGACTCAACGGTACCTTATCAAGATGAATCCAATCAGAACCATTGAGAGAAACGAAGAGCATAATGGCTAATAATGAATTGTTTGCGATATCTGTTGCAGATGTTATTTGGTTTCTGCAACGGTAATGGTTGCTTTTATTATCAGGCGCGGTAATAAGAATATTTTCATAGCCCGGCGTCACACGGTCACAGTTTATTTTCAAAAATAATGTTATTACTTGCAAAACAAATGAAATGTCTAGAATGAAAATGTTTTGACCTTACAGTTTTAATTTTCTCAATAGATATACCAAAGTTATAAAACAAAATACCGTTAGCAATTTACATAGAAAACCAGCGTGAAGCAGCACTGTGCTGTTTCCCTATGTGAGTAAGGGTACCGGAGGCACAATCTGGCTGACTCCACTGGCTGGTGACGCAAGTGTCCGAGGGCGGCGGCAATCGCTTACCATCAGGTGATCCATCTGTTCGTCAGCCACCTATCACATAAAAAAATAATTCACTGATTAAATAAAAAATATATATTCAAGTCACAGAGTCCTTAGGTGTTAGTAACAATATTACCTTACAAACTATGTTAGTACATATTTCTAGTCCCCTAAATAAATTAAATTAAATTTATTCCCCCCCGTAAGCCCTCAAACCAAATTATCCCATCACACTCACCGCATTACCACGCTGAATAGCGATGGCCAGGATGGATTAAATAAAATAATATTATTTTAATCGTGTAACCTTTCCATAAAATGTTTGCTAACTACTTCAAAAAGGACATAAGGAATAGATTTTTTTAGTTTTATGGTTATTGCTTAGACATCAAAAATACATCTTTAGCGGCGTTTAAATTAATTGAACGGGAGAGGTTACTAATTTCTTTAGGACGTGTGCAGGCGCATAGCCAAGGGCAGAAGCCAGCACGCCCGCGTACGCCCCTCCACGCCCACACGGCGCGTGCGCACCCTTTATTTTATTCAAATTGATTATTGTTTTAAAATTGGCTCCTTAGCGAAAACAAGAAAATAAAGTGATCTTTTAACTCACGATCCGTGGATCTTTTAACGCTTTATAAAAAACAAAACTTGTTATATTTACAAGGCTAAAATTAGTACGTTTTGAAGAAGACAAACTCCGAATTGAGGAATTTAATTTTTTTACTGAACAAAATTAAAATATGGAGCAAATAACAAGAAACCATATAACTATTCCCAAACCTGACCGCGGCTGGTTAATGGCTAATTAAAATTTATGCGAAATTGAGAATTTTATTTTTCTTTGCACCTTGTTTGTATTGCTTTAATTTTCAAACTTCATTGATCGACTCTCACCTTAATGTCAAATACGTTTGGTTCATTATCAATTGAAGAAATTTGACAGCTTGTGGTGACCTGATGTGTGGCTGTCTGTACATTGTTCAAGTGTGATAGAATAAAAAAAAATGAAAGTTCTACATCATTATAGGAATTACATTTATGACCAAGAGATATAAAAATTGATATTGTGGCCGAAGCATTCGGTACAGTGCATACACTGTTTAATGTGGCTTTGTTTGTTATTAAGGCGACGGGTATGGCACACTAGCGACGCCAATCAATTTTAATTTTTAGGTACTAAACAGGATCTATTTTAAACAATTTCGGGGTTATAACCTCTGGGCAAACACTTATACTATTTATTAAATAACCATGCACAAATGTTGGGTCCGTTTTTGTACGCGAAACATTGATTCACGCCAACAATGGCCGCTTTTGACGGTAATCAATTTTTTTTTAAAGTAAGGACCCAAAGCTAAAATTTAAAATCGATTGGCATTGCTAGTCTGCCCTACCCGTCACCTTAAATAAGTATTTAGTGGGAACAAAAATTAACAATGTTACTCGTAATTATATCAAATTAAGAACCACCTGCGGTTAAATAAATTAATTCATAAACGCATTTTGCTTTCTTAAAAACCTGAGTCTTATTTAGTTGCTAATTTTGTATCTGTTCTCATAATTACCTCTCTACCAAAGAAAAGCTGATGTTTTTCTCTCTATTGTTTTTAACCGTATTTGTAAAAGGTAGAAGATTTCAATTTATAGGAATGTTATATAGGTAAGAACATATTTTTTTTAAATAGGGATAGAATAAGTCGTCGACACGATTTTAAATTTATTAAAGCATTTAATAAATCAAACTTTTTCCCTAAAAGGCCCGATGACATGCAAAACATAGCCGCTTACGCAAGCCTGGCCGCATCATTGCCGAAACACAAAAGCGGAGCCGCGGGAAACTGTTGTCCTTAGAGGAATTACGATCAACCCTTGTCCGCGAGCAATATAGCGGATGTATAGAGGTTGTATAGCGGCTGTGCCATAGAAAGGCACTTATGGCCCCGCGTTTTTCCGAGACGGCGTCCCCTGCGGGGCCCGGCGGGGCTCCTCCGCCCTCACTTAACGCAATTTATAGCGCGACCCTTTAATAAATAAATGAATAACCGAGGAAAATTCGATGAAATAGAGATGGGCACGCGCGGTTTGCGCTCGTGAAAAATAGCTTTAATTTGTGCTGTGAGTGGCTCTCGATGGTTAATGGGAATTAGGAAATATGGCGGTGCGGGTTTGATAGATACGTGCTATCATGAAAGTAAATAACTATTTTCGTTTACACTTTTGGTCAGCAAATAGTAAAGGATATTTACGAGTTTAACCCGTAAAGAAAGTATGTTTCACGGTAGGCGAAAGAAAATCTAACAATATACCTACTCGTTTACAGACCTATACATAATTATATCAACAAATTCCCATTTTTGCAAAATCAAACATATTATTTTCTTATTATCTTAGGTATGGGTAAGCTACCCTACGACAGGAAAATGCAATTAATACATAAATAAATAAATTGAAACCTCCTACAGGCTTTTCAGTATTAGCCAATCATTATGACTGGCTGTTTTCAATGCCATCAAAAGCACTTATTCTTTTAAATTTTGCGCCATTTTTATTTTTTGACTTGTAATGTCCCAATATCGAACCTAATTTTTAAGTTCCTCTAAAAACATCAGATCAATTGTTGTCCTCAGGTTCCTTTCAAAACAACAAAAAACCGAAGCTCGACCATTTAACACAGACGCCATTAATCTAATAGCCTAAACAAACACCGTCCTTATTTACGTCTTATGCTCCTATCTTCGCTCGCGAGGGAGTTTTATTAAATTACTGCTTTCACAAATTATGTAGAAATAATAATTCGGCTGGCGTAGAGCGCGCGCGGTGGGGGGCTGCACTTTTAATTAAACCCTAAATTATGCTCACCTTCATTTAGTCTGCTCCTGGTCGGCCCTTACTAATGAGCTGCTTTTTGTACGACGCTAACAAACGCGCGTCTGCGACGCTATGTAATGGTCTCGTAAAGTGGCCAGTAAAAACGATGTCATTTGAATGTTTGATTAAGTTATTTGCGTAGTTTCGTAGGGAACTCTTGACTATCTAAACAAACGTCGAGTGTGGAGAGTGGATACAGATAAATGGGATGGGCCACGGCATTATCAAAAATATGCATGCCACATTGGAGTACAGGAGCCCAATCCTCGGGATTTTCGATATGAAAAAATATGGCGGATGTCACATGAAGTCCATACAAAAAACTACGTTTTAGCGATATATGACATGTCGTATGATAATAAATGTCATGAGCCCAAGAATTGGGTTCCAGATTCTAATATATATTATAGTACTTAGTAGGTGTTTCATATATACAATGTAGCGCCCTGTAAGGGCATAGCTGAGGGCTTTACAGTTTATAATTATTATTTTATATTTATATAATAGTCTATAGATTATCTATATTTATTATCACACTAAAAAGCAATTTATGGGTAACTAAGTACTAATTAATTAATATTTTTATGTTTTGAAATAAGACTTTTCAGTGTAATAACTAAAATTATTAGGTAGTTATGATATTAATATTAATGTACATATATATTTGGCCACCGTGTGGTCCCCGGCAGAGCAGAATAGGCCACCCTCACTCTTACCGAGGTGTCGTAAAAGGCGACTAAGGTAAAGCTGCTGGCATGATCATCAGCACCCAGAGAAGGAAAACTCTGCATTTATATCAAAACCCTCGCCAACCCGTCTGCCAAGCGTGGTGAGTATGGCAATTACCCCTCATGGGATTGAGGGAGGCCCGTGCCCCAGCAGTGGAGACTTAAATGGGCTGATGATGGTGATGATGTATGTTTTATTTTTATACTTATATATTGACTATTTTGTTCAGCAGCAAAACATATAGTCAATTAGCAAGCCAAGTAATAATACCCTTCTAATTGTTTCGGCACACCTGTGTGCACAAAGATCAGGTGTTTCAGTGCTCCCAACAGCATTAAACACTAACGTCACTCAACGACTTTTCTCACAAGTATCGCGTTAGCGCTTTCAGTCCTAAGAGAATGGCGCCATTCCCCAAATCACTGTTATTACGGACACAATGCACAGCAAGAACAGGGGTCTTGCTCTTTCATGTAGCTGGGAGGGCACGGTCTTGAGGAACAAAAGGTTAACTAAAATACTAATGATTATTGTGCAAGTAACGGCTATCAATGATTTTGGAGCAGTGAATATGCACTTACAATAATGTTACCTGTTTGTCATACACTTACGTTTTATTGATCATGCGTTAGTTAAATGCTTTTTATGGAAGAGGTCATAGTGGCTTAAATTACGAAATCGAATAAAAACTTAACGTAACGTTCACCATTTCGCCTATAATAGACGAACTTAATGCTAAGAGGTATTATCTACTAGTCAATCTTTAGACTGTATTTACTAATGTGCTTTGGGTCATGCAGAAAAGACTGATGTAGCGAAATAACCGAGGCTAAAAGAAAAGATATAAGTAATATGGAAAAAAGTCAAACAGAATTCAATAGCAAAATTGATATCACCAGTTTTCATATACTTAAGTGCTTCCGAATCTTTGAACGTTGAGGGTACCTTAACTGTCTTCTGCAATTTGTATTAGTGTAACGTGCTGAATCAGAAATTATTTTAGCAAATTACACATCCAACAATTACAATAAAACTATGCGCACTGCGCACCAGCACGTGAAGCGATGTCGCCACTGACCCTAAACTCGTCCAGGAAGATCTTTTACTGAATGTCTGTTCGAACATTGTGTACATCGCTCTTTTGATTGGACTTTTATAATAGCAAGTATCAGGAAAGCAGCAATCGATTTGTTGAACCCGATAGTGTCGTTTTATAAGCGAACTGCGATCATTTCAACCCCCTGCCTGGAAACCCGAAACCGAACGGAAGTGCGCGGACCCCCGTGTCGCGGTTTTTCTTGCGCTCGCGCGCTTTCGACTTAAAACTTTTCAAATACTCCGAAGAGGGCTAATACAGTGCCATTTTTGCCGAGCATTGAAGTCAACTCGACGGCATTGTTCAAAAGCATAATTATACGATTCCTTTATTGTCGCGCAAAATTGAAGAATATGTTATATTCGCTTTCCCCTGACTTGCGAGGTGAATAGGAGGACGGTTAAATCTTCTCACGAGCTATTGCGTTTAGATTTGAAGATATTCATAATTGGTGCCTAGGAGTATAACAATGAAAAATAATAACTAATTGTGTAATAAATCTAAAGTGCTACAGATATTGCACCTAAGTAGAAATTTAGGATGTTGGTAACCCAATTGTAGGTAGTTTGTAGGCGTAATATAGTTTAAGAGAGTTTTAGAATTTGAATCTTCGACCTAGACGTGTATGTAGATAAAATATATTTTTTTGGGGAAAATAAAGGAGGTGGGATTCTAATTAGAAATAAAAAAAATAGTTTCTTCGATTCAAAATCGAATCTTGTAACGGAATTTTATTCGAGCGAATATACTTACTTCTATTGCCTTTTAACGCCATTGTCGAGTCAAGAGGGCTGTCCATATGCTCGCGAGAACTCGAGAACTTACCCTCGCGTCACGTGCGCAAGAGACTCTTGTATAATCATTCGCTTTTGTGACTCGTATAAATCATTGGTTTTTGTAGTACAGCGTCAAATAGTCATTGATGAAGAAGTGTTCGTAGCTTTTGGCTCGTGCAGCAGTGCTACTTATGCTTGAAGTGGAAGGCACGATGTGATAGAAAAATTTAATGACTTTGCTCACCTTAACAGCAATTTTGGGTCGGAATGTATGCCTGTTATGTATTTTTTGCATCTGTTTCCTTTTTCATACCTACCGTATGCACGCACCTAGCCTGTTTCCACTTCAGTTGTGCTAAAAGATATCTACAAGATTATACTAAACGAAAAGACTCTACCATCTAAGGTATCC
Organism: Marasmia exigua; assembly: GCA_019059595.1. Taxonomy (NCBI): domain Eukaryota; kingdom Metazoa; phylum Arthropoda; class Insecta; order Lepidoptera; family Crambidae; genus Marasmia; species Marasmia exigua. The sequence goes on along the minus strand of CM032464.1, from coordinate 3,367,413 downwards.
GCAGAATACCAGCGCCATGGGGACCCAGTTTTTTAAGTGCCTACATGATATTAAATGTTCTTGTAATTTGATTTTGTTATTTTGTGTTGGTACTTAAACAAATAATTTCTTATTTAAGAATAAGAATTTTATTATTAAACGATTTTTTTATTAGAGGGTAAGCCGTCTGCCGCGAGTACCTTGCGTTTACTATAAAACTGGTATAAAAATTGTATACCAATTAAGTTCAAAAGTTCAATTTCGAAGCTATAAATAACTGCACTATTTGAGGCGTGTCGTAAAGGTCTTCCTTACTCACCATCCTTACTCACTCATAAGTGAGATAACGCCTATTTTTGCATTTTAGGTATTATTCAAGTATCTTCACATTAAAATCTAGTGAAATAAGAAAAAAATATAGCAGGATGCTGAAATCATTCAACAAATTATCTGGCGCATTGATTTGGTAAAAAGTCTAGATTCTTAAATTAAACTTTCATAATTTACCCGAGCGTGAATGTAATTTGAGGTTTCAAGTAATTTTTAACTCAACAACATAATGTTTATAATTTACAGCATTAGACCTTGTACCCCGCAGCGGTAAAAATAGAGAAGCATTCATAAAATTATCATAATTTTTCGCACATTACCAAAACACCGGGACGACCAAAAACAGAACCGACTTCGGTTTATAAAAACGAACGACGAACCACTAACCACGCGCGCTCAATGGATTCAAAAATCGTCTTTTTTCAACAAGTATAATTTGTTTGATTTGTAAAGAGTGAATGTACGTCTGTATTAGTTGTGAGGGCATTGTTTGGAGTTCATGGGTGTCCTGGGAACCCCGCGATTTTCTCTCCAGGGATCCGCTAAAGAGTCAGAAGTCATGGCGAGCTGTTCAGCTGTCACTCGGACCTTGCCCTTTGAACGGTATCATTATTCGGGCCCAACAGTCATTGCGCATGTCAATGACGATGTTATTACGCACAATGAACTACAGAAATATGAGTTTAGTCGTTCACTGCTGGGTTGTTTCGCTGGTTTTGGTCTTTTAACTGTACATTTCCCCGCAATATTACTTAAAGTTCCTGAACGGTTTTTTATTTAACGAGACCTCAAAATAATTGTAACAAATATTTTTACGTTTCATTTAAATAATAAATGCATGTAAGTGTTAACGTGTACGTGTAGGTAAACTCAAACCTATTAGCTCATTACGGGTCAAACAAACATTCCCTGTAGAGGAGAAGTAAGAAGGTACGTATAACTTAGTAGTTCACGATGAAGAAAAAGTTGTAATTATTTGGTTCAACGTTTCAACAGATCATTTTTGCCAGCTATAAAAAACGTGATGAGCTAAATCAAAATAAAAAAAAAACCACTCAGCAAAAAAAAATCTCCGGTTTCACCCACACAATTGTTTTCCATTTACACTCTAAACTACCGTTAAACTCTGCACCAACATTTTCTCAGAGTCCAGAGCAAAAAGGCAATGGCGACTAAATAAAGAAACTATCCAGGACTGTTATTAACTTGCTCTATGAAAGAAACATAAATCACAGCAATGGCCGCCGTCCAACGTGAAGCATCAGCTCCGCAGGTTCGTCAAACCGCAACACGTTTCACAAAGTGGAGAGGAGACGAAACTTTTTCCTAACTTTGGGGAAATTCTTTCGGTTTTGCATATCTGAATATTGGGAAGAGTTTATCAGAAAGAAGTAAAAGAAAATGTATCTTTAATAAAAAAAAATACATTATAGCGGACAAACGAGCAGACGGCACACCTGACGGAAAGTGATCACCGCCGCCCATGGAAACCTGCAACACCTGAGGTATCACATATGGGTTGCCGGCTCTTAAGAAAGGAATAAACCCTTTTCTTGAAGGTCACCAGGTCGTTATCTGTTCGACAACACCACGGATGATAGCAGTTCCACGGTTTCACGTCAGAACGCCAAATTCTATCCACATCACCTGGATGGATTTATATCGACTACAGTGCGTTTCTCACGTCATTTCCTACCACGCACAGTAATATATCCATTGGTGGGATAAAATGGCCAATCTAATTTTTGTTTTCTATCGGTATGTAATCAGTTCGATTTCCAGGCAATACAAGCAAAGTTTACGAAAACGTTGAGTGCAGTTTAATTTATTTTTTAATATAGGAATTGTCTTTGAGATAAAGACTTTACGGCTAATGTAAGCTTCCCTCCCTATGTTTCATTCCAGCCTGTGTACTAGCTAATAATATGGCAATTTTGAAAATACAGTCATTCAGAGACAAACATTTAGTAAAAAATAGGTACATACCTACTACCATTATAGATGACGCAAAAAAGTGAAATTGTGCCCTAAGCGTGAATCTAAGTACCTACATTTTTAAAAATTATAAGTTATTTATATGAACCCGGGGGTTTAAAGGTAGGTAGCGCAGTTGTGACTCCATTGGTGTTTCGAGTGTCCATGGGCGACGGCAATCGCTTACCATTAGGTGATCCAGTTGTCTACCAACTTTCACATAAAAAAAACTCCAAAGCTCTTACTCGTCCTTGATTTAGACGAAAACCAAAATAAGTTTGTGACAACACCGAAATTTCAGCCTATTATGAGCGAGGCTCTTGGAATAAATCGTGAGTCGTTGCCGGCTGTCCCCATAACTAATTGCTTTGGACGTGCCGCTGCGGGTAGTAAGTATTTTTAAATAGTGCCTTTTAGAGGTCCGTAGAACTTAGAGGGAGGAACGATGGTAGCTCAGTGGATTAGAACACATCTTCCATGACCAATGGTTCCAATCCAAGCATGCACCCCAGGAGCCCAATTCTCGTGACGTGATATTTTATCATCATACATCATATCTCAAAAACATAACTTTTTATATGGTTTTCATGCGACATCCGCCATGTTTTTTTGTTTCGAAAATCCCGAGAATTGGTCTCCTGGGTTTTTGCAAATCAATGTGCAATGGTAGAACCATTAGCTCGGCGGCGAGAAACATCGTAAGGAAACCTGCACGTTTCAGATAGTTTTAGTTGAAACGTGTAACCATTATTCAGACAATCTGATTCCCCTGTTAAAGGGGTGCGAAGGTCAGACGGCAGTCGCTTCATGACTCTCCCAAATCCTGAATCATAGGTCTAAGCGTACGGGCTCCAAAGCCACGTAACCTTGAATTACACGCTAAGATGAGGAGGACGATATTTTGTTTGTTTATTTCTTTTCCTCAAGTAAGGGACCTCGCCTACGGCGACTTTTCGTAGCGATGCAGTAGCGATCCGCATCGATACAGCCGCGAAGGGTCGCCTAGCTGTGTGTCCTAGGCTCAGATTCAGACGCGATGCAACCGCGGTACTGTCGCGCTTCTGTCTCGATGCAAACGCGATTCAGTAACGGCACTTGGGATTGCTACAGTTGCAAGATAGTCTCCGTTTGAGCCACATTAGTCACGTTGTCTTTGGTGCTGCTTTTATGTAAAAAGCCGAAGCGTAGGCAACGAAAACAGCGTCAATATTAAAGCGTCAGCGTCAAAGTGAGATTAGTTTGTGGATATCATGTAACCACGTTTAAAATACTAAAAACCTATGATCTCAAATTCAGAAGTTCCGTTCTTCCCCCGACACAGTCGCGCGTTTGCATCTATACAGTCGCAATGCAGTAGCGCGTCGCAAACGCCACTATTTTTTTTTTTTTTATTTGATAGAAATGGGGTGAGCCCTGCGTCTCATAGCCACTGCGACTAGTAGATGATCTATTGTGGCAGCCACTAACACGCGTTAGTAGCGATGCTGTCGTGCGTTTAGTGATCGCGCGTATGCATCGCTACAAAAAGTCGCCGTGGGCGAGTGGCCTAATAAGTACGTATACGGAATCTGAAAATGTAAATGATGATAAATGTTGTGAGTGAACCGCGACGCCGACACGTCGCGGCGCAGACCTGCGCAGGCGTCGCCGGTAAACTGGATCGTGCTGTAATTACATTTCGCTCCCATTTTTTTTCCATTTCCTAATTCTATTGCTGTCAAGAAATAAGTTCCAAGAAGGAAAAAATTGAGAAAACTTGGCCAATTTTATAGGGTCTGACGTTACGGTCGAAATCAATTTACCTACATTTTTTATGTGATAAGTGGCAGACGAGCAGACGAATCACCTGATGGTAAGCGATTTTCACTGTTCATGGACTCCCGTGATACCAGAGGAGTCACAAATGCGCTGCCTGCCTTTAAACCCCCCTTTCCCCCAGATTGGGCCTCCGGTACCCTCACTCATGCAGCGAAACAGCACAGTGCTGCTTCACGCCGTTTTCTGTGAGGCCGTGGTATCACTCCGGTCGAGCCGGCCCATTCATGCCAAAGCGTGGCTCTCCCACGTTCGATATGAAATGTATATGTAAAGATTTTACACTCGTAACAATGTGTGACGTCGATTGTTTAGATGCCTACCAGAAAACATTTACTCATAAAAAATTGTCAAGTTTTAAAAACCTCTCTTTGTAGATAAACGTACATTTTTGTCTTTATTCATTCATATTTTTAAAACGGCATGATTCAGTTCTCATGATCATACTTAATATTTTTGATAACATGATGTGCCTGTATACGAGATCATAGTCATACCTATACTTAGGTATACTTCATTTATCATGTCAGGTAACTGTACTTTGATTTGAAGCACATTTATTCCTCTGAAACCACTTATTTACTTATTTTCGGATAGGAACTGGTTTTGGTCTTTTCCTCTTTCCATCTACATAAAAAGGTAAAATACGGACACTAGATTTAACGCTTTAATTAATAAAGTAGTAATTCTTCTTAATTAAATTTATTAAGACATTGTATAATTTTAGTGGCTAACTTAGAAATGCTCATAAACAAGAAAAGCTGTGGGAAAAACGTCGCGTTAATACCGCTGTTTTCGTTACCCGTAATGCATTAATTAATTTGTAATGGTTCTGGTGTTCCTTGTTTATGGGTTATGGATGAGGATTTAAATATTAATCTGTTATTTTACGATTGTCTCTAACTATATCACAGTAGATAGTAAATTATTTTAGTTTTTACATTGGTTTAAAAGTTGCCCGACAAACGCGCAGAGGCCTCGCGCCGCGGGGCGCCCTCCGCCCGTTGCATAAAACTAACAAATACCCAAGAATACATTTGAATACGTATATGTTATTTACCGAAATTATTTATTTTATATCTTCAACGCTGACACTCGTGGAAATTGTTTATTTGAATAACAATGCTTGAATTAGGCTCCGCTAATGACATTTTTGGCTGTCGTTCGGAGCGAATCGATCGTCAACGTGGGCTCGATGCGATCAGTGATGAGTGAATTATTGTTATTTCATTTCTCTTTATGATACTTTGATATATTATGGACAAATGTTTATTACCCACTCGTGTTTATAACAAGCGAATTAGGTTAGTAATAGAAATAGGTTAGGCCAGGATGGATTTATCAAACGTTACGATTTAGAGGGCGGAGACGGGTAGGGCACACTAGCGACGCCAATCGATTTTAATTTTTAGCTACTAAACCGGATCTATTTTAAACAATTTTGGGCTTACAATCTCTCGGCAAACACTTATATCTAATATTACATGATTATGTACAAATGTTGGATCCGTTTTTGTACGCGAAAAATTGATAACGGCAATAGCGGCCACTTTTGGCGGTAATCCAAAATTCGAGTGCAAACAGTTAACTATAATATTTTTATTTTATGATATTCATATTTCTAAGATTCAGATAATATTGTAGGTAACTATTCGTGTTGCAGAATAAAGAAAATCCTAAAAGTGACTATTTTTTCGTTATGAAGGATTTGTCATTTTCATCATTAGTAACTTTAATATAAATAATGTTTTTTTTTTCTGAAAACCTTTTTTAAATGTAGGCACCTAAAAGTGGTCCATTGAAACACAGTCAAATATGGAACAGTAGCATCAGGGGCGTAGCTACCGCCGTATCTGCCGTATGAATTATACGGGGCCCCCAGGCCACGGGGGCCTCCAAAGTGTGTAAGGAAAAAAAATAAAAACTTTCTAATTTATTTTATTTTACAAATGACAAAATTCTATAAAGCAATTACTTTTTTCCCGCCTAAGCGCGCGTTCAAAAGATCAAAACCTTTTATTTGTAAAATGATTAAATTATGTTATGATAAATAAATATTTATCTTCACAATATTTTTTTCTTTTGTAAAAAATCTTTACTCCATATAAGGCATCCAAATATTTTTTTATTCGGGGCCCTGACAAGGCACGCTACGCCACTGAGTAGCATTCATATTTACTTTAAAATTTAAATTAGTGTTAGTGTGGAAAACACACTGTGTTATTTATTATGAATTAAAGATATATTTTAGTAAGTAACCGAACTGGAGAGTTTATTGTTGAATTATCTTCTTACATGAATGACAGTTGTCAAGTTGACAAGCCCGCCTTAACACTAGAACAAGATGCGTTCAGAAACATAATTTAAACTTAGGTAATATCACATCTCCCTTCTTACAAAGTTTTAAACTTTAAATAATTACAATCATAACTGCTTAAGTAAGTAGAAGATCTAATTAGATCTACGAGTTACCTGTTGCAAAGGCTGTGAGGTGTGCTGTTGCTCATTAATATTGTTAAACTCATCATTATTCTGAATTGCAGCACGTCGAGACCAAAATGTTTGATTACAGTTATTATTATTTATAGAATCATTACACCCTACGTCCCTTTCCCTTTCTTTAACAGTTTTTATAAACCAAGTATTTCTAGTTTTTATTACACCAATATTATCAATTATTGTAACTGAACGAAGATTATCTAAGATTTTATAATTTTTTGCTGGTTTCCATATTTTACTTTGTTCATTTTCTTTATAATATATACTTTGTCCTATGAAAAATTTGTGGGACCTTATTTTAGAAACAACATCATAATACATTTTATGTTTATTTGTGTTATCAATTATAATATCTTTAATATTGTGAATTAAATTTGACTTGAGCAAATTACTATTGATTGGAAGTTTAGTGCGACAAAGCCTACTAAATAGTAATTGTGATGGAGAAAATTTTGTACCACATACAGGAGTGTTTCTATATTCTAATAGATAACTGAACAAATCAGAATTAGTATCGCTACATTTTTTTACCATATTCTTACATATTCCAACAGCATTTTTAGCTGCCCCAATGCTTTGATGATAATGAGGGCTAGAGAACACTAGTCTGAACTGCCATTGTTTGCTGAATTGATTGAAAGTAACAGAATTAAATGGCATGTTATCACAGTATACCACTTCAGGGATACCATGTGTTGAAAAAATCGATTTTAAAATTTTTATTGCAGATTCTGCAGTCTTACTGTTCATTTAATAAGTTTTATCCAATTCGAGTAATGATCAACAAGTACTAAGTAGTCATCAGATCCATATTGCATAATATCAACTGAAACATATTGAAATGGCAGTTCGGGTTGTTCTCCAACCCACATTGGTTCTTTTATATTATTCTTAGAATTTTTTGTACACACACTGCAACTTGAGACATAATTGTTGATGTCATGCCCATATCCAATAAAGTAATGTTTTTGCTCTAGATGTAGTTTTTCTTATTCCAAAGTGGCATTCATGAATTTTATCTAATATGCATTTTTTTAATGATTTTGGAATTAGTATTCTTTTTTGTATAAATATTAAATTGCCTTCAAAATATATATAATTTTTAAATTTGTAATAATGTGTTATAATATTGGGAACCTTGGAGATGGACCATTTTTTACATATTGAATCAGTTTGATTGATGTCTCATCTTTAGTATTCTCTGCCTTAATTTGAGAGAGAATGTTATCAGACACATTGATGATTCTTGAATATTATTTATTTATTTAAATTCAGGTCATACATACTAAGTTTTAGTTTTATCCTTTGCAATCTTACAGAAGGTATGTTACATATTTCTTTTTTCATGATTGATATCAATGGAAGGCGGTCCGTTTGTACTGTGACATGTTTACCATAGATAAAAGTATGAAATTTTTTACATGCAAACAAAATGGCAAGAAACTCCTTTTCTATTTGCCCATAGTTGATTTCTGCTGGGGTTAGTGATTTTGATGCATAGTAGACCGGTTTACTATTCTGTAACAATACACAACCAATACCTGTTTTACTTGCATCTGTTTGAATTATTACATCTGCCTGAGGATCAAACATATTAAGTATCGAATGAGTTGTCAAAATTGATGTCAGTTAAAACAGTCAGTATGTATCTTTTGCCATTCAAAATATATGTCCTTTTTTATTAAGTCACGTAAAGCTGAAGTTATTTCTGACAGATTTGGAATGAACGACCTCAAGTAATTAACCAGTCCTAACAGCCTTTGAACATTTAATTTGTTTTCTGGAGTATCATAATCTATAATTGCTTTAATGGTATCTGGGTCTGGACATACAGTTCCATTTTCAAATATATGGCCTAAATATTTTACTTTTTTAAGCATGGACTGAAATTTATTTTCATTGAATTTTATATAAAATTTTCTAGCACTCTTTGCAATGTCTTATCCATATCTTCCTTAGTATTTGCATAAATAAGTACATCGTCTATGTAATTTACAACTCCATCCAGGTCAGAAAATATTTAAGATAGATATTTTTGAAATACTTCCGAGGCAACTGCGACACCAAAAGGTAATCTGTTGAACTTATATGTGCAAAATATAGTAGAGAAAGTGCAATACTTGGAGCTCTGTTCTGTTAGTATAATGTGCCAAAATGAATCCTTCAAATCTAATACTGAAAAATAATTTGCATTTTGAATCTTAACTGATAATTCTGATACAGTTGGAATTGAGCAATAATATTTAATTATGGCATTATTCAAGTTTTTAGGATCTAAACATAATCTGATTGACCCACCTGGCTTTTCTACAATCACTAACCTATTTACCCAGTCAGATGGACCATCAACCTGTGAGATTATATCTAGGCTTGTTAATTTATCTAGTTCCTTTTTTAATTTTGGCCTTATACTCAGTGGAACTCTATATGGGGGCTTGGAAGTTGGAATAGTATCATTTTTTAATTTTAAATCATAGGGTTTTTCTAGCTTACCAATTCCAGTGAATAAATCTTTATTTTCTTGTATTAATTTTTCTTTGTTGTTGTCTTCTTTAATGTCACATGATTGCACTCTTTTAACCAGATTTAACTTGACACATGTATCTCTAGATAATAAAGGAATTGATGACTCTCCACCTGCTATAAAAAAGTTCTTTGAACACTTTTGAATTAAGATTAAAGGTTAACATTATTCTGCCATTAATTAGTGTCTTGTAACCATTCCAGCTTTCAAGTACCGCAGATGATTTATTGAGCTGTAAAGGTGATGATGACTTTGCACATATCCTCTTGAAAATTTTAGTGGGAATTATGTTGATATCTGATCCAGGGTCAAGTTTAAATTTAATCTTCTCATTTTCTATTATAACATCTTGATACCATCCCAAACTGTGGGTTTAAATGTTAGATTGAATAGCACCACAGAAATAGTCACCTTCAGATTCCAGATTAACTTCATTTAGAGTTTTCTTCAATGAGTTCCTACACATCTTGGCAAAGTGATTTCTTCCTCTGCATTTTGTACAGGTTTTATTGTATGCTGGACATTGGGCATACTTGTGCTCATATCCACACTTAAAACAAGGCTTTTGGTGTGGATTTTTAGATTGTTTGTTTTCATATTGAGACACCACATTGACTTCTTCCGTTTGTTTTATTTCCTTTATGTGATTCTCACTCAATGCCGATAATCTTAATGTGGTAACAAAATCCTCCAAGGCTGGGTCTCCTTTTTATATAAGACTGTCTCGGGACTTCTTGTCCTTCGAACCCAATACAAGCCTATCTCTTATTAACGAGCTCTTGCAATTCTTACAAAAATTGCAATCACTTGCCAAATTTTTGACTTCTGTGAGGAATTGTTCAAAATTTTCATCCGTCGCCTGGGTTCTCCTATAGAATTTGAATCTGCAATGTAGTATGTTTTGTTTCGGGTTACAATAGTCTTTAAACTTTTGAAGGACTTCTTTCAGAGGGGGACTTTCTTTAAAATCAAAAGTATTATACACAGCCAGAGCCTTCTCTCCTACTATGTTAAAAGAGATAGCTAGCTTCCTCGCTTCTGGCACCGTTGTTAGACCGCTCGCCTCCAGATAAATTTCAAATGCTTGTGAAATTTTTTTTCACTTTTCATGTAAGTTCCCTGTAAGGGAGAGAGTTGCCAGTACATTGTAGCTGTATGCCATTGTATTATTTCTTGTATGTCTGCGCCATGTGTTATTTATTATAAATTAAAGATATATTTTAGTAAGTAACCGAACTGGAGGGTTTATTGTTGAAATATCTTCTTACATGAATGACAGCTGTCAAGTTGACAAGCCCGCCTTAACACTAAAACAAGATGCGTTTAGTTTAATTTAAACTTAATATCACACACACCTGCTGAGAAAATCTGTATACAAATCGGAAATTTCATACTTTAACCCCTAAGTATTAGGTACGAGCAGGCAGTGAGTGAGTGAGGGTACCAGAGGCCCAATCCACGGGTTTAAAGGTAATTGTCAGCGCACTTATGACTCTACGGATGAGTGATGTTGACTTTTTAGATGACCCGTTTGGAACAGTGGTAGTAAACGCTGGTTCTGGTGCAAGTGTTACGGGTTCGATGCCCGCACAGTACAAACATTTGTGTGCATGAACATGTGTGTTTGAATCGGTCTGGGTGTTTTCCATGTATTTACAAAATACTAGTATTTTTAGATATATTTGTAATTCAATTGTTGATTCTGATAACCGTAACACAAGTGCTTGAGCTACCTATCTCGGAGACAGATCAGTGTATCTATTGAGTATGATGATTTGAAATATTTATTTATTAGGGTATTTACTTTTACTGTTACTGCTCCTAATGTACTGACTGATTGATACGTGTACCTAATTACATAGGTACTAGGCAAGACGGATGCGTAGACGTCGTACATTACATGCATAATCTCTCTCCCTAATGGGCATTTATGGTCCACATTTTTATTTATTTTGGCTACAGAGAGCCATCATCCAAGCCATCCAACCACGCACGACATAGTCATGGTCAAACAATAAGGAAGATGTGCTAGGACGGAGTTTTTTTTATGTAATATCCTCCAACCGATTACGGCTACGGCGGCCAATCTCAACGATCAGCCACGTACGCAAGATATATTATAGTGCTCAAGGGTGTGCGCAAACACAAGTGCACTCTCTATTCCCTTACCCTCATATTCCGATGGGACACTACTGTGACACGATCAGAGAGGGATTGGGCGCAGGACCAACAGCTTAACGTGCTTTCCGAGGCACGGGGGTACAAGACCGCCAACTTCCAGACTCCGGGCTGCCACTAAGAATTTCTTACCCAAAAACTTAGGTACAAATTTTTGGCCCGACCCGGGGATCGAACCCAGGTACCTCTTGCCCAGCCGTCACGTCGCTTTAAAGTGCGACCCACTAACCATTGCGCCACCGAGGCAGTTTTTTTATGTAATAGGTGGCAGACGAGCAGACAGATCGACGAAATTTGTAAGTGCTTGATTCGACATGAGCTGTCGATAGTCTCATCAATATTGTAGGTATATTTACAATATCCAGTGGAAATATAATCACAAATATTTGACCACCAGTTAAGATGAGACTGCTAAATCAACACGAAACACGAGATGAAATTTATAAGTGTTTTATTTACTTAAGAATAAATTGCAAAAGATTGCTATAAAAAATATCTACTATTAAGCAGACAGATCACCTGATGGTATGCGATGCCGCCGCCATGGACACCCGCGACACCAGTGGAGTCATAAGTGCGCTGCCAACTTTTAAACCCCCTTTTCCCCTGGATTGGGCCTGCGGTACCCTCACTCACGCAGCGACACAGCACAGAGCTGCTTTACGCCGTTTTTCTGTGAGGCCGTGGTATCGCTCCGATCGAGTCGGCCCATTCATGCCGAAGCGTGGATCTCCACGGTTAATTGTTTGGTGTGTGGCGGTGTTCAGGCGAAATCACGTTAGGACCGGAGGGGGTTGAAATTAAGATTTTACAAGTGAAACTAAGGTTAGTACATTTTTCCCGACTCAGAAATCGAACCCGGACCCGAAACGCAGCCGTCATAAGTGCGACTCAAATCACCGAAGCAGTGACTACTTAAACTTCTAATGGGTAGTTAAACGTAGTCTAGCGTCATTATTTCTTTTCCTTATCAATTTTATCTCGCGAATAAAACATGAATACCTCGGTAACTACCGAGAAGAGTAATAAAAGAGTTTGTTCCAATAATTTATGGAACAAGTAATGTTCCGCTTCCGCAGCCAGCGACGTGCAGCGCGACAAAGTACACGATTCATCTTACTTTATTGTTCCAACTAGCTTTTATTACTTTTCTCCAAAATAACATGTTTGTTCCTTGTTAACTTTTGGGACGTAGCTTCTTACATGTAATGGCTGGTATATTCGAGATGTTACAATGTTGACGAGATATGTTGCTTTATCGGATGTTATAATCACCTCCACCAAATCACTTTCACGACAAAACTCGCTGTATGTTATCGCTGATGATCGACTGTTTACCCGTGCCTACTTAGTACTTAGGTACTCGACTGCCTCGGTGGCGCAGTGGTTAGTGGGTCGCACTTTAAAGCGACGGCTAAGCAAGAGGTCCTGGGTTCGATCCCCGGGGCGGGCCAAAAATGTGTACCTACATATGTTTTCTGGAAGTTGGCGCTCTTGTACCCCCGTGGCTCGAAAAGCACGTTAAGTTGTTGGTCCTGCGCCTGATCCCTCTCCGGTCGTGTCACACTGGTGTCCCATCGGATTATGAGGGCAAGGAAACAGAGAGTGCTCTTGTATTTGCGATCACACTTGAACACTATAATATATCCTGCGTACGTGGTTGATAGTTGAGATTGGCTGCCGTAGCCATAAGTAATCGGTTCGAGGATATTACTTAGATCTTTGTATGCCTATTTAAGAATTGTGTATTCGGACCTCTTACCTAAAAGGTAGTGGCAGTCGCTTCATTGTAATTACCAGACTCCTTAAATCCTGAATCATGCTCTAAGCGTATCCCAAGCGTTTTGGACGCAACTAGGAATCACACGCTGAGATGAGATGAGAGAAATAATATAGTGAGGCTAGGCAAAATTCTACGCAGGAACTATACATCCTTTTTTATGCTAGATGCGAAAAACGAGCAAGGGACTCAACTGATGGAAAGTAATCAACGCCGCCCATGAACATCCGAGAAAACAGAGAGATAGTTAATGTGTTGCCGGCCTTTTTAAAAAAGAGTACGCTCTTCTCTTGAAGGTCCCTAAGTCGTAGCCGTCGGGGAATACTCCTGCAGCCCGCAACCAAAACGGAAGTACGTGGTAGAAAGTTCTGCGAGAAACACACAGTATCTTCTCATTAATTACTTATCTACTCGATATCACAGTCATTACCAATTTGGGACTTCATCATTAGCTTTGCCACGGTTGAATGCTGGATAGGTTTAGGTCTCTCCCTCGGAATGATCCTTCCTCGGCTACTCGAATCCAGCGCCTATTCAGCCATCTTACACATCGTCACTTCACCGGGTCTAAATCATTCCTACACTACCACAGATCACCCCCAATAGATACCGCATTACGGGCATCTGACGCGTGCCAAACATATGTGATATTGCACAAATGTTAGTAGTAGCTGTTTCAGTGCTGACCAAGTCTCTGACCTGGAAGTCTGTCCGTGCGAAAAAAGTTATTTGTGTTTTAAGCGTTTGTTTTCGACAGAAAAATGACTTCTTCATCTGGGTGATCTGTGTACACTACGCGCAGTTGTCGGTTCTACCGCTGATGTAGCCAACCCACTGCCACTCTAGCTTGCTAATTTAGAAGCTATTTATACTTATTAAAATACAAAAACTGGGCAACAGAGACTGCACATGTTTGTTTTCAATTTATTTTGGTCCGATTCGGTTTCTTTCCGCCCTGGAAAAACATTGGATTATACTTATATACTTGACTGCATCGGTGTCGCAGTAATTAGTGAGTTGCAGTGGGTTCCGGGTTCGATCCCCGGGTTGGGCCAAAAATTTGTACCTAAGTTTGCAGTAAGAAATTCTTAGTGTTGGCCCGGAGTCTGAAAGTTGACGGTCTTGTACCCCCGTGCCTCGAAAAGAACGTTAAGCCGTTGGTCCTGTACCCGATCCCTCTTCGGTCGTGTCACGCTGGTGTCCCATCGAAATACGAGGGTAAGGGAATAGAGAGTGCACTTGTGTTTGCGCACACACTTGAGCACTATAATATATCCTGCGTGCGTGGCTGACCGTTACGATCGGCCGCAGTAGCCGTAATTGGAGGAAATTATTAATTATGATTTGGAGTAGGATCTGCTTTTGTTGATTCAGAAGCCGAACTTGTATTTTGACAAGTTCTTGAGATTTGCTTTGAGATCATAACGAAGTAGGTACGCGATGTTGTCCAATCTTTATTTATTTCCTTATTTATTTCACTTCAATCTAATATGACCGAATTGGGGCACTGTACGCACGATCAACCGCGTTACGTGTTTCACGAGGCGTGGAGTGCAAGACGTCCACTTCTCGATAAAAAAAAACTCTACACATTTATCACGAACAGGGGACTAAACCCGGGAAAGTCCAGCCGTTACTCTATAGTGCCCTACCCTAATACCCGCTGTGCCACGTAGCAGTCGAAAAAAAGCGTCAATAACTACTATAATAGCAAATTTAAGACTTTGCTGTTGTAATAACAGTAGCCCCAGTTTTTTTTGTGTAATAGGTGGCAGATGACCAGACGGATCACCTGATGGTAAGCAATTGCCGCCGCCCATGGACGCCCGCAACAGCAGTGGAGTCACAAGTGCGCTACCAATCTTCAAACGCCCATTTCCCCCGGATTGGGCCTTCGGTACCTATTACTCACGCAGCGAAACACAGCAACAGTGCTTCCTGTGAGTGTTTTCTGTGAGGCCGTAGTATCACTCCGGTCGAGCCGGCCCATTCATGCCGAAGCGTGGCTCTCCCACGGTTATTCACCATAATTTCAACATTAACATGATTGCTTCACTCTCTTCACGCAGCGAAACACAGTGGAGATGCAGTCTCTTGTAACTTGATTGTCTAAAATTGCGTGGTCTGAATGACACGTTTTATCACTTTATCTCTAGAAAGTGGATACCCCACCACCTTTCGCCGGTTTAAACCCACCTACATATCACCTCACACGGTACGAAAAATTACTTATGAAAGTTATGTATACCTTACTCATCAACTCATCTCAGCATGTGATTCCTGGTTGCGTCCAAAGCTGTCACTTTGGAGCCTAGAGTACCTACGCTTAGACCATGATTCAAGACTTTGGGACTCTGGTAATTAAGTACAATGAAACGACTGCCGTTTGACCTTCGCAACCCTTTAACATGGTAACCAGACCAAGTGAATCATGGTTTCCTCACGATGGTTTCCTTCAACGCCAAGCTAATGGCAAAAATATGCACTTGACTTGAATAATCCAGATGTATGCTCAGATTCGAACCTACGCCTCTCGTATGGAAGGCGATTTCTTATTCACTGAGCTACCATCACTATGTATATTCAATTAGAGAGAATAGCCTTAATAGACACCGTCTAATAACTATCTTACTGTAGGTAACCGACTTTAGGTAGGAATATCTAGAATACTTCGAATTGTGGTGCTGGCGCCATATGTTAAGAGTACCATGCATGGACTGCCCGCGCACCAAACGTCTCGATTCTCAAAGAACTAAAAATAGAGGATACTCAGTGTTTGACCGTCACCTGTTTGCGACGTATCGTGCAATATTTAGGTCACATTGCAAGAAGGAGTGGGGACAATGAGGATTTTCGCGTGTGGATAAATCCGCTAGATGGCGTACTGTTGGACTGAGGTCCACATCAACCGCATTGGTTGTTTAGTTTGTCAAATTGACATTTTGACAGATCACGGTTAAAAATAACCAATCACATTGTATATGGACCTCACTCCTATAGTACTCCATCTAGCGGATTTTACACACGCGAAAACCCTCATTTAGAGCACTTGATTGTGACAGGGAAAGTGGAAGGGAGAAGACCGAGAGGCCGTAGTCCCCAGCGATGGTCAGACCAGATAGCGAAACAGCTCAAGATCCCGATAAGCACTGCCCTGCACCGAGTGGCGGAGCGCAGCCGATGGCGACAGCTGGTCGACAAAATCGTAAGAAGTCACGAACCTCAGCAGTGAGAGAATCGACCGAAGAGAGAGAGAGAGAGAGACAGAGAGATCTAGGATACCAAAGGTGGCAATGGGTGTGCCGTTCCGCAAAAACAAACACCAATATTTTCCCATTATCTAAAAGGTCAGCTTCCCCACCTATATAATCTCAATTACCCTGTATACCTGGTGTACAAAAGCCCATAATTGCACTCATAAATATCGTATCACGGCCATCCATAATGCCGGGAGGGTCGTCCATTAGACGTATCCCATTTAGGTACTCCGCAAGTTATTTATCTATCCACCTGTGGAGTTGCGAGGGAACGAGACAGCTGCCTGGTTAAATAATGGTATTAGAAAGTAATTTTATTTATTAAAATATCGTTTTCGTAACACGTAGGTATGGGCAGTATGGGGATGGTTTTTAGTTTGCGAATGGAAACTAGATTCCTCCACCCCACCACTCAGATGTATTCTGAGACGGTTGCCTATTTTGGACCCTTTTGGGAATAATTGTATTAACATTAGAATCTCTCGATTGGATAGGTATAGTTAGGAGAGGTACTTATTATATGTCTATCAAAGTCTAGGTACAATAAGTTGCCAATGGGTCTAAAAAATGAAAGTAAAGATCACTTATTCTATAGAAAATTAAAGACATATTTACTGTCAAAATGTTTTTATAATCTTCAAGAGTTTATCGGGCGGAATACTTTAATACCTGAGATTTTATAATAATTAGTCTTTATATATTATAATTTAATTTATAGTACCCTTATAAAGGATACCTACAATGCAGTGCCCCTGCGGGGTTCATGTTTAGAACTGTTGTAAATAATTTTAAGACCTAATGTACTACATGAAAGCAGTATATAATATTAATGTCCTCCAAACCGATATTTCGGTCATCGCGGCCAATCTCAGCGATCAGCCATCGACGCAGAACATATTATAGTGCACAAGTATTTGCGTAGACACAAGTGCACTCTCTATTCCCGTACCCTCTTATTTCGATGGGACACCAGTGTGACACGACCGAAGAGGGATTAGGCACAGGACCAACGGCTTAACGTGCTTTCCAAGGTACGAGGGTACAAGACCGCCAACTTCCAGAGTCCGGGCTAACACTGTGGATTTCTTAACAGAAAAACTCAGGTACAAATTTTGGCCCGAGCCAGGGATCGAACCCGGGACCCCAAGCGCAACCGTCGCTTTAAAGTTCGACCCACTAACCATTGCGCCACCGAGGCAGTCACTTTTTTTTTTAATAACATTTGCTTTGAATTTTTCGAGACATCACTCGTAAGGGTTTTCTTCAATTAGTTATTATTTACTACATATTCATTTGTTTGTTTTTAAACATAAATCGATCATGAAATGGATCAGACATTAATTATTAGGTAGGTACAATCAAAATATGAAATATATTCTACTTCGCCGTGTGGTGCCCGGCAGAGTAGAATAGGCCACCCTCACTCTTACCGAGATGTCGTAAAAGGCGACTAAGGTAAAGCTGCTGGCATGATCATCAGCACCCAGAGAAGGAAAACTCTGCATTTATATCAAAACCCTCGCCAACCCGTCTGCCAAGCGTGGTGAGTATGGCAATCAGCCCTCATGTGATTGAGGGAGGCCCGTGCCCCAGCAGTGGGGACTTAAATGGGCTGATGATGATGATGATGATGATGAAAATATAAAAAATTAAAGCTAAACAGGTAACAAATATAGAATACGAATCGCGCTGCCTCCCTGATATTTTTTCTTCTCATATTGTTATACCTACAACCTACCTACCCAGCTATTCCACCAAGATACTCTATATAAATCCAGAACACTATATTTTCCGACATATGAGGTCCACATACCCAATATCTTAAAGTAGGTATTGGTACTGAATGGGCGGCGCGCGGGGCGTGGCCGCAGAGGCGCCGCCCACCGTCCGGCCCAAACGACTTGGTAATTACATACCTACCTATTAACATCTTTATATGGTCGTTATCGCATACCAGAATATGAAGTTAGCTGCTAAAAAGGACATTTGAATTTGCTCAGGTCTCACCAGCTCGTGGGTGCTGAAAATGGTAATTAAGATGTTCTGTTGATGAAGTACGAACCTTCAGAGCCTTAACTTTAATGATATTTAAAAATAAATCTCACTTAACGTCTTGAATTTGCTCTCGGTGGAAGAGCAAAGCTTCAGCATGAATGGCTCCGGCTCGATATCTACCGGGGTGGTACACGGCTTCATAGAAACCGAACGTGGAGCAACGTCTATGCTGTGTTTCGCTGCGTGATAGATAGATAGATAGATATACTTTATTGCACAAAAAAACACAACTAAAAAAAACTGGGCATTACAGAAACTTAATTGTACAATTTCGGCGGTCTTATCGCTGGAAGCGATTTCTACCAGACAACCTTCAGGCAAGGACATTTGACTAGTAGAGAAGGGGTAGGTGGTGCAATATTGAAAAGGGAATATATATTAAAATATTTATAATGCTAATACATAAATAAACACAATATTATATACTAATAAATAAATATGTTATGCTTGGATAAAGTAATATAAAGGACTGAGTGAGATACCAGAGGCATATTCCGTTGAAAGCGGGGTCGTGCCGGCCCATTCATGCCGAAACATGGCTCTTCCACGGCCTGTGGAGACACCGATCTTCCACGGTCTGTGGACTGTGGACATACTCACCCATAATAAGGTGTCTTGAAAACACTAACTTAATGACTTATCTACATTACAAACAATTCTACAGAAACACATCCGCACCCCTATTCTTTAATTTCGTACTCGGAAATAAGGAGTAAAACATTCAAACATTTCACGAGTTTCTTAGACTCCTTTTGTCATTCATTTCGTCATTTGAAAGTGATTTATTACGCGATCGAGCCACATTGAGGACGGTCACGGTGGCCCGGTCATTTCCACTCAACAATCAGTAACACAGGGCTGTATCTTAAACAAGACGTTGGGTGCATCTTTTGTTCCTCTCCTCATTGTCCAGGGTTGCTTTTGTCAACCATAGTGACGATGTTCACGAAGGTTACAATAGACTGTTACATTTAGCTGGCCGTTTGGATCTGGGTGATAGATCTATTACTTGCATCCCCTTAATTTGTTGTTAATGTTTTGTTGTCGATTTGTCGTTTGTTTTATGTTCGTGTTTTGTTTTTGGGTGTTATTTACGATGTTTGTATAAGTTTATGGCTGATCTTGATTTACGGTGAGGGCCAGTTTATTTTTAATAATGTAAACATTTTTGTATTGCAGGTAAAAAGACAATAAAAGATTTATGGAGTTATTGTAAACAATTACCAATTTTAAGGTAGCGTATCGTACTTAGTCGAATTCAAAATGGGGTTTATTGGGATGAAATCTATTTAAAAAGATGCAACAAAAAACAGCTTTTACTTATAAGATTTTTTTTTAAACCTAAGTACCTAGTTATCTACTAGGGTCAATAAGATGTAGGTAGGAATATATGGTAAGTATGCTTTATTTTTTTTAACTCATTTTGATTGACATGGTAAAATAATCTGTTGGAAGGAATGAAGACCTGGCATCCTATAGGAAGAAATTAAGACTTGGGCTGGGGTATTCGTGGCAGTCTCCAGGAAGTCTTCAACAACGCGAATGCACTGATTCCAAGAAAAACTTTGGTTGGAGTGTTAAATTTAAAAAAAACTGCATCCTTATGCCTTACCGTGCATCCACACCACAGTTACTTCTAGTTGAGCAACACTCTACAACTCCTAATATTCTGTAACATAATCCTCCAACCGACTACGGCTACGGCGGCCAATCTCAACGATCAGCCACGTACGCAGGATATATTATAGTGCTCAGGTATGTGCGCAAACACAAGTGCACTCTCTATTCCCTTACCCTCATATTCCGATGGGACACTACTGTGACACGACCAGAGAGGGATTGGGCGCAGGACCAACGGCTTAACGTGCTTTCCGAGGCACGGGGGTACAAGACCGCCAACTTCAAGACTGCTGACGGGCTGACACTAAGAATTTCTTACCGAAAACTTAGGTACAAATTTTTGGCCGGACCCGGGGGTCGAACCCGGGACCTCTTGCGCAGCCGTCGCTTTAAAGTGCGACCCACTAACCACTGCGCCACCGAGGCAGTCATTCTGTAACATACTGTAACTTTCGTGGCAAATTTTTACTCTTTGTTGATTCATCGCGCCCAGTAGGATTAAAACGACAACATTTAATCATAAATAAATAATTCACAACATCGCATACATTGATCTGACCCCGAGATAGGTAGCTCAAGAACCCGTGTTACGGATATCAGAACCAACAGCGGAATTACAAATGTGATACCTACATATTGAAAACACCCAGATGTTCACGCACACAAATGTTTGTACTGTACGAGGATCGAACCCACAACCCTTGCACCAGAGGCAGCGTTCACTACCACTGATCCAAACGGGTCGTCGAATAACTTTTTTGTCGGATGATGCCCAGTAACACTTTGCGTTGCTCAAAAAGAAGTACCTGCGGATGTAACGCACGGTTAGGTATTTAATATGTTTATAACACATAATAGGGTATTTGACTATGCTCGACATTTTACAAATTATAAATATTTTATCCAAATATAGGTAAATATGTGCCAATAGCAAAAATTCTCAATGAAAAATATAACGTCTAGCCGGTTTTATGGTCATTCAAAGCTTCATAGGCAAGTCCATATTACAAGTATGAAATTATTAAAAAAAATATTATACCATTGAAAAACCCATACAATTTGCACTAACCATTATAATAGAACCATTGACATGAACGAAACATTTGATATAGCTACCATACAAAATTCAAATGAAATGAATACAAAATACTTATGTATGACATCACATCTCAGTAGCAATTTGTATAGGTAAGTAGAGCGTTTTGGGTTTACACGAAATAATGTGATTTTAAAGTTGTGATATCTCAGGTAGTTTAAATGAGAATCAAGTACTTCTTTCAACGATGTTTCTATCATTCAGAGGTCTTTTGATTACAAAAATAAAAAAAAATAGTCAAATACCTACTGTATTGTCATCTTATAATAACATATGCGTTAAAATTATTGATTTTCAAGAGAAGAGCGTACTCTTTTTTAAAAAGGACGGAAACACATTTGCGTTCTCTTTTTTCGCCATGTTCATGGGCGGCGTTGATTAGTAACTTTCCATCAGGTGACCCGCCTGGTGATTTGTAGTCTTTATCATAAAAAAATAAAGATAAAAACTAGAACCAATTTGCGTGAAATTCATACAGCTAAGTTATAAATGGCACAAAGAGATTGCTGATTTATCAATCACGGCAGCTGGATGTTGAATGGCAAACGAGGCTGCGGTGGTCGCGGCCACATAGCGCGCCCCCCGTCGCCGCACGCGTCCGCACTTAGCGAGGGGCTCCGCGGACCACGGGGTAGCCTCTTCGCGGTATGTAGCTCACTAGGATTGCTTAGCAAACAAGACCTCATTCGTTGATGATTCCTAATAACGAACGAAAATAATTCATCTTGTGTTCAAGCGGGAATCAACTGCTTCTAACTGGGGGACTGTTTAATTAGTAAAACAGCCACCCGGAATGTGGAGGATGGGGGTTCGATTTCTGCCTGAACATGGGACAATGAATGAATGAATGAATGAATGAAACATTTATTGACACAACAAATACACAGGTAACAGATATCACAAGAATTAAGATATGGGAACAATACATAACAAAAACAATAAGAATAATATAACATAACATAACACAATAAATATACTTATGTACAAGTGTTGTGCCAAATAGGCGCCCGCTCAGCATAAGTCGTGCCGGGACATTGCTGACACGTCACGACCCTGGTATTCTGCGGGTGACCCTGTAGCATATAGTGTGTCTGTTCAAGATAAAAAAAAAATGTTATAAGAGTAGAAAAGAAGAAATAAAAGTTATAGATGGTCTAGAACAGACACACATCATGCACTGGGGTTATTACAGAGAAAAGTTGAAGTAGGCAAGGATTGACATGAATAGAGGAAGTAATCGTGGTGTACAAAAAATTAGGAAAGAAGAAGGTAAAAAAAAAATACATGCTGCACCAAGTACACAAAGATTCTTCTTTCTTCCGTAAACTTTTTCAACAGATTTAGATTAAAATTTTAGAGAGCAATCAAAACACGTCTTTCCTTGTCTAGCGTTTCCGCATACCCCGATGAAATATTTAAGGTGACCCATCGACGAATTTGTATTAATTGGGGAGATTATGAGACATTTTTTTTAAATTACAACGGTGAATCCATAGAGGAAAGTACTTATGGATAAAGATTTTTTTAGACAGAATTATGTCATGATTTCTTCCTACGTATAACCGGTACTTAAACCACTAGACCAACATGGCTTTCGTTCCTGACTATATAGCTGTGTCTTATTTTGGTTATTTCATTTCCTACACTACACAATACCTGCCACATTGATTTAATCTGTAACTATATAAAATATTAAAGTACCTACCTACCTATCAGACATAGAGCCCAATTCTCGTGCTCGTGACATTTATTTTCATACGACATATATCACTAAAACATATTTTTTTTGTATAGTTTTCCGGTGATATCCGCCATGTTCTCAAAATATCACATGCACGAGAATTGGGCTCCTAGACCCCAATTCTCGTGCTCGTGACATTTATTTTCATACGACATATATCACTAAAACATAGCTTTTTTGGATAGTTTTCAGGTGATATCCGCCATGTTCTCAAAATATCACATGCACGAGAATTGGGCTCCTAGACCCCAATTCTCGTGCTCGTGACATTTATTTTCATACGACATATATCACTAAAACATAGCTTTTTTGGATAGTTTTCAGGTGATATCCGCCATGTTTTCAAAATATTACGAGCACGAGAATTGGGCTCCAGAATAGATATTAAGTCTCAATTCTGCACAGATGCTTCCAAAAATTGGTAACAAACAAAGCCTAAGCAATATTTTTTAATTGTCGTTGTAAATAACCACGTCATAGCTTATGCAATGGGCAGTGCTGATTTATTACCTTTTTACAACCTTTGCACAAAGGGCTCAACTCATTGTTACAAATATTGGGCAAAAAGAGGCGTTTGAAAGAGGCTTTGTCTGAGCTGAACCATGTGGTTGGGAACATTTGAATGACATTCGAATAAATCGCTAACATAGCACAGTTCATTAGTTTTTTATGAGATGATAAATGATGTTTTGAGTATTTTTTTATTCATTGAAAAATGGAGTGAGATGATCTGTCTGATATTTGAAGTATCAGATAATTAATTCAAATTTTCTTACACAAAAACAATGTTAATTAAGTAGGTAGGACAATGTCTACTTATCATTTTTACATCGACTGGGAGCTTTATATGAATTATATTACCTTCGTACATTAAACCTACCTGCTAATTACTTAGGCTTATATTATCTTAATGAGGTTTCCAATAAACACTGCTTTGGAGCAATGTATACTTATTTGAGATAAGTACAAAAATACTTAGAAGAAACCCTAAATTCATAAAGGTTAACTCTGAAATCTGAGCGGTTTACTGCGATAGAAACCAAGACTAAAAACTTAGATCAGGAAATAAGACAGAAAAATAAAAGTAACTAAGTAATAGGTCCATATTATTATCGATATTAACCTGCTTATTTATTTTTACCACATTAACTAGGTATTATTGCTACATATTATACAAGGTGTAAAAAAAGTTGTTTCCAAAATCGACTTTACCGATCTTTTTTTTTATTTATTTATTAGATAAGACTTACCAACTATATACATACAGGCAATATATATTAAAATAACTTTCAAATACCAAAACTTTATTTTATCTCAAACAATAGGTCAACTCTCGCAGGTAGAGTTACCTATTTTAAAATCACTTAAAACTTCATGATTGTAGTATTCCAAACTGGGACTTGGGGCCGGTACCGAGTCCCCATAGACATAGACATGCCGCACGCCGGCTCGAGACAGGTTCATTATAAATCTCTGATCTTATCTCACCTAATCACTGCTATTAAACGCAAGAAAGCCCGTTTGTTTTTGTCTCGCTTTATTTATGTGTGTGAGTGTACGTTAACGTCATAGTTACAGTACAGTGGGTAAATTGTAGCTATTGCTTGTGGTGCTCATATATAAATTGGCCATACAAGACGCAGAGACAAATTGGATTGTCTTAATGCCCATAGTCCGTTTTAAAGAAAAAAGCAATTGATTTTCTATTGTCTCTGCTGTCTGGGTTTTAGGAAGTTTAAGTAAGTAGATAAGTAAGTAATAGATTTATCGTCTGACCTAACCAAAATTAGCATACCTTAACAAGCATTTAGTGATCTAACCAAAATCAAAAAGTCTTTACAGACGTACTTATCTCTTCAGCATACGTTTGCCCACACCCCTGCTGACCATATTATGCCTCCGAGCCTCCTCCATATCACTCTATCGTGTTCCTGAACAAGCATGAGCAGAGTTAGCTTTCAATGTCGATAACCTATCAGGTGGTCTGTCAATGCTCTTCTAGCCAAGTCTTGGTTTCCAAGACCGACTTGCTACACATGTCATCACCTCTTCAACATAGCTGTTTGTTGATCTGAATCTTTAGATTAGATACACTTATGTAGGTAGGTATCCATGTCAAATATGTAGGTAGTTAGGTTATCTACAGTTGGTAGGTACAGTATATGTATGGGGAATGTGCTATACATACTAAACAGAATGGGGGATATGTACCTATGTAGCTATTAGGTACGGTATACCTAGTTATATTAACATTTCTGATAAGATTTCCTTCACAACGCAGAAATAGGTAGGTACAAGATACTATCAGCATGAAAATGATTTTAGCGTTCAAAACTACGAAAAATATCTGATCTTTTGACAAACATCACTTTTAGCTTTTTACCTAATAGGTATGTAACCTACTTTCAATTATTAGCATTTTGTTCTCGATAAAAAAATGGAAATGAGCCTTTGAGTATTGGTACTGACATGCAGTTGTCTTTTGTCAAATGCTCAGACGTTTTTGGTCTAGGTTGTCACGCTAACATCATTTTATACCATGATAATCAATCTAAGGGTAGCAAGGTAAAATAATTCGTAATTAAATACCTAAGATCATTATCATGAGCATGATGCTAATGAATGAGAGACATTGCTCTACAAATAGCTAGGACAAATTGAGTGTATTGACTGTTCCCGCATGGGAAAACGGTTTAACGATCCGCCCGACCACTCCATCAACGAGCAATTAATAAAAATTACCTCAACATAAAACTATTAACATCCAACCGCGCGCGTAAACTGATCCAATCCGATAATAAATTAATTGTTTTATTATGTCACCAGCAAGATGTTATAAAAACCGACAAATTACAGCTGAATTGAGACATCCCGCTATCCTTTTATTAGACACGTGTCCCGAGGTTAGCAGCCGTCACGAGATAAAGCCTATCCAAGAATCAAAATGGCCGGACCTCTAATTTTTTACTTTTTACCCCGAAGCAGCGTGAGGCTTATGCTAATGAGGCCCAAAAACAAACATTGTTACAAGCCAAATGTGTAACATATAATAAAAATAAATTAAATAATAAAGGGAATCGTTAAAATGGAAGAAATGCCCGTAATTTATCCACGAGTCACCTTTTAGGCATTCCGAGGATGCCTTCGCGGCGGGGTCTCGCCCGCTCTAGACGCGATCTCAAAATAAAAAGGCGCCACAAAAAGACGCATTCAATAAGCCATTGGCCATTACTGGCCGTAATCGATGAGATAAATTAATAATAATGAAATCTGAAAGAGACGGGCGCCTGCGCTTGGTCGGTGTTTGACAAGCTATAGCGAAACATGTCATGGACACGGGAAACGCCTAATATGATCGCTATGAGAAATTGACGATCAACCGTTGATGGAAATCTAATGGATACGAAATGCAAATCCGACGTTTGGGTTTAGGTATGAATTTATTAGATATTAAAGGATCTACAGACTCACATCACACGCACCTATTTACTTACATTCACTAGTAAAACCTGCATAATTACTTATGCTATTTTCAATAACAGATTCCATTTGCCATAGCATGGAAATAAGCATATCTTACATTTCTTATTATTACATGTAATAATAAGTCTTGGTAATTTTCATTCATTTCAGCTGTTACAGGCCGTGGATAAGTCAATGTCTGCTATCAACCGAAAGCTGTCTGCAGCGCTCTTAGCAGCAATAAGGTACATGTACACCCCCCCCCCCCCCCATTCTTAACAATAATTATCATAAACTAAAATTAGGATTTCCAGTGACACTGGTTGGATTGTCTCTCTTTTCGTTCCTAATATCTAACAACCCTATACCGCTCACGTAGAGCCATAGAACACGCTACTTTTAGCAGATAATTATCCGCTTTTTAGAAGTTTGAAACGACCACACACTTATAAACGCCAAACACAGCGATTGAGTCGCTTTCCGTCTGTTACCGATCGAACAGCTAATCAGTCGCAAACACGTTTTTCGATACCACGTCCGAATGCTGGAAATCACAAATTCGCGTTGTATGTACGATGCAGCATGGATACAGTCGCAAAATCGCCGATCGCCGATGCTAAAAGTAGCGTGTGGGCTGTGGCCCTCAGAGCCGGTACTTAATATGTTGCTCGTTGTGATAATCATCTTCCAAACCAAGGGCCCGCTTTTTTGTTATACCATCTCCACTCCACACAATCAGTTGCACGTACCTACTGCAGATGCCTACCTACATATAGTTATATGTAATACTTACAGGCTATGTTGTGTAGTGATGTGCCGGATAGTTCGTTAAAAATGTATATCCGCTGATACAATCTGAATACTGATATTTGATCCGCGGATAATCTTTCTTACACAATCGGCGTCGGTGCGCGCGACCTTGAGTTGAGACAAGTTCGACTTACATTGCGCGGCGAGACTATTTTTTTTGTTTTAGCTGGGCAGCATAGTTAGCGTTTGTTTGGTATTAGTAGTATTGATACGTGAGGAACGAGAACTTAGGGTGGAGTTTATCAAAATCTAGATAACGGACAGTTACGACAACGGGCAGTAATAATTAAGTTACATTATCCAGCCGTACTGTTTACCACAAAAATTGGATACCCAGATAACAAAATGAACTTTAACCGACTGTTCTATGAATCTTCTGGATTAAGTTGAGTTGACATTAAAAAAATATTTCATTGGCCCATATCATAAATACCTTACAGTCTAACCTACCTACATATAATATAAATATTAAAAATATATATATAAATATTGTTAGTAGGTATATAAGCTACATACTCTATTATTTTGTTATTGGTTCTCTTATTTTATTAGTTTTAAGTTTTATATTTCGTAGGTTTTTAACTCAATGATAAGCATACTTAGATATTGCAATGCCTGTAAAAGGTGGTTAAGTAGTAAAGCAGCATTATTTATTGTAACACCCCATTGTAACACTTAACTGGCAATAAAACTATTTGAAATTTGAAATTATAATAAATTTAACTTTTTTCATAACATTAAATTTTTGTATCATTCATAATTGATAGAATAAAGTATAATGCTTTTAAATTTAAAAATACGCACACGTATTTCATACGGTTCATTAGACTATACTTTTCACATAGTCAGTTAATAACGTCAAACAGCTGTCCCTGTCAACTCTACGAGTCATAGAGTAACTTATATATACTGAGATAGAAGCATCAGTCGGCGAGTCAGTGCTAGCGCCACCTAGAGGAAAACGACCAGTAGTTGACTACTTGACGGCTAGTAGTATCTTTCAGTACTCTTTGCCTCCTTTCATTTTCAATTTAATACAAAAAATCCTCAGTTGAAAGCAGTAGTCACCGCTGCTTTTCTTTTGATGAACATGAATAACCGTCACTCAGCGGTTAACGCACAGTAAGTGTGATTACCGTTGCTTGAAAACTTGGTGAACTCCACCCTTAATCAATTTTAAAATTAATAAGGTAAATAGCTCCGTAAAAGATCCGCATAAAAGTATTGGATACGGGTCACAGAACACCTTCTTTTATAATAAAGGAAATACGGATCTTTATTCTGCCTTGGATATATGCGGATAAGGATATCCGAAACATCACTAATTTTGTGAAATTGAAAGTGGGTTAATGTCATCTCATCAGGCTTCCATATTTGTTTTTGTTTTTCCATATCGTAACTGTTAAAAGCAAGCGAACGCCTGTAAAAAATTTACATAGGAAAATGTGAACACGAGTTCATTTGTTAAGATTTAAAAGTAACAAGTAGACATTAGAAAAATAAAAGAACTGTTATGTATAAGTGAATATCTCAAAAACATGTGAATCTTAGGAAAACGTGACATTGGTACTATATTTGTTTAGTAAATGTTCACTTGTTTTTCTCGTGTTCAGCTGTTTTTCTTATGTTCGCTTATCTTTTTATTTTAAATTTTTTATTTCACCATTTTTTTCACGGTCTTACATAAATTGGAAAGAAAATCAAGGAGATCATCTCCGCTAATCGAACAGTGATAGCAAATAGGACTTGTGATATGGTTATCGTAAATAAAAAACCGCATGTATCGTGTTTCTTAAATTTTATTGGTAAATTCACATTCAAATTATAGACCACGTCGATGACAGATGTTACAATATGGATTTCTACAGACAAAATTTAGTATTTATTTACTATGATACTGTATCGGTACTTTTCAATTTCTAAACTACTGCATCAATATAGCTACATCGATTTTAGGTGCATAAATGCTTCAAAATTCCAGTGTCAGGAGTGAGCCAGTAACGATACTGCCAGAAAATAGAAAATCGAAAATACACAATGACATCATTCATTTACGAATTCACGATACAGATCGAACATCAAAAATATTTCTATATTAATAATCGACTACTCACATAATCGGTACTAAAAAATCATAAAACGCGTGCGGGTCACGACAGACATGACACAAATGAAACGTGATTGTCATAAGTTATGCTAATCGTAAGTCGGTATGTCGCGACCGTCGCGTCGCAGCCTCGGCCGCGCCGCGGGCGCAGTGAGATTCCCGCGGCGCACGCGCTCGTGGGCACCGCTCTACTACTCGTACGAACATTATCAAATAATCACGGGGCAATTTCAGTCCGACTCTCGGTTAACCGATAAGAGAAATTAAACTAACACCCCTCCGCCGGTCGCCGCTGGACGAGCGACGCCACGGCCACTCAACTCTAGCCTCGTCGAGGAAGCCGCTACGATACGATACGGAAAGAAAACATCAAATGGGTGCGGGAACCGTCATCATCGTTGTAATTTCGTATTTTGTGACAGGATGACAAGCTTCGGGGCCGAGTCGCGGCCAGCCTTGCGCCCGGGACGTAGCGGACGGTTCGTTCAAACGACAACACGCTACAACTACATCCTAATTACATACATAAGAGTATTACTCGTGGAAAAACAGGTTGGCACGTAATACATCAATAGGATGCAAAATTCATATCTAACGCATCCGCTCGGATAGCGTAGGAAGGATAAAATCGGTCTAGGCGAGCGCAAGGGTGGTCGCGGCCGTACAGAAGTGGGATAAGTCGGGAGGTGCCGGCAGGGCCGGCTGCGGGCAGGGGGCGGTGCGGGCGATGCGGGCGATGCGGGCGGTGCGGGCGGGCGGGGGGGGCGCGGCGCCTACGAGTCCCACCAGTCGGGCCCGCCGCTGCCGCCGCCGCCGCCGCCGCCGCCGTACGAGCCGCCGTAGTTGCCGCCGTACGAACCGCCTCCGCCGCCGCCGAATGATCCGAAGCCTGCACACATACACACACAATGTAAATAAAAATCTTATTGTGCAAATAGACTGGGCAATGCCATTTTCAGCTTTGGCTGCAGCTTGTCATAGCTTTTTTTTTAAATAGTTGGAGGAATGTGTTAACGGTTTTTTGAGAGAAACTTATGAAATGATTTCTTCTTACTACTACTTATTCTTTCCTCCAAGTATTTAAGATTGTACTTTTTTAACACAATCAATTCAGATCTACTGACTTGTGTGAAGTGCCCTCTGATCGTAGTCGGACTGTATGTGGTGAGATATGTGTCGGGTAACGACGTGTGTGAAATGCCCTCTGGAGACCTATTTTTCATTTCATCATCATCATCATCAGCCCATTTAAGTCCCCACTGCTGGGGCACGGGCCTCCCTCAATCACATGAGGGGTAATTGCCATACTCACCACGCTTGGCAGACAGGTTGGCGAGGGTTTTGATATAAATGCAGAGTTTTCCTTCTCTGGGTGCTGATGATCATGCCAGCAGCTTTACCTTAGTCGCCTTTTACGACACCTCGGTAAGAGTGAGGGTGGCCTATTCTACTCTGCCAGGGACCACTCGGCATTTTCATTTACTCGTATGAATATGTCAAATTCATATATCGAATTTGCCTTCTAAGTCGCATGAAGCCGATTTTCCTTATTTTTGAATCATTCGATTTTGATGTTGCCAATATAATACAGTAAATTGACATTGTAACCCTTCCCTGCAGAATTTCACAAAAACCGGTAACTTCCGTGTGTGTGGGTACGTACCGGTGCCCATGGCGGAGGGCCCGGCGGAGCGCGGCGCCTGGCGCGGCTGCGTGCGTGTGTGTGTGTGTGTGTGTGTGTGTGTGTGTGTGTGTGTGTGTGTGTGTGTGTGTGTGTGTGTGTGTGTGTGTGTGGGTACGTACCGGTGCCCATGGCGGAGGGCCCGGCGGAGCGCGGCGCCTGGCGCGGCTGCGTGCGTGCGTGTGTGTGTGTGTGTGTGTGTGTGTGTGTGTGTGTGTGTGTGTGTGTGTGTGTGTGTGTGTGTGTGTGTGTGTGTGTGTGGGTACGTACCGGTGCCCATGGCGGAGGGCCCGGCGGAGCGCGGCGCCTGGCGCGGCTGCGTGCGTGTGTGTGTGTGTGTGTGGGTACGTACCGGTGCCCATGGCGGAGGGCCCGGCGGAGCGCGGCGCCTGGCGCGGCTGCGTGCGTGCGTGTGTGTGTGTGTGTGTGTGTGTGTGTGTGTGTGTGTGGGTACGTACCGGTGCCCATGGCGGAGGGCCCGGCGGAGCGCGGCGCCTGGCGCGGCTGCGTGCGTGCGTGTGTGTGTGTGTGTGTGTGTGTGTGTGTGTGTGTGTGGGTACGTACCGGTGCCCATGGCGGAGGGCCCGGCGGAGCGCGGCGCCTGGCGCGGCTGCGTGCGTGTGTGTGTGTGTGTGTGGGTACGTACCGGTGTCCATGGCGGAGGGCCCGGCGGAGCGCGGCGCCTGGCGCGGCTGCGTGCGTGTGTGTGTGTGTGTGTGGGTACGTACCGGTGCCCATGGCGGAGGGCCCGGCGGAGCGCGGCGCCTGGCGCGGCTGCGTGCGTGTGTGTGTGTGTGTGTGGGTACGTACCGGTGCCCATGGCGGAGGGCCCGGCGGAGCGCGGCGCCTGGCGCGGTGCGTGTGTGTGTGTGTGTGTGGGTACGTACCGGTGCCCATGGCGGAGGGCCCGGCGGAGCGCGGCGCCTGGCGCGGCTGCGTGCGTGCGTGTGTGTGTGTGTGTGTGTGTGTGTGTGTGTGTGTGTGGGTACGTACCGGTGCCCATGGCGGAGGGCCCGGCGGAGCGCGGCGCCTGGCGCGGCTGCGTGCGTGCGTGTGTGTGTGTGTGTGTGTGTGTGTGTGTGTGTGTGTGGGTACGTACCGGTGCCCATGGCGGAGGGCCCGGCGGAGCGCGGCGCCTGGCGCGGCTGCGTGCGTGTGTGTGTGTGTGTGTGGGTACGTACCGGTGTCCATGGCGGAGGGCCCGGCGGAGCGCGGCGCCTGGCGCGGCTGCGTGCGTGTGTGTGTGTGTGTGTGGGTACGTACCGGTGCCCATGGCGGAGGGCCCGGCGGAGCGCGGCGCCTGGCGCGGCTGCGTGCGTGTGTGTGTGTGTGTGTGGGTACGTACCGGTGCCCATGGCGGAGGGCCCGGCGGAGCGCGGCGCCTGGCGCGGCTGCGTGCGTGTGTGTGTGTGTGTGTGGGTACGTACCGGTGCCCATGGCGGAGGGCCCGGCGGAGCGCGGCGCCTGGCGCGGCTGCGTGCGTGTGTGTGTGTGTGTGTGGGTACGTACCGGTGCCCATGGCGGAGGGCCCGGCGGAGCGCGGCGCCTGGCGCGGCTGCGTGCGGAAGTCGCGCGCGCCGAAGCCGCTGCCGCCGCCGCCGAAGCGCCCGCCGCCCGAGCGGCTGCCGCCCGTGCGCCGCCCGCCGCCGCCCAGCCGCCCGTCCGCCGCCGTGCTCGTCAGCCAGCTGCACCATACACGATATCATCAGCTACCGATTATAGCGGCCTTCAAGAGTGGGGCGTACACTTGCATCAAACATGTTATCATCAGTTACAATTTAGGGACATTTAAGAGAAGAACGCACTCTTGTACCAAACATATTATCATCAGTTACGATTTACGAACCTTCAAGAGAAGAGCGTACTCTATTTTAAAAAAGGCCGGCAACACATTTTACTCCGTAAAATATCGCTTCATTACGGCAGATTTGACAAAAATTTTATTCCGATGCTAAATCAATGGTATAGCGCTGTCATTCTATACAAATTCGAAGTTACACCATAGATTTATCAACGGATAAAGATTGGTCGAATCAGGCCTAAGAATAACAGATTACAGTTACCTGACCTTTATTTCCATGAAAAGAAGGTTGATGACTTTACCAAGTCTTGTTCCATAGATTTTTATTTCTATAGACCTGAAGATCAATTTTCTGTGACACCAATATGTTTAATTCTAATCAAGCTTAATTTTACGGATTATAGCAATCCCTCTGATTTCGTGGAGGTTCATGGGCGGCGTTGACTACTTTCCATCAGGTGACACGCTGGCTTGTTTGTAACCTCTAGCATAAATAAAAATAAACAAATAAATAAATACTCTCTGAAATTGATCGAACTGATTCCCGCCGCTTTATTCTGTTATCGTTACACTCGTCAACAGGTCCATCTCTTTCGTGGTGCGGCATAGGGACTTCTTACGTAACGCGGCTCCACAAATTTTCAGAAACTTTCCAAGACGTGCATATTTCCGATTTTGATACAGCACTTGTCTACTATATAGGCTGAGTCTATGTAGCTTTACTAGGTCGCGCGCGAGCCCGCGGTTGGTGTCGTTGAAGAAGGACGTGGCGAATGCCTACCATCTCAACTTAGCCTCAACAAAAATGTTGATGGGATCTCTTAGCATGTATCTGTGACGCGACTTACTTGGGCACGTCCTGCTTGGCTTCCACCAGCAGCTCGACCAAGTCGCGCGCGAGCCCGCGGTTGGTGTCGTTAAAGAAGGACGTGGCGAATGCCTACCATCTCAACTTAGCCTCAACAAAAATGTTGATGGGATATCTCTTAGCATGTATCTGTGACGCGACTTACTTGGGCACGTCCTGCTTGGCCTCCACCAGCAGCTCGACCAGGTCGCGCGCGAGCCCGCGGTTGGTGTCGTTGAAGAAGGACGTGGCGAATGCCTACCATCTCAACTTAGCCTCAACAAAAATGTTGATGGGATATCTCTTAGCATGTATCTGTGACGTGACTCACTTGGGCACGTCCTGCTTGGCCTCCACCAGCAGCTCGACCAGGTCGCGCGCGAGCCCGCGGTTGGTGTCGTTGAAGAAGGACGTGGCGAATGCCTACCATCTCAACTTAGCCTCAACAAAAAAGTTGATGGGATCTCTCTTAGCATGTATCTGTGACGCGACTTACTTGGGCACGTCCTGCTTGGCTTCCACCAGCAGCTCGACCAGGTCGCGCGCGAGCCCGCGGTTGGTGTCGTTGAAGAAGGACGTGGCGACGCCGAGGTTGCCCATACGTCCGGTACGCCCGATGCGGTGCACGTACTCCTCCACGTCCGACGGCAGGTCGAAGTTGATCACGTGACGCACGTGCGGGATGTCCAATCCTGTAATTGAAAGAAGCATCAGAGGTGTGTTTTGTTGGTGTAATACTTGTGAAGAAATTGGTACGAAATATTCATACTGCGTGGTAATGGGGACTATCTCGTGTGAAAAATCCACTGGATGCCGCACTAAAGGACTGAGGTCTCTATCTATTGGTGATTAATTTTTCGTTTAACGTGATAATTTCAAAATGATAATTTGACGATAGTAACAACCAATGCAATGTTGGAGGGTTAAGTCGGCTAGTTTTCACTATAACCAGCCAAGTTCTTTATGGAAACCTATCAGCGCCTTGACGTTGCCGAAGAGTTCATGTAGACTACTCGGGTTTCCCAATTGGATCTTTTGCACTCGGAATACCCCATTGCGAACTGGGCTAATTGAGAATTTCACAGTTAAGAATAAGAATAAAAAGATTTATTCAGATGCTAAATACAGGTTTACAAATCATATAACACAAGAAAAAAAAAAACAAGGTAGGAACACTTTGATGACACAATTTAAACAAATCAAGCACTAAATGGGCTTCCACTCAGCATGATGCTGAGGTGCTCGGAGGAACACCTCGACGCTGGTCTTCCGTTGATACCACGGCATTATACAACGTTTAAGAAAAAATAGCAATAATACTTAAGGATGTGAAAATATACCGTGTAAAGACTTCACTGCCAAAATATGAGCATCATTTGAGCAAAAAAAATCAGCTATTCCATACTAAATAGAATATCCGCGCGTCAATAATGTATTGAACAGCTGTTTTTTTTTTTGCTCAGATGATGGTCATATTTTGACAGTGAAGTCTATACACGTTGTATAAATAATAGTGATATTCAGATAAGCCGTGTGGTCCCCGGCAGAGTAGAATAGGCCACCCTCACTCTTACCGAGGTGTCGTAAAAGGCGACTAAGGTAAAACTGCTGAGCTATACTTCATTACAAAAAATATAGGAATACATATTAAAAACTCTTTATCTTTTAAAAAAAAAACTTTTTATCTATCATAATTTATCATAATGTTTATTTCTAATAATATAATTAACTTATTAATGTGTATAAATGCATGCCTTTGCAACGCCCTACCAGGGTCATGTTATGGAACTGTAATTTCTGTAAGACCTATGTATACCAACATGTGCAATAAAGGAATTGAATTGAATTGAATTGCTAATTTTTTTACACGTTGTATATTAGTGATATTCAGTTGGGGGCATACTGCGCCCTTCGCGTGGGACATCGGAGCGTTACCTCTGGCGGCGACGGCCGTGGCGACCAGGATGGGCGTCTGGCCGGTGCGGAAGCGGCGCAGCGCCTCCTCGCGCTCGCGCTGCGTGCGGTCGCCGTGGATGGACGTCACCGGGTAGCCCTGCGTGTCCAGGTACTCCTCCAGCTGGTCCGCGCCTGAGGGAAAAAACATCATGTTATAACCCTCAGGAATAATGCTGCATCCAAATCGTATCAAAAGATTTCCGCGAGAAACACACAATACTGAATTTTTATCTATCTAGATGATGGGAATTGAAAGGCAATCGCTTGCGTGTTTACATTATATTTTCGTTGCTGAAAGTAATTTCACTAATGAAACTAAATATAGTTTTACGACCACGGTAAGTATCCCTTGCAAGCGGATATGGATAAGATGATATGGATATGTTCTTTATTCCGTTTTGCACTACGTCGTATATACACAATGAGGGTTTTCGCGTGTGAAAAATCCGCTAGATGGCGCACTGTTGGACTGAGGTCCAGCATCAACCTCATTGGTTGTTTTTAAAATTGACATTTTGACAGATCACGTTTAAAAATAACCAATCACATTGTATATGGATCTCACTCGTATAGTACTCCATCTAGCGGATTTTTCACACGCGAAAACCCTCATTGCTCGAGCATATTCTCGATGGTTAGAAAGGGTAATGGAAGGGTTTCGTACAATCTAAGTAAGTGTGGAAATTCCTAATTTCGCAGACGAAATATGCTATCGAATGTTAGAAATTACATAGTTCAGATTTGGAACGTGAAGCAAGCTAATCTGACTAATAGTGAGCAAACGAATTACCAGTGAACGTATAGTGACGTTAACAGTGAAATACGCATAAAGTTGTAAATAAATGTATTTCCTTTGCGTGTAATTGTATTTCTTTAAAAATAATGTACCCCGTATCCCCAACATTAATTTATTATATAATGATCATCTTACCTTTCTTTGTCTCGACGAACACGAGAATCAGTTGGTCCTCTTCGGGACGCGAGCGCTGGAGCAGGTTGGAGGCGTTCAACAGATCCAGAAGGAAGGAACGCTTGTCCATTTCCTCCACCCAGACCACCTACAAAATTACTATTAAATTAGAAAGTTGTTGGAGATAACGGCCTCGGATTTTGCTAACTAATCGTAATAGTGACATTAGATTTTGCTTTTTTAAAATAATATTTCACAAGTGCTAATAGCTTTTTGACCTATGTCAATGACATTAAAATAACTGAGATGAGCTTGGTATTTCATTAGTTATATTTTATGCTTAAATTTTTATGTAAATAATGAAGTATTATAACAATTTCAGTTTCAGTTAGTTCAGTAATGATCTAGAAAAGACCACTGGATGGGTAACCGAAAACAGGGTGAAATAGCGAACATTGCATACATCCAGCTGTGTGCTGAGACAGACTGACGATTATGAGTTAGGTGACATTAGAAGAGAGGGTGTATGGTAAATACTCTTCCAAATTTTTTCCCAACATTGTTTGTCATGTGTCAATATCACAACATTTAATTGACGCCTCCCCCCAACGTGTGAAATAACTTATACTTGTCACCTTCTGGGTGATGTTCTCAGAGGTGGAGCCAACGCGGCCCACCGCCAAGAAGACGTAATTGTGTAGGAAGTCCTGCGCCAGCACTTGAATCTGCTTCGGGAACGTGGCGGAGAACATCAGCGTCTGCCGCTCGCCCGTCTTGGGCATGGTGTGGCACTCGACGATCTTGCGGATCTGTGCGGACACAAAATCAGATTGAGATACTTCAATCTAGAAGTCTTACTTATAAAGCATTTTGTCATTTAAAAACACGTCATATAGTGACGAATGGCATTCCCTGTTTTTGCATGAACTAGAACGTAAAAGATAGCTTTAATAGGCGAATCGCTCGAATAGGTTCCTATTTCTCGATAAGCGGAAAAAGAGTAATGGATACCTCTGTATCTCCCGGATTGAGCCTTCATTCCCCTAACTTACGCAGCGAAACACAGCACAGACTTCACGTCGATTTTGTGAGGCCGTGGTATTACCCCGGTCGAGCCTGCTCATTCGTGCCAAAGCGTGGCTCACCCACGGTCAGAAACGGTTTAAAAAAATAAATGAAACTACACCTTAAGGTATTGTGTTAAAATTGATTTTTGTCAAATCTCAATCTCAAATCTTCAAAAAAGGAGTGTTAACGTTTTCAAAGGGTCGGCAATACGTATGCAAGTCCTCTGGAGTGCAGGCGTCCATAGGCTGGGGTAGTCGCTTACCAACGTTTGCCACCGACGTAGTATAAAAAACGATATGATTGGTAAGTTTGAACCCGAGTTCACAGACTTTTCAAACAGCTCTAATCAAGCTTTAATCATGCAAGCACCAATAGCATGCGCGGTTAAAGTGCGTTTTAAAGTTGGTTCACTCAGCCCTACGACGATTGTGATCACTGTACCTGGGGCTCGAAACCCATGTCGAGCATCCGATCGGCCTCGTCGAGCACGAGGTGGCGGCAGTGGTCCTCTGGAGTTGCAGGCGTCCATAGGCTGGGGTAGTCGCTTACCACCGTTTGCCACCGACGTGGTATAAAAAACGATATGATTGTTAGGTTTGAACTCGAGTTCACCGACTTTTCAAACAGCTCTAATCAAGCTTTAATCATGCAAGCACCAGTAGCAAGCGCGGTTAAAGTGTGTTTTAAAGTTGGTAAACTCAGCCCTAAGACGATTGTGATCACTGTACCTGGGGCTCGAAACCCATGTCGAGCATCCGATCGGCCTCGTCGAGCACGAGGTGGCGGCAGTGGTCCAGCGCCACGCGGCCGCGCGCCAGCATGTCCACGAGGCGGCCCGGCGTGGCCACCAGCAGGTGGCAGCCGCGCTCCAGCTCGCGGAGCTGCTCGTGTATCGGGGACCCGCCATACCTGACACGAACAATACAACTCATTACACTGCCCAACAAAAATCAACCTTTTCTTGATGTATACAGCAATAGTATTTTTTTAAACTAAAGTAAAGTTCCTCGATACGACTACATTTCCAGAATTTCCATATCAGCTCTAGTTTTAAGTTATTCACAGACAAAATCCTATTTAAAAATTACCCACCAAACAATTTTGACCTTTTATACTATTTTATCAAACTACTAACCTGTAAAATACAAGTAAATGATAATTTTACAATCTGTTTTTGTAAAGATACCAAAGATTTTAAATCTTGTATTTTTTTTCAGACTTTGTTTGAGCGCGTCGTTGTATGGAGATTCTACAAGATTTTTAAATCAATATATCCCACCTTAGTTCTAAGATAAAAATATGAATCTAATCATTATTTTAATTTGTGAGTACCTTTATTATCATCAATACAGTTACCAATAATTATGTGAAATGTTTGTATATTTGAATTGCATTTGAATATGCCCCCAATGAACATTTTCAGAATTTTAGTCACCTAACTTATAAGCGAAAGCTGGTAGAAAAATACGAATGCCATATATTCGTAATCATCACGTAAAGTATATTCAGGAATGCACCTCGAACCTAATTCATAGGTATTTATGTTGTCTTGTGTAATAGCTTTACTGCTACGAACTCAACCTTCGCATAGTCTGCGGGACGCGGGGGCGCGGAGTGCGAATGAATGGAGGTTTGCGTGTGAAAAATCCGCTAGATGACATATACTGTCAATAGGGGCTATAGCATGTGAAATATCCGCTAGATGGCGTGCCTGTGAACCGAGGTCCAACTTTAACATCATTGGCTGATTTATTCGTTAATTAACAATTTTACATATCACATCTGAAAATACCCAATCACCTTGTAGATGGACCTCAGGCCTATAGTACGCCATTTTGGGGATTTTTGCACGCGATAGCCCCCATTAAGACGTGAAAATAAGTGATGGCGCCACTGCCGCTAACCGCTAACCGCTAAATAAGGTATGCTAACCACATTAGTTATAAAACGTGGGAACTACGTTTGTTCCCCAAAAATCCGTTGTCACGATTTCTTGACGCAGTATACTTTAGGACTGAGGTCCATCTACAAGGTTATTGGTTATTTTTGAACGTGATACTTATTTCATGTCAAAAACTCAATTTCACGAACGAAACGACACCACTGAGGGCTCCAATTGCTGATGGAGCCATGTTTAAAATTTGCTAGATTGTAGAAAAAAACATTCAAGTCAATACATTCTATTTATAACTTTTGAAGTGGCTTGAACGGCAATCAAATATTAGTTTTGACATCATGCCAAAAAGGTTCTAGATGCTAAATGTAAAATTTGAGCATCAGATTAAGAAAAATAGATGTTATTAGATCTAACTTCGACAATGCTAAGTAATTATCAGCATACTCACACGACGCAGGGTCGCACACGGGAGCGATAGGCGAACTTTCTAGCCTCATCGAATATCTGGGTGGCGAGCTCGCGGGTCGGAGCCAGCACCAAGCCCAGAGGGTACTGTTTACGTCTGTTATATGGCCTGGAAGGAAACAATTTTTACATCAGTATTGTTCGTTGAAAGTATTTAAACTCTTACCCTACCAGTGAAATAAACCATAAAGCAGTAGCAAGATAGAACGTATAAAAAATACTAAAGGTTTTTTACTATTGTTTGTAAAAAGTAGCTTGAATAGAATGACAGCCATAGGTGTTACAGAAAAAAATATAATTTAGAAATAAAAATATTTGGAATTAATTTTGGTTAAAATCTTATTGGTTATATTTATTGAATTTATTTCAAGTCAGTTGACAGAAATGAACGAATAAATAAATGAGCCGTCCCCCGCTCTGATCTTCCTCTAGTCTTGCTGCATGGTATATTTTATGCTTATTTTTATAGAGAACTCACCCCATATGCTTAACGGGTCCTGCTTCGTATATCTGATTGAGTATGGGCACGAGGAAGGCCGCCGTCTTGCCCGAGCCGGTCTGCGCGCACGCCATCACGTCCCTGTGCGAGAGAACTATCGGGATCGCATACTTCTGCACCGGGGTCGGCTTGTCGTAGCGGGCGAGAGCTATGTTCGTACGAGTTATTTCCGTCAAGTTAACCTCCTCGAACTGTGAAAAGAAAACATCATAAGCAACAGGCATCTAAGGTTGAAAGCAAGTAAATCTCTTTTCCCTATTTAAATATGGTAATATATAACGTAAACATTATGGAAAGGTATATCTAGTCTAGATGCTTACAAATGTATGTAAAAAAAATATCAAATCTACAACCGTTCAATGTTTTTATGCCGAGTATTGTCGAGTAGGTAAGTATATTATTTTGCATTGAACAGAGATACGTTTGTCATTCCCTTTTATTATATTTAACGACTAATGAAATTCGGATTGAAAGAAAAATATGGCGTCATAGACGCGATCCAAAAACACGTATTGTGAATGTACATAATAAGAGCAAGAATACAATTCGGCTTGTTATACAATTTTAGACTAAACACATTATACCTATATGGGATGCAACAATCAAAATATACTTAGTGTTACATTCCCAGAAAATTATATAACAACAATAGTATTATAACAACTAAGATAAAAATAACTAAAATCAGTTTAAATCTATTTTCTAGTAAGTGACCTTTACTTGTGTGAAAACATAAATATGTATACATAATTTATCATGATGTCTATATTATAGAATGTTGATAAGAAGCAAACAAACTTTATATCTCTCATTTAATGTTAGCTCGCGTCATTCGGTTTCTCCACGTGTCAGTCTGTGCATAATGATCATAGAATTAAATAGCACAATAATACTATCAATACGCAGTTTGTTATTTCAGTAAAAGAGTAACGATCTCCACAAATCCCTGGTACATTACACTTCATTTTCATTGTAACATTTGTAGTGGAAAATGGAAACTAATAAAATGACCACAAATCAACGCGAAAAATCGCATTTAGCGGTACATTGATCTAACAGGTAGAAAATGCGTAGCGGTCACAAACAAAACACTACACGACTTTTATCATCACAGACGCTTTGTTTGTTTAAAACCCTCCTAAAATATGGTTCATTGAGAAGACGTTGAATGCGTGGTAAAAAAAAATTCCGCTTTTCCATAAATATCCTGTCGATTTATTTAACTGCTACAACGAAAACCACGTGACAATTAATTAAGTCCTGGAAATAAATGACGGCGCCATTGTCGCTTACATTGTGGTATGGTAACCCCATTGGTATGTTATAGTTTGTAGTATTCGAACCCCAGCGATGGTAGCTCAGTGGTTCAGAACGCGCCTTCCATACGGGGGACCGAGGTCAAATTCGAGCATGAACCTCTGGATTTTTCAAGTGTTTATTTCTACCATTAGCTCAGCTTTGAGGGAAAACATCAACAGCTTTGGACGCAACTGGGAATCCTACGCTAAGATGAGGAGTATTCGAACCCCATCCGTTCATCAAGATTTAATTGATGAACTGTACTTTAGTCGTACAACAATAAATAAAACAATGTAAATGAAATCGCATAGTACTCACGCTGGTAATATAGTCCGGTACGCGGTCCCCGCTGGCCTCAACCGGTATATCCTCGTATTTTGAGAAGTTGATGCCTGTGTTGCCAGTGCCAAACAGCTCCAACTCCTGCCGCTCGTCGCGAGGTAGCGGGACCGTCCAGTCATTCTGCAACACAGGCAAACACGTGGCTTAATTTAAAGCTGTCCCGTAACGAACAAGAATATAAACAAAGGAGACAAATAGCGCGTGTGAAAGAGAGGGAAACTCCGATTCTGTCGTAACGTCTGCTTTAAATTAGGCCCTCAGGTTTAAACATGGAAACAATATTAGTATCGATTCATCAGTTCTATGGTCCAAATATCATTTATGCCTTTACAACGTTGACGATATGTACGTACAGAGTACGAGCTGCAAGTTGTATGAACTTTAGAAGTAGCTTGATGAAGATGGAGTTTGAGAAATTGATATTTTAAGTAGCTAATAATGCCAGAAGACAATTGACAACTCCACCCTCATCCCTCGCTCATAACTAGGGCCCGGATTAATATGTAAATACATATTTATAATTTACTCAATTTTCGGTTCCGAAAATGTTCTTGAATTTCTGTTCCGAAAATTGAATATCGTATATATTGTGAAAAACTACATTTTATTTTCCATATTTCATGGTTAAGTGGATATTTTTCATAAAAATATCACAATCATCCAGATTTTCGAAACTTCAGCTAATATTATGGTCATATTTAGACCAAAACCGACAGTTTTGATTTCGAATTTAAAACATATGAAATTGTGTACTGCATTCAAATTAATAAGACCGATGGGCTATATAGTAGAGCCTTCCAAAAAGGAAACCGGGTTCTTCTATTGTATTGCAGAATACAGAAGAAGCACCATGTTTTCTTCCCGGATAATGACGGAAGAGTATTTTTTTTTCTGAATATCTAGGCCACTGTTGTTAGCATATCCCTAGGCTTTCCCTTTTTTCATAAATTTATAAGTGAAAAAAGTATTAAATCGGTTCAGTTTTGGAGAAGGGATCAGTATTTGCTGCCGTTTTCTCTTTCGCGCTCTGCGGGGAGAGGTTTGAGGCTAAGAAGACGGAGAATAATACGTAGGTATACCGCCTGAGGTATCTATTTTCTTAAGGAGATGAATAAAATTTTGTTTTCCCTGAATATTTAAAATTATTACTGAAGTGATTTTTCACAATAAACAACGTTTAATATGCAAGATATTATTTTTTAAAACTACATATTCTAAAGTTTTTGGTCCATATTATATGTAGTTATTTTGGATTTTTAGTACATATTTATCCGAGCCCTACTCATAAAAAGCCAACAAGTGCATTAGAGGCTACTTCTCTTGAGCAAAAGTGTCATGTTATCTTTCGTAGTTGACGGAATCCATTGGATGCGCGCGGCACTGGCAATCTGTGTGAAGAATATTGGGGGAGGCCTGGGTCCAGCAGTAGGCGTCATTCGCTGAAATGATGATGATGAGTAGTCAGAATATATAGGTCGAATTGCCCTCAAAAATCGATATAAATCATTGTTTGGGTGTTGCCGATGTACATAACATCAGTGAGTCCCGATTATGTCGCCGTGTTGTAAGGTGTTTGGCATTACGAAACCTTAGAAATGTGCGAAGGCAAGCTACATCTTTAAGTGCATATGGTGACTCATAAATAGGGCACTACAAGCTAATAGCTACGCGAATCTCCTCTTCATCCTATGATTGATCATTACAAAATTATTTTATTGAAACATGAGAGTCTTATTACTAACGTCATTTCGTGATCCAAATAAATTATTAAACACCATTTCATCAAGTTTAGGCTACCTTATCGAAAGTTTGTTAAAAAATGCATAGTATATCTTTGAGTTGCCGTTAACACTCAATATTTCGTTATAAATTGTCGGACAAAAGTCATATTGTCAACGTGACCTTATTCCACCCACGATTTCCTAACCTGCTCTGTAATAAGGTAGTAGATGCTGAAAAGAGAAAGCCTCATTATAATTTAATAGCTAAAGCAGAGTGCAGCAGGTTTTTTGAAATTTGAATTTTGATGCAGTATGCTGGTCTCTATGCCGTGTGGTACCGGCAGAGTAGAATAGGCCACCCTCACTCTTACCGAGTGTCGTAAAAGGCGTCTAAAGTAAAGCTACTGGCATGATCATCAGCACCCAGAGAAGGAAATCTCTGCATTTATATCAAAACCCTCGCCAACCCGTCTGCCAAGCGTGGTGAGTATGGCAAATACCCCTCATGTGATTGAGGGAGGCCCGTGCCCCTGCAGTGGGGACTTAATGGGCTGACGATGATGATGATGATGCTCGTTTCGTAAAGGTCCCTAAGTTATTGCCGTCAGCAAATACTGCAGCGCACCACAAGAAGAGACAGACAATGTTATCGTCGACCTAGGCGCTAGGCAGTAAAACGTATCATCTCTCTCCCGCACAAATCTCGTATAATCTGTCTCTGTCACACGCCGAAATGAGCCGAGATCACTGACGTGTGCATGTATGTGCCTGTTGAGCATGCGACGGGGACAGTTCGTTGTGTCTATACAATTTATAGTCGAACCGTTCTGAAATATACTAATATTATCTGCCATGAGTCTAATGGAGACTAACCTGCGAAACTTGTGAAATGACAATTTAGATTAGATCCTATAGGACCGGTTTCTGGATTGGGAATTTAAGTTAAGCACGACTTGAGCACGAACTTTGACAGTTGAGTCATACTTCAACTGTCACTCAACTTTGTGCTCAAATTGTGCTTAAGGTGCTACATGGGCAAAACTAGCGCCGCCAGCAGATTTAAATTGTTTGTGGCGATTATTAGACATTATTTAAAAAAGTACAATCTTGAAGACTTGGAGGAATGTATTAAGAATCAGAATCAGAATCTTTATTAACGGTTTTTTGAGAGAAACTTATGAAATTATTTCTTCCTACAAGTAACAATGATCTGCATAATTGCTAAAAGTGGCCACTTTTAACAATTCTGCAGATT
Source organism: Marasmia exigua (assembly GCA_019059595.1). Lineage (NCBI taxonomy): Eukaryota > Metazoa > Arthropoda > Insecta > Lepidoptera > Crambidae > Marasmia > Marasmia exigua. The sequence continues at coordinate 3,322,445 of CM032464.1, read as the reverse complement.
ATTTTTGTTGTTTCTAGGACCAATATTTTAGCCTGAAACACAGGACATCCTAGTTCAGGCAAACTGTCAAATATAAGCACTTATATATAAAATTAAGATCATAGGTTTGTACTACATATAAGTTATTTGCAATAAACATTTTATTTTTATTTATTTATTGTTACTTGTCGCGTGTAAAAAATATTGTTTTACGTCTCAAAAAATTGATTATTCTTTCCTCCAAGTAATTAAGATTGTACTTTCTTAAATAATCGGAACAATCAATTTAAATCTACCGGGGGCGCTAGTGTCACCGATGTAGCACCTTAACTTCAAATTCTCAATTCAGAAACCGGCCTACAGTCAGGTGACTATGATAGTGGATACATAAAAAGATGTTGGGTGCATAAAAGAGCGTGTTACCTCGTCCCTGCGGGAGCTAGTGCGACGCACGTCATCAGAGGCCCAGCGCGAGTTGCTGCGCTCCTCGGGGCGCGACTGCGGCTCCTTCCACCGGTCGTTGCCCGGCTGCGGCGGTTCGTTGTACTCCTCATCGCGCCGCGAGTCCCGCCCGCCGCGCCGCTCGCCGCCGCGCTCGCCGCCACGCTCGCCGCCGCGCTCGCCGCCGCGCTCGACGCCGCGCTCCCCGCCGCGCTCTCCGCCGCGCTCGCTCCAGCGATCAGAGCGGTCCGACTCACCCCAGCGATCTGAGTCGCCATTCTGGTATCCCGGTTCACGACCTGATTCAGTACGAAATTTCTTTTCAATAATTAGCAAATTTTTGCAGGTTTTGGCATAATGGACAACATTTCAAATTTTTAACATGTCCATATTGTTTTTTTATATGAAAGTAGACATAAAATGAACAGACCCATATTTTTTCTTTTTTCAAAATTTGTCCATTTTCATGCATAAAATAATTATTGAAATTCTTTATATTCTAAATAGACGTAAGCGCCAAATGACGTCATCGGACGGCTGAATACAGCGATATTCCTTTGCTTATCATTGTTTTAATAAAAAAAAGGTACTACTGTCAAAGGTAAATAATACTAGTGTCAACATTGTCAACGTCATTCATACATTCAACGTTGACAAGTTGTCTTTTTTTTTGACAGTTATATGTCATGAGTTTGGTATTACGTAAATTTAAAAGTATAATGTGCTAAGCAAAGAAATATTTTACATTCTGCCGTCCGATGACGTCATCTTACGGTTTCTAGTTTTTAATTTTTTTCTCAGTAAATAAGCAATATAAAAAATGAATAAATATATATTCGAGCAGCGGAAAAGTAAACAAAGAATTGGTATTTTTTATTTCAGAGCTTAGCAATTTTGAAATGTTGTCCATTATATATGATACATTTTTAGTTGCCCGAAAAACTTTATCAAGGCAACATACTCTTGACAACTGATTGTCTGAGTGATTAAAATGGATGATACGATGACGTGTGGAAAATGAAAACGACGACATCTTACTGACAGGCTATTTGCTGAATAGATTTCTGTCTCGCTTGAGGACCGTGGGAGCGCCACGCTTCAGCATGAATGGGCCCGTTCAACACAAGTGATACCACGGCCCCACAGAAAACCGGCGTGAAGCAGCACTGTGCTGTGTTTCGCGGCGTAAGTGAGGGTACCGGAGGCCCAATCCGGAGGAAAGGGAAGTTTAAAGGTTGGCATCGCACTTGTGACTCCACTGGTGTCGCGGTTGTTCTGGGCGGCGGCAATCGCTTACCAGGTGATCCGCCTGCTCGCACCTATCACATAAAAAAATTATACATGATGATACATTTTAGTTGCCCGAAAAACTTTATCAAGGCAACATACTCTTGGCACCTGATTGTCTGGAGGGTGATTGAAATGACGTATAGAAGAAGAAAAGGACGACATCTGACTGACTGGCTGGTTGCTAGATAGAAATAAGTAGATTTCGAACTGTCTCTTGAGGAAGTCATTTGTTATCAGAGTTTAATGCCCTGTCAAAGATGTAAGGGTAGGTAACTAAAAATAACAATGTGTTTGTTTTAATTAATAATTACATTAAATACTGATATATTGTTTAAAAGCAATTTATATTAAATTACTTATAATACTTATCTTAAAAAATAACGCATGCAAAATAATAGTGACCTCATCAGGTTTAATGGAAATATGCAAAATATTATTATATACTTGCCTTTATCTTTAGAAAAATAGAGGAATATATAACAGGTACATAAGATAGTTTCGCACATATTACTTTATCTTAGTTAATTTTTAATTGAATATGACTAAAACTTATTTATTCATACTGTCATATCGCCTGATTACCAACAGCTGGATAACACAGAGTACAATACACGACGTACCGTACGCCTCCTGGGAAAATTAGACGAAATAATTCTTTCAAAGACTTAGGACATCCCAACTAATTTATTTTTCTATCGATAGGCACTTACAAGTAACAGAAAATCGAGACTATAAACATCTGTTCTTACTATTAGTACCTACGACGAGCTATATAAACCAAATACTACTCTACATGTTGTTACTCGTATACATGTGTGCGGCAGTATTTAATTCAACACCGGCAATACACTGTTATGAGGAAATGGTGAATCATAAATGCGTTACTGTTAAATCAACATGATCTACATTATTGTAGATGCAACATTTCTCGATGCTGAACAAGATACCAGCCGCCATTTTATGATTAAACTATTATTATGAATAGTAGATGAACTCTATATGTTATTGCGTGGTCTGGGACTCAATCGAGCCAAGTAACTCATCATTTGATTAATCAGTTGGGATAATCCAATATTACAATTGACTTGACACGCACGACCTCAGACAGACGATGGTATTTACAACGATTACTTCAACTAAAACCCGTTTTTATTGCAAAAAAATCTTGAATTTCGTGGTAGATTCGATGGACGCGAATACCTTTAATCAGTGGCGTAGCGTGCCTTGTCAGGGCCCCGTATAAAAAAAATGTTTGCAGGCCCTTTTATGGGGGTAAAGATTTTTCACAAAAGAAAAAAAAATTGTGAAAAGAAATTTATTTATCATAACATAATTTAACCATTTTACAAATATTTTTTTTTAACCTTGGAACGCACGCTTAAGGCGGGAAAAATAGTAATTCCTTTATTGAATTTTGTCCTTTGTAAAATAAAATAAATTAGAAAGTTTATTTAAAGGAAGTTTATTACACTTTGGGGACCCCCGTGGCCCGGGGGCCCCGTATAATTGATACGGCAGATACGGCAGTAGCTACGCCCCTGCCTTTAATTTAACGTATTTGACTTTGATTGAAAGATAAAACCAAATATGTCCATAAGGATGACCTTATGCGAATGATCGCAAGACGAATAAATACGTGACGCGTTGAAACAATCGTATACAAAAAATATTCGACTAATCCTTATCTTGGCTCGAATTATTGAGGTCAAATCACGCTATGTTTAGGCATGGGGTTGAAAAAAATTACTCATTAGGTATTTATTATACATATTCGGTTTACAATTTGGACACTATACTCTGAATAAAATGAGACATAATATTCCAAGCAAGATATAGTAGGATCTTCGAAAATAGGCAATCGGTTAAAACTGTACGGAGTATAAATACATTCACTAAGATTAAGAATATGCTGAGCAGATCATGTAAGGTCATGTCAATGTCAGTGCTCTGAACGTTGAGCGTTCATCCTCACAAATAATTCAACATCTTCGCACGATTAATCGATTAATCTCAACAGACAGGATACGCTTTGAACGTCTATACGGATTTAGGGAGTCGGTTTATTATGTTAGGAAGGTTCAGACGATAGGCGTTTACAGCTCGAAATAAGTTATCATGAACTTCTGTAGAATATCATTCTAACATGTTCTCTACTTTCACGTTATTTCCTGCCTTAGTCCTGATTGGACCAAACTTTATCCGTGGATAAATCTATAATATAACTTCAAATTTGTATGGAATGACAGTGCTATACCATAGATTTAGTATCGGTATAAGGTTGGTCGATTCGGCCCTAACTGCCACACTCAGAGTCGTTGATTAACTTAGTTGGCTACTTAAGAAAAAATATTGACACTTATTTTGATACGCATAAAGACTACCGATACTAAAGTTAATGAACAGCTTAAAAGACGTTTCCGAGTGCGGCCGTTAATCATTAAAATAATGTTCCGATTAAATACTTATCTTTTTTTAAGTCGGTCCATTCGTTGACCTTTCGTTAAAGTAGCATTAGTTAGCACAAACATTAACATGAATATTGTGATTGTGAGTCAAACTGCGGACAAATGACAACAAAGATGGCAGCCACACCATATCAATAATGTAATGAACGTCTGGAGGCGAGGGTTACAATGAGATGAGTCACAGTGTAAAAACAAATGCATCATTACCGCCGCGGTCCCTGCGCTCGTATCGCGACCCGTAGCCGCGATCGAAGTCGCGGTCACGCTCGCGGTCGTCGCGCCGACCACCACGGTCGTATCCTCTAGAGCTGCTTCCGAATGATGAACGGTTCCCGTCCCTCTGCGAGTCGTTAGGACGGTCGTCTAAGCTTTGACGCTTAGACTCTTCCCCTGTTAACAAACGAATCACTTAACAAGTTAAGATTCTTAGCTCGATCTAAGGCTCTCCTTGTTAGACTCGATGTATGGGTTTGATGTCCCGAATAACGATTGCAATCATACTGTGTAGCCGTTTACAAGAGAAATTAAATATCTAGCGAATGTTTTTAGACAAGTCCCATCTCTAATATCGGTTTTGATTGTGCTGTAATATCTTATAAAGTCGAATATTTATGCAGCTGTTGAATTTGATCAAATTGCTAGGTTTCTTTAAACCTCTTACATTAATTGTTTTGAATTAACAAATGATTATGTTTTCAAATAATAACATTGGAATTTCGTAGGTATTATAATACGTATGTATTTTTCAATTTTATTGATTATAAAATAATTATTAGATATTAAAAATTCACAACTGCTTAAAATTCAGATATACCAAGAAAGTAATTATTTAGTAAATAATGCATTCATATATTTTACCCCGACGAAAAAATAACGGAGGTGAAAAAAACGAAGCGGTATAATTATTAGTTATCAATAACTATTAGACAGACAGAGATAACTATTACTCGTGGATATATCGTAGGTAGATACTAAACGGTAGGGGCACAGAGTAGAGAGGGGTTACAATCCTAATAAAATGTGTTTAGTACTAGCACAGACGTCGCTTGATAGGCGCTTGTTAATTTTGTCACTACATAGAAACGCGCTGTTTAGTTTGCTACCCACTCGGAGTCGTTAAAACGAAAAAAGTAACAAGTGTAAAAAGATATCATTTTAAGTTAGAAACCTTTTAGAATCCATTAATCACGCAGAAGTTAAATACTAAAAAATCGTACATGCAGGCTGATTTTGCAAACCATAGTATCGATAAGAGTTTAGTCAACTACCTACGTGGGTTGAGTGCACAGGTAGCCCATAATAAAAGCATGGGAGACCTCAGCTCAGCATTCAAGTCGCGTGCGAACTATAGGTATCCGTATACCTCAACACTATAAGATTGTGCAATTAATACATTACTGGTTGGACACATCGATCGTTGCATACAATAGTCTCAAATAAAATGTTAAATTTTTAGGCAGCTTTTGACTGTGTCAACTGCGATTTCTCAGAAAGAACTATCAAACCGGGCTTTAGACAAACAATGCACGTTTATAAGCTAAAATTAGCTCCGCGTGCCTGCCCCACACGATATCTAGTTACTCTTATACATATATCTGTGAGCAAGGTTGTATTACGATATGTCATTGATAATACTTTTTATGTTGAAACTGCATAAACTATTGCCCTGCAAGAAGTTAATCGAATACAACAAAAATACCGAGCTGTTTAATTTAATTAACACGTTGAGCGCCACGTCGGTCACCGGTGAGCCAAACAAGACAACTTGTTGGGGCCATCCGGAATTCTTAGGAATGACAATTTTTCACAATGTTGAATTTTAATTGTAATCGATTTAAAACATGCTAATTACCGCTATAAACTAAAAACTTTGATGTTTTTCTTAAAAAATCATAAGAATTTGTATGTTGGCCCACCGGTGTCCCCCGTGGCCTCCGCGGAAGGAATTACGAATTGCCTTCCGCGGGGGCCGCGGGGTCACGGCACGGCCCACCCCCCGCGTACCCGGCTGCCCGTGCGCCGCGCGTCTCACTCGGCCATTTATTTGCCTATATTCCAGTGACGCAACGACAGCACTCTTGGTACTTTTGTTATTGTTTTTCGTTGTTATTATTAAGTTTGTGCGTTATGGATGACTTAGAAGATTTTGAGATAAGTCAAGAAGATCTTGCGGAGATCGACAATATTGAAATTAATCTTCTAAATAACAGTTTTCAACTCAGTTCAGATGATGAATTGTGTGCTGTGCCAATGCATAGAAGAAAAAGACAACGTATTTTATCTGAGTCTGATGATAGCGAGAACGAACACAGGGTTGTTCCCGACACATCAGGTAAATAATGTTTATTTTTTTTAGTCTCGTTTTCACCAAAACACAAAAGAAACTGATATATATGTTTCTCTTTTCGTTTCTATGAGATTTGTACCTACTACCTAACACCTACTACCCAAATATATCTTTTGATAATAAAAATATGTATATGTACGTTAGTATGTTCCATTTCTACGGCATAATGGCTGTATTGATCCAAAATAAAAATTATACCTCGACAGTTTTGTCTCAATGATGCAAACAATACCTAAACTGCTCCCTCGAATAGCTACAGTTATTTTTTACAAGTTTTCGTATGAAATATGCCAAACAAACCTGATAAATTAGAAGCAATGATTAATTATAGATATACTAGCGGCCGCCCGCGACTTCGTCCGCGTGGAAAAGTAACTTTTAACCCCCCTTTCAACCCCTTACAACCCCCTTTTCGCAATAAAAAGTAGCCTATGTTCTTTCTCAGGGTCTAGATTATCTGTATACCAAATTTCATTTAAATCCGTGGAGTAGTTTTGGCGTGAAAGAGTAGCAGACAGACAGACAGACAGACAGACAGAGTTACTTTCGGATTTATAATATTAGTAAGGATAGTATATATTATAGTAAGGATAAGAAAATATTAGGTATAAGAAAAAAATACATAAACTTACCTACTAGAAATATATGGTACTAGCGGCCGCCCGCGACTTCGTCCGCGTGGAAAAGTAACTTTTAACCCCCCTTTCAACCCCTTACAACCCCCTTTTCGCAATAAAAAGTAGCCTATGTTCTTTCTCAGGGTCTAGATTATCTGTATACCAAATTTCATTTAAATCCGTGGAGTAGTTTTGGCGTGAAAGAGTAGCAGACAGACAGACAGACAGACAGACAGACAGACAGAGTTACTTTCGGATTTATAATATCAGTAAGGATAGTAAGGATTTACATTGTTTTCTTTTTTAACTTGTTCTCAATAACTATATGTTAATTTTTGTTAGAGTTTTGTATGTCACTGAAACCATTTCGACAATAATAGAGTGCCTATAAACTGATAGAGTGAAAATTGTGCCATGTTTATTAAGGAAACCTAGTTTTGATTATGCTAATTATACTTAGGAACTGTAATAACATTTATAATTTTTTAATAAAACTTTAATGCCTGAAATTGTCTTATATTTTTCATAAACTTCATATCAAAATAACAAATATTTATAATAAATCATATATCTCATTTGGTGCAAACTGAAGCAACCCTTACGAAAATCAGATATAAGTAAAAAATTTCTAAGTCTTTTGAGAAAAATGAGAACCAAGCGGACTGATTGTTCTGGCAGGCCACGCGGCCCACCTCACTAACAATTTTCTATGATAACTATGACCTGTGGCTTGTAAATCGCATTTGAACAGAAGCCTTGCTGCGGCCCACCGGTGACCCCCGTGGCTTGAATGGATTAGATGGGTTTGGCCCACCGGTGACCCTCGTGGCTCAAATGAAAATTCAACGATTTTTCCGTGGCGTTCAACGTGTTAAATCGATTAACCACCATTACAAATCTAGATTTAACTAGTTACATGTAATCATTTACATATGTTGTAGATTTGTTTCCGTTTTTGCAGCGGCATTGCTCATGCGTTGCATTCAGAGAGCTGCGGCCTTGCTGCTTGTTTTGCATCATGCTTCATTATACTGTGACATTTTGACTAATGTATAACATAATAAATTAAACTTGATGTTTGAGCACAATTCTTATCTTATCTGTTAGGGGCCATTTTCATGGGGCACGTCGACCCTAAGGGATCTTTTGTACCTCCCCTTTCTTTTGCGCTCTTACTCACGAAAGATTCGTTTCATCAGCATCACGATGTCTTTCGGATTGAAGTGCCTGTAGTCTCCTGGTTTAGGATAAGCGTTACCTAGAAGACACATTCTGCCTCTGGCTAGTGAGTCGCATTCACATAAAAGATGTTCTATGGTTTCCGTCTCCTCCTTGCATGCTCTGCAGTCGCTGTTCGATGTCATGTTCATCTTCATCAGCATTTTGTTCGTTGCATAATGCCCTGTTAACGCTCCTATGAGCATCCTTGTCTGTTGTCTATTGCCTCCGAGAATATATTTCCTCCATATTTTTGTATTGTCTCCTATGAAGGCCTTTGAATGTTTCATTCCTAGTGTTTGTTGAGCACAATTACTTTGGGAACAAAGTAAAATTATTGTTTATTAATTGCTTAATCTTAACTTAGTAAGACAACAGTGGCCTCATTGTAATTCGCGTACCCTCGCGTACCCTGGGCTACAAAGCGACAGCTTTGGAGGTAGTAGGGAACTATGCGATAAGATGAGGAGTCAGACGAACCTGCAGCATGAGATTATAAATAGACATCAAACTTGTCAGGGTAGTCAGCCTGCTGCCCACCACGACAATAAAAATCTCTGCAAACTTTGTGTTTATGGCATTTATTATTGGTAACTAGCTTTTATTATTTAATTGTATTTTTTTCATTTCAACTTATATTTACGATTTATTATTAACGATCTCGCTTTAGATCGATAGTTACGTCCGATGAATCAAGTGTATTCGCTTTTTACGATATCGTAATCGATATATAGATCTGATCTGATATTTTTAAATTAAATATGTGTATTGCGAGTCGACGAATTTTCCGGTGTACCAGCGCTGGGCGATAATCGCTTACAAATGCAGCGGAGTGGGCGAGGCTAATCCCTGCGCTCAAGCATAGCGCAAAGCAAGCGATTTTGGAACGCTACGTTCGCTGACCGTACAATAGGTACCTATTCATTAAGATTGAAAATAATGAGAAACATTCAGAGCCACCATGATAAGAAGTCAGTGTACTCAATTCCTAATCTAACACACTTTTCGCAATCAAATCGGGATTTGACTAGATACAAAGCATGTTTTTATTAGAGTACATATTCATAAGACCGAAACTTCATAATAACTATCCTACGTACAAAAGCCCGAAAATTATTGTACCGAAAAGTACCTACAAAATGCCGATAACTGAAGTTATACCGCAGATTGAAATGTCGATGTTCAAATGACCGAATGGACAAGATCTCGGAATTTAAAATGTACGAATATGTTTTTTTCCGGCGCTTCGCCGGCCACTGCCGAGACACGATCGCTACCGTCATTTGGCTCGCGTTTTGGAGCCCAGGGTACTTTGGACCATGATCCCGGATTCGGGCAGTCTGGCAATTACAATAAAGCGACTGCCGTTGACCTTCGCAACCCTTAGACAGGGGAGCCAGACCAATTGGTGGATCACAGTTACACGTAGAGAACCATTATTTCAAATATTGTAGGAATCCACAATTTTGAGGTTTCCTCACGATGTTTTCCTCACCGCCGAGTTTATGGTAGGAACGGTATTTTAATTATAACGGGATTTTCGTGCTGTCGGTTAAATGTTATATCGGGATTCTGAACTTTCGGTCTTTTATATTTCGGAATGATCTATAATGCGCCTTCACTACTATTGACTAAATATATATTTTTATTGTGTGATAAAGATAGTTTGAGTATAATGCGTGTTAATTATTTTATTTACATCCAAAGAACCATAGAAGTTGTCCAAAGAAAATTTAAGAGTGGTAAAATGCCATATTGTAGGGAAATTCCATCAGAATTTGTATTACGAGTGTCGCATTCGTTTGGGTGGGACTTTAATGCCTCTAGCTAAAAGCAACTCTATAAAATCTCCATCTATCTGTCTATTGCTTTAACCATTTTAAAAATTTATCACAACAACACATATTAAATACTTAAAAATGTATTCGGCTAAAGAGTTTTCTTTTAGCAGCAGTATGATAATCAATTGAGTACAAAAAGCAAGAAAACTATATACCTACTTACTATAAAGTAAATAGATAACTACTTGTTATAATTCTATGGATAACTATAAGCTTATTTTGATAGAAAAACCTTTACCAGTAACATACACAGAACTACTTAGACTGATTATTTATTTTATATTACTCTCAAACACTCGCGGAGACCGTAGAGTATTTCAACTAATTAACGAAATATGACATCGACTGTCACAAGTATTTGACTCGAATATAACAATTACTTCCCTTTAAACCTACTCACCATTTTGAAATGTGTCAATCATTAATTTTAATGAATGAAATACTTTACCATCTGCCGCTGGTCTGCATGTAGTATAATTAGACAAAATATGTCACAGCAGTGTTGTAGTACAAAAGTTAATAGTTTATCAAATCTATAATTTTTAGGGGTTATTAATTTCCCAACCAAAATAATAAGAGACCAATACAATATGACGCCAGGATGTTATTCCTAAAATAATAAACAAAGACCAATACATACTAAACAAAACCAACATGCTGCTTTTTATTGCTTGATTCTGAGATTCTTTGAGAGAATCAAACAAAAGCAACACCTCATTTTCATAATAGAGTCAAGAAATTAGCATCTATAGGTATCGATCTAAATAATTTATTATATTATATCCTGTCCATTATATAGACTAATGCTGTTTGCAAAAAATAAATTAAGTTACAAGTTACATTTTTAAGTTGATTGCCTTTTAAAAACAGGCAGCTACATGTTGGATACTTCAAGCTGTCAATTTTTTTTATTCAATTCTCACCTTAATGTAAGATTACCATTAAGGTGAGAATTGTATGACGGAATTTGAGTAAATGATGATTCTTCCAACTTTAATCTATTATAATGTGAGATAAAACAAAGAGTTGTGATACTAAAACAAATAAATTATTTAATAGGGTAATGCAGGGTTCCCTTACCTTGAGAGTTGTTGGCCTGCAACTGCCTACGCAGATGCGGGGGGATGTAGCGGCCAGCACTCTTAGGAGCCTGAGGCTGCAAGTCCAGACCAGCAAGCTAGGAATAGTACAACTTAGTTAATCATTTAGCTAAAAAGTATGTATCAAAATGTGACTGCCTCGTTGGCGCAGTGGGTCTGTGTCGCACTTTAAAGCAACGGCTCGATCCCGGGGTCGGGCTAAAATTTGTAACCTGAGTTTTTCTGTTCAGAAATTCTCAGTGTCAGCCCAGAGTCTGGAAGTTAGCGATCTTGTACCCCCTTGCCTCGGAAAGCACGTTAAGCCGTTGTCCATGCGCCCGATCCCTCTCTGGTCGTGTCACACTAGTAACCCATCGGAAGATGAGGGTAAGAGAAAAGAGAGTGCACTTGTGTTTGCGCACACACTTGGGCACTATAATATTTCCTGCATAAGTGGCTGATCGTCAAGATTGGCCGCCTTAGCCGAAAACGATTGGAGGATATTATTTACTTTACTTTGACTTTACTTTGAGATTTGTCATATTTACTGATATCAAAAGGTATAAAAAAAACATGGTCAATAAAGACTATGGTAAATTATTACTTTTCTATGGTGAAAAATGACCATAGTGTTTATTGAAATAGTTATCTGGTACAAATTTTGGCCTAACCCGGGGATTGAATCCGAGATCCCAAGAACAGCTGTCGCTTTCAAAGTGCGACTAGCACTACCCACTGGCCAACAAGGTCAAGAATCAATAAGAAAGATAAGGAAAAGAAATTTTTTTTGCCTCTTTACATCCACCTTAAGGTACAACCTTTATGAAGAGGTCTTATTTTCAAAAAACTATGTGTATGTTTTAAATGTTAGTAGTAAAAACTAATTTTAAGTTTAAAGGGGATGAAGTTGCTCGCGTCCGTAGGAATCACCACCTGTCCTAGGCCACCCTACACGTATTCCCCGGGTGGTGCCAAACGAGTAACAACGCCGGGCCACAGGCGGCGGTTAATTAACCTGTCAAGGCCACAGCGGACCTAGGGAAGTTAAATGCCCCCTGAAATAGCTGCTATACTACCTTGGGAAAGTAGTACATGTACCCCTTTCCCAACCCCCCCCCCTCTTATGGAAATGTCAATTAATGAGAGCGATTGTACGTCATGCGATCCGGCTAACCCCCGGCGCTCCCTGGTCCCCGGGCCAGAGAGTGTGAAATTAGTTACCGAAGACTTGATGGAAGTAGGCGACCAGGCTTCCATTACAGTGAATGCTACTGGCAGCAAAAAACTCACCCAGCAGGCCTTTCATCGCAGTATGTTTATCACAAGGCCCAGAACCAACTCTTCTGGTAGTAAATCCCCAGAGATTCTACAAACTACGGCTAAACCCCCCAGAGACACAGTCCCGCAATACGCGACGCCCACGCAAGACCCACCAAGCGAGCAAGGTACAGTGAGCCCCCCATCTTGGCAGAAAGTGCCAGGCAGAAACCCTAAGCGGAAGAAAGTCAGCAACTCCCCAGAAAGCATTACCACAAGCAACAGGTTTAGCCAATTACCTATCGACTTAACAGAAGAACCTACTGCAACTAAGAAAATCGTGGAGAAAAGACCCAGCAAGCCTCCTCCTATTATATTATATGGTATAGAGGATGTCAACAAATTAACTGAGCTTGTGCAAACTGTTGCAGACAAAAGCTCATTCACATACCGGATTACAAATAGAAACCAGCTGAGAATCAACACGCTCGATATGGAGGCCTATAAGCAAATTATTACCAAATTCCGTGAAAATGGCTTAATTGGTCACACATTCAACAAGAAGGAAGCACGACCTTGTCGTATTGTCATTCGAAATCTACACCATACAACACCTAAAAGTGAGATAAAGAAGGAAATCGAAAATAGTGGAAATACAATTGTCGGAGAAATAATTAACTCTAGATATGGACCAGAGAAAAAACCAACCTCTACATTCTTTGTAAATCTCCAACCTGGTCCAAACAATAAAGCAGCTAAAGAAATCAAATATATCTACCATCAATACGTAACTATAGAGGACCCCAAGAAGAAAAACTCCATCGTTCAGTGCCAACGGTGCCAGCAATATGGACACACAAAAAACTATTGTATGAAACCTTTCCGCTGCGTGAAATGCGCACAAGCCCACAAAACTTCAGACTGCCCAAAGCGCGACCGAAATACACCCGCCCAATGCGCACTGTGCAATGGCTCCCACCCGGCGAACTACAAAGGCTGTGAAGTATACAGAGAAATACTTGCTAGGAAAAATAATAAATCTGGCCATCAAAGAGCTGATAGAAGGGCTATTGTAAAAGACAACTCTGAGCCAGACACAAACCCCCAAAGAAAAACTACCCTACAATCTCCAACGATAGAGCAAAGGAAACAAACATTCTCGTATGCCAAAGCCACTAGAAACGACCCAGACAAAAATATTACAGAAAACTCAACACTGACAGTTTTGGAAACCCTTCTCACGAAACAAAACGAGAAATTCGAGTTAATCTTACAACAAATGAGTACACTTATGAATCTCATAGCCACACTCATAACCAAACTCCAAGGTTAAAGGCCTTGGGTTAAGACTGGCGACTTGGAACATAAATGGACTCTCACCCAACAAAGATGAGCTCGAGATACTGATGGCCGAGCACAAACTAGACATAGTTCTAATATCCGAAACAACTGTTGCAATACAAGACAGATGTGGATATTTTAATGTCTCCTCTGTATACTGTCCACCAAAACATTGTATAGACTCGGATCTGTTCTCTCACTTCTTTTCAAGTCTAGGCAATCGCTTCATAGCAGGAGGGGACTGGAACTCCAAACATGTCCACTGGGGTTCTAGACTAATAACAACTAGAGGAAGACAGCTAAAGTTAAGTGTGGATGTAAATCGCCTAAATACAATTGCCCCGTCCGAACCTACCAACTGGCCAGCTGACCACAATCGAATCCCAGACATACTTGACTTTTTCATTACAAAAGGACTATCTAAGCTGTACATGAAGATCGAGACATGTAATGATGGATCATCTGATCACACCCCAGTGTTGTTAACCATGAGCTCAACGATTATTGAATTCGAGACAACCTCAGTATTATATAATCGACACACTGACTGGAACTCCTTCAGGGACCACATCGAAGAAAATCTTAACTTAAACATCAGACTCAAAGAAGTAGAGGAACTTGAAACAGCAGTTGTACAATTTACTAATCTCATACAGGTGGCAGCGTGGAAATGCACGCCTACTATTGAGCACAGAAACCAACACACAAACGTACCGCTGGAAATAAAGTCAATGATCCAAGAAAAGCGGAGATTACGCCGCGTGTGGCAGCAGAGCCGACACCCGCAAGACAAAGCTGCACTCAATAAAGCCATTGTAAAACTAAAAAAGGCTCTGAAGATTGCTAATGACTTAACAATACAAGCCAAACTGGAGTCTCTAACTGCTACTAAGGCCACCAACTACTCCCTCTGGAAAATGACCCGCTCTTGTGACAGACCTAACGCACCTAGAATTCCAATAAAAACGGGAAACGCTTGGGCCAGAACAAGCCAAGACAAAGCAGATGTGTTCGCGGAGCATCTAGCAAGTGTATTTAAACCGAACGAAACCCTGGGCAGCTCATCGGAGGAATATGCTGACCTCATCTTAAAACAGGATCTTCAAATGGACTTTCCCCCTAGACCCGTGTCGCCCGTGGAAGTCATAAAGACTATCAGACGCCTGGACAATAGAAAAGCACCAGGTTATGACTTGATAACCAAGGAAATATTACTGCAACTACCGAGAAAAGCCTTTGTCTTCATAACAATAATTTTCAACGCCATCCTACGAATAGGGTGTTTTCCGAGGGCGTGGAAGGTCTCGGAAATCATCATGGTTTATAAAGCTGGCAAAGTAATTACTGAAAAAACCTCGTATCGACCAATCAGTCTGTTGCCTACTCTATCCAAGGTAATGGAGAAGATAATGCTTCGCAGAATAATGCCGAGCCTCTTGGAGCGCAAAGTGATACCAGACCACCAATTCGGCTTTAGAGAACGCCATGGTACAGTGGAACAAGCCCACAGAGTATGTGACACCATTAGAAAGTCCCTAGAACAAAAGGAATACTGCTCATCAGTGTTCCTGGACATCCAGCAGGCATTTGATAAGGTCTGGCACAAAGGCCTACTATGCAAGATCAAGCAGAACATTCCCCACTCATTCTTTCTAATATTCAAGTCTTACCTAGAGGACCGCATATTTTATGTGAAGGAAGGTGACTCCACGTCCAAACTTCGTGGGATTGACGCCGGGGTACCACAAGGCTCTGTTCTTGGTCCAATGCTCTACACATTGTTCACTGCAGACCTACCGCTGACACCAGAGATAACCACAGCTACATTCGCAGACGACACCGCTATATTAGCGAGTAACAAAGACCCAATACTGGCATCAGAAAAGTTACAAAAAGGCCTAAACAAAGTACACGATTGGCTCCAAAAGTGGAAAATCAAGGCTAGTGCTGCAAAATCAGTCCAGGTGACATTTGCCCTTAGAAAAGGAGACTGCCCACCTGTGAAGTTGGGACAATGCACTCTACCCCACACAGACCATGTGAGATACCTTGGCTTGCACATAGATCGTAGGTTAACCTGGAGACACCACATCAAATGTAAAAAACGTGAGCTACAAATAAAGTACAACAGCCTATACTGGATGCTAGGAAGGAACTCAAGACTGTCTTTGGACAACAAGCTGCTAATATACAAAGCCATCCTCAAGCCCATCTGGACTAATGGACTGCAACTATGGGGCAGTGCAAGCGACTCAAACATAAACATACTCCAGCGCCAACAAAACAAGATCTTGAGAACAATTGCAAAAGTTCCATGGCATGTAACTAACAGTGAAATCCACGAGCACCTTGAAATGAAAACAATCAAAGAGGAAATTCGGAGTCTGGCAGCTAAGTACAAAGAGCGGTTAACTCATCATCCTAACGAACTCGCTCGCCAACTCACCATGGACCACTATGTGAGACGTCTAAAACGTCACAACATCCTGGAGCTCGAAGACCGGCAATAGCCTTGGGCAGCAGATGAGTTGATGCTTCCAGTGGGAAGCCACTCTGCACGACAGCATCACAGAAAAAATTTGCTCATAGTCCCCCGACTGATTGCAAATAAGTTATCACAAAAAAAAAAAAAAAAAAAAAAAAGTTTAAAGGAGTGTTATAATATATGCCGTTGTCCTATAATAAGTGGAATTCCTTATTCTTAAGTGTTCAATATACCTTTGTTATAAAAATATATACATGTCAAAATTGAGAACATCCTCCTTCAGTTAAAAATGTCAAAATTGGCATTCACAAATAAGAATAATTTTAATAAACCAATTTTAATTGTCTTGTAACACCATTATAGTGAGTTTATAAACATTTTATCAGCATCAATATCCTTAATTTGGCGACATTGGTGTTATAAGACCTTTATGAATAAGGAGTTGTAAGCCCCCTATAACTCTTATCCATGAATATCACCTTGTGTCATGTCTATGTACATGTTTATACACTTTTATGAATGAAATTTCTACAGGATGTTCAATTTTATTCCAAATGATCAGATTTTTGGAATATAAGAATGATTCAAATACATATAGAGTGTGCTACAGTTCATGAAACCAGCCAGGAAATATGACTACAGAAGCATGACCAAATAGGTACATACGTAGGTATTACTGTGAAGATGTCAGAGGTATAAATGGATATCATATAATGAATAACTAATAAAATGAAGCTTAACTTCAGCACCAAGTAATTTAATTCTTGCAAAACTTGCGAAATACAGATTTCATTCTACCATGACACGCACTTATAACGTGACAATGACCTCACAGAGTCATAGTCGCTTGGAAAACTACTGCATTGAATAAACCCGTAATTCGCATGAAGGTTGCGAAAAATACAAATTCAATCAAGCAAGGGCTAAGAAGTAGAAGAAACGAGGCGCCATGTTGGTTATCCCAGGACACGTAAAAACCGATTCATAAGAATCTAACTTTTTAATTTCCTTAACTAAAAAGCATAATGGAATTGCAACATGTTGCAAGTAACTATTAGGATTACCTCAGTAATTAAGCTCAGTAATCCATTTTCATTCAGCAAAGTAAAAATCGATACAAGCAAAATAGAAGGTGCATGTAGTACATGAGGTACCGACCTGCTGCTCTAGACCTGTTCCATTTTGGTTGGTAACATTACTCATATTACTACCAAGCGGTACGTTTTTTTGGGAACTTTTCTCCAAAAATACTAAACAAACACAGTCTACAATGAATTTTTCACAAACACAAATTCACAAAATCACATGAAAAGGCTTCAATTTTTCTCTCCGAAATCACTTTTCATTCGTAGTTTTTGTTCTTCTTTGCTGATTTTTTACTTTTTATTTTGTCTATGATCATTCATTTATTCGTTCTTGAGCTGTGTTTTAATGCATCAATATCATATGCGATTTTCCTTTCAGTACTAATTCTGGCTAAAATATTGATACCCAAAGCAAAGCAAGTTAAAGAAGAGAAGGATACTCTATGGAGCTGTTTTTTTTATTGTTTAAATATACCCCTTAAGATACTGTTACACATGCTTTTTTTCATGCAAGACGGACGTACAAATATCGCACGTCGGTCGATTTTTAAGCATACCGGAGCCCAATTCTCGTGCTCGTGACATTTATTTTCATACGCCATATATCACTAAAACATCGTTTTTTTGTATGGTTTTCAGGTGATATCCGCCTTGTTTTCAAAATATCACGAGCCCGAGAATTGGGCTCATGGAGCCCAAGAGCCCAATTCTCGGGCTCGTGACATTTATTTTCATACGACATATATCACTAAAACATAGTTTTTTTTGTATGGTTTTAGGGTGATGAGCCCGAGAATTGGGCTCCTGAAAACCATACAAAAAAAACTATGTTTTTTTTGTATATAAAGGTTAGGTAGTCATAGGCTATGTATGTACCACGGGCGAACCCGGGGCGGATCGCTAGTAAATACGTATCCACTTGAGAACAAATTCGTTTATAAATGCCATAATAACATTATATAATCTGCAATCTGAATAATTTTCATACATTTTTTATATACAGTCAAAAAGACTCCAAAATAATAAAACCTTTAAAACATACTCGTACATTAATAGTATTTTAATTAATAACATTTATTTATTTATTTAAAAAAAAGAAAACAGTTTCAACGGTAACGATATTTTATGCTGACGGTACCGGCTCCATGCGCCGCCATTTCTAATCCCATTCTTTATCCGCACGGATAGTAGAGGCTGCTTACACCATCTAGCGAGTAACTTCAAAGTTATAAAATACCTACTGGAAAACTGCTCAAAAAAATATCTTGCTCAATGCTCTTACCTTTGCCCTATTCAAAGAGGGATACCCACAGTGTCCACAACGGTGGAAGACTTTTCTATATTGCGCCGCGAATCGCAGACTATGTGTGGAGAGGCCTAATAATGGAAGACGTATTCTTTCTCAAGTGGAACGTATCCGTCTATTTTATTTTTGCTGTCAGTGTCACACAGCTATTTTTTTTGGTTATAGTCTGTGGTAGCTACTAATATACTAATCTGTGGTCTGTGGTGTGGTTATAGTTTCAATCAACCATAAATCTTTTTTCTAGGGCTGTGTTCAAAATTTTCGTTGTTATTTTTGTGAAAGTTTATTTTATTTACACCTTTTATAAAACTATATTCATTAGAAGTAAATTAAATTAGTGTTTAGAAATTGAATTGAACGACATTCTAGGTTCAATTTATCTTTTACAGTTTCGTTTTTGAAGTCTTCACAATCTTGTAAAATTTGTTCTTTGTAAGAAAGAGCCTATGTTATTATAAAATAATGTAAGCTTTGTGCGATTGTTATTTTATAGTACACACACGCGGCACGTAGCAGTGATCTTGGTTGAGTGTGCAGAAATAAGTGTGCGATATTTTACTGTGTAAGTGCGCCAACTAACGGTCAGCGCCTCACGTGCCTCGGCCTGTAACTGTTAGGTATATGTTTTGAATGTGAGCCTTCCCGGAGTTCTCGGAAAATTCAAATGCGATTGGTTAGAGTATGTAATCAGGCTCATTGATATTGATATTTTTTGCAGGATGGAGGATGTAGGAAATCACACGCCGCCCATGCCTAGAGCGCGTCAGCCACCACCAGAGCCTAAGGTCAGGCAGCCGCCGCCAGAGCCTCGTCGAGCAACGGCGCAGAGACCGCCACAGCCACGGGCATAGATTATACATATAAAAAGGCCACGGGAAAGGCATCCCCCTCCCCCGCCCCGGGAAAGGCACCCCCCTCCCCCGCCCCGGGAAAGGCATGCCCCTCCTCTGCCCCAGGATAGGCAAGCCCCTTCTCTGCCTAAAGACGAAGCCGTTAAATAACATTCTTTTAAACTTCCTTTTATAAATATATTTTTTTATTATTATAAATAGGTAAGAATTATTGAGGTAGACTTCACAATCAGGTACGTAAATTTGGAATATTTATTGAATAGATATTATTTGTTCTTGTTAATTCTGATAATATCATAACATATTTGATTAGAATTACCAATAACTAACTACCAAAACCATTTTTACTGGAAGATTATAATGGTGCGATAGATCAAAATTAATGCAGCGGTTAAGTTTGTGTTATTTGAAGTTACACTTTGGTTTTGTAACATTAATTTAGATTACAGTCATAACTCAAAGATTTACGAAGGGATGACATGGAAAATTGTATTATAGGGTATTATCACCATATACTTTGACTTGAGGGCCTATTTTAAAGCAGACGTTACAACCGATTCGGAGTTTTCCTCTCTCACATGCGCTGTGTGTCTCCTTGTTTGGATGCAACAGGTATATTCTCATTAGTTATGGGACGGCTTTAAAGCAGACGTTACAACCGAATCAGAGTTTTCCTCTCTCACATGCGCTGTGTGTCTCCTTGTTTGGATGCAAGAAGTATATTCTCATTAGTTACGGGACGGCTTTAAAGTAAACGTTACAACCGAATCAGAGTTTTCCTCTCTCACATGCGCTGTATGTCTCCTTGTTTGGATGCAACAGGTATATTCTCATTAGTTCCGGGACGGCTTTTAAATTTAGCAACCAGTTGTTTATCTGATAGAGATTAGACATTGTTTCTCAGCAAATATGTCAATTTATTTTTTAGAAGATACTTCTATCTTCTCTTATCTATCTAAAGGAGTGTTTAAACTGGACCTATATCTTCTATTTTTAGATAAAATTTATCTTTGTTAATATTTAAAAAGTATATAAAGACTGTTAAAAAGAATGATCAATAAATGTTTAATCATGTTACCATATGATTATTTTCACCTCTCCCGCACAAAAATAGACTTTGGCTAATACCTAAAGCACATTCATTGTTTTCAGCGAGTAAACGTAATTCACGCTCATGATTTAATTCTAGGAAAACTCATGCTATTTTGTAATTTAAATTTTGCTCTTGCACAAGAAACCACTGCTCACTTGTTGACTAAATACCTAACTCTTACATTGAATATTATCAAACAAAAGAGCAATAGTATTTTTATCATCCTTTTATTCAAATGTCCGGTATAAAAAGTTCCTTAATTTATGTACTACATACAGCAAAACTTGGCATTATCTCCTTAAGGAGAAAGAAACAGAGTTAAGATAACTGATAAAATCAGTAGCTAACGCAAAACCTATTTTATTGAAAATTGGTGAGATAGTATTTAATTAGGTATATTCATCACAATAATTCAGACGTATATCTCATATATGTTACATTTTATAGTAAGCATTCTGCATAGTTCCCAGGGGTAAAAGCAGTGGCTATAGTTGTAGGTTCATTGAGAATTCACAATCTAGGGATCAGAGGTGCGATGAACTTCCATGTGTCGAGCTGTTTCAAGAAGGGATTGACCAGGGTGACGGCGGCAGAAGAGACGGTGCTGGCGATGGCAGCATGGAACCGGTTCAGGTAGTCGACGAAGACTTCCTCGACGATCGCATTGACAATGGCGTCGATGTCCCCGCCGCCGATTACGCCAGTCAGATCAGACTGAAAATAATAAAAAATGTTTTTGAAACCATACGAATTAGGTATATGTAGTAGGTAGGTATGCCTACGCCACATTGAAGGGGAGCAGAGCAGAGCCATTGTTTTAATTTTCGTCCGTCATAAAATTGTTTCGATTAGATATTTTTAGCTTTTATAAAGTACTATCTGAGCTAAAGCTAAAAATAATGTCAACACAATTACATAGGTACCTACTAAAAAAAGAACTTTGTATTCCCTGGGATGTAATTATAAACTAACGCCCTGTTGGTCTAGTGGTTTAAGTACCGGGCCGTGATCTCGGGGTCCTGGGTTCGATTCCCGGGTCGAGCGAAAAGTATGTTTCGAATTTATCGAACATATCTCGGGTTTGTGATTACCAATTCGCATTTGACAAGCGTGATGATTAAGCCTAACCCCATCATAGTAGCGATAACTTAATTTCTTTGATGGAGGCCTTTGCCCTGCAGTGGGACAGTTTATAGGCTGATAGGTACTTTACTAAAGAAAAAAAAAATTGTTTACCTTCAGAGTAAGAATCTCAAATCTCGCGTTTACGATTTTGTCAAAAATAATGGACTTTCCGTTTTCGGATTGTTTCAGGTGTATTTTTCCGCCGAGAGATATGTTTTCAACTTGGAATCTGAAACAAAACATTTGTGTACGTTGTACTTGTTCTATTACGCTACCTAATGAATTGATAACTAAGGGCCGATTCAACTAATCTTATTCCGATAATAAATCTATGGTATAGCGCTGTGACTCTTTCTATATAAATTTGACGTTATACCATAGATTTATCCACGCATAAAGATTCGTCTTATCTGGCCTAAGGCTCGATGTTGTATCGGATTAAGGTTGGTAGAATTAAATAAATAAATAAAATTTATTCAAAAATCTTTAGAACATAAAATATATATATATAATCTGCTTAAAGTAAGGAAACAATTTTATATAATTGGCTATAAGGTACTTACTTAGCTCTTCCTTTTCCGAAAACAGGGATGACAGAGAAGATATCACCAATCAGTTCGTATTCCTCTAAAAATATAATATCAAAGTTACTTTTTAAATACATTTACAATTATTGAATTTATCTGCGGGCCTACGTTGAAGGAAAACAACTTCTACTGAATGGTTCATCGAGTTTAACTTAGTCCACATTATTACAAAGCGCGATATAAAGTTATTACCGTACTAAAGCTCATGTCATCCCGTTCCAACACGCAATGATAAAAGGGGCTGGCACGAGTTTTGTTCCAGGACTATCCTTAGTTCGCGATTTGTAATAAGGGGGTAAGTTTATAAGGCCGCTCGGCGAGTTTGTAGTCCTCATTAGGGTTGTCACTTTTGAGCGAGCGGACAGAGTAGATGTAAGTAGGTACATACGAGTGAATGCCCACGATCACACAGCCACGATACAGCCCGCACGCGGACTCATAGGTATCTAGGTATTGTGCTCTTGTGCACCCATAGGTAGGTATTGTGCTCTTCTGCACCCATAGGTAGGTATTGTGCTCTTGTGCACCCATAGGTAGGTATTGTGCTCTTCTGCACCCATAGGCAGGTATTGTGCTCTTGTGCACCCATAGGTAGGTATTGGGCTCTTGTGCACTCATAGGTAGGTATTGTGCTCTTGTGCACCCATAGGTAGGTATTGTGCTCTTGTGCACCCATAGGTAGGTATTGTGCTCTTGTGCACCCATAGGTAGGTATTGTGCTCTTGTGCACCCATAGGTAGGTATTGTGCTCTTGTGCACCCATAGGTGGGTATTGTACTCTTGTGCACCCATAGGTAAGTAGGTATTGTGCTCTTGTGCACCCATAGGTAGGTATTGTGCTCATGTGCACCCATAGGTAGGTAGGTATTGTGCTCTTGTGCACCCATAGGTAAGTAGGTATTGTGCTGCTAACCTGTGCAGGCGCCATGCGGCGTCATATTCCTACGCTTAAACAATCCTACGCACTGAATCAGACGGATGCAGCGGCACATTCTAGGTACCTATCTAGATAATTTTCTGGATATAATAACATTGTAAGTATTACGTACCAGCACCAATGTCAACTCGTGGGATGGAGATAAAGATGTCGAAGGTCATGGTGGCAAGGTTCAAGTGGCTCGTGTGCACTTTGAAACCGCCGATGCCAGAAACCAAAATGTTTTTCAACTTGAGATCAAGGCTGCACAAAAGATATAAGTAGGTTAGCTTAGCCGTTTATCTAGGATGTGGCATATAGACAGTCGATCAATTCATGTACTGCGACCATTTCATGAAAACATGGAGCATTTCATCATGGGATAAAAGTTTAATGTTTATGTTTATGTGAGAAAATCTACGATATGACCACGATATTTACACAGGGATAAGCCTCACAGGAACATGTAGGTAGATATTAGGGGCAATTCTCGTGCAATAGACATTGAACTCGAATTTAGAGATTCATACATTCGTCCATACAAATCTCTAAGTCGACTCCAATGCGCACATTGCTCAAGCTCTCAAGCTTGGGAATTGCATAAAATAGCTTAGACAGTGTTATATTGTCTAAGATAAATAGATAAAAAACTTTTGACTGGAGCCCAATTCTCGAGCGCTCGACATAGAAGTCGCATGAGAGATTTCCATACATTCGTCCATACACCGAGCTTTTTTACCCGTCTTACTCCCTTATCGAGAGCATTATACTGAAGATAACAAATACATAGGGTCTAGTCTCAAAAAAAAAAAAATTGCCTCCCCCTAAAATTTGCACCTGATTACTTTTGTATGGGAAGGTGATGTTTTTTCTGAGTTAGACCCTATGTTCCTTGGAGGAAAATGTTTGTTTTCATCAGTATAATGCTCTCGATAAGGGAGTAAGACGGTTTAAAAAGCACGGTGTATAAATGTTGAATTCGATATCTATATCACGTCCGAGAATGGGCTCCATGTCATTAAAAAAAAATAGGCATCCGCGCTCTTCTGATTAGAACCAAGAACCTAACTACCTACAGCCAACGCGTATATTGCTTCAATCTTAGCTTACAGCTCTGATCTGAATATTGAACCCCTGAGGCTCCATTATCCAGATCTACAGTCAGCTTCAAAAATATTGTAGCGTTCAAACCTTATATTATCTGAACATTATACAAAAGTCACTTTTAGCACAATACCTTAAGGCGTACTCTCAATTGTTCCCATTTGTTTTACACATCTACTAAAATGCAGTTGTCCTTTTTCGAAATGCTCAGATATTTTTGGTAGGTTTAAGGTGACGGGTAGGGCACAGTAGCGACGCCAATCGATTTTAATTTTAGCTACTAAACCGGATCTGTTTTAAACAATTTCGGGGATACAACCTCTCGGCAAATACTTATACTATTTATTAAATAACCATGCACAAATGTTGGGTCCGTTTTTGTACGCGAAAAATTGATTCACGCCAAAAGTGGCCGCTTTTGGCGTCAATAAATTTTTCGCGTACGCGTTAAACCCAACATTTTTGTACGATTATTTAATAAATAATATAAGTGTTTGGCGAGAGGTTGTAACCCCGAAACTGTTTAAAATAGTTCCGGTTTAGTATTAAAAATTAAAATCGATTGGCGTAGCTAGTGTGCCCTTAAACGCTAAGATGTTTTTGAAGCTGACTGCGCGTACATACGAGAACATCAAGGCCCACATAGCTTTCTTATATATGCTATGATTTATCTGAATACGAATACTAGTTTCGAGGTCTTACTTGAAAAACTGGGACGGAACTTTTAGGTGGTAGCCGTCCAACTCCAGGGGGTCGAGTGGGGGGATGTTGAAGATCGTGGAGCCATAGTTGATGACGCGACGGACGTACGCGATCATCTGACGGACCAGCATATTTATCACCAGATTGCGCTCCACCGTAATGGAGTTATCCACTAAGAAAATAAAAACACGATTAGTCTGTTAATAATCTCATCATCTGTACTATTTATAAAGAGGTAACGTCTACACACAGCGGAAATGATTATAGGGTAATTTGAAAACAAGAAACGCTTTCGAGATGTAATCGACACCTAGCGCTATCTATTGGTATAAAGTGGAACTAATGTCCCGAAACATCCACTCCTGGACATGGGCCTATCTGGGCCTATATTATGGAACGCCACTCTACTCGATGTGTTCTTCTTTTCCAACCGATTCCCGCCAACCTTGCCTTGTATATCTTCGCTCCATCTGGCCCAGTCATCATCATTTTTGTTTGCAAAGGTAGACTCGTGTGGTTAGGTTCTGCGACTAAAGGAAAGCTGAATGGGGTGAATAAGGAGTTCCTGATTTCACAAGTTGGCGTGAGGGTATCTGGTTTGGGGTTTATTCCTCTATTCCAAATTTCGATAGACTAATAAGGAGTCAAGCCAATAGAAAGCGATTTTTTTTCTAAGAGACATATACTTAAAGTTTTATTGGCAAACCGACTTTTACGTGAGCGGAGCCATGGGCGGAAGTTAGTTACTCACCTGGGATAACTTCTTCCTTCTCCTGGAGAGAAGGAGAGGCGGCCGCCACGGCACATAGCGCCAAAATTAACCACAATTTCATCCTAAAAGAAAAATGGCCATTTTCAGCAACGTTAATTCCCGTCTTATTTAATTATAATTATTGCATTTCAATTCGAAAAATTTAAAAAACTATTTAACAACGTTCCTCTGTTACAAGGCCAAATGGCAGAATAACGAAGTTTACATTATAATGCGAACGAAATAATTTTACCTACATGGTTTATCGAAGCAATTAAATTTGATTATTATCAAAAATGTTATACACAGTATAGAATTGAAAATGAGATTTCAATGACATTAAATTGCTGTTGGTTCTTATTTGTATTTACATATTATTTTTTATACCTAAGTCCAAAGGATGTTTCGAGGGAGATGCATAAGGGAAAAGGACGTAGAAAAGGACATACCTATCTACTTCTTACAAAACCATTCATAAAATCTTTATTTCTTAACCATTTCATATAATTTAGTAGATTCATATACTTTGGTTAATTAACTAGTAAATTTAAAGAGTTCAATTAAATTAAAACAAAAAACAACAAAATTATGTCTTTTAAAAAAACTCGGAATGAATCCGTTGTGCCCGCCCTAGGCGGGTAAAATGATGTACAGTGGCGGACAGGTCAAGCTATACAAAACTGACAAATTTCCTCAATCGATTTCGAACTCAATGTGTAACAATATAAGGTTTATAATCAAATGAAGAAATTTGACAGTTTTGTATAGCTTGATGTGTCCGCCACTGTACATGGGGCGGTCAAAATGACGTACCAAAAATGCACTCAAAATAAGGGTTTGTTACATTTAGAGTTCTAAGTTTAAGTTATTTATCATTTTGGAAAGATCTACCACACGATGATCATATTTAATTCCAGTACATGTCTTTTTAATGACACTTATGGCACTTTAGAAATAAAAAACAAAAAAGGCTTCAGTAAAACCACCGCTAAAATTTCACCAATATAATTAGATTTGCTTAGTTTATATGTAGTTATATGGCTTTTTCTTCTTTTTCTAAGGGATCTTTTATAACTTTTCTATGCTTTTTTACCTACCTTACGATCTTTTTTTGATCTGACTGAATATCAACTTCAGTCAGATGGAAAAAGGTTCCAACGTTTTACCTTGCAAGCAATGATCTAGTTGCAAGCAACTAATATCCTACTTAATCTCACTACTGTACAAAGGGACACACATGTTTATACTGCAGAACCTATAGTAGGTACTTTTACCTAATAATGTTTTAAGTAGATATCTATTTACGTGATCAAACTTTTTTAACAAAAATAATGATTAAAAAACTACTCTTTATCACGCAAAGTTCGAACCTGTAGGCACTACAAATATAAATACATGGCTGGTTTCACTACCATTGGACATAGCTACTACCACCAAAAGGGAATAGAAAATTAATGTCAACGTTTTTCGTTTCTCCTTTAATTAAATCGGTAGGACCGGTAAAGTAAAGCTTTAATTTTTTTTAATGCTATACAGCATTAAGTCCGCCAATTATACTAAATTTTCTTGTGCAATAAATAAATACATTTGAACGTATTAAAGATTTTTTCTTTTGTGATTTTTACCTGATTTGTGGTATTATCCACCGCTGTCACAACTTCACTGCTCTGTAGATTCCGATTTTATTCTAACTATTAAAATTTAATCTTTAGATCGTAGCTGATGTCAAGTTTATCTACCCTATTATGGAGAATTATCTACTTAATATATTCATTTGTACTGTTATCAGTTTTATCAAAGTAATTTAGAAGGTATTATAATGATTCGATTATAATGCAAACCAATAGGTGTTTGTTTGGTAGATTGATTCAAAGAGAATCTGATTTTAAATATTGATACAAGTAATTGATTCTAGATTAGACCTCGCGTGCTGACGTTAAAGACAAAAATAAAAGTGCACCTTAAGGCTACGTATTGCGTACATAGCGCCGCCGCAATTTGTTTATTTTATGAGATATGTGGGCAGACGAGCAGACGAATCACCTGAAGGTAGCGAGTACTGCCGCTCATGGACACCTGCGACACCAGAGGAGAGATATACTTGTGTAATAAGTATTATCTTTGTACAAGTAACCATACCTAATTATAATTATTGCCTAAAGTGGCCACTTTTAGCATTTATAAAAATGATGGTTACTTGTAGGAAAAATTAAGAAATACATCATTTTGTCTCAAAAAAATCTTTATGGATTCCTTGTTGTATTTCTTAAAAAAGTCTCATAATCGCCGCCATTAATACAAATCTATTGGCGGCGCTAGTTTCGCGATGCGTCACCTTCTGAAAACATTTACCTACAAATACCTGGTTATTGCAAATTAATATTTTTGTGTTAGGTTAAAGTAATTCATATTTGGATCAGTGGTAGAGTGAGTGTTACCTCTGGTGCAAGGGTTGCGGGTTCGTGTGTATGAACATGTTTGTTTGTATTGGTCAGGGTGTTTTCTATGTATTATAAGTTCTTATGTATTTACAAAAGAAAAATATTACATGCATGTATTGGTAACCAGCCGTGTGGTCCCAGCAGAGTAGAATAGGCCACCCTCACTCTTATCGAGGTGTCGTAAAAGGCGACTAAGGTAAAGCTGCTGGCATGATCATCAGCACCCAGAGAAGGAAAACTCTGAATTTATATCAAAACCCTCGCCAACCCGTTTGCCAAGCGTGGTGAGTATGGCAATTACCCCTCATGTGATTGAGGGAGGCCCGTGCCCCAGCAGTGGGGACTTAACTGGGCTGATGATGATGACGATGTATTGGTAACTCCGCGGTTGGTTCCAATATCCGTAACACCTGTGTTACGGATATTGGACTTGAGTCAGATCATGAATGTGATGTTGTGAAATATTTATATTTATTTATTAATGCTAACTGTGTAAATGGGTAGGTATGTAAATAAGTAGAAAAGTGACGCGATCCTACTATTCTATTTTGGCCGTGGAACAGCCACGCTTCGGCATGAATGGGAGTGATACCACGGTCTCACAAAAAACCAGCGTGAAGCATCACGTGTTGTGTTTCGCTGCGTGAGTACTGCGATAGGGTACTGGAGGCCCGATCTGGAGGAAAGGGGGTTTAAAGGTTGGCAGCGCACTTGTGACTCCACTGGTGTCGCGGTTGTCCAAGGGCGGCGGTAATCGTTTAGGTACCATCAGGATCCGTCTGCTCGTCTGCCAGTGGTAGGTACAACCTATGCGGATAAAGAATGGGATCAGAAATGGCGGCGCATCTATTCACTCGCACACTATTTGCGTCTATACTCGCACTGGTGGGTGTGCGAGCGAGAAGTGAATAGATGCGCCGCCATTTCTGATCCCATTCTTTATCCGCACAGGTTGTACCTACCTACACGTCACACAATTTACCACTTTGGGAGCGTCTCTTGCGTAAAGTATTGTGTTTAGAAAAAAATTATGTTGAAAACCTCAACATCATGTAAAGACCTATCCATAGATACCCCACACGTATAGGTTTGATGAAAAAAAATGGAGAAGTCTCCAAGAATGGAGACCCCCCGAATTTTTTTATTTTTTCCAATTCAAAAATCGTAATGCGGTTAACAAAATACATCTATTTACCAAGTTTCAATAGTATCTATAGTTCTTATAGTTTCGGAGAAAAGTGGCTGTGACAGACGGACGGACGGACAGACGGACAGTCATGAGGAATCTTATAAGTGTTCCGTTTTTTGCCATTTGGCTACGGAACCCTAAAAAAGGGGAATAATACTTAAGGGCGTGAGTGAACATATACGGTGTAAAGACTTCACTGCCAAAATATGAGCATCATCTGTTCTTTACATTAGTTATGCGTACGCGCGGATATTCTATTTAGTATGGAACAGCAGATTTTTTTACACGTAGAAAAATGAAAACGCATATTTTCCATTACCGCATATATAATTTTTATTAGACATCATATTGGTGGTTATCATCATAATATCGTGGCCAAGGTGCTCCAGGTGTCATAAACAGCTAGCATGGGGTTAACGGCGGCGACCAGGTGGGCCTGGTAACAGTCCGCGAGGTACTTGCTGGACCTGGACAGGTAGGTGGCCAAGAAGTCATCTATAACCGCGTTGGCAATTGCGTCTATGTTCTTATCGATTTCCGTGAGGCTCTGGAAGAAAAATAAACTTTTAGTAAATTACCTTCATAGTAATAGAAATGTCAGGGCCACCCCCTGATTCCCACAAAATGGACGATCAAAACAAAGACAAAAACAAAACTAAAGACTTCTTCTTACTAGACTACAAGACTAAAGACAAAAACCAGTCTTTTGGGTAATCTAAAACGAGAAAACATTGCGCGATGTAACCGGCACCTAGCGCCATCTAACGGTATAAAATGGAACCTGTGTTCCGAAACGAATTATGGGCGGGCCACTGAGGGTTTTCGCGTGTGAAAAATCCGCTAGATGGAGTACTATAGGAGTGAGGTCCATAATCATAATCATAATCTTTATTGTGGAACACAGGTGAAGGAGATGTTACATAGGTTATTCTTAAAGAGCTACTGTGACCTGCCTCTTAAGGCGTACAAAATATTTTGACTTAAACTCTATGATAAATTATAATAAATTAAAACACATCAGTAATAAAATTAACATAGGTACATAACCAAACAATTAAATTATTAAATTAAATCATGCAATACTAAATTTTAATGTCATACTTATTATATTATATTTTTGTCAAAAAAGAAGTCTTTAACAGAATAATAACATTTTTTAATTAGGTAGTCAGATAGTCGTTTTTTAAATATATAAATGTCATTTACATCCCTAATGACCTTTGGAATGTGGTTGAAGACCATATACAATGTGATTGGTTATTTTTAAACGTGATCTGTCAAAATGTCAATTTGACAAACTAAACAACTAATGGGGTTGATGTTGGACCTCAGTCCAACAGTACGCCATCTAGCGGATATTTCACACGCGAAAACCCTCCTTGAAAGATAAATCGGATCATTCCTGACACAGTAACGTACCTACCTACAAAAAGTTAGCGCTAGTGAGGCGTGCTAGATACCTAAGTATCGTTAATGTTCTTGTCTCACATTCATAAGCTGGTGGAATTGCAATAGCTCTATTTGGTCCTAGCGTTGGTATAGATAGGTACAGTTTTACCAATTTTATAAGTTACACCAATGTACCTGCGCAGAAGTCTTATGTTATGTATGTGTGAACGTACGTCACCCAAGGCTCTGCCTGAAAACCAGCGCTGCAGCGGCTTCGGCCACTGCAGCAAATGCTGAGATTGGGCCTTGTTGGCTACAGAATTTGTCATACTTGTATTTATGTCACTCATGTTTGATTTGTGTTCTGTGGCCAATAAAGAACTCTTTATCTTTATTTTCGAAAACGCGGCAAAATCTTAACCAATGACAACGCTCCATTTACGCGCGCCAAAAAATACAATTTCTTATAGGTTGATGCGTCAGCGCCATGTTCGGTGCGAGTGCGGTAACATTCCTCTCTGAATTTATTGTATTTAATCTTAACGTAACACAATAAAGTCTGTAGCTATTTCAACTGCTTTCGCAATAGCAATCAATCGGATTTAACTTGCTCTTCTGCGTAGACGAATTTTGCCGATGTAACTTATAAAGGTGGTACAGCTGTACTTAAATGTTTGTATCTGATAAGGTATTTTATACCAGCCCTCATACATACCTAAGTACCTATCCTAGAGATTCTGGCTAGCTTCTATACCTAGTTTTGTTTTCTTCCTCTCTACTCTAGTTTCCTACTTGACACTAGGTTTTACCAAGAAACAGCAGATACAGGTACTTACCACAATTCTACCAATAGTAAATTTCGTGTTCTCCAATCGGTCTATGATCACGGAGCTTCCGCTGTCCGACTGTTTTAGATGTATCTTCGTGTGCAAAGTTATATCTCGGGCGATAGCACTGCAAGTGAAGTAATAACAACTACTTACTAATCAACTTATTTACAAGAAATAATATTTGTTGGATTTACAATACAGTCTTCTGTGGATACTGTGTCGAGGCAGTTAATTAAATATAACACTGGTTTTTTAAACTGTCTCCACAACTCAGGTGACTCAAAAAATCTTGTTAAAAACCTGAACATAGGACATGCATAAAAAATTTCTCTCTTGCAATTTTGTGTCAAGCAAGTAGATTATTTTTTCATAAAACCTTTCCATGGGTTTATTTAGATGATCCCAATTATCGTTGGGGAGAAGTGTTTGTTTACAATACCCTACATATGACAAAAATATTGGTGAAAAATGCGCGGTGACTAGATATTTTGTAATAAGTAGGTAATGAAGTAAACTTACTAAATTATGCCAGAACCAGCTATAGGAAATGCTTCTAACACGTTTCCTTGCATTTCATAGAAATCTGAAAAGAAAAAAAGACGTATATACCTACTATGAAACCTGTTTTTTGTATGAAAATGCACTGAATTTTAGTGCATTTTCACTAAAAGAAGGCCATATTTCCATTTACGATTTAATTTTTCTAGTGAAACTTAGTTAACTGTTATTGTTTTTACCTGACTCCAACTTCAGCTTCGGAATAGTAACTATGATATCCACTGATAAATCCTCTTTAGAAAATGTAAATGTTTCGAGAGTGAAGCTTCCCAAACCGGCCAGTATTCCATTAGTAATATTCAGCTCGCCACTAGAAAATGAAAAAACAATTATAATTTGATAGAAGTAATTATATAATTACATAAGTTACTGCCAAGCAACTTAACGCCCAATAACTTAATTATAAAAAGTCTTTTTGCGTACTTATTGAAATAAGTGTGAATATTTATTCTTAAGCAATCATTAAAGTTAATTTGACGTCTCTGAGTGCAGTAATGAACCTGAACAAGTTTAGTGCCTAAGTATCTACTTACTCACTCAGGAAAAGTAGATGTGTGAAAATATAAATGAAATCAAAAAAGGCACATAAGCAATATAACTATTTCATTCTTAATATTCACTTAGTACCAAGCAGCTCTACTGAGTAATCTAAACTATATTTTTTTTGAAGACGCATGCTATCGCCCTATGTACCTCTGTAGGTAGGTAGATTGGTCGATTGCACTGCAGCTTAGGTAGATTAGTCGCTGCGCCAATTGATCCCAATCACATTTGTAATCAATAAAAAATAATTTATAAATAAATAGCATAACAATAATATTCTGTTACCAACCTCACATATCCTTTGAATGATAGCCGATTAATATCGAATATATAAGGGTCAGATTTAGGGATGTTCTTTTCAACATCGCCGTTTACGATCAGGCCTCTGAACATTTCAAACAGCTGGTTGATAACCGAGTGGGGTGAGAAACGACCATTATTTGTGAAGGTAGTTCTGGCATCTTGAATAAAATATATTATAATTGTTGAGTTAATAAAAAAAAATCGGCGAATAAAAAGCATAGGTTTGAAAGAAAAAAGATGCTGAGAGGCTACTACTTAAAAGAATTATTGCACAAAACATAGTCAAAACAAGAATAAACACGCAACAACAGATCACAGTAATCTACAACAGGGTAATCTAGGGTAATCTAAATGTTAAATCTAATTTTGTTATATAGCAGCTGCATAGGTATGTAGTACTTACTGCATTTATGAAAAAGGCTGATTGTAACCAGCCCAAGAGTTAGGATTACAGCCAATTTCATTTCTATAGCGGAGTAGCTGTTACCGGCAAACTCAAAGACTCAAAAGATTAAACTATAATTAACTGATTGTTAACTTATTTAACTAACCGCAATGTCCGTGAGACAGATTTCCAAGACTTATCGAATATATTTCGAAATCCAGATTTGGTTATCTGATAAAATCAAAAACCGACGCTAAGTAAGTAAGTAGGTAAGTACCTACAGCTACACATTAAAGTAAACAAACCTGTAAAATTTCTTTAACCTACTGTCAAACATGTTTGGTTCCTTTGGTAACCCGCCTTTTTGCTTCGCCGTAGTCGGGTAAAGACTACCACAAAAACGCGCTCTAAAAAGTACGAAATAAGAAAATTGTCTCTGCTGAAATTATTATGTCGTATTGCCGTGGTCGTATGCCACCTACTATTATAGCAAAACAGATTCATTATAATAATAAAATAAATACCATGTGGCATACGACCACGGCAATACGGCATAATAATTTCAGCAGAGACAATTTTCTTGTTTCTTACTTTTTAGAGCGTGTGTTTGTGGTAGTCGGGTTTTAGTTTTTATCTACATAGCTACTAAGTATTTAGGCAAGGATGACAATTTATACAGCAAAATATTGGACTAGCTAGGTGTTATTCTGTAGGTAGTACGGGTTTTAATATGTACCTACAAGTAGTAGGTATTGTATAAATCTGTTGGCTCTATGAGGCAATCTACTAAAAGGTTTCTAATTGAATTAATTTTCCCACCACGATAAAGGAAGCCCAACAATCGTCTATGTATGGTTGCCATTACTATAGCGGGGACCTTGACACAATTCAACAAATATGTGAATTAAACTATAAAGTGTTTGACATCACCACTCCTTTTTGGAGGACTACATGACATTTAGGTAGGTGATGTGTGACTAACAGTTGCAGATACTATGCTATTGTTGATCCAAAGATGGAGCTCTATAACTTTTGTGCCAAACATAGAATTTACTTTAAATATTACCTACATAATATGTACTACTTATATAACACATCCAAACGTCGAGATTTCAAATTGGGAAACAACATTATGTTGAAGCCAAGTGGAATCCATGTTGAGGTGTAAGAACCTAGTTGTATTTATATTTCTTCTGTGCGTAGATCAAATTTTTGATATAGGCTTTAGGTCTATTCTAAAAGTTTTTTTTTATCTGATAGGCGGCAGAAGAGCAGACTGATCACCTGATGGTAAGCGATTGCCGCCGCCCATGGACACCCGCGACACCAGTGGAGTCAAAAGTGCGCTGCCAACCTTTTAACCCCCCTTTCCCCCGCATTGGGCCTCCGGTACCCTCACTCACGCAGGGAAACATGTTACAGCACTGTGTTGCTTCACGCCGGTTTTCTGTGAGGCCGTGGTAGGTATTACTCCGGTCGAGCCGGCCCATTCATGCCGAATCTATTACAGTTTTCAGAATTTATCTATTCAGAGACCATGACACAATGTTTAGGTATCACTCGTAGTTGAGGATTAAGAAACGGCTGAGTCACCGACAGTAAAGCTGTTTTAATAGCTTGATAGATTCGTATGTTCGTGTGACGTCGCTATTGAGCACATGTGTAAACAGATGTATGTAGAATGAATGCGTTTAAATTAAATAGTCTTAACTATTGAAGTGTTATACCAGTACCTACTCCCTTGTTCATAGTACTGTCGTCATCATCATCATATAGGTCATACAGGGTGTATCTGTGAACATCCCTTTAACCACGTGTTCTATCAACCATTCTGAACAATATTTGTTCTATGACTATTTTAAATTCGCATAAAATAAATTCAACTCCTCATACAAAGTCGAGACTTGGTCATTTTGTATGGGGAGTCGAAATTTTTTTGACTAATTTCGAAATGTCGTAGAACAAATTTTGTTCAGAATGGTTGGTAGAAAACGTGGTTTAAGGGATTTAAATGTAATACAGATACACCCTGTATAGGTACTGTGTAATATAATATTCTGCAACCGATTTTGGCTAAGACGGCTAATCTCAACGATCAGCCACTTACGCAGGATATTTATAGTGCTCAAGTGTTTGCGCAAACGCAAGTGCACTCTATATTCCCTTGCCCTCATATTCCGATGGGACACCAGTGTGACACGGCCAGAGAGGGATCGGGCGCAGGACCAACGGCTTAACTTGCTTTCTGAGGCACGGGGTCCAAGACCGGCAACTTCCAGTTTCCGGGCTGACACCATTTTACCTAAATAGCTGACACTGAGAATTTCTTAAGGTAAGGTTTCTACAAAAGCAGACCAAACAGTTAACTTTAAGTAATTAAATAAATAGTATAAGTGTTTGCCGAGAGATTGTAACCTCGAAATTGTTTAAAATAGATCCGGCATAGTAGCTAAAAATTAAAATCGATTTTCGTCGCTAGTGCCCTACCCGTCACCTTATCAGAAAAACATAGGTACACATTTTGGGCCGACCCGGGGATCGAACCTTAAACGCAGCCGTCGCTTTTAAGTGCGACGCACTATCCACTGCGCCAACGAGGCAGCCGAAGATGCTGTATAAGTGTTTTATAAAATGCGAATAAATGAAATATACTTAGGGACGAGTTCACCAACTTTTCAAACAACGGTAATCATGCTTTAATCATGCAAGCACCAATAGCAAGCACGGTTAAAGTGTGATTACCGTTGTTTTAAAGTTGGTGAACTCAGGCCTTAAATAGAGATGGTGTATGGTTGAATTAGTGGATAAGAACGTGTGCCTTCCTAAACAGGAGGACGTATGTTCAAATACTTAGGTATGGGTTTTTCAAATCTCATGGTATCAATCCTGCACTAATCCAACGGTGAAGAAGAAATATTTTAGAGCCTAATGGTGATCTTAAGCACCACATTTTTGTCAACTATTAAGGTAAAAAGTCGAAAGTAGGTAGGTAAAATACTTAAGTAAAGTGAAGTAAGGTATGGTCTTCATCATCATCATCAGCAACCCACACTCGTCCACTGCTGGACATAGGTCTCCCCTAATGCACGCCACTTCTCCCGATTTTCGGCCACTCTCATCCAGCCCACACCAGCCAGCCTTCGAATGTCATCATCCCATCTTGTCGCAGGGCGTCCTACACTACGCTTACCGAGTCGCCCCCCCGTCGTCGAGTTCCCCCTAATGAAAGGTATGGTCTTACTATTATTAAATCTGTGGGTATGGTAGATTAAGGCGACGGGTAGCCTAACTAGCGACATCATTCGTTTTTAATTGTTAGCTACTAAACCGGATCTATTTTAAACAATTTGGGGGTTACAACCTCTTGGCAAACACTTATACTATTTATTAAATAACCATGCGCAAATGTTGGGTCCAACGCGTACGCAAAAATTGATTCACGCCAAAACTGGCCGCTTTTGGCGTGAATCAATGGCTTGGCGTGAAAGTTTTGTGCATGGTATGGCAATAAATAGTTTAAGTGTTTGCCGAGAGTTTGTAATCCCGAAATTGTTTAAAATATATCCGGTTTAGTAGCTAAACATTAATATCGATTGGCGTCGCTATTGTGCCCTGCCCGTCACCTTAATATGTAATTTTTCCTTTCATATTGATTGATTGTGAACTGTGGTTGACCCTTTGCACATTCGTATAACTACAGACTTAATGTGGCATTACAGGTCTTAGGCCTGATTACTTTAACGTCAAGATAATTAGACTTTTACACTACTGATTAATGGTCCTATTGGCTAAATGTTGCCAATTGACTACATATAATTAGCTGGTTTGTAAGGCTTACAATAAGCTGCTTGCGGAATTACCAAAGCAGGTGGTTAATCGAAAATACCATCGAATAGGCAGGCGATAAATGACTGTTCTGGGACACACTTTAAGATGTTGCTCTTTCTTTAAATTTATACTCAATCTTCTTCTCAACTCTTTCTCTGTTGGGAAACGGATTTGCAACCACAATGGCGAGGAGATTGATCAGCGATGAGCTCAGTGGATAACAACGTAAAATACGGACTGTCGTGGTTCGAATCCGAGCATGCACCTCTTGATTTTTCAAATCTATGTGCGTATTTCTACCATTACTTCGGCGGTGAGGGAATAACCGAAACCTACACGTTTTAGTAAGTAAGTAAAACATTTGTTGACCACAAACACGAATACAACGATTATAACAAGATGTTATTGATAAGACCTATTGCATGAAAGATTACCAACAGAATCAGCGGTCAACAAATTACAATCCCAGCGTGTGCTGCAACTGCTTGAAGCCGCTGCAGCGCTGGTTTTCAGTTTCAGTTCGAATGAGGAGGGGTTAATTGTATGGTTAAACGTATCGGATAGTCTCTGCAACTCTGTAATAACCAAGATTCAGTTGGTTTGGGTCCCCTGTAAAAAGGGTTGCGAAGGTCAGCTGTCGTCGTTTCATTGTAATTAATTACTAAACTATCCAAATCCTGAATCATGGTCTAAGCGTACCCTGGGCTAAACTGAGACCTAAACGCTAAAATGTGGGGGCTGGCGGTGAACGTTCGGGAATTCCAGCCCGTTATTATTACACCTAAGGATTTATTCTTTGGTTAGGTTAGGCCACCAAGAGTTGACGCCGCTGGTTCTGTCCAGCGGCGTCAAGTCGTATCCGGTGTTCCACAGGGGTCCGTTTTGGGGCCCCTGCTCTGGAACATCGGGTACGACTGGGTGTTGCGAGGCGCGCTTCTCCCGGGCATGGGTGTCATCTGTTATGCAGATGACACCCTAGTCACCGCCCGGGGGAAGTCCTTCCGGGATGCAGCGCGCCTCGCATCGGTCGGCGGCGATTTAGTCGTCGGCCGTATCGGCCGGCTGGGGCTAAATGTAGCCCTGGCCAAAACCGAGGCCCTTTACTTTCCCGGGCCTCGGGAGAGCCGACCACCCCCCGGCGCAGCCATCCGCGTCGGGGGGGTGGACATCCCGGTGGGGGCCGAGATGAAATATCTCGGCCTCACACTGGATCCGCGCTGGCACTTTGGCCCCCACTTTAGGAGGGTGTCAGCGCGGGTCCTAAAGGCGGCAGACCACCTTTCGTGGCTGCTGCCAAATCTGGGAGGGCCTGGAGAGAGGTGTCGGCGGCTATATGCCGGCATCCTCCGCTCCATGGCCCTCTACGGGGCCCCGATTTGGGCGGAGGCCCTGAGCAGGAGGGGCAATGCGGCCCTCCTAAGGAGGCCGCAAAGGGCCATTGCCCAGCGGGTCGCGAGAGCCTACCGAACGGTAGGCTTCTCCGCGGCCTGCGCACGCGCCTCCACCCCACCATGGGAGTTGGAGGCTGGAGTGCTGGCCGCCGTCTACGAGTGGACGGCGGCCAAGCGAGCGGCTGGCGATCCCTTCTGCCCCCGAGAAAGGGAGGTTCTCCACTTCATTCTATACCCACGGGTGGTTGAGCCCCGGGAGTTTTAGTGTGGGTATGCCCTCAGGCCGCTTCTTGTTAGAAGAAGCGGCCCGGAGGGTGAGTCCCACAGTACCCTGTCGCCCCCCGGCGGCAGGGTCTGCGTAATGCATTTCTCCCGGGCAAACAAAAAAAAAAAAAAAAGGCCACCAAGAGTAGGTAGGTAGGTATATCAATCAACCTACCACCAAGTTTAGACAGATACCTACTGTGATATCTACTTACTTACCTGGGGCCCAATTCTCGTGCTCGTGATATTTTGAAAACATGGCGGATATCACCTGAAAACCATACAAAAAAAATGTGTTTTGGTGATATATATTGTCGTATGAAAATAAATATCACGAGCTCGAGAATTGGGCTCCTGGTGTTACCATATTTTATGGTTTGGCTCATGGACGAGCCGCGAAGTCAAACCACAACGTATAAAAGTTCACGGCCGAACAATTTGAGTCGTTTCAGAAATTGCAAGAGCAAAGTCGGTCGCGCCTATAAATCAATTTATTTTCATCGGAGAAAAGTTAATTCGTTAAGTAAAGTGGGCTCGGTCTAGATAGAATAAGTATAGACGTGGAGACAGAGGCTGCGGTCGGTGACCTGTGACTGGTCCAAAGTAATTAGATTTTTTACTAGTAAGTACTCGAAAAAACCTACCTAGAAACAAAGATTATGGGGGCTCCATCAACAACGACACGGTGTTAAAGAAACCATACGAGAATCTGTGACACCCACAGATTTAATATGATACCCTTCCCTTGGTATTGGTCACCCTATAACATAACTATTAAGTTTTAACATGGAGATGGAAACCTGTGGAAAAGCACGGAGCCTTGTATTCCTTGCTTGCCTCGAAGCACGTTAAAACTCAATAGTTTATTGCTTTTCATTTGATGTGCGCCTCTCGATTCTCGTGTACCCACCATAGCTTAGGCAGGTAGGTATATTCCGTGTAGGGCAAAAGAGAGTCCTGTGCAATGCTTGGCTCGTCCATCCTAGGTATCTGCTTATCTATCTGCAAAGTTGATTCTACTTAAAATGTGGAAAAACTGCACATTACAAAAGAATGTTGTGTCCCGATCTAACCAGACAAACCTTTTTACCAGACTGGATGAGGATGACATAGTATGGATGCAATAAATAGGCCACCGACTGGCCTGTAAATAGAGCATGACGGAAGGAAGCCCACAAAAGTGTAATTAGAAGACATGTTAATAAATCTACGTCGGGACCTGGCGTTCGTTACGCTACTTGACTTGTCTTCCTCTGTTTCTATTCACTGATTAGACGACATTCATTCATTGAAATCGGGATAGTACCTACCTACTTACCTATTCTATTGGGACTACTTTAAATATTCATAGTACAAGCTATGGAAACTAGAAGGTACCAAACACCCGGGCCCAACAACAAACCATCTTTCGTCAGCATAAAATTTGTTGGTTTATTGACAGAAAATGAACCTTAATAGGTAAGTACTTATTTACCTAAAGGTTCATTTCATTAATTTAGCAAAAGGAGAAAACCTGTACTAGTAGCTCTAGCTATCCCAAGATCCCCCTACATAGGTGGTGAATGAGTGATTGAATGGTTTTATTGAATTTTTCTTACCTCCTTAATCTATTCTTGGGCGAAGGCCAGAAAGATAAGGTCGATAGGGATTTGCGCAGACTCTTGCCTGATGACAGGCATGAAGTGGCGCAACGACAGAGATGAGACTATTATCGGAGGCCAAGACTCACTATGGGTCGCTGCGCCAACCTAATTAGTTATTCTTACCTCCTACCAAGATTAAAGCAAGTAAAATGATGTGATATTTGGTCTAGCTAGAAAAACAGCCTACAGATTATATTCCGGAGTTTATCTATCGTTCGTGGTAGGTTACCTTACCTATTATTTCCTGATCCATTAGCAGTTGCTCGAATCCAGAAAATTTGATAGTGATTAACTTGCTCGTTGCTGTGTATCTTTTAACATCACGGCTAATTACGTATTCGCACTCGTTTACAAGTATTTACTACTGAATCACGGTATTTATATAGCCAGAGACTCGACAACGAGTAGCTACTCTCAAAATTCAACGGTGAGGTGGAGAATGTGGCAGGAAAACATATTTCGAACTGCGCATTCGCTGAAATAGAATCAGGAGGTCTGTCGGACGCCTATATTCACAGTTTAGCCTTACGCTAGACAAACCGACCACGGGCTGAGCGCAGTCAAGCTTACCTCGCGGTGCAAGTGAGGAACAACGACGAACAAAGTTTTCCTCAGTGCAAAACCCTTGTGTTTGACAAAACCGGCAATATGCCGAGCACGAGCCATATACTTGTTCGATGCTCGGAAGTTTATCCACACTACGCGAATTTTGCACGGCTCATGCACAGCTCTTGCTCCGCTCGAGCACTACTTTTTCATCGAAGACAAAAGGATAGGCCAAGCTGCTAGTTAATTTTATACTGTGGCTAATCTGTTATGTAAAATTGGGGAGATGTTGCATCTGTTCTGTCTTAGTATCAAGTCGTTATTTTTGGGTTCGACCCTGAACCACAGCCTGAACTATGTAAGATCGGTCAAGTTCTTTAAAAAAATTGCATTTAGATAGTTCTACTTCTTTAGGTAGGTACAGAAGTGCCTAGGTACTGTGATTAGGTGAAAATCACTACAATACACGACCAATATTAGACTAAAATATCCAAAATAAGTATATTACCTAGGGTAATAGGAATATGCTTACAGTAGGTAGTGCAAGATATTCAGAAAGACAATATTACTCTCCCGGCATTGTCCAGGAAAGAAAAAGGTTTCTTCTTTTGTATTACAGAACGGCTCTAACATATCGTCTTCTTACTCGTATAACCCATGTTTTTTAAATTACTTATCGAAATCAAAACTGTCGATTTTGGTCTAAATATGGCAGTAATCATCATCAGCCCATTTAAGTCCCCACTGTTGGGGCACGGGCCTCCCTCAATCACAAGAGGGGTAATTGCCATACTCACCACGCTAGGCAGACGGGTTGGCGAGGGTTTTGATATAAATGCAGAGTTTTCCTTCTCTGGGTGCTGATGATCATGCCGCAGCTTTACCTTAGTCGCCTTTTACGACACCTCGGTAAGAGTGAGGGTGGTCTATTCTTCTCTGCCGTTGAC
This sequence comes from Marasmia exigua, assembly GCA_019059595.1. Taxonomy (NCBI): domain Eukaryota; kingdom Metazoa; phylum Arthropoda; class Insecta; order Lepidoptera; family Crambidae; genus Marasmia; species Marasmia exigua. The sequence goes on along the minus strand of CM032464.1, from coordinate 3,280,308 downwards.
CACATGGCTACCGTTGACCACACGGCTAATGGCAGTAATATTAGCTGAAATTCGAAAAAATTTACGATTGCTATATTTTTATGAAAAATATGGACTTAACCATTTAATATGGAAAATAAAAATTTGTCTTTCACGATCTTATGGTAATCGATGTAGAAAACATATTCGGGACCGTTTTTCGTGTAAATTAAAACTATGTGTTTATATATTTTTAATTTACACGAAACTAAGTCTAATTTGACAGACCGGATGGCGCAATTGGTAGTGACCCTGCCTCTTACGCCAAAGGTCGTGGGTTCGATCCCCACCCTGGACAAACATTCGTGCGATGAACACTTGTGTTTGTTCGGTGTCTGGGTGTAATATATGTATTTAAGTATATATTTGTGTTCCTCTGTTGTCTGATATCTGTAACACAAGTGCTTAAGCTACTTAGTACGGAATCAGGTCAACGTATGAGATGTTTTGAGAATTATTATTATTATTATATTATACGGGGCCCTATTCATGACTAGTATAAAATCAGTAGCAATCTAAGTATATACCTATGTAAAAAAAATCGAAATAGGTAGGTAGGCCAGAAATCGAAATTCTACTTTGCATCTCAATCTAAAGTATACAGGATAAAGTGGTACAATAACTCATTCATGTCAATAGCACAATTAAATTTTATCACAATGCCCCAGACATGCAGTTCGGATTCCTTTGAACTAGTTCATTTTATGGGGCTTAGGTAAGTATGTGTCGGGAGGATCGACCACCATATGAGTATTTATGACCCAGCTACTGTGATAGCTCGCTCAGTACGAGCTTATGCCGCTGTAGATGTTAACGTTGCAGATCTTTCACAGATCTACGGATATACGGGAAATAAACAAATTGTACTATCGATTATTAACAATGTGATTTTTTAAGAAAACAAAGTTTTCTGAACTTTTATAAAAAATAGTATGAAAAAAATGGTGTCGGTTACTGTGATTTTCTCTTGTATGTTTGTGTCTCTGGTGGTGACGGCGCCGGCTTATCATCATAGTAAGTTTTTTATTATCACTAAGTAGTTACATAGTATAGTATACTTAGTACCTATAGTATAGAAGTACAAAACAAAGTCACATTCGCAGTCTTTCCCGATACCTACAATACCTAATCAATCGCAATCGCTTACCATCCAGGTGATCCGTCGTTGGCCACCTATCACATAAAAAAAGTAGCGCAAAACTGATCAGGTGTAGCTCAGCCCATGAAACTGAAGATCTTTCACAATGGGACCAACACAGAAATCGCGAAAAGAAAACAACTGTTTTATCATACAAATTGGCTGGCTCCGCTGATCGATTTGTATGAAACAGCTGTTTTTTTTTGCACCACTACACTTACAAACTTGATTTTGGGGTCAAATAAAAACTAGTAAATTTTACTACTAAGTCTCCAATTATCTTATCTGATCAATGACTTTTCTTCGTAAGTTACGGGTTTTACAATATTTCGCGAAATAGTTAGTTCGTACCTTTAACTCGAAAATTTCAATGTTTGGGAAAAATAAAGTCATTTTAGAAGAGTCATATCTTGGCTCTTCTGATGTGAATAAACTTGGGACTGAGCTCAAATTGTTGGTTATTCATTATAATTTATAAGTTTAGAAAACATCATTCGAAAAATGTCTAGTTTTGGCCCTGGAGAGAAAATAATGACAAAAGTCCCAAAATTACTAAGTTTTTCTCGATTTTCTCAATTCCCACAAGTTTTTCTAAGTTACAAATTGGAATTCACACTAAGTACCTACCTACTCTAATAGACCCATATAACATACCAAAAATGCAGAGCCACCTACATCACTCTTTGTAAATGTAGCCTCTTTTTTGACTTAATTCTACTGGGATATATGCTTAGACCTTTGAAGCTACGCAACGGATTATGACAATTAAAAAAAATGTTAGGTACTTTTTTAAAGGTTTTCCGTGCCGTGGGAGAGCCACGCTTTGTCATGAATGGGGTGGTTCGACCGGTCGAGTGATAATCACACAACCCACAGCCTCACAGAAATCCAGCGTGAAGCAGCACTGTGCTGTTTCGCTGCGTGAATGAGGGTGCCGGAGGCGCAATCCGGGGGAAGGAGGTTTTAAAGGTTGGCAGCGCACTGGTGATGCGGGTGTCCATGGGCGGAGTCAACCGCTTACTATCAAGTGATTCGTCAGTTCGTCTGCCACCTACCACATACAACAAACCTTTTTGTGTTATTTTTAGTCTTTGAAAAGTAAAAAAAGCAACCAAAAAGCTTTTTATCTCGTCAGATTGCCAATTTTCATACTACTTTTACTCAACATAAAATATTTTAGACTACTGAAAATCCTGTATGTAATAAATATAGGAAATAATTAATAATATAAATTACAATAAATATACTTTCCATAATACCTAGTTTTACCCCCTTAGGGGGTGAATTTACAAAAAGTTTCAGTAAGTCAGCTTTACATTACCAACAGGTGCAGACCATAAAATCATCGGTTTACAATGTCTTTACAAAAACTAAATCATTACATTTTTATTACGAAATGGCTAATTTGTAACTGTTGGTAACCGACACAATGTCAAAATCTTCATTAACCAACAACAAGTAGGTAATTGAAAGAAGACCTAATGAGCATGCCTATTAAACAGCAAAACGATGTAGGTATTTGGCCGTGTCGAACTCATTCATACGACGCCTACAATTGGATGCTAATTGACCATGGACTGTTGTGCCAATTTTTTTATGAACGTAGGTAGGTAGGTACATCAGTTATCGGGCTGAAGAGAAGCGTGGGTAGAAGTCGAAAGTGTTAAATTAAGAGTACGTGAGGTAACCAAATCGGCTTCAGTAATGTTACCTCATAGAAAGGTGCCTTTTTTTGTTTTAGGTATAGGGACATTTGTTGAAAAATGATCTAGGCAAGCTTCTTTCGTCCTTGCGCGTAATTCGCGGTTGCGTCCAAGTCTAAAGTGTCACTTTCATTTGATTTGGGGAGTCTGGTACAATGAAGCGAGTGCCTTCTTTTACTTTCGCAACCAGGGGAACAAGGGAATAGGGGCGGCTATAGCCCAAGAAGCGCCCGGGAGCAATGAATAACCTGGCGCCCTCTTGTTTCAAAATGCGCGAACAAAATGGAATACTTACAACATGTTCGACTACCTATGGCCAACCCACCACCTCCCATGGCCATACCTACACTATGGTTATACTGGCCGCATCGTGGGAGATGTGCGCGGATATTGCGTGTCCTTGGGACTATTGCACTCCACCGCGCACAATTCTTGACTCCCTACAAGTTATCAATCTATATCCTTGTCCCTAATTGTGCATTTCTCCCCCTTCTGGGGCCGCAGACGCCCTCTAGCGCCGAACAGTCTGTGTCAGCCATGCGCGAACTCTCGCAGCCTCACCACATATACACGTACTATCATCCCTAAGACGCATATCACACAGGCGTTTGTTAAAACACCCATTCCCGGTTAGTATCTGGGACGTTACATAATCTGGTGCGACCCAGTGCGCACTGAGTCTCCCAGACACGTCGGGGAAGAATTGGTAGAGCTCGCGACCCTTCGTCTCTGACTCCCACCGATCCTGCCAACTACGCAGCACGTCTTCCAAAATTTCTCGTTTGTGCTTGCTCATCTCTTCCTTGGTCGCGGACTGGCGTGCCACCTCGGTCCTGCCTGCACGGGCTACCTCCAAGTCTGCGGGTAAGACTCCGGCTAGCACCGGGAGAGCGGCAGTACTGACTGACCGGTACTGACTACCTATGGCCAGTCGCTTCATTGTAATTATCAGACATCGCGAATCCTATATCATGCTCCAAGCGTACCCCGGATTGGATTTCGGGGCGACATCATTGGACGCCCACTGAGTACGTACGTACCAGACTAACAGAATCATGGTTGCTACCATGATTTAACCTACACGTTTTAGGAACTATCCGAGATATGTAGGTTTCCTTACAATATTTTCTCGCACTGCCGATCTAATGTTAAAAAAAAATAATTAAGCCAGCATCACATGAGGTGCATGCTCGGATTCGAACCACGACCTTCCGCATGGAAGTCGCGTTGTCTGGGAGCCATCATTGTGGCGAGGATATTGTTCACTGGTTAAAGTCATGAACTCTTGATAAGTTTATATGTAGCTTACCTACCATAGTTTAAGAACGGAAAGTACTTGTTTAAGGTGACGGGTAGCGCACACTAGCGACGCCAATCGATTTTACAATATTTATAGCAATAAGTAAAATGGGGAGCGTAATTAAACTGAGCCTAAGTTTATGAATTTCGTAAACACTATTCACTTTCGTCATTAATATAAAATGTTATGATCAAAATATATGAATCAAAATATAAGTAAACTAGATATTACCTAACTAATTCTATCAAAGCTAAATAAGAATCGTGACCAGGACGTACCGCATTTCAAATAATTTTAGGAGTGGCCTTATTACGCCGACCTAGTTTCAACAACAAATTTTGCTTACTTATCTACCAGAAATTTTGTGTTCCTGCTTACTTACCTAGGTTTTATTTTTCCAGTAAGAGGCCCTCACTACACAATAAGCAACTCCCCCGAGAAGCAGCCATTCATAGAGGTGCGCAATGCGACGTACCACGGCGGGGGGCCGAGAGAGGAGGCGCGTGCTATGTGCTCCGTCCGGACTCAGGAGGTCAACGCCACTGCCAACGCGACCATCACCAGGAGGCTGCATGGAGTGGTTACTTCTAGTTAGTTACCTTCTTGTACGCAGGTTTATTTTATATAGTCTCTAATAGTAATGTGCCTCTGCGGATGGCCGCAGGAGGAAACGTGCGATATGTGTTTTAAAAGTACTCTGAGGGCCGGAAGTCCGGACGCAGGAAGCATAGAGTAAAATGTTCCGGCAGGAAGTACACCACGAAGTACACCACTGCATCGCAAAGCGACTCTCACCAGGGTCCACTTCCATTGACCTTGTTGGGACTGCAATGAGATGATATCATGGTGCAGAGTGGAGATGCTGCAATAGCGTAGCGTAGAGGAGGGAATGGGCGGCACTTTTAGGTGGCGGCGAAATAATATCAAATACTTAAACTATGAGTGCGGTAAAATAGTCATATACCCCGGCCAGACGACTCACACTCACGCTAGGCCACTGCCATTCCGGAAGACCTGCAGCGTTTTTGCAAAAGTTGATCTGAATCATTCTGCTACAGATAGTTCAACTCACGAAGACGTACCCCAAAACTTTTGGGCAAGGGCGTAAATTAATCATTTAAATAATTTGAACACTTCTCACAAAAAAAAGCATCTTTTTTTACCCCGTGACGTTCAATTTATCATTGTGTGCGTGAGCACTCATTGCTAATTTGTAAGCCATAATGAGATAGGGTGGGGAGCGTCTTCGTGGATTGAACTATCTGTAGACATTATTACTCTCACAGAAATAGCAAACACTGTGGATAGCACAGATCATGTGGTGGAGAGTAAGTAACAAATGTGTCGTGTTTTAATTTACAGGGGAACTCCACAACGCCATCCAACGATTGGAGGTGATAATCTTCGGACAGATGCAGCAGCTGTGGCAGAGTCTGGACTCGTTGCGGAGCCACCTGGCGGGCGAAACGCGCAACGCCTTCCCGGATCGAAGGACCGTCATGTTCAGATACAAACCTGGGGCGCAGTAAGCTTGAAGGGGATTTCTTGATAAGGATGCTACCGTGATTTGATGACGTAGTTTTAGGTTTTTATATAATAACAACTGATGTTAATCAAGCCTAATACCAAACATTAAGGGTGAAAATTTAACGAGAATATATATGTAGGTAGTTTATCACTGTTATATTAATAATAGGAGACATCTTAGTAACTATAGGTGCATCGATTTGAAGAGAGACAGAGACATTTGTGCATGATTATTTGATAAATAGTACTTATAAGTGTCTGCCGAGGGGTTGTAATCCCGAAATTGTTTAAAATAGATCCGGTTTAGTAGCTAAAAATTAAAATCGATTGGCGTCGTTAATGTGCCCTACCCGTCACCTTATGGCGACGGCCAGCCCTAACTAGCGACACTAATCGATTTAATTGTTAGCAGTCTCTAAGCATACATTAATACTATTTATTTAATCATTGTGCACTACTTTTTGAACTCTATTTGCACTCGAAATTTGAATTAAAATGAGGGGTTTATAGCTTTAAAGAAAATTAAAAAGTTAGGGTATTGCATAATGATCTTTTTTTTGCACTTATGCAACGGCTGTCACTTTATGGAGTAGCCCTTACACCAAATTAAATTGAAGCAACTAAACCGGATATCTTTTTAACAATTTTAAAGTTCGAGCCTCTCGGAAAGAATATATACTATTTATTTAATAATAATAAACTTTTTGATCTGATTTGCATTCGAAATTTGAACGCCATAAGTGACCGTTTTTGGCGGTCATTCATATTTCGAAAAGGAAGCAGATCAAAAAGTTAAATAAAAGTATTGACTAAGTACTATAAATTCTTGAAGAGATGCTCGAACTTCGAAACATTGGCCCCGCATATAAAACCCCCACAATTTTTATTAAGAATTTATCTATTTTATTTAGAGTCTGGAAGTGAGAAATTAGTAAAAGTATTTTCAGGATTTGACTGCAACAGATATTTTAGCCAAAGCATCAAGAGTTTTACAAATAGTCTTTTGCCAGGAAAAATCTACTCGATTATCAGGTATGTGTACCTACAAACCATACAGTAAGGTAATATATGTACTACTCGTACAAACTTTGTTGTTGTTTCCCTGTGATTTCTTACTTTGAAGATTAAAACACTCGCAAATACATAAGTACTATGTATTAAAAATCCCGCCAAGGCTTGTTTTTAAAAATCTTGCTGTTTTATTAGCCCTCATTATGAGACAGTCACAAACTACTATTAAAAATCAAGAATATTTGAACGGGTATAAATCCATCTCGCTTTGAGGAAAAATAACTGTCAATGTGATATCTTCGATCAATAATCGAATGTTGTAAAACAAAGTGATCAAATTTTTAGGTAAGATCTTATTTTCTTAAATAAGAAGGGCGATAAAACATGAAGCTATAGATTTATCTATAGCTTCGTGGTATTAAATCTTTATAGGAAGTAACTGTGTTCGAACTAAGTCCGTGCACAGTGATGTGTGCTAGCACGGTAATAAGATTAGGAGTAAAAAAATAAAAGAAATTAAATTAATAAATTTCAATTTATTAACAATTAGTAACTGAATAGTTCAGGTTTACCCGGCCCAGTTCAGTCGTACTGTGGTAGTCCAGGAACTAGCCCGGGTAATAACAATTAAAATACCTCGTTAGTTACATAGTTAAGTTAATAATATTATAAACCTACATGCCATTAATAAATATTAACAAATAAACAATTTTTATTATGTTTCTCTTATAATTAGACATTTGCATTAATATGTACTCGTGGAAAGATCGAGATGAGATAATAATAAAAGAGAATTAGAAAACATAAGATTAATAAGTAGGTATTTTTTAAATATAGCACTTATACAATAGTATGGACGGAATCGTCTTTTGTCTTTTAATCTTTTTAAACGCGATATTTATGATATGTAATCGCTAGCGTAGAAGTAAAGTATACAAATACAGATACTGTATTACCGACTATGTTTGTTCGCGTACCTACTTTATTTTATGAACCCATAGTTATTTGTTTTAACCACAATAATTAATTTTAATCAATTTGTATGTGGATTTAGAAGCACGTTTATAAGTATTACAATTTTAATGAAATATTGGTTGTGTGATGGATGATAAAGACACATTTTGACGTGACGTATATAAACATATTAAAATTGTCATACTTTACAAGGCAATAATTTGGAAGTACGTAGATTAAATAAGTACAATTATAGGTTCCTGACGAGTGAATGTTCAATTTAGTCAAATATTACATTTTGAATTTTAAGGCCAGAGATTTTTAATTGATCTGTGTAAGTGAATGGGCTCTGCTTATTAATGGTTACAGGCATAGGTTACGTTCATTCGTAAGGAAACAGTTCTTACAATCAAAAGCTTTCTTTTCTTTCGTGCTTGTTGTTATTTCATATGGATGTAGGTAGTTGGTTTTCACAAGCAACTATTACAAACACTTGTTAATTGCATTGTAAAGGTGATTAATAAACCAATCTAATCGTATTTAGTACGGTCGAAAAATGGAATATAAAATAAACATACTTGTAGTCTAGTCACCCTAAAAATATGTTGAAACAATTTTCACCTGATAGGTGTCAGGAGCCTACTTCTCGTGCTTGTAATATTTATCAAAAATCGATATACATAGCAAGAACATGGACCGTGATATGCTCGTGATATTTTCAAAACATGGCGGATATCACCTAAAAACCATACAAAAAAACTATGTTTTAGTGATATAATGTCGTATGAAAATAAATGTCACGAGCATGAGAATTGGGGTCATAGTCTTTTTTTATGATTTTTTTTAATATGTAAGAAAGATACCGAGAATAGGGTATTTGACTAAGCTCGATATTTTACAAAATATAAATATTTTATCAAAATATAGGTAAATATGTGTGAATAGCAAAAATTCTCAATTAAAAATATAACGTCTAGCCGGTTTTATGGTCATTCAAAGATTCATGGGCAAGTCCATTTTAAAAGTATGAATTTTTTAAAAAGTAATTATACCATTGAAAAACTCATATAATTTACGCCAACTATTATAATGGAACCATTGACATAAACGAAACATTTGATATAGCTACCATACAAAATTCAAATGAAATGCATGCAAAATACTGTCGTGTGACGTCACATCTCTGTAGCCTTTGTATAGAGCGTTTTGGGTTTGCCCAAAATAATGTGATTTTAAAGTTGTGATATCTCAGGTAGTTTAAATGAGAATCAAGTAATTCTTTCAACGATGTTTCTATCATTGAGAGGTCTTTTGATTACACAAAAGAAAAAAAATAGTCAAATACCGTATTGGGCTACCAGGGGTTTATTCTTAGGGCGCCCGGACTATGGCAATGTTGTTCGACTCAATTGGATCCGACTCGGCGACGGTGGCGACCTCATGCGCGAGGTCAGTGCGCAGCGGGCGCGGCGGGCAGGTAGCGGCGCAGCTCCTCGTTGGTGTCGAAGATCATGACGGGGAACGGCGAGCCCGGCACGTGGCGGCCCGCCCACCGGACCTCCACGCGGTAGTCACCCGGCTCGGTGGGCGAAAACTGTTCAAAAATAAGCCGAATTAAACATTATATAGATTCCTTGGGGCTTAAGGTGCACTATGCACAAATATTGGAACCGTGCACAAACGCGAAAAATTGATTCACGCGACATTTGTGCATGGTTATTTAATAAATAGTATAAGTGTTTGCCGAGAAGTTGTAACCCCGAAATTGTATAAATAGATCCGGTTTAGTAGCTAAAAATTAAAATCGATGGGCGTCGCTAGTGTGCCCTACCCGTCACCTTAATCCTCCCGTAACGAACGAAAATATGACCTGGCGCATCCAAACAAAAGAGTCGTACAGCGCGTGCGAGTGACGGGAAAGATTAGATCATGAATTTAATTTTATTGTAGGCCCTCAGCTCTTGTAAGTAGAGTTTATCGGAGAAATTCCCTAATTTTATTACGAGACTAAATGATTTGATGTGAAATGTTATGCGATTTTTATTCTTTTTTGAACTTAACAAAATGGTGAAATATGGTGGTAATGGTATTCAACCATAAGAAAATATTATAAGACAGGTAAGTATACATACTATACAATTTTATATAACGGAACCCTGGTGACTATGCTCCGGAACCCAATTTGGTAATCTCCGTGTGCAGTATTATAGTGAAGTGAGGATTCCAACTAGTTAAATGAACGATAAATAACAAAGAAACCGAAATAATAATTACCACTTGCATAATGTAATATAAAAAATATTTTACATGATTATATTTTGTTTGTTACTTATCAAAATTATTGATAACAGGATTGATAAAATCAGCGATTACAACTGTGGCTCTGATTACATACATATTAAAATGATTTCGACGATATTTTTTAATACGCAATCTAACTGATTAATAGACGATACGCCAAGCTCTACAATTTGAGGAGGTGATCGCCGGGTTTCCTCACAACACGGGGCGCACGAACCTGGTGTGGTGGGCACCTTGGTGACGTATTGCCCGGTGCATATGCCACGGCGGTGAACGGCAGACGCCCGAGCTTGACTGGGATGACCTACATTACGCCGGCTGCCTACATTACGTGCCAAACAGGCAACGCACACATACATGTTTACCTTATCACAATTGGTCGGAATAGGCTACAAGGACTACGATCGTCCTGCTGCATGCGCACACATGTATGCATTTTACATCCGAGCGTAGAGCACAGCGCCGACCCACGTTGCATACAACGTGGGTCTAGACGCGCTAGACAGAGACAGAAAATACGTAATAATGCGTGGGTCAACGAACTCTACGATATTTATGTCAGCTAGAGCCTCCTATATATTTACTTTGTGGCCTGGCTATCGTCAGACAGATGATAGACACCGACCTTGCACAGTATAGTCCTGTCCTTCTGGTTCTCGCGCTGAAGACGCGGGGCTGGAACGCTTCTAAGTGACCTGGCTATCGTCAGACAGATGGTAGACACCTGGGTGTTGTGGTGGGCACCGACCTTGCACAGTATAGTCCTGTCCTTCTGGTTCTCGCGCTGAAGACGCGGGGCTGGAACGCTTCTAGTGACCTGGCTATCGTCAGACAGATGGTAGACACCTGGGTGTTGTGGTGGGCACCGACCTTGCACAGTATAGTCCTGTCCTTCTGGTTCTCGCGCTGAAGACGCGGGGCTGGAACGCTTCTAAGTGACCTGGCTATCGTCAGACAGATCGGTAGACACCTGGGTGTTGTGGTGGGCACCGACCTTGCACAGTATAGTCCTGTCCTTCTGGTTCTCGCGCTGAAGACGCGGGGCTGGAACGCTTCTAAGTGACCTGGCTATCGTCAGACAGATGGTAGACACCTGGGTGTTGTGGTGGGCACCGACCTTGCACAGTATAGTCCTGTCCTTCTGGTTCTCGCGCTGAAGACGCGGGGCTGGAACGCTTCTAAGTGACCTGGCTATCGTCAGACAGATGGTAGGACACCTGGGTGTTGTGGTGGGCACCGACCTTGCACAGTATAGTCCTGTCCTTCTGGTTCTCGCGCTGAAGACGCGGGGCTGGAACGCTTCTAAGTGACCTGGCTATCGTCAGACAGATGGTAGACACCTGGGTGTTGTGGTGGGCACCGACCTTGCACAGTATAGTCCTGTCCTTCTGGTTCTCGCGCTGAAGACGCGGGGCTGGAACGCTTCTAAGTGACCTGGCTATCGTCATGCTGACGGTAGACACCTGGGTGTTGTGGTGGACACCGACCTGGCACAGTATAGTCCTGTCCTGGTTCTCGCGCTGAAGACGCTTGGCTGGAACGCTTCTAAGTGACCTGGCTATAGTCAGGCTGACGGTAGACACCTGGGTAACGTGGTGGGCATCGACCTTGCACAGTATAGTCCTGTCCTTCTGGTTCTCGCGCTGAAGACGCGGGCCTGGAACGTTTCTAAGTGACCCGGCTATCGTCAGACAGATGGTAGACACCTGGGTGTTGTGGTGGGCATCGACCTTGCACAGTATAGTCCTGTCCTGGTTCTCGCGCAGAAGACGCGGAGCTGGAACGCTTCTAAGTGACCTGGCTATGGTCAGGCTGACGGTAGACACCTGAGTGTTGTGGTGGGCACCGACCTGGCACAGTATAGTCCTGTCCTGGTTCTCGCGCTGAAGACGCGGGGCTATAACGTTTCTGAGTGACCTGGCTATCGTCAGACAGTTGGTAGACACCTGGGTGTTATGGTGGGCACCGACCTTGCACAGTATAGTCCTGTCCTTCTGGTTCTCGCGCTGCATCTCGACGCGGAAGGCGCCCTTGGGCCCGCGCACGCGCACGGTGAGCTGGCCGGCGCCGGCGCCGCGCGTGTCGCAGAAGAAGCGCGACTGGAACGTGGCCAGCACGCCGGGCTCCACGCCGGGGCCGTATACGCGGACCTATGACAAAATACAACAGTCAAATAGTGTATAATAAATACTAATTAATTTACATTGAGTATTAGTTATCTAATAGTCAAGCCAGGGGAGCACTTCTCGTGCACTCGACATAGAAGACGAATTTAGAGATTTCATAAATTCGTCCATACAAATCTTTTTACCCTACTTCAATGTCCAGTGCTCGAGAGTAAAATACCCTCAGAAGAAATACCGATAAGAGGTATAATTAAATATACACTGTCACTTTTTTATCGTTTACATCCTGAAAACCCTTCCAGGAAAATGAAATGTACACCGTCTTTTTTTTTAAAATTTACGGTGTATATTTTACAATTTTGAGTTAGGTCGGTATTTTACTAAGGGTGCGTTATGTATTTACGGATGAACTATCAATCAAAATACATACAAAATCTAAATATAAGCGAAAGCTGACTGACTGATCTGATAACGCAAGGGCCTAAGCTATAAGAGTTATAAACATGAAATTTTGCACAGAGGTTCCTTTTGTAGCGCAGGGGTGCACTAAGAAAGGATTTGTAAATTTACCCCTTTAAAACGCAGGTTCAAAGTAGTATGAAAAATTTGTCATTTTTCCAGAACAAAGCGAGAGGGCGGCCCACTAGTTTTATATAAGTTACTTGTAATAAGCTACTTGTAATATTATTAATGATTATTTTAAAGATCAGGTGGTTTGCTTTTTTAAATAGTAGACATTTTTATTTAGTCTCATTGCTTTTGATGTCATTATGTGTACACGTTTTTGGGATAATGTCTGGACTTAATAAGTTGTCTGGAGTTAATTTTGATGCTATTTTGATGTTATTATGTTTTGTGTGCCAATAAATAAATAAATATAAGTGGTAGGCCAAACGTCAACAAGGCAAGCTACAAGGTCTATCCTCGACTCAAGGTTTTAGCCTTGGTTTTAGCGGCTAGGTCAGATCCTGTCTAACATTAATTCTGCTTTAAAATGCTCACTATATGGCTCCAGATACATACCTATCAACTTAGGATCCTATAGAACTTACTTTGGAAGGGTCTGGCGCCCCAGCCACTTTGAGCACGAAGGGCGAGCCCGGCACGTGGTCGCCGGCGAACTGCACGCTCAGCACGTGCCGCCCCGCCTCCGCCGGCTTCACGTTCAGCGTGAACGTGCCGTCGCCGTGCTCGTATAGCTCGCAGTATGCCACCTGAGCGAAAGGAAAATAACGTGGTCATTATTATTAGCAGTAGCAGATTTTTTATGTGATAGGTCGCAGACGAGCAGAGAAATCAAATAGACATTTTTTTAAATTGAGTTCAGATCCCGAGATTTTTCTTTTAATGATATAGGTGGCAGACGTGCCGACGGATCAACTGATGGTAAGCAATAGCCGCCCCGCCCATGGACACTGCGACACCAGTGCGCTACCAAACTTTTAACCCCCCTTCTTTCCCCTGGATTGGGCATCCGGTACCCTCACTCACGCAGCGAAATAGCACAGTGCTGCTTCATGCTGGTTTTCTGTGAGCCCGTGGTATCACTCCGGGCCGGCTCACACGAGCCCTCCTATTCATGCCGAAGCGTGGCTCTCCCACGGTCAAATTTTATGAACATGACAATTCATAAAAAATGTTTTTGACAACAAGAAAAGCAATCTACTGGTACGGTTCTCAGCCTCATTCAAATTATAATAAGCAAATATTACACATTTTATTCATGCAACTGTCTGATTCAGTGAAACAGAGATAAACAGTGGGAGACAGATAGAAAAAGAGTGAAGAGAGATAGGGTAGAAAATATTATAGAAATGGAGATCGACGGAGAGGAAAAAGATGAATACCATGAAAGAGATCGAGATAGTGAAAGATAGAGCAAGTAATGCAAAAGATATTCACACTGGGACTGTTTCCTTAAAAAGTTGGCGAATACGTTTTATTTCAATCAGAATTTGGCTTTTCATTTATGGATGAATATTCCTACACGATTAAGATTGTATTCTTTCGATTATTTGGGGTACATCACTAGAGCTTAAATAGAAAATGGGTTGACACATTCAACATTGTACCAACATTCAAATCTCTAGAAAAGTAATTTTTAAATAAGTTTATAAATAGTTTAACAGGGAAATTAAATCGTGAAATTATCTTTACTGAAATGAATAAATGCAAACATAATTTTAAAAGTTAAGAAATTGTCCTTTTTAACATAGAAAGATTGATTGAAATTCAACGACCGTTGTTACAAGGTTATGTAGTCGAATTTTATTGAAGTGTCAAATGTGGCCTGTTGTTTTGGCCCAACTACAGTCAAATATAACTAGTCTTTACTAGTGGGGGAGCCACGCTTCGACATGAATGGGCCGGCTCGACCGGAGTAATACCGTCCTCACAGAAAACCGGCGTGAATGAGTGCATGCGCTGTGTTTAGCTGCGTGAGTGAGGGTACCGGAGCCCAATCTAGGGAAAAGGGGAGTTTAAAGGCCGGCAGCGCCGGCCCCCCGTACGCCGTGTGGTCCCCGGCAGAGTAGAATAGGCCACCCTCACTCTTACCGAGGTGTCGTAAAAGGCGACTAAGGTAAAGCTGCTGGCATGTTCATCAGCACCCAGAGAAGGAAAACTCTGCATTTATATCAAAACCCTCGCCAACCCGTCTGCCAAGCGTGGTGAGTATGGCAATTACCCCTCATGAGATTGAGGGAGGCCCGTGCCCCAGCAGTGGGGACTCAAATGGGCTGATGATGATGATGATGAAAGGCCGGCAGCGCACTTCTGATTCTACTGGTAACGCGGGTGTCCATGGGCGGCGGCAATCGCTTACCATCAGGTGATCCTTTTGCCACCTTTCACAAAAAAAAAACTAGAGAGAGCATTTATGTTAGGAAGAGTAGGTAGCGTAGGACTATGTAGTAATGACACCTGAGCAAGTATGTGTCAAAGGTCGGTCGGTCACCTTGTTGGGGCCGGTGCAGTGCGCGGTGCGTGTCGATCCACGAGCGCACCTCCGCGCCCACCACGCCGTCCATCCGCCCTTGCCCGAGTTGCAGTGTCTGTGTGAGGTTGCAAGCGTGGGGTACGCAGCGCTCACCTTGTTGGGGCCGGTGCAGTGCGCGGTGAGCTCGCCGGGCCCGGCGCGGCGCGTGTCGATCCACGAGCGCACCTCCGCGCCCACCACGCCGCCATCCGCCCTTGCTCGGGTTGCAGTGCCTGTGTGAGGTTGCAAGCGTGGGGTACGCAGCGCTCACCTTGTTGGGGCCGGTGCAGTGCGCGGTGAGCTCGCCGGGCCCGGCGCGGCGCGTGTCGATCCACGAGCGCACCTCCGCGCCCACCACGCCGCCATCCGCCCTTGCTCGGGTTGCAGTGCCTGTGTGAGGTTGCAAGCGTGGGGTACGCAGCGCTCACCTTGTTGGGGCCGGTGCAGTGCGCGGTGAGCTCGCCGGGCCCGGCGCGGCGCGTGTCGATCCACGAGCGCACCTCCGCGCCCACCACGCCGCCATCCGCCCTTGCTCGGGTTGCAGCGCCTGTGTGAGGTTGCAAGCGTGGGGTACGCAGCGCTCACCTTGTTGGGGCCGGTGCAGTGCGCGGTGAGCTCGCCGGGCCCGGCGCGGCGCGTGTCGATCCACGAGCGCACCTCCGCGCCCACCACGCCGCCATCCGCCCTTGCTCGGGTTGCAGTGCCTGTGTGAGGTTGCAAGCGTGGGGTACGCAGCGCTCACCTTGTTGGGGCCGGTGCAGTGCGCGGTGAGCTCGCCGGGCCCGGCGCGGCGCGTGTCGATCCACGAGCGCACCTCCGCGCCCACCACGCCGCCATCCGCCCTTGCTCGGGTTGCAGTGCCTGTGTGAGGTTGCAAGCGTGGGGTACGCAGCGCTCACCTTGTTGGGGCCGGTGCAGTGCGCGGTGAGCTCGCCGGGCCCGGCGCGGCGCGTGTCGATCCACGAGCGCACCTCCGCGCCCACCACGCCGCCATCCGCCCTTGCTCGGGTTGCAGTGCCTGTGAGGTTGCAAGCGTGGGGTACGCAGCGCTCACCTTGTTGGGGCCGGTGCAGTGCGCGGTGAGCTCGCCGGGCCCGGCGCGGCGCGTGTCGATCCACGAGCGCACCTCCGCGCCCACCACGCCGCCATCCGCCCTTGCTCGGGTTGCAGTGCCTGTGAGGTTGCAAGCGTGGGGTACGCAGCGCTCACCTTGTTGGGGCCGGTGCAGTGCGCGGTGAGCTCGCCGGGCCCGGCGCGGCGCGTGTCGATCCACGAGCGCACCTCCGCGCCCACCACGCCGCCATCCGCCCTTGCTCGGGTTGCAGTGCCTGTGAGGTTGCAAGCGTGGGGTACGCAGCGCTCACCTTGTTGGGGCCGGTGCAGTGCGCGGTGAGCTCGCCGGGCCCGGCGCGGCGCGTGTCGATCCACGAGCGCACCTCCGCGCCCACCACGCCGCCATCCGCCCTTGCTCGGGTTGCAGTGCCTGTGAGGTTGCAAGCGTGGGGTACGCAGCGCTCACCTTGTTGGGGCCGGTGCAGTGCGCGGTGAGCTCGCCGGGCCCGGCGCGGCGCGTGTCGATCCACGAGCGCACCTCCGCGCCCACCACGCCGCCCGCCAGCCCCGCGCCCGAGCACACCACGCGCGACGCGTCGCCGCTCTCCGACCCCGGGAACACGTTCACGGTCAGCGGGCAACCTGCGCAACACGACTCATACATTCATCATCGGGACACAAGGCGGCGAAGGGGTTACCACCCTTATGTGGTAGCAGGGCCGCCGCTGGCTGTTTCGTCGCCCGCGTGCAATACCCCAGTAGTGTGGGGAGGATGCCCGCGCGGCACTTTTACGAGTGGTGAGCGGTGGTGAAACCGTTCAGCGAACAATAACTTTTTAGGTCAACAAAAGTAAGGTGGCAAAATTTAAGATTCATCCTGGGGGCACCCCTGACCTGACGGGACGGGGCGCAATGCATTTTCCCGTCGTGACAAAAAAAAAAAGTACGTCACACTCGCTCAATGGACAACATTTCATATTTTTAACATGTCCATATTGTTTTTTTATATGAAAATAGACATAAAATGAACAGACCCATATTTTTTCTTTTTTCAAAATTTGGCCATTTTCATGCATAAAATAATTATTGAAATTCTTTATATTCTAAATAGACGTAAGCGCCAAATGACGTCATCGGACGGCTGAATACAGCGATATTCCTTTGCTTATCATTGTTTTAATAAAAAAAAGGTACTACTGTCAAAGGTAAATAATACTAGTGTCAATATTGTCAACGTCATTCATTCATTCAACGTTGACAAGTTGTCTTTTTTTTGACAGTTGCATGTCATGGGTTTGGCATTTCGTAAATTTAAAACTATAATGTGCTAAGCAAAGAAATATTTTACATTCTGCCGTCCGATGACGTCATCTTACGTTTTTTAGTTTTTAATTTTTTTCTCAGTAAATAAGTAATATAAAAATGAATAAATATATATTCGAGCAGCGGAAAAGTAAATAAAGAATTGGTATTTTTTGTTTCAGAGCTTAGCAATTTTTAAATGTTGTCCATTTGCCGCCCCAGGATCGTGCCGCCCTAATGCGGTGCACGCCTTGCACGCTCGCTTGCGGCGGCCCTGTGTGGTAGAAATACCGGCAACACGTACCAAACGGTTCAAATGTACGTTCATGTTGCGTACAGCTAAGGAATGGAACTCTCTGCCGGAAGATGTGTTCCCTGAACGCTATGATCTGAAACTTATTCAAGAAAAGAGTGAATAGGCTGTTACTAGACAGGCATGATCCATTCTCGGCCGCATCATCACTTACAATCAGGTGAGATTGTTACTAAATGTCTGGCTATTCCAATAAAAAAAAACCTTATTTATATACACACATGCGATCCACGGATGCCCCTAAAACTAAAGGGCAAAATTTACAAATCCGTCATTAGACCTGTTGACTTGTATGGATCAGAATGTTGGGCCGTTAAGATGAAGGGTATACCCCACTAGCGACGCCAAGTTGATTTTAATTGTTAGCTACTAAAGCATATCTATTTTAAACAACTTGGGGACTTCAGTCTCTCGGTGTCACCAAGGCAACTAATAAAAACGAGTCCATCAGTAGCTGTTAACACTAGTAATGGTAAGTCATCTGTTCTGAATAGCAGCAATATTGGATCCTAATTTTGACTACTATCCCAGCCCACATGACTCTCAAGCTGGTGGTCTTCCGCCCTCCTTGGCGTGGACGTACCGGCAGCCGATAGACCCACAGGGATTTTGTCTCCATCTGGTAACGTCAAAAGAGCCAGCTGTGCTGCCATCTGTTGTAAATAGAGCAAGTATGGACAAAACAAAAAAACAGCAAAGTTACCCTACCTTTGACCAATCTCCCAGCCCACATGACTCTAAGCTGGTGATCTCCCGGCCTCCTGGGCGTGTACGTCGCTCGCCACAGTCCAGGTCCGGCGGCCGATAAAGCCACGGGAATCTTGTCTCCATCCGGCGACGTCAACAAGGCTTCTGGAGCCCCGGGACCGGCTGCACTGCCATCTGTCGTAATAAGATATAGTATACGTAATTGCCGAGAGGTTGTAACCCCGAAATTGTTTAAAATAGTCGCTAGTGTGCACTACCCGTCACCTTACTGGCTCGGAACAGCTAGCCATAACGCTCGATATGACAGATTATTCCAGTAAATTAATCGACAACCGTATCAATGTCTAATTTTTATTTATTTTCAAATAAAGTAAATTTTATAGCAAATAAGCCTCTTCCGCGTCCTAAGCGCAATGTATTGTCTCCGGCTAAATACTCGTACCGATAGATCGTAAAGTATTCTTTTCTATTTCATACACGTTAGTGTGACGTGAAAGTTAGCCCATAGGGGCTAGCACAAACATTCAAGGAATGCGTAGCGTGCCCACGCAATACTTTTCAACTTTTAAAATTCATGGACTGATTGCAAATAAACACAAAAAAATAGTGAAAGAGAAAGAGACGGATACTCACCCACAGTGAACACGGCAGGCGTATGCGGCGCGGCGTGGGCTAAGCCCCGGCCGGCCAGCGTCACTCTGTCGGCAGTGTTGCCCGAAGCCACTAGAGCTCTTCGCGGCGCTCCAGCCACTAAGGCTCCGTTGTAAGTGAGTTCTAGCTCCTGCTCGCCGCTAACGCCTTCTACCGCTGCTAAAGTTACCACTGCACGACCTGATACTGTTTCTACACCTGAAAAATGTTGTCGATTAAAGGATGATCAAGTGATTGAGGGAGGCCCGTGCCCCAGCAGTGGGGACTTAAATGGGCTGACGATGATTCTATTATTTAAAAATATAGGGTTGGTAGTGTGGTTTGGTTGTGCGAGCTGTAAGTAAGAATTTGTCACATGTACACACAATTTTGACAGTTAACAAAATTTTAAGAGATTTAATAAAGAAGTCATACTTTCATTCTACTCTATCTATGAGTAATGGTTTGTAAGTTCTCGACTATCATTGTAATATCAATTGACTGCCTCGGTGGCGCAATGGTTAGTCGGTCGCACTTTAAAGCGACAGGTTGCGCTTGGAGTCCCGGGTTCGATCCCCGGGTCGTGCCAAAATATATACCTGAGTTTTTCTGTTAAGACCTGACCTGTTAAGTCTTGTACCCCCGTGCCTTGGGATAGCACGATAAGCCGTTGGTCCTACGCATAATCCCTCTTCGGTCGTGTCACTGGTATCCGATCGAAATAAGAGGGTACGGGAATAGAGAGTGCATTTGTGTCTGCGCAAATACTTGTGTACTATAATATGTCCTGCGTCGATGGCTGATCGCTGAGATTGGCCGCCATGACCGAAATATCGGTTTGGAGGACATTAAATATCAATCTTTCCATACAAAATTGTTTGTTATAATATAGGTATTTTTTATTTTTGATCGTCGGTCTCTTAGGGTCATCGTTTGTTCTATGCTAATGTTTAAGTTTCTAAGGCAATCGACCATGGTGAATTATCTTACGTTGATGCCTTCCCGCTAGCAAGCATTCCAACGTGCCGGGCCCGGCGTTGCTCGTGTCGAGTATCAGCTTCGAGGGAGCTCTCACTCGCCCGGCGTTGTCCGCGCCCCATCCTCCCACTGGCGCTATGGCTGATGTGTCTATGACCTGGTGAACGCAATAACATATTACTTTATTACTGATTATTATGTAATACTTTTTGACAGATTTTTCATGAAAATAACGTAAAGCTTATTGTTAGAAAATGACCGAACTTTACTTTTGGTTTACCAAAAGTGGTAGGGTGAATCTTTACCTGAGGGACTTTTTCATAACTTTACCATAGACCCTAAAGTTTTCCGATAGGTAGATGAATCAAATGTAAAATTTAAATATGTCAAATACGACAACGTAAATGTATCCTGAATGATTAAACAAGAGTCAAGTGTTTTAAGAGACACAGATTGATTGTATATTTTTAAGAATTTGCATTATTTATAAAACTAGTAGGTATATATTTACAAAACTTAGATTATTCATTATGCGGACTAAATTGACAGATGTCAATGAGTCAATCCGATAGATTTTCACTCCTTTTGACAGATGAAAAATTTATGGAACTTGATATCTGCATATTTATTTTATTTTATGTGATAGGTGACAGACGAGCAGACGGATCACCTGATGGTAAGCGATTGCCGCCGCCTATGTCAGTTTAGTCTGCATAATTAATATAAATCAGAGATAAGACAACAGTGACAGCAATCAGATTTCTCAGATAGAAATAGTGACAGGAAAAATGTGCCCTTACTTTGACAGAGAAGGGGCTCCCAGGCAGCGGGCCCGTCGCCGTGAATATCCTAACCTCGTACAAGCCCACCACCAGGGGGATGTACGCGCACAGCCACTCGCGCGGGACCCCGCCCACCACTCGGCACTCGAGCAGGCCAGACTCTGTGTTCTCTTCTTTTGTCTCTGTCAGTCTTTCGACCTGTGCGGAAGAGAGAGATTAGTAGTAAGATTGAAGGAATGAGAATGAAATAGGGATAGTCATAGGATTTAATATGTGTATGGTATTTACATGATGTTAATAGTTGATATTTTTATAGCAATTTATTGCAATTTATTCATAAGTAAAATAACACCCTTAAACATTTCGTCTCGTGTTCAGGCGGGACACGATGTTATTTATACTACAAGCAGGTAAATTGCTTTATTTATATTTGCCTGTCCGAGGAAAAAAACCTTACAAAAAAGATATGACCATCAGTAGTGTTAATTTTTAAGGTCACTGCTCCTATAATAGGAAAATGCGTATGGCATGTTCTTTTCGTAAACAAAAATAGTACAAAGATGGCGTACATAACGTACAACATAGTAATCGGACAATAATTAAAAATTGTCATGGCCATACTTTTTTTTCCGAATATGTTTTTTTCTTCTCTATCGCACCCACACACTTTGAGATGATTTTTGTGAAAACGGCGGATTCCCTGAAAAGCGCCAGGGCGTCTTCTAGTTCCTAATTCACCGTAGTTGAATGGATAATAGTTTCGTGCGCGTGCGCAGTAGGCAGCCGAGTGATGTACCTGCACAGTGGGCGCATCGTCCTCGACGCAGTGAATGGTGAAGGCGGCCTCCTTGCCAACGTGCGCGTGCGCCAGGCCCGTGCCTGCACACCGCGCAGCGCTGCTGCTCCGCCCGCTCAGCACGCCCAGCGACACCGGGCTGCCCAACACCGACGTTCCTACGGTAAACATCAGTTTTAATATCCTCATCTTAGGGTAGACAAAGGACATACACGTTCATTATTTTCCTAAAACATTTGCGTGTGTCTAAGGTTAACTTTGTTTAAAACTTTAGTGGCTACTTTTTTTAAATTTTGCTACAGATGATTGTGACATGAATGGCGAGTGCAAAATAAGCTTGAAAAAGCACAAATCCTTTTTTTATTTTAAATGTCTTAATCAATTTTTCATTTATCTTACTTTCATTGCAATCAGTAAAAAATGTGTCGGTGGCTCCACTGAACTTTAAAGAGTTCTTAAGACATTTATGGGTAAGAGGACATTTTAGAACAAGTGAATTGTATTGTAAATTTTCAACCAATCTACTTTATCTCTAGTGCAGAGTATTAATACCTTACTCTATGTTCTAGCATTTGCTTTTGTATTTAGATTTGGGTTAAAATAGTAGGTACGCCTCCATACTATAAATGAAACCTTTTGAATAATATACAATAAGCCGGCATTCACATAAGTACTCTAGACGTAAGCAGATATTAAGCTCCTAACGCGACAGGTAAACCAAAAGACCTTGCAGGTTTAGGCACTCTCCTAGCACCATCTGTTGTATTTCAGTGCAATAATAGCCGGCGTGCATTGCCTATTACTGCCAAGCTAGTACTAAAGTCCGCGACACAAAAGAAGTCCTGCAGAAAAACATGGAACTAAAATTTTAGATTCTTTCAATGTATTACCGTACTAAAGCTCATGTCATCCCATTTCAACATGGAATGTTAAAAGAGGCTGGTACGAGTTTTATTTCAGGACTATCCTCCTCTACTTTCACTATCCTCTATTTTGACATAAAAAAATGTGTGCTTGGTTACTGGACAAGAATTTTTATAGTATTAAGCAATTTTTACTCTGCCTGACAATTTAATTCAAAAATATTTTGACATTTATTTTAATTTGTAATTTGAATTTATTTCATTGTTTTATAATTGAATTATATTTTGAGATTATTTTTAGATGCATGTATGGCGAAACATGTTGATCTGACAAGTTCATGACCATCACATTGATAAATGTACCGAGTTTCTTGTAAATAAAGATATTCATTCATTCATTCATCCATAGTTCACGATTTGTAATAAGGGGGCTTGTGTCTGTGTATAGACATAAAGCTCAAAATTGACGACTGAAGTATGCTCTTCACGGGACTTCTTTGGTAGTGCGGAGTCTTCTACTTTTGGTACAGGCCGCGGCACTTAATGTAGCTCTTAGCGTTAGTAGTAGAGATGTTTGCACACTTATAAAATACGCCTTGTCTATTAAGATATGATAAAACTATGAAATAAATGATTATAATCGTCAGCCCATTTAAGTCCCCACTGCTAGGGCACGGGCCTCCCTCAATCACATGAGGGGTAATTGCCATACTCACCACGCTTGGCAGACGGGTTGGCGAGGGTTTTGATATAAATGCAGAGTTTTCCTTCTCTGGGTGCTGATGATCATGCCAGCAGCTTTACCTTAGTCGCCTTTTACGACACCTCGGTAAGATTGAGGGTGGCCTATTCTACTCTGCCGGGACCACACGGCTTAATGATTATAAACAAAAATAAAATTCAGTAAATACCTTTTGTTTTTGATGTAAGTAGGTACATAAAATAAAAAAGGATTTATCAAAGACAACTACAAAAAAATGGACTTTTTATTAAGTAACAATGATTATTTTTATATTACATCAGTAGCCAACAAGTGTGCGGCTCGTCTGAAGTATTTTTTCTTCTAGATCCAGGTTGCTTGCTGTGATCTATTTTTCTTTTTTATTTTCTTTAATAGTTTTTCTATGAATTGGACATAAGTAGGATCCAGAAGGTAACATACAGTCCACATAAGTCTTTCAATGGTTTTTCATTTCTTCAGATCAAAATTCAACTGGTAGAACTTGTGCCACCATCTTCAGCAACAACATGTGGAATTTGCCTAAAATATTTAAACACCATTAAATACAGAATACTGCACCTAAGTAGATAATAAAATAATAATATGAATTGCCAAATGCCTACAATCACCTGTTTGTCGTCTCAGTGGCAGCACTGGTAGTGGCAGAACTTGTGCCATCATCTTTAGCAGCAATGTCTTGCATTTGGCTAAAAAATTTAAGATGTACTATTAAATACAAAATACTGTACCTAATTAGATAATAAAATGATAATAAGAATAGCAAAATGCCTACAATCACCTGTTTGTCATCTCAGTTGCAGGAGTGGTACTGGAAGAACTTGTGCCATTGTCTTGAGCAACAATCTTTTGATCTTGCCTAAAAATTTAAAATAAATTTGATCTTATTTAAGAACAAACTTCTTTGAACCAAAAAAATCAAATGTCTGGGGACAATTTATTGCTTTTTCTTTGAAATCACATAGAACAATATAAACATCTATATGGGTAGACTTTTCTGTTCACAAATTATTATTGTATTTGTATTATTAAACAAGATAATAATTTGTATAATTCTAATCAGGACATAGTAAAGTATCAGTCGCAGTCTCATCAGTATTGCTACTATGATAGAATTAGGCTTAATCACCACACCTGTCAAATGCGGATTGGTGATCACAAACCTGAGCTATGTTTGATAAATTCTAAACATACTTTTCGCTCGACCCGGGCATCGAACCTAGGACCCTGAGATGGAAAAATTAAGCAATTGTGGACAGTTCTAACAAAAAAAAAAACTCTCCTTCAAGGTTATATGTTGTCAAATTTTGATGAACTATCAAATGTGGCCTATTATTTTGACCTAACTTTAATGGTACATTTTACATGAAAACAGATGGATAAATTGGTCGAATTAAGAGAAACAACGTACTGATTTAATAACTTACATGGTAAATTAATATTATACTAGGGGTAATTAAGATAGGTAAGTACTTACTTTAGAGCATCACACTTTCTTTTTCTTTGTTGAATATCAGTAGCGTGGCGTGATTTTCGTTTCCGTTTCAATCTAGAGTCCCTATTAGATTGACGTCCTTTTTTGTTTCCCATCGTAAAGTTATTATAGCCGAATCGGAGAGCAACGTAATAGTATCTTCTACTTAGTTTGTGAACATAATATTACAGGAATGAAAGCAAGAGTCGTCATGAAGGCAGGTGTCCAATTCTGTCCCCAAACCAAATCTGTGTCCAATTTTCGATAAACACACGTTGGTAGCTAGGTCTCAAGTCACACAATAGTCGAAAAAGAAAACAAAGAAAAGCAATATACCTATACACGGCACGATACAAGAGGAATCGCAAACAAGCCAAGCGTATGTGGAAAAAAAAATAAACGAAACCAACCTACAAAATGGCGTTATGTTTTTTAACAAAGTGACATTGACATTTGCGTTTCGTTACCCGCATCGTTCGTATCGAATGGTGTTCATTCAGAATAATTTCCTGTTATCGATATCTTTTGGCAACATACAACTGCGTAGCGAGTCATATATGAAAGGAGGGAATATTTACTACTTCTGCATAGAGTCCCATATATGGGGGCTCAAACTTGCCATAAATGTCCCATATTTGCATACGATGTATTATTATATATGCCTATATATACGGATTGTTAACGTATTTTAGGGGTATTTTTGGTTAGTAAGATTTTAAAAGAGACCCCTTACTGGGTTTTAGTTAATTTATAAATAATAAATAATAACTTTATTGAAATATCATAAGAACAAATGATTATAAATTAATAATAAAAGACAGATTGATGTAGCAGTCCAGCAGTTACTTTTTGAGTTTATTCCTTACTTAAATCATCATCAGGCCGAGAGTATAGCATTGCTAAGTAAAACTTCTCGTTCTTGTACGCCAACATAACCGGTCTTAAGTTCCTACATAAATACAAATATTTCCACTTTATAATAATAATTTCATTATAGTATAGGTATTTTTTTGATAGGCACAACTGCATAGCGATTTATATATGAAATGAGGGAATATTTACTACTTCTGCATACAGTCCCATATATGGTATACACGAAAATGCAGCAAATGCATAACGTCTCAGATTTACATCGATATATTATTGCCCTTAATTGAATAACGTGCTTGGTGCGGTATTTTTTGGTTATTTAGTTTATGTATTCTCTACGTGTAGATTTTTTTATGCATGGCATAAAAAAATGAAATCGAATAAGAACTCAAGCAAGATAAACTTTTTTTTTCTTAATGGCTGCTACTGTGCTGCCCTTAGACAATTTAACACGGGACGTGGCATGTGGACGAATTACCCTCTGCCAAAGTACAGGACCATTGATTCAACGTTCGGGTATTTTTATAAAATCGCCATTTCGAATTCGTATCTGTCGGTGAGTGGAACTCGTCAAAATGGTTATTGTGCAGTTTTTACTTGCGAATGACTAATTGATCGCTCTTATCACGCATAAGTATTTTTTACCCGACTACGGCAAAGCAAAAGGGGGGTTATGATTTTGACAGGCTATGTATGTATTTATGTATGTATGTTCATCTGTTTCCACGTCACTTCTAAACTAGTTATCATATTTGAACAAATGAGGTGTCGTTAGAAGCGTTTTGGTTGTCTTCTGGTTATAGGCAACATGACGTCACGTTAAATTTATTACAGCGCCCTCTAGGGGAGTTTAAAATCCTAAAAAAAAATTTTTGCTTGACGGTACCGTGTGGGTTATCAAATGAAAGAGCTTTTTTAGCACTTTTCAAATATGTAATTATATTTACATAACTAAAAATATGTTCAACGTACTTTCACAGAATAATAACATTTTTCATTTACATATTTAGCGACAGAAATAATCCCAAAACACAATAGGCGATATCGTACTTCGACACGATCTTTCACGATCTTGATTAGTGTTGTGACTATTTGACTTTTTTATGTTATTACTGAGCAGATGGGCTTTTCTTTTTACTCGACTGTATTAGAAGGAGGGAAAATAGAAATTGAAAGAAAAGAGACAGAATGACAAATGCATTGAAAAGATACTTGTCGTTGCGAGAAGTATTGAACAATAAATACAAGAAATAACAATCAAAGTTATCCCGGCTCATTTGCCATTGGTTATCGAAGAGTCACTTCGGTTTCCCTAAGATTCCATCATCAGATCCTGACATGGTGGCAGACCGGAATAAATTTTTTCAAACAAAAAAATATTTAGCATATTTTTTAAGCACAGCTTTAGATGCATATTACCTTTTTACTAGAATAAACAGCTAGTACTGTATAGATAAATATACTTTATTGCACGTAACAACTTAAAAAAAATAGGCATTACAGAAACTTAAATGTCCCTTTACCATCCTGGTGACCGCCCAAACCACTAAGCCGCCGAGGTATTAAGTTATAACTACTAGTACTTATCTGCATTTTCGCTGCTGTGTGCGAGTGATTCATGAAAGTTCGTAAACAAAAATCATCATTTCATTACTTATTCATATCTAGAACATCACTAAACTTCCCTTCCCCCCGCGGATTTTGGCAGATTTTTTAAAACTAAATCTGCGCATTATCACGTCCCGTGTTAAATTTTCTAAGATGTTGCCTTAGACAATTTATTGCGGTAAGGGTCTGTGCATGAAAAAATCCACAAGTAAAAATACCCATTACAACTGCATAGAGAGTCATATATGAAAGGGGGAAATATTTAGTACCTGTGCATACAGTTCCATATATGGGTGACTCAATGTCTCATATTTGCATCGATGTATTATTGCCTATATACTGAATATTAACGTATTTTTTGGTTAGTAAGCTTCTTCAAGAGTTAATCTGTGCATGAAAAATTAAAGTAAAAATATCATTAAAACTAGTGATGCGCCGAATAGTGGTTTCACCGAATACCGAATAATATTCAGTTTAACTTTTACCGAACCGAATATTCGGGCCACGATTTCATTCAATTTTCCGCGCTAACAGGTTCCAACAATGTACGCTACATCACAATACTTTTGAAAAACATCTTTGATCGTCGCATAGATAAATTATAATAATGTTATCATAATGTGGTTATCATAACAGAAATATTGACAGAATTTAACTTCAAACCCTTTTATTACAAGAAGTGGGTTAAAAGTATGTAAATGTTCATTTAAGGTTTCAAATAAATGTTGAATACCTACTAACTATAGTCCATTCTGTATTTGAAGGTGAATAGGACAGTTAAAACATTTCGTATCATGCATCCAACTTTCTACAAATAAAAATATTAAGCTGTAAAAATCACTAACTTTTTTGTGTTGTCATTATCCAAAATAACAAATATTAATGTTTCTCAAATAATCTGAATAAGAACTTAAAATAATTATTACCCATAAAATTTGTAAAAAATATCTAATTTATTGCAAAATGCGCTAATCGGAATTTTTGCTCATAGGGAGGGATTGACGCAAACAATCGCAATACATCAGTAATCGGTTTTTTTTACTTATACGAGCTTGGGTTATCTAATATTACGAGTCTGTATCGCAAGAATCGCTAAAGGCAGGTAGTAAATTTTTCTCAAATGATGTATTTCTACTGAACCTATAACAAAAAATAATAAAAAAATAAATAAAGTGTATTTAAAGGGGGCGTGGAAGGGCCATAGAAGTACCAACCGTAGGAGGGCCGCGCTTCGGCATGATGGGCCGGCTCGACTGGAGTGATACCACGGTAGCGACAATCACTTATCATCAGGTGATCCGTCTGCTCGTCTGCCATCTATCACATAAAAAACACAGGCAGGCTTGCTGATCTGGTACGGTCTGAATCCATTGGATGCGGGCGGCACAGGACCGATCTGTGCGGAGAACATTGGGGGAGGCCTATGTCCAGCAGCGGACGTCTATTGGCTAAAGTGATGATGATGATGAACAACAACAGGCACAAAATACTCACAATGATAAACAAAAATATTTAAGGACCTCCCATACAAAAAACGCCATTTTTTGCCTATTTATGCTCGACATCAATAAACGGTAACTTAAAATATGTACAAAATATTTAATTGTATATTTACTTTAAATATATATACTAAAATCAAGGATACAGTAGATATTGCAAATTTGGAATGTAGAGTCCGCGTCACTATATTCCATTCCACCGCGTCAATAAAGCTCAAATTTCAATTGTTGATAGCGACTCAAGCGCGCTTTTTTTCGTTCGGACTTTTGTCTTTAAACTTAATTTAAAAAATCAACAAACTTTTACGTTAATAGAAACGTAAGAGAATCACAGGAGCCCAATTCTCAGGATTTTAGATATGAAAAAACATGGCGGATGTCCAATGAAAACCATACAAAAAAACTATGTTTTTGTGATACCTATACCGATTTTTGATAAATATCATAAGCACGTGGATTTGGCTCCGCGATTCTTTTCTTTTGAAGTGATAAAATAAACTCGAACGACTGGAACGAGCGTCTGACTAAGCGAGCTGGCAAGAGCACGCGGCGGCAACGTCGCATTGCGTACAGCAATAACACCTAATATTTTCGTAAGACCGCGTCTTGGCAAACGTAATGTAATAGGGCGCCCTCTATCTAGGTGGGGGGACGATCTGCGCAGGATGGCTGGCAAGAGCTGGATGCGAGAAGCCATGGATAGATCACAGTGGCGAACAATTGGAGAGGCCTACGTCTAGCAGTGGACTGCGATAGGCTGATGATGATGATGGTGATGATTTTCGTAAGAGCAAATATGACGTTTCGATTTTTCCTGGCACTATAATAGCTCTGCCGCCACAAAGTCGACCTTCCTATTGTTCGCGGGACGAGGGGGTGCGGAGGGCACTCGAACAATCCAAAAAGTTTATGTTCTGTTTCTGACAATCAATCTATTCGCCATTCGGTCAAGGACACTCTCACACAGCAAAAGTAAAGGTGATATTTCTTAGACAAAGAAATATACGGGTACGATAAGATAACGATAAAGAATGAACAGATTAGCTTACCTCCATAAAGGATGTAGATGCGATAGTGCGCGGGCACGGAATGGTCGTAAGCGCACTTTGTACGTGTGGCCGTCTTCCCGGATATCTACTGGCAGCCGCACGCGCCGGTCACCCATCGCTTCGCAGATCACTTCCAATTCGCCGATGCCAGCGTCTTTTGTGTCCACTGTAGAATAATAAATTTAGTACCGTCGGAGAATGCGGTATGAGTTGCATCATATTGCATAAATAATAATATATTTACAAAGAGATAGTTATACAGGCTGTATTGGTAAACATTTTCATCCCTCTAACCACCTTTTCTACCAACCATTCTGAATAACATTTGTTCTATGACTTTGGAAATTCACGTATTTCTATTTTTTTTTCAAAGTCGTGACTTGATAATTTTGAATGGAGACGTCGAAAAAATAATTAAGACTTTAAAATTGAAATTATAAATAATAATAATAAATTCGTCTTGTTCGATTTGAGCGGCGAAATCGGCCCATATCATTATATAAATTGTAATACAAACACTTATCATTTCAAAAAGCCTTAGTAAATGATTTTCTTACCAGTAAAGTTGATAGGCGTTTGTGAAATGATATTTCCGGTGGGAAGGCCAGATATAATAACTCTATTGGGGTCGAAAGATTCGCAGGTGTACGGGCTCCCGGATACTGGCTTAGACAGGTGCAGTACCTCTGAAAAAAAAGGGTTCATTCGTTTATGATATCCAAAATGTGTGAAACATACTAACATTCCGGCATTTTATAAAATGAGTATTGTGATACCCGGCAATATGTATTTAAAACTTTATTGTACAAAACGATACAATAGGCAAAATTATCGCCCAGAGGCCTTCTCTACCAGTCTACTTTGGACCTTAGTCATATTGATACTATATTCATAATTTTGTATTTGCATAGAGTGTAAGGCAATATTTGTAAAATAATGTTTAAAATTGCGCGAATGTTTAAGTAATGTCACAGTGATATATTATATTTTTATCACAAAAAAGTAAGTAAATAATTAAAATGAAATAAAAAATGCGCTACGTCAAAATAGACGCCCTATTGGTCTAGTGGTTTAAGTAACGGGCCGTGATCTTGGGGTCCTGGGTTCGATTCCCTGGTCGAGCAAAGGTATGTTTCTAATATTTCGAACATGGCTTGGGTTTGTGATCACCAATCCGCATTTTTCAAGCGTGGTGATAAAGTCTAATTTCATCACAGTAGCGATGACTTGATTTCTATGATGGAGGTCTTTGCCTTGCAGGGGGACAGTATATAGGCTGATACTTATGTCAAAATGATCGAACCGGATATCATTAAAACGAGTTAGTTAATATGGATTTACTTCACATGAATCTATCTAACTTTCTCACCTATGGTACTCTGTCCAACTTCAGTGATAGTGTACTCCGCTTGCAGCAACCCCGACTTGGTCTGGTAGCACCTGACCGGGAGCGCCCTCGAGCCGGGGCCGGACACCACCACGTCGAACTCTCTGGCCGGGCGGCCCAGCGTGTCGATGCTGAACGACGCCACGCGCCCCACCTGCGCCTGGTACAGGCCTAGGCCTGATGCTGTGACCTGGAGAAGGATAAATTGGTGAAATTACTGATATCTTGGCAAAACATTTTTAGTGCTCGAAAATAGGCTGAATTGCTTCAAGAAAAGGAATGGTACGGCCGTGATTTTTTTTTCTATGAGAAAGAGGGGGCAAACGAGCAAGCGAGTCACCTGATGGTACGTGCTCGGCTGCCCATGGACATCAGCCACACCAGAGGAAGTGAAGATGCGTTGCCGGTCTTTTAGGAAGGTATAGGCTCGTTTCTTGAAGATCTCAATGTCGTACCAGTTCGGAAATACCGCTGCGGAAAGTTGATTTTACAAAGAGGAGGGGCGTGGCAAAAAAATGACGTGTAAAGCGCACGGTGGTGGATCTCCACCCATGTAGATGGTATGGGTATCATAGAGATATTAATTCAAGTATCATACAACTTTAATTTGTCTATGCTACAATAGTAAAGTACCAAAGTACGTCAAGAAATGTTCTGCTTCACACGATAAAACTCTGGAACAGCTTTATCAGGATTATTATCAGATTGATCTTTTCAAAAAAGAGCGTATTCCTTTTTAAAAGGCTGGGCGCGTATTGTCACATAGTGTTTCCACTGGTGTTGGGTAGTCCACGGGCAGCGGAAATCGCTCACCCTTAGGTAATCCGTCTGCTTATCTGCCCGCTATCACATATTTAGAAAAAAAATGTGTTTTCTATCTAACCACTTACCCTCCAAAGAAGCTTAAAAAGAGTAATTGGCGAGTTTCTTGCCGGATCTTCTCGACCAGAAACAACTTTCCGAGCCGGTGGTAGAATCGCATTACGAATATTTACTTTTTTTAGTATATTTTATGTATTAACATATATATGTAGTAACATGTAAATTATTACATAAGTACTTATAAACTGTCTTAAATCATTCAAATGTATGACGATTTGTAAATGCTGTGTACAAGCCTATGCAAATAAAGAATTATTTGATTGATTGCTTAGGTAATACTGACGGTCAAGCCAGACACAACACAATGTACGACATTTTTTTTTATGTGATAGGTGAGGTGGCAGACGAATCAGCTGAGGGTAAGCGATTTCCACCGCCCATGGACTCCCGCGACACCAGTGGAGTCACAAGTGCGCTGCCAACCTTTAAACCCCCCTTTCCCCCGGATCGGACCTCCGGAACCCTCACTCAAGCAGGGAAACACAGCACAGTGCTGCTTCACGCCGGTTTTCTGTGAGGCCGTGGTATCATTCCGGTCGAGCCGGCCCATTCATGCTCTCCCACGGACAATTTGAGTTCATATGACACATGAACTCAAATTGTTCGTGGGAGTATAAGACGTCTAGTAACAAATTACATTACATAATCGAACTTACTTCTTGCCCATGCTGCGGCGGCTGCACATCCAGCAACAGAGGCTCCCTGGCTATAGGCGTTCCGCTCCATAGCAACGTGAGGCGGTGGGGCGCAGCCCTGGCCGGGTGCCACACGAGCTCCTGCCGGGCGCCGCCGCGGCGCCTCACCGAGTGAGGGACGGCCACTCCCGCGCAAGTCACTCGCCCGGATAATCGCCCGTTTCCTGCACTGCTTGTGCTTACTGTTAACAAATAAAAATGCGTTAGTGATGTGTGTAATTTGTCCTCAGGGCCTCTTCTCGAGCACTCGACATTGAAGTCGAGTTAGAGATTTGAATGGACGAATGTATGACAATTCTAAATTCGACTTCAATGTTCGAGTGCACGAGAATAGGCCCTGTGGAGCTCAATTCTCTTTAATGTGATATTTGGTCATCATACGATATACATACAGCAAAAACATAGTTTTTTTTTGTACGGTCATCCGCCATGTTTTTTCATATCGAAAATCTTGAGAATTGGGTTCCTGGAGCCCATATCTCGTGCTCGTGACATTTATTATCATACAACATATATCACTAAATATAGTTTTTTTGTATGGTTTCTATGCGACATCCGCCATGTTTTTGCATATCGAAAATCCTGAGATTTGGGCTCCTGGTATTTACTATCGATCTATCCTTTTGCTATGGCTAGAGGAAGCGGAATTGCCTCCCGCCAAGTGATCTGGTCAGACCAACTCAATGGACTTCGTTGAGATAGTTCCTATATACTTTGCCGGCGGGCGGGCAAGGACAGCAACAAATATAGAAGGACAGTTAGAGAGAAAGTGATGAAATAGCAACTCTCAATACTAAGAAATATCTACGTCTTCGAATCGGACCTACATTTATGAATAAAATTATAATTCTATTGATTACCAGTGAGTATAGCAGGTCGATGTGCAACATTGTCTCTGGTATATAACATTTCAACTATTGTCCAAAACCTCCACTTCAGCCTTTAGATTTCGTATGTAGCCGCTGACGCAGATCGCCGGAAACGTGGCCTGAGACCTCAAAGTTTACTTTCAGATCCGCGTGTCCTATCACACGAGGTGGTATTCTTACTTACCAGTGAGTATAGCAGGTCGATGAGCCACGGCGTCTCCAATAGATAGCACTTTGACTGCCCCCGCGTCCAGAGCCTCGACTTCAGCCACGGGTCCCCGGGAGCTCCGCACCATGTAGCGGCCGACGCGGCTCGCCGGGAACGTGAGGAGACCCGAGTCCTCAAGGGTTGCTTCAGATACGCGGGTGCCGGTGGGGGATATGACTTCCACGTCGGATAGATTCTCATCAATTTCGACAGTCGCTAAGCCACCTGGAGGAATCAACGTTGAGTAAGATATTATATAAATAACACACTTAAAATTTTCATCTCGGCGGGACTCGAACCCACACCTTCCACAATCCTAACAATTACAACAACAACAATTGTAAATATACCTACAATATTGATGAGACTATCGACAGCTCATGTCGAATCAAGCACTTACAAATTTCGTCGGCTTAGTAACGCGTTCAGTGGTCTACTTGGGAGAGCATTCACCCGGATTGTGGAATGCGTGGGTTCGAGTCCCGCCTGAACACGAGATGAAATTTTTAAGTGTGTTATTGACTTAAGAATAAATTGCAAAAGATTGCTATAACAAAAAAAAACAACTAAAGATATTATATTTGGTCTACTGTTAACCGAACAAAATAAATTGCATAGACATCACCAGTCGCTAAACGCTTCACTACAGCTGTCAATTGATCTGAATATTAGATTCGCGCGTAATGATGGAGTCCGCGCCACTAAAGAAGTGCAGAAAAGCACGGAACTAAAATTTAAGATTCCTTGTGTCTTTGAGTATATTTGACCGTGGGAGTGCCACGCTTTCGCGTTAATGGGCCGGCTCGACCGGAGTGTACTACGGCTTCATAGAAAACCGGCGTGAAGCAGCGCTGTGCTGTGTTTCGCTGCGTGAGTGAGGATTACGGAGGCCCAATCCGAGGGAAAGGGGGGTTTAGGATCCGTCTGCTCGTCTGCCACCTATCGCATTAAAAAAAAACTCAAATTCGAATGATAATGGCGACTCAGCGCGCTTTTCACGGTACCTTGTTTCTTGGCGCGGACTCTATTGTTAATTGACTCCAAGTAAAACTTATAACAAATGAAAAAGCTTAGCGTAGCAAGAATAAAAACCATTTATTAAGTGAACATACAAATATCTTGACATATTGTGGATTTTTTTCGAAATATCGTTCAGTTAGTAGATATAGTTGTAGGCGAACGCGTTACATCCTAGACCTCATCGTGACATTCTATCAGGTGAGATTGTGGTCAAGCGTTAGCCTATAGTTAAAAAAAAATAGTTCAGATGATAACGATTATACGATTGCAAGGACATTTAAGAGTATTGACTTGGTGTGTTAATTAAATATACCAATAATACATAATAATTGAGTTGCTTACCTATCTGTACATAAGTATGTGGCTCGCTGACACGGCACACGAAAGGACTACCAGGCACGGCTTGTTCGTTGAACGTGACCGACACACGGTGCGGTTCGCGGGACACGGGTACAAACGTCACGTCGTACAGGCCTCGCGCTACTGCTACCACCTGTAGAATACATATATTATTAGACAAGTAATTTGGGCTTTTACAAATGAAAATATCGATAGATGACGTCAGGTCCAACTTCATATTCTACAGTAGATTGTATATTTAGACTAGACATGTCAAAATGTACAGTCACGTGCACTAATAAGTATGGCATCTCCTTCAAATATGAACCTTATTTTTTCGCCTTACGGGCCGATTTTGTAGCCCGTAGTTCCTTTTGGTTAAACTAACTATAGTA
Organism: Marasmia exigua; assembly: GCA_019059595.1. NCBI lineage: Eukaryota > Metazoa > Arthropoda > Insecta > Lepidoptera > Crambidae > Marasmia > Marasmia exigua. Next base: position 3,244,794 of record CM032464.1, on the reverse strand, counting down.
AGTTAACTATAGACAGTTGTCTAAGCAATAGTCAAAGTGACATCGTCCAAAGTGACGTAATTCCTTGTAATATGTATAACGATTGTTCAAAAACCCATTTTGGCGATATTTGACCATTGGTTACTTTTTTAAACCATTATTCAGTTTAAACCACTAGTTCAGTTTAAACCAGTTCAGTTTACTTACAGATCAAAAAATCGGCCCTAAGAGTCGAGGTGTTTACATTTCATTGCAAGCGACTGTTCAAACAAGCAAAGCCGTCGACTATTGGATTTTCCATAACGCCATCTATCAGAATTTGAATTTGTAATAACACTCGATAGTTGATTTTACATTATTATTATTATAACAGAAAAATACCAAAGACAAATAAAAAGTTTATATCTCTGATACATATCTACTTCTCTTTCGTAAAAAAAGTTGCCAAACCGAATGTTTTTTTTACGCTAGAGGCGGACAAACGAGCAAGCGAGTCACCTGATGGAAAGTAATCAGCGCCACCCATGTACATCCGCGAAACAGAGAGATCGCTGATGTGCTGCAGACCTTTTTAAAAAAGTGTACGCTCTCGGGAAGTACTCCTGCAGCCAAACCGTTCCACAGAACTAAGGTAAGGTAGATATGTTTTTATTATGACTGGAAAAGTTTTGTAAGGTATATTGACTCACCTCAGCTTTCACAGTAGTGGAGGGAGTGGACACGACGAGCTCCAGAGTTCCCTCCCCAGCTCCGGCCGCGTCCACGCTAAACGTCACGGGCTTGCCCACTTCCACCCCTCTCTCTTCGTCCACGCCATCGTCCAGGCTTAAGCCCTCTAAAGTGCCTTCTAACTCTGTAAAGAGGAAACATTACATTCCGATTTGAGATCGTGATATATAGAATTAAACGCTCATTTAAAGACCTTCAGCAGACACAGGGTGTATCTGTGAACATTTACATCCCTTGAACCACGGGTTTTATCAACCATTGTGAACAACTTTTTTTTATGACTATTTGAAATTCGACGTAAATTTTTTTACTCCCCGATACAAAATGACCAAGTGACCGTACTTTTTATGAAAAGTTGATTTTTTTTCTGCGAATTTCCAAAAGCCACAAAACAAATGCTGTTTAGAATGGTTGGTAGAAGACGTGGATGTAGGGATGTAAATATTCACAGTACTAGTGTCTCCAGTTGGGAATTGTAGGTTAACCCTATCCTAACTCAGTAATCTACTTACTATCAATGCTAGGTTCTTATTGGAGAACTTTGGATTGCCAAAGAGTTCTATTAAATTCATAGTTTTAGAACCACTAGGGAAGTTCTTGGTACTCTACTTCTCGACCTTAACGCATTGGAATAAGGTCTTGTTTAAATACTGGTCTACCAGGAACTTTTTCTGATACAGCGGATTTCTATTATACACCGTTATTTTTTATCGTCTACATGCCAAAAACCTCATAATAGGTATTGTGAATAAAATCCATTTAGCATGTTAGATAAACAGAATAATCCATACATTATTACCGGTTGGATATTCTATTTTGTATGGAACAAATGTTTTTTTTTTCGCTTGAGTAGTAAAGGCGGCGGTTCTCACTTACTGTCAGTGAACCTTCTAGCTCGTTGCCTCCCTTTCCTATATAAAAACTATTACAAATTCATTCTGCGGATTCAGACACTCACCTCCAGGTCCCAGGCCAGTGACCCTCACTCGGCGAACATCATACACATTGCAAGTGAACGGGGATCCGTTTACATGTCGCCCGGCACAAGTGATCTGCACGCTGTGTCTGCCGACCGCTTCGGGAGTGTACGTGGACGTATAGCGGCCTTCGCCAACGGGCGAGACGCGAGTGCGGACGCTGCTACCTCCCGGACCGGCTACGTACACTGATGGCTCCCCGGCTGCAACGAAAATCAAAATAAGATCATGATGTTTGCTACTAGGTCCCGATGCATCATAATTAGTGATCGGATTTAGGTGTACAAATGTATTTAGGTTAGGTGGATTACGGTGTAATTTTTGACGAAATCTTAAAGGACACGCCAACGGCGCTTATAAATGGATGAAAATTTCGATAAGAGTTGCATAAACTAAATGTAACGTTTAACTTACTTAAGCACTTATGTTATTTTTAATTTCTGATAAGGGAAAATGTATTTTACATGTATTATAATATTTACGAAATTTCGCAATCCCGCGGGCGTATCACTACTAATGTAATGTTTGAGGTCGTTGACCCTAAATAGCACTACCTATTCCGATCAGAAAGAAACACTGTTATTGACCATCACAATAAATAATTTAACAATGAACACTTATTACAAAACATAGGTAACATTGACACATTAGAACTACAGACAAAGGTGAGTACGAGAACAGATGATAGGTAGGTAAATACACAGTTATATAATGAAAATATTCTAAATAAATAGGCGTGTGTGAAGTGTGAAGGTCAATCAGGTCCTGGCCTCAGCATGGTGCTGCCACGACACCGACAGAAATGCCGCAGCAGCGCTGGTATTCTGGCAGGACCTGCCATCACTGATCATCATCATCTTAGCGTTTGTCCCGGTTGCCTTGCAAGCTGTCGCTTCGGAGCCCGAGGTTCGCTATCACGTCCCGATGCATTCTTGAGAATGAATAAAGTTAACTATTCATTGTGAGTTCTCGATGACGGAGCAATCACCTTGGCTGTTATTTTCTGGGCATACATTATGTAATCTTTTGAATTCAGAGTACCACAGTTTGAATAAAGCCATAGTAAAGTATTAGTTTGCGATATACATATGTACCAATCTGTTGGCGAATTTGTATAAAGCAATGTACACTGACATTTCTAACTTCGATCTCCGCGTCGTAGGTACTAATTCATACATACACTGGCTAATGATCATCAAAATATAATGGTACGCGGGTTAAAACAAAACAAGCTGAGACAATGATCAGATTTGCAAACACTCGAGTGAATCATAACACGCTCTAAATTTAATGCAAACATAAACGGTGGTGAGATAATCAACTGCTGATGTTAGTATGTTATAAACGTGTGACCAAGATGCAGTTGGTCTGGTTCCCCCTGTTAGACGGAAGTCGCTTCATTGTAATTACCAGACTCCCCGAATCCTCAATCACGGTTTAAGAGTACTCTGGGCTGAAAAAGCGACACCTATGGACGCAACCGGGAATTACACGATAAGAGAGAGACGATGGGTGTCACATACATTGAAACGAACTGAAATTCAACAAACATGCGTAAATCGTTAGATTTACCGTAATGATGCGACAAGCAAACGCAGAAAGGGTTATTTGACTGATTTCTGAAAACCGGCGGATGGATGGAATACCTAAGCATTGATGCGAGTTTTTACCGACTTCAAAAAAGGAGGAGGTTCTATGTTCGACTGTATTTTTTATGTATGCTCACCGATTATTGACCGATTTGCAGAATACTTTTTTTATTTGAAAGAATACACTTAAAAGTTGGTCCCATTGGCACCATGTGAGGATCTGATGATGGGAACTCAGAGAAATCGAGTACTTGGTAGCACCTTTTCTCGAGTGTACTGTTATAAAATGTTATTTGAAGTGTATGAAGTGTTAAAATAACACTTCTTAGTTCGTGGATTTTGAAAACTTTTTTTTTACTAAATGCAGGCCGCCTGCAATCGTACAAAATGGGAGTCAGTGAGGAGACTCATCTTTGTGGAGTGCTCTCGACCGATAACGATAACTAAATGACTTACAATGGAAACCAGTGAGTTGTATCTCGGCAGGTTCTCCTCTCGGAGTAGATGACAGACCAGGCCCCGTGGCCCTGGCGTCTGCCGCGGCGGCGGGCGCTGTGACTGGACACGTGAACGGAGACCCGGGCACCGCGTGGCCGTTGAAGCGGACTGATAGCGTGTGCGGAGCTGATTCTACTGGTTTGAAGTTCACCTGCGAGACGGATTAGGCATTGATTATTTATAAATGGAGAGGACGGCTACGACTTAGGGACTTTCAAGAGAAGAGCGTACTCTTTTTTAAAAAGGTCAGCAACACATTAGCGATCTCTCTGAATCTCGTGGATGTTTATGGGCGGCGAAGATTACTTTCCATCAGGTTGACTCGCTTGTTCGTTTGTCGCATCTAGCATAAAAAAAAGAAAGGGGGACAGGGAGGCAGAAAGACAGAGTGAGAGGGAAAACATTTAGAAACTCACTTCTTTGGCAACATAGAAGACATGATGTGAAAATTACCTTGAATCGTGCATTCCCTTCACTTTGAACATAGTTTGGAACGTTTCTGCCATTAACAGCTACTAATAATCTCCAAGTTTCCAGCACCTGTAACAACAAGTTATTGAAGAAATGTAAGTATTGATTAGTTAACGAAAATGATTTCCTAAAAATAATCCAAACGAATGAGTGACCGAATGAATGGAAAATTTATTTTTTATTACTTTTTTCTCAGTTTTACTGTAGATATATTTATTAAGATTTTATTCAATTTCTTTTTATCTTACCGGCATGAGAAGCATTAATGGTGAAGGAGACTGGTCTTCCAACCACTCCAGGCGAAATATCTGTAACGGCGACTCGACCGGCGCTGTAGGCTTTTACGAGGAACGGGCTGCCTTCTACGTGGCCGCCCATGGCACCAGCACGAACCTAATAAAATCGCATGGTTCGAAATCATTGACCAAATGATAAACTTATAACTAAAATAAATAAAAAAATAATAACTTTAGATCAAACAAGAGGGTTCCCAGGACTCAGGACTAGCATAAATTATTAATCTAATTCTACATAAAAACTCACCTCAATACTGTGGTCTCCGACATCAACAGGCACAAACGAAATAGTATATCGCTTGCTAGCTTCATTTTCACCAACTGTCTCTTCGGCTGATACCTGAAAAAAATATTAAATATTTAGGTACCTATCTATATTTCTTCCTAGCAATGCCTCTCGCTTCACATAAAAGATATAATACACGTAAGTGTTAACGGCGATTTAAAAATAAGAAATAACATAGTATGATTGTGACTTGCTATACTTTAATAGAAATTAGGAAAACATGACTTTTTCCCTATATAATCGTCATCAAAATAAAATTCATCATTTATGGAACGAAACAGAAAGTTCTATGGCGGTTTAATAAATTAACATAATCATATTAAAATACATAGTGCATATTATAGCGAATGGCTTTAAAATATATTTACCTGAACTGGAACGGGTCTTCTCGCAGGGCCAAGTACTTCCACATGGGGTGACGTCGGGGAGTCAACGCTGAACGTATACGCGTCTCCCACAGACACCTTGTCCGGCGACTCGCCTGAACCGGCCCCGATCACCCTCGCCGGGGCTGATACGTGACATACGAATGGACTGCCTAGAAGAGTAGATATGATTTGTAAGTTCAGTTGTTCAGCTTAAGGTACATTTTCGGTTGCACGGCAAGACTCAGTTATACAAACATACCGTTTTAAAAAGATCTGCAAACCTTCTTTAAATTTTCTTTACATCTAAAGGAATCAATGTTGCTACAAGCAAATCGGAACTTTCTGAACAGTGAAGCATAATTTTCTGTTCAACAGGTATTACTCTGGCAATTTTACGAAAGGTAATAAGTACTCATAGCATATCAAACGAATCAATCTGAAAATCTGACGAACCTTTAGGTTCTTTGACTGTACCTATGTAGAATAGCTAATGTCACCTATCAGTATACAGGTCAGATACACAGGGTCCTCGTTGTCCTAGGTGAATGTTCAGATGAGACACGACAGGGAAACAGTCTAGTACGTAGTCATAATAGAGTATTACTGTCCATGTACAATGAATACCGACGTTGTTCGAATTTGTTCATTGGGCGACAGAAGCGACGAAGATTTATCCCTCTTCATTTTAAACCCTTTTTGTAGCCCCGTAGAGATTACTTTTTAATATGCAGAATACTGATAATTTACTTTCGATTTCTCACATCTTGAGTTAAAAGCAAGTTTCTTATAGTCATTTCGGTACATACTGCAAATTCTTCGTCACGTCTATTACGGAAGTCAAAAGACTTAGATCGCGCAAAACATCGCGTCGTCACATTACGCCTAGCTAGGATAACGGGTGCAGGTCAAGTATAGTTAGTTAAGTTTGTCAAACGTACCCGGCACATGGTCCCCATTGAACCGCAACTCCACGGTGTGTGGCCGTGGGTCCCTAGGCGTGAAGCTGATGGCGTAGGTATGCGCACCCTGAGCGGCGGCTGCGGTGGGCACCCGCCCTCCGTTCACCGTCACTTCGAGGTTGCCTGGTCCAGCGGCCATAGTCTCCACTAAAACAAAGTAATGTAATTTTGTATAAATTGTGATACATGAATAGGAAATTTTAGGGAATATTTCGTTATGCTTGTGATTCAGAAACTTGAACGCGTTTTGTTACGGCTTAAGCTTAGTCAGTATTCATTACGACGCAAGGGTGGCGGGGTCGATTCCCGCTCTAGCACAAATGTTTGTTGATGAAACACATTTTTGTGTTAGGTTTGGGTGTTTGTGATACCATCGTTGTTTCTGGTTTCCATAGTACAATGGAGAACCATTGTTTAGGACCAGGATAATGTATATGATGTCTCGATTTATTTATTTATTTATCACATTATAGATATGATAGTGTGTCAATACTGAATAATTTATTTTCAGTATAACGTAACAGAGTTGGTATAATTATTTTATAGAACAAGATAGTGGTCCGCATCAGGCACTGAAAAAGAAACTGAGCAGAATAATGGGGATGAACAGATAAGCACCAAAACTTACCCAAAAATGTGACAGGTTTTCCAACGGTTCCATGCGCGACATCCTTAACTCTAATTGCATGTAACATCATACACCTGAGAACCAATAAAAATATTATATTAACATTTGTTTCCTTAATCTTTTTCATGCTATGATCCGGTTATTTTCACCTCGTACCGGGTCGCGAATCATGGTTTATCTTTATGTGATAGGTAGGCAGACGAGCAGACGGATCACCTGATGGTAAGCGATTGCCGCCGCCCATAGGACATGGATTTTCTGTGTAAAATAATAGTGTATCTACTAGCAAATATTTTGTAGATTAGCATGTAGGTAGACACATAATGTGCGCAAATACACAAATTTCATCATCATCATCAGCCTATCGCAGTCCACTGCTGGACGTAGGCCGCTCCAATTGTTCGCCACCGTGATCTATCCATGGCTTCTCGCATCCAGCTCTTGCCAGTCATCCTGCGCAGATCGTCCCTCCACCTAGCCAGAGGGCTCCCTACATTACGATTGCCAAGACGCGGTCTCCACTCTAGAACATCGTTTACCCCATCGGTTGTCAGGTTCTTACGGCTAATAGGGCCAGCCCACTGCCACTTAAGCTTGCTAATCCGGTGAGCAATGTCGATGACTTTGGTTTTCTGCCGGATCACCTCATTTCGGATTCGATCTCGGAGAGAGACGCAGAGCATTGCTCGTTCCATAGCCCGCTGAGCGACCACAACTTTGCATATTCCTGGTAAGTACACCAACTAGCATAACCGGAGAAGTATCGGACATTTTTTTAATTTACAGTGCAGTCGCCTGCAATAGAATGTTAACACCTCGACTCTTATAGCCAGCCTACTAGTTGTATACTTATTAATGCACGTGACTGCAGACATGTAGTATTGGTAGTAAAAATAAAATCCGGTTCCAAGAACTCACCTTCAAATGGAAAGGACTGGCAGGTATCGGCACAGAGTCCACCAGCACGTTGAGCCGGTGCTCGCCCACGGCCTTGGGCACGAACTCGGCGCGGAACACCGCCGCGCCGGCCGCGGCCACGGCCGCCGGGACGGACGCGCCGTTCGGACCTGCGCCGGAGTTCCTCGCTCAGTCACCCGCCACGCCCTAACGTCCTAACCCCGATATTCTGCTTTTATATGGAAAGTGGCCAGGTTTGTGTTTAATTATTTACTTAATTAAATAAAGGAATTTGAAATTTAAAGAGTATTTTTTAATTAGAATTACCTACAATTTGACTCAAGTATTTTTAGTGATACTTTTATATTTTTTTTATTAATAAAAACATACTTGATTTATTAAATTACATCTTTCTGGAGGCTATATTTTAATGTCATGCTGTACAATTAGACAATTTAATAAGATTTGTAACTAACTAGTACATAACATTTTTGAAATATTTTTTGTCAATAATACAACCTTATAAATACCAATGTTAAACTTGAGCAATTTTATTTTATCTAATTTTTTAAACGTAAATATTATGATCCTTTGCATATTGTTTTTTTAAAAAATCGCGTATTTTGTAAATTGAAATGGCCTTTATTTTCTTACTTTTATTTTGTTTTCATAGAATGAATGTTAGGAGTTAGGGCGAAGCGGATGAGCTTATAGCTTAATGATTGTTATAGTGTCATGTTATTTGAGTATTTCTTGTAATTGAAAACATTTTGACACTACACAGTTCAAAACTGAGATTTTATAAACCTGAGAACTTATAAATAAATAAAGTTACTAAAACAAAGCATGTAACTACAAAAGTATTAATCCAATTTGGTTAGTGGAAATAGTACTTTATCAAATCTTAAAAGTTAAGAGGTGGACTGTTACATTGTTAGTGCAGCAAAGCATTATGAACCTAATGATTATTTTTTTCACTACTTCTATTCTATTCTTTTTTCCCTTCTTCAAAAACTTCTAGACGCTCATTGATGCATCTGATTTCTCGCTTTTTCGGTTTTAGTTCAAGTGTACCGAGATCATTTCTCATCTATACCACCCTGTAATAAATAAATGAATTGTTTTGATATAAGGTGAATTAGCTGATTGAGAATGCTTGTGAAAGTTGGAAAAGTGCGTTTAAAAACAGGCTAATATTTGACTATGCAAATTGCTGAACATATCCACCTCCTAATATTAGATGCAATCTTATAATTTTAATTAATGTGGTAACAATCTAGTCTTTATTTAAGTGGATACCAAAATACAAAAACATACACAGAAAGTAATATTCAGTACCAAAGTGCATTTAAATGTAAATTAATTAATAAGGCTATCAGATACCTAATCTGGCTAGGTTCTTACAGTAATTGGAAGAAGCAACATGATTTTTTAAAGAGTCAAAGTCACCATAAAAATGTATGATCACCATAATAATGTATGTTCAAAATGTACAAAACAGTTTTCTTACCATTTCATACATTTTTAAGGCATAAACTTTCAAGAAATTTCTAAGATATAATTTTAAAAGGGTTTCATAATGTTGACATCAAACTCACCTTCTACATTGACTTCGATCTGGTCAAGCGTGGCGGTCGGATGGTGGAGTGTGAGGGAGGCTGGCTGGTGGAGAGGCACAGGGCCGGGGAGGGCCACGCGGGCCCCGCTTCCACTGCCCTCTGATACTTCAATGATGAGGGGGCATCCAGGGACTCGCATCTGTATAGTTTATGTCAACAGGTTGATTTTCAATTTAATGCGCATTTTGCATGATGGATGGATGGAATTATTGTTTAAAACATCCTTTATAAAATGAAACTTATTTGTTTTAATCATAATCATAATGATTTCTTTGCCAAATATTTATTAGTTGCTATATTTGCTATTTATTGGTGATTGAATATGGAACTTATCAGATATAAAAAGAAACAACCAAGATGACTTTATCACTATGATAGAAAAAAATAATTGAAATGATAGATATTGGAAGCAATAATAATTATTGATAAACTAATAACAATCATAAAAAATATTACCTTATTGAAAGAGACATTGACAACATGATGGCAAGCTTCCGTTGGTGTGAAAGAAACAGTGAATCTTGCATTTCCCTGAAAATTTTACATAATTAATTAGTTCTCAAAGACTCTTATTATATTACCCATCGAAACTTAATACAGTTCACTGTGTAATTAGTTAACATAGTAATTAGAAACAATTGAATTACCTGTGGATGGACCTGAGTAGGTATATTCAAGCCATGTGCAGCAACAGTGATCTCCAAGTTTCCTTCTCCTGCCTGCGCTGCATCTACTGCTAACTGCACGGGCACACCGACACGGGCTGATGCCCCTCCAGACACAGTGACTAGCTTGCCATCGTAGGCTTTACATGTGAAGGGGGTGCCCTGGAAGAAAAATTGTTGTTGAATAATCAAAATAAGACTAAACTCCAGAAAAAGATAAAACACTTTTATAGCTACATGCAGTAACTAAATAATTAACAACATGATATCCTTAGATTTAATCTATGATGAAATTTAAGAACTGAATATTGTTGAACCATATTTAATACACTCCGAGTTTGACTGGTGCATTTTAATTTAATAATATGTATTTAACAGTAGGTACTGAATATATGTAGGTGAACTTCATATTCCTTCTACTCACATATTTAATTAATATTTTAATTTAGGTATGTATTTACCTATGCACATATTAACACTACCAAAATTTTTAAAATATTTTTCTCCTTTTCTAAATTCAAATTTACTATTACTCATAGCTTTTAAAAAAAACATTACAGTCAATTTGGGTAACTTTGAATTACCTTGTAACTTTGAATAAAACTGGTTTAAATATGGTTTATTTTATTTTTTGGATTTCCTATACAATTTAAAACGGTATCTACGTTGAATGGATTGGAAGGACCTTTAGATACCGTTTGAAATTGTATTGGAATTCCAAGGAATAAAATAAAAAATCTTTAAACCAGTTTCATTCAAAGTTACAAGGTAATTCAAAGTTACACAAATTGACTGTAATCTTTTTAAGTTATTTTTTTTACTTACGGGTACTGGCTGATTATTATAATGCGCAGTCAGCGTATGAGGTCCGACGTGTCTCGGGGTAAAGCTGGCCACTAGCCCGGTTACCACATCGCCGGTTAAGCGGACTGGGACTTCGCCCCTGGGACCTCTTACTGTGACAGTCAACTCGCCGCCCCCGGAACCTTCTACGCGGACGGAACATGACGCTACTTCTCCGACTGGTATTAATTCTGTATAGAAAATAAGATAAAATCAGTTTGGTATGTATATAAATAAAACTGTTCACTCAACTCAACAAAAAAATGTAAACATTGTTTGTTTACATTGTGTCAATGTCAATGTCAAACAAGTGTAATTTTTTTGACACTGATAATCACAGATAACCAAGCCTATTTTTATTATTGAGTATAACGAAACGCAAACTATATAATTTTTCTTAGACGTTGTCTAAGTCATTTTTAAAGATTTTTATGAACTTTCCTATATTATGGATTGACTGAATAAAGACTGTTAACATTTTGGTTAACGCGTGTTAAATTGTCTAAAAATACAGGTCATAATTAAGAGGCGAATTAGTTAATAAAAAAATAAAACAACAAACATTCCCTGATCTCAGATTCCGTAGGAGAAAGACTGTTGATATGATGATAAAGAGTGACTTACCAACTTGCGTTGTGTCTATGGTGACTCTCTGTGCTGGAGCCACGTGGAACACAAACGGCGATGATGGCACTGGTTCCCCGTTAAACTTGATGTCCACTCGGTGCGGGGTAGGAGTCTCAGGACGCCAGAACACCAAGCATCGACCACCGCCCACCACCTGCGAAATATCGTGTGTGGATATTATCTATACCTAGATACGTGTAGGTATTACGACAAAATAATAATTGCTGGTCTCTTGTGATATGACAATACAGTACAATGAGTTGTACTAGGTAGGTACTTATGCACAATTTTTTTTATGTGATAGGTGGCAGACGTGATGTCGGATCACCTGACTGATGGACAGCCGCGACACGAATGGAGTCACAAGTGCGCTACCAACCTATAAACGCCCCTTTCCCCTGGATTTGGCCTCCGGTACCCTCACTCACGCAGCGAAACACAGCACAGTGACTCCGGTTGAGCCGATTCATTCATGCCGAATCGTGGCTCTCATACGGTAACTAGGAAGAGAAAGCAAGGTAGGTATTTCGTATTTACCTGTACATGGTTAGGAACTTCTCCTTCGTTTATTGAAATCTCTAGCTGTCCTTCTCCAGCGGCACTTGCATCAACTGGGAAAAAAAGTTTATTTATTTAGATAAAGTAAGTAGGTAGTCAAATAAGTATCTAAACCTATGACATACACAGTCAGCCTTTCAATCCACACTTATTCCCTGAATCGTAGCGTGGAGGCACGAAGAGGCGCGAATATGAAGTGTGGAGCCAATAAGGACCCCTGGGCCCCCGGGGGCCTAGAGATATTTTTGGTCCCTCAGCGCCTCAACCAATTTTTAAACAAACAAACATAAGGCACGAAAACATCAAGAACAGATACCTTTGAATTGACACTGTTGTCCGACAACAGCGTTGCCGACGTCTGTGACTTTAATGAGGCTTGCATCGTACACCTTGGCTACCAGTGGCCCTGCTGCCAATTTGTCAGTCAGCAATCGACACCTGAAAACAAATATGTTAGAAAGGTTTTTTTTTCAAAAGCAACGTATTAACAAATGGCTGCCATTTACATGTTTTCGTTTGTATGTTTCTGTAACAGTTACAGAAGCGTCTATTAAAAATAAAAAACAAACCAAATTATTTTATTGCCTTTTAAACAACGTGGTTACAGTGGTTGTAGATGGTCATAATAATATTAAATAAAAATTGCACCTATTTAGCCATGTTAAACAGTACAGAACAATATAATTAAATCGCTGATAACGATTACAGCGAATTATCTAGGTATTTACTACTTCGTAAGACCTACATATTAGGTAGTATTAAATTAAGCTCTTCATAGTTTTGTATTAAATATTAAGAAATCCTAAATATAACAAATCAATATTTATTTACAGTTCAGAAATTCTTTTGCTGAGTAAAAAGAAATATAATATTATTTAGTATTATTTGCTGAAAAGGTTAGGAACCGCAATATAAATAGTTTAGGTAGGTTAAGGCTAGACTAGGTAGGTACTTAAACCTACCTAAGTACATAGGTATCTTTTCAAATTGGATTACATAAGTCACCTATGAAATGATATCATTGAAAAATAAATGAGACATTGTGACTAAAGGCGGAACCTTATGAATTGGTTACCGTCATCAGAATTCAATACACATTACAATAAATACCTATTAATAAGCTCGTTGCGAAACGAATAACTCAATCATTACATTGATTGATTCATGACGATAACCATAGTAGTTGAATAAGATGAGAACTCAAAGTAATGACCCGAGACCAGGTATAAACCAATTTGTTTTTTCAAGTTTTACATACTTAATACTAGTGGAGTTGCATTATCGAGATTATTTAAATGGAGTCCGGACAACGAAAAAAGTCCCGCGGAAAAACACGGAACTATAATTTAAGATTCCATGTGTCTATTGTCATAAAGCTGAAATTTGAATGTTCTCTAGTTAGAGATAAATAGGATCCATCGCATTCATGGTGGGGCATCTGGTTCCTCCTAATTCTGTTTTTCTTGGTGTTTGTCGGTCGTTAGGTAAACTTACACCAGACAATAGTTTGGTGACCCAGAGGAAACTACCTACTTATTATTTCCACCTAGGAGGTGTGTAGGATTCTAAGCCTAACCAAAACCCCCAGTGCAGTACCTAAGTAATTGTAAAGACATAAACGAAAAGACGAAAAGGTGAGTATTTGAATAAAAGCTGGATTTGGATAAAAGCTGAAAAACACACTTCGCTTGGACTCACCACTTACAGGCCAGACTGACGCGACAGAATCGAGAGCTTTAAAGGTTAGGTTCGATGACGACAGGGTTGATTACGATTTATAAATACCTACTGTCTCGGTTGCCTTTAGAATACCTACTGTCTCGGTTGCCTTTAGACTGCACGGGATCTGGGGCTCGCCTCAGCCAGAGCTTCCGCAAGAGATAGGCCAATCTCGATTTTTAGAAAGAAGTGGTGATTACTATTGTCTGTGTTAATAACTCTGTGAGTGGTTATCGTTTTTATTTCATTGTACCTGACAATTAAAATTAAAATAGGCGATGATAGCCCACGTAGATAAATAAATGTACTTTTAGCGAACCTATAGGCTGTATGTACGTACACCTTTATTTTTTTATTGTTTACATCAAACTTAGGTATGTACTTCATTCACGATACCTATTATGAGATTTTCAGGATGTAAACGATAAAAAAATAACCGTGAAAATTGGTATTTTTGTATAAATGCAGGTACAGTAGTAACTAAGTATTCAATTTTAAATGTGATTTTATTAGTCAAAGAATTCTTAATCAATTAAGATTACAAGAAAACAGTTTTTTTTATGTGGGAGACCTCATGACTCATGTTTTGAATGATTTTACTTACATCAATAAGGTGTGTGCCGACTTCCTCAGGTGTGAATTCTAAACGGAAGACCCCAGGTCTCTCAGCCACGTCTAGCACGCGGGCCGTTACTGGTCTCCTTGATGGAGCTGTCACTGTGACTCCAACCTGTTAAAAAATATTAAAGACCATAGGTTGACCAATGAGCCAATCTCTCTCATCTTAACGTGTTCCATCTGACCGTTGCGTCCGTAGCTAGTAAAGCGGATCTATTTTAAACAATTTCGGGGTTACAAACTCTCGTCAAACACTTATGCTATTATTAAATAAACATGCAAAAATGTTGGGACCAACGCGTACGCGAAAAATTGATTTACGCCAAAAGCGTCCACTTTTGGCGGTACTCGATTTTTCGCGTACTAAAACGGACCCAACATTTGTGCATGGTTATTTAATAAATAGTACAAGTGTTTGCCAAGAGGTTGTCACCCCGAAATTGTTTAAAATAGATCCGGTTGAGTAGCTAAAAATTAAAAACGATTGGCGTCGCTAGTGGACCCTACCCGTCACCTTAACAAAATCCAGAGGTGCATGTTCGGATTTGAACCACGATCGTATAGAAGGTGTATTCTAATCGAATGAACTACCACTGCCAATGACTGCTGAGCCAATATCAGCACAAAACTCCTCAACGCAGCAAAGTATTGGGTCAAATAAAATAGGCTTGCAATCTTTGCAACTGTGATCAAATACGCATTACGGTCGGTAGTGTGTCGGTAGTGCACGGGTTTCACAATATACACGAGTATTACTATGATATACTTACACTCAGAACCACATCTAAACCGCTCATAGAGTATTTTTCATACAAATGTGCTCAATTTACGGTTAAAAGGTTTTTTTGCGATGTTTTTCACGTAACATGAGGCTACCTGTTATTCAAGCGTAAGGATATCTATTAGTCAAGCATTAAAATGTCGAAAACTAAAATACTTAATAGGTATTAAAGGTATTGGTGATTCAAAATGTGTAGATATTACTCTTAGAGGTAGTTACAACCCATACTTTTTAGGTAAGTAGGTACGGTATTCGTATTTTTGGAGCATTGGTGTGAATGACCGTCGACCGACCACTTTAACCGTCAAAAGCACATTATTGTGGGCACGTATGGAATAGCGTTGTACCACATTCTTGCTGAAGGTTCCCTGTGCTCGTAGACGTGGATATCTCGAAGACGGTCGGCACACGCGCGGGGATCAGCCTGGTGGACTCGCCTCCGCCCCCGCTTGCCCGCCCCGCCATTACTTTGACCTTCCAGAGTGATTAAAGGCACGTATGGAATAATGTTGTACCTCATTCTTGCTGAAGGTCCCTGTGCTCGTAGACGTGGATATCTCGAAGACGGCCGGCACACGCGCGGGGATCAGCCTGGTGGACTCGCCTCCGCCCCCGCTCGCCGGCCCCGCCATCACTTCGACCTTCCACGGGGACCCTGGAATAGAAAAGTGGTCATAAATACACTGTGGAGAGTATTGATATAAGAATATTTTGTCATAAGGAAAATAAAGTATCACCCTATATACTGTCCCACTGCAAGGCAAAGGCCTCCATCATAGGAATCAAGTCATCGCTCCTATGATGGGGTTAGGCTTTAATCACCACGCTTGCCTACTGCGGGTTGGCGATTACTAATCCGAGCTATGTTCGAAACCTTTGCTCGACCCGGAAAGCGAACCCCGAATCCGAGATTACCTACGGTCCGGTACTTAAACCACTAGACCAACGGGGCGTCTGATTGCAAATGATACATCTTACTGCCACACTCAGAGTCGTTGATTAACTTAGTTGGCTACTTAAGAAAAAAATATTGACACTTATTTTGATACGTATAAAGACTACCAATACTAAAGTTAATAAACATTAGCTTTGTGATTAGTTTAAATGACGTCTCTGAGTGCGGCCGTAACATAATAACTTATAAAATTTTTGAAGAGGTAAAGTTGGCGAGATTGAATGATCGTAGGTACTAAACTCGATAGTTATACTGGATTAGGTACATACTGAATCGATTTAGTGTTTTTTTTTACCAAATTAATGAAAGTCACATCACCTGAGTGATAACTACGAGAAATACTTTTTGTGACAAAACAAATTGTATGACGTAGATAAGTAGGGTTCAATAACTATACACCACTATTTTTTAATTAGTACAAAGATTTAAAGGGGAGTTCATATATATGAATATGATCATTTTTCTCTACGAAACATATGGTGAAATATGAAAAAAAAAACATCTCCCCATACAAATTGCACCAATCAGCTGATCACTTTTGTATGGGGAGGGCGATTTTTCTTTTCATTTTTCACCATACGTGTCTTAGAGAAAAATGATCATATACATGTATATACCCTTAAAATCTTTGTACTAATTAAAAAATAGTGGTGTATTAGGTAAAACCGAGCTAAAGAAAGGTCACTAAAAGTATGAAGGAAGAAAATATTGTCAAACAGTTTCGAGAATGGCCGTGGTCGTGTCATACTCGCAGTATGGTCACCTAACGGCCACGTAATCTCATTGGTAACTACCAAACGGTTTTTGAATTTAGTTTTTTGTTAAAACAAAGATAGAATACAGGGACACAGGTTTTACTAAATAAGTTTACGTAAATAAAATAGTCGAGTTCTGATATTACAAGCTTAAGAATAAGTACATCTCATGTAAGTAAGCGCATGAGCAAGTTTAGCCCAGCCCAACGCTTCCTAAACTATGTGTTAGGTCCGACAGCCCAGGAGCCCAATTCTCGTGCTCGTGACTTTCCTTTTCATACGACATATATCACTAAAACATAGTTTTTTTGTATGGTTTTCAGGAGATATCCGCCATGTTTTCAAAATATCACGAGCACGAGAATTGGGCTCCTGGTAAACTATTGCGATCGACATTAATCTTAAATTCGACATTTATATGAAAGAATGTATTCAAACCTTTAATCCGACTTAATTATCGAGCGCACGACAATAGGACCCAGGGGCGTTGCTAGCCGATTCCAGCGAGCTAAGTGAGCCGCCCGCGCCACTGTTTCCAAATAGTGTTTCTGATAACCTATTACTAAGCTAGTACTAGTTCTTAGTTAGTATTTTTGGGAACTGGGTTAAGGGCCGTCGTAAAACAATGTCTAAGTCTCAAAGGTACAGTACAAATAAGTTTGGCAAGCCCTGGCCTAGCCTGTATCCCTGAGTAGTGATGTATACCGTGTCACGAAGGATACACATGTGGAGGGGGATTTAGCATCCTAAGCCTGCGTAGTTCCGTACTTAATCTGATGCTAGATGTGTGTTCTTCTGCTAGAGCTTCTATTAGAGTTCTGCTGCTTCGTCTTTAGAATAACTACGTTCATAAGTACAAACATAAGTACATTAACCTGATTCCATGCTAAGTAGTTTAAGCACTGGTATTACGGATATCAGACATTAGTGGAATTGGAAATATGGTACTTACTTAAATACATACAACTATTAGGTCTTTACCCATGAAATTGCCGTTGTGTATGGCGTTTTTCTTAGAGTTTAAATTTCCATAACTTGTTTCCTAACTTTGTTTTTAATTTGTAAAGTAACTATTAATGCAACTACCCCATTCTTAACTGTGCTTTAATGGACAACGTTTAGGAATGTGTGGGTAGTTTTTCAGAAAAATATAATTTTAATTAAAAGGTTAAGTAGGTATTATTAATAAAAACGTCAATTCTGCCATGTCAAAAAAGGGTAATTTTCAAGTTTTTTTTGCATCACCAATACCTACAATAATATCTGACCTTTATTTAATAGAAACCTTAAAATATAGTCTTAAATCAAAATAAAATTATAGTATGGTGACTTTTTGCTTATTAAAGAAGTTATACATCTTATTATGTCTAGAAAAGAAAACGGCATTTTCATAGGTAAAGACCTATTATTACCACCACACTGAACCACCATAAGTGTCCATCACATAAATGTTTGTCCACAGTGGGAATCGATCCCACATCTTATGGCGTATGGTGGTAAGGTAGAATCACTAAGTATCAAATCGAATCTTTTAGTAAATTCAGTATGTATGCCAATTACAGGTCAGACGAATTATGGTGTGAGGTTACATAATTTGTACTTATTAAATATTCCAAAATATAGATTATACAATGGATTTGCTAAAAAATAGTTGTTTGAGTTATTTTAGCAGTTTTCTTTTAACCTGTAATGCAATCAAGGAAAAATATCTTTATCGGGTGTAATATTGGTAATATCAAGTGGCAATGGGCAGGGCACATAGCGAGGAGAACAGACGGCCGTTGGCGGAATGGTCCTCGAGTACAGGCCACGTACAGGAAGTCGCAGACGTGGCAGGCCCCCAACAAGGTGTACCGACGATCTGAACCCATTGGATGCGGGCGGCGTAGGACCGATTTGTGTGGAGATCATTGGGGGAGGCGTACGTCCAGCAGTGGACGTCTATTGGCTCATTTCAGCCAATCATCATCATCGTCATCATTTGATGATGTAGATGATGATGATAATGATTGGTAATATCATTATATTTGTGCATTACAATAAAATAGGTTTTATAAAGTTGGTAACTTGAAACTTCATTCTTATTCCATGTAAATGAATGACGCTGTTTTGTACCATGATGATGTTATTGAAGTACGTACAAAAAGCATGCACATAAGGACGGCAGTTTCTCTGAAGTGTTTATTTACAGTGGTGTCGATAAATAAATAATGCATTCGCGGAACTGGGTGTGTCCGTACAGCGCGATGTTATTTTGTTTCGATGTTTCTGAATGACTGGTTTTCAGTTTTATTTGTGTTACGAACGTTGAAGTGGTTCTTTATGTAACCAGTAACAAAATAGGATTTTTAGATGGCTCTTTTCCCCCCTGATGGATGTCAATGGAATTTTATTTCATAAGTCAACTGTCGAAGCCATTCAAAGTCAATCATTAAAATACTGGTGTTCTCAAATCTCATTCAAATATGAACCTTATTGTTCGGTCTTAAGAGTCCATCTATTTACATTTTATTGCAGGCGAATGTACCTACAATTCAATGACTCTATTTTAAAATCACTCGCAAGTGTTTTTTTGTGAATTTGTTGGTTTTTTGTGCAATGATATTATGTCGCAACATATTTCATTAATTGCACAAACAAACCAACAAATTGTAACCTCATCATCAGCCTATCGCAGTCCACTGCTGGACGTAGGCCTCTCCAATTGTTCGCCACTGTGATCTATCCATGGCTTCTCGCATCCAGCTCTTGCCAGCCATCCTGCGCAGATCGTCCTCCCACCTAGCCAGAGGGCGCCCTACATTACGTTTGCCAAGACGCGGTCTCCACTCCAGAACTCGTTTACCCCATCGGTTGTCGGTTCTGCGGCTAATATGGCCAGCCCACTGCCACTTAAGCTTGCTAATCCGGTGAGCAATGTCGATAACTTTGATAGTTTGATAATTGTAACCTAAATAGGTTCTAATTTAAAATCTGTGAATTTCACTAGGCGACAATTTGTTGTTCTTCTTCCCTTTACAGAACCCAAAAGACATGTAACCGACTGTCAATTATACGTAAAAATATGGTACCTAAATTATAGATGTTACAAAAATTAATTATTAACAAATACATTAGTTACTCCGTTCTACTATTAAGGTAGTTTACAATAGGGTCATTTCACTTAGTACTTTTTTTCCTTAGTATAGGAAAAATAGTTCAGCAGTTTTCGTTAGATAGAGCTTGTAAAAAGCAGATATAGCTTTAAAAAGGAATCAAGCTAATGGTTCGGCGTGGTTTCGGTAGATGTCAATATGCATTTATACATCGCGCTAGTAAAGCGTGTTTCCGAAACAATGACCACAAGCCCCCTTCCCGATATCCTTTACGATCCGTGATACCAGTCTCGCTCACTAACTCTTTTTAACATATTTAACTCTTTGACTCCTTAATAACTCTGTAACTCTAAGACTGAAAAGATTCAAAGACGCATTGATGTGATTGGATTGATTGGCACATTTCACAGAAGATTTATTTAGAAAAAAAAATACCAATATGCAATTTCAAAGACAGTTTTTCTTATTTTTATTGAATTAATCATATCCTCTAAAATGTTAGTCAACATGAGTAAATATTGGTTCGGACTTCGTCCTTCTAAAATCAATCTTCACATCAGAGGGTTAAAGATGTAAAGAATTGTAGACGAAGCAAAGGAGTTACGGAGTTATTAATTCTTTTGCAATGATATACATCTTTTAGTCCCAATCACCCCTGAGTTACACATGTGTAATCCAGAGATCTAGAAAGTATTGGGAATTTTGTTTTATAGCAAGTAAAATTATTCGTAATATTTTATTTCATCATATCCTTGGCTGATTCTCGAAGGTGGTCGTTCTACATAGCCGTTGAGTATTGGTCGCTTTCCTCCAAATGGCGCTAGCTAACCATAGAGTAACTTATATATACTGAGATAAAGGTAACACTGGTTAGCCGACTGATGCCTTTATCTCAGTATATATATAAGTTACTCTATAGTTTACAACTCTCCCCTCATCAACTTTCAACGAAACTGTAGGTAGTTACCAGCAAGTTTACGCTAAATACACAGTTTACTCAGATAGTCCAAAGCAGACATTTCATATGACATGTACTAAGTGCCGCAGTGCATTCGCGGTGTAACCACACAAATAGCTAAGACTAAGTAGCCAATTACGGAAATGAATCGCTGTCGGTGAACTGCGCCGGAATGTGAATAAGGATGTAACGATCAATCTTGGCGTCAAATAGATGAGAACAATGAATTTAAAACACCAGATGCGTTTAGAGCGATTATTAAAAAAAAAAACACAATCACAATTTTTTCAGCAGTAGCAGCAAACGCTGAGGTCGAGACCTGAATCACCACATACAACACAATCTCTTCTCGTATCTCTCCCTTCTTCGTATCTCTGTTATGTCTACTGTGATTGTTTTCTCTGTGTTATGATGGCCAATGAATGTATTTTCTTTCTTTTTAATGGGACCTTCAAACATCGATGAAGAAGTCTCGAGTTAGAAGAGATCATAACTTCAGTCAAACAGGCTAAAAAAATTAGTTTTTTCGTCTGTCTTCAAGCGACGAAACTTCCTTCCAGAAACGAGCTGATGATCTTTAAACATAAGAGCTGACTCTTGAGCAACATAAGCTACATTAGTTGCAAACTTTCCATGCGAATAGAGCCGCGGGTCTGAAAACCAGAGAAGAAAAAAAAAGAAATCATCACAATATATTGTCCTTGTCTTTAACTAAGGTTTTCCCTTGTACAATGGAAACCAGATACAACGATAGCACCACAAACACCCAGATCGAACACAAATATCTGTTTCATCAATAAACATTTGTGCTAGTGCGGGAATCGAACCCTCGACCCTTGCGTCTCAACCGGCGCAAAAACCACTGCGCTAAACGGGTCTCCAAAGATTTAATTAATTCATGATCTTTCGTGGTCAATGTTAGGAAATAAAAGCCATCATCATCTTCTATGTATTTTAAGTATGTATTTACAAAAGAAAAGTATTAAAATGTATATATTTCTTATTCCGCTGTTGGTTCTGATATCCGTAACACCTAGGTGCTTGAGCTACCTATCTCGGAGTCAGATCAATGTATGTGATGTTGTGATATATTATTCTCTGCTAACTTTGGTGGTTTATTATAAAATAAATATTATACGTGTGTAGGCATGTAATAATTTCTGTATGAGCTAAGTATCTTCCTAAAGTTTTGAGGGTAAAGAATCAATTAAGGTGACGGGTAGGGCACAAGCGACGCCAATCGATTTTAACTTTTAGCTACTAAACCGGATCTATTTTAAACAATTTCGGGGTTACAAACTCTCGGCAAACACTTATACTATTTATTA
Organism: Marasmia exigua; assembly: GCA_019059595.1. Lineage (NCBI taxonomy): Eukaryota > Metazoa > Arthropoda > Insecta > Lepidoptera > Crambidae > Marasmia > Marasmia exigua. The sequence continues at coordinate 3,222,596 of CM032464.1, read as the reverse complement.
AATAACCATACACAAATGCGGACCCAACATTTGTACGTGAAAAATTGATTCACGCTAAAAGTGGCTGCTTTTGGCGGTAATCAATTTTTCGCGTACAAAAACGGACCCAACATTTGTGCATAGTTAATTAATAAATAGTACTTTTAAGTGTTTGCCGAGAGGTTGTAACCCCGAAATTGTTTAAAATAGATCCGGTTTAGTAGATAACAATAAAAAACGAATGGTGTCGCTAGTTAGGGCTACCCGTCGCCTTAAGTAAAAAATCAATGAGGGTTTTCGCGTGTGAAAAATCCGCTAGATGGAGTGTGGTCCATATACAATGTGATTGGTTATTTTTAAACGTGATCTGTCAAAATGTCAATTTGACAAACTAAAAAACCAATGCGATTGATGTTAAACCTCAGTCCAACAGTAGGTACGCCATCTAGCGGATTTTTCACACCCTCATTTTGAACATTCTGCACTCATATCCAGTGATTATAACATCATTGGCTTCAAACGAGTACCATGTACTAAAATTGCGCGTTACGCAGATGAGACACCTGAGCAAGCGTCGGAGGTACCTAATACCTATTAAATAATTAGGCACTGTGTAATTAACATACTTCTGAGTTCTCCGGAACACAGATGTTATTATATAACACTGAGTGTTGAATCGGATAGTCTCAATTTACCTTAGGTACTTCATAATAATTATGAATTTGGAATTATTCCAAAGAGGATAACTGATATCGGTCAGATTTTGAAACATATAGGATTCTCTTGTGTAAAAAGGTTCAGATCGACTAACCGTAAATAAATACCTACACATTTCCTACATTGTCACTAACTGCGTTTAGGTACTTAGGATAAATACCTGTTACTACACTTATCGACTATCTCTTGAAATCCCGTTAATATTAAGTGTTAATGTGAGGGAGGAGAAGGAACCCCGAAATTGTTTAAAATAGATCCGGTTTAGTAGCTAAAAATTCAAATAGATTGGCGTCACTAGTGTACCGTACACGTCGCCTTAAAGTATTCAATTGCCGATTGTAGACGGCCCATTTATGCCGAAGCGTAGCTCTTCCACGGTTTTCAATTAAAATCAAATTATACCACAGTAAGTTTTCGGGTTTTTATAGGAGTTATTAATCTTATTGTGTCCAGGGAATAAACGACAATTTCATACTTTAACCCCTATTATTAATTCTACTCTTATATAATTATTTCAATTCAACTAGTCATTATGTTTCATTCAAGGACTGTGATAAAATCTAGGAAGACATCTAAGGCGCCATCGCGCCCGTGGGGACTAACTGTTTAACTTGCTTTCTGTGGTTTATAGGCGCATACCAAGTTGCTCCTTGGACTAGAATGTCAGGTAGGTACTAAAGTAAGGCGTGTAGACGAGTAGTTGGACTACCCTAGGAAATATATCTTCTCTAACCTTATAACGTATCTGTAAGTAGTATATTTTATATAATTTGTGTAGGTTATATTGTATTTTAGTTAGGTAACATTCGTATATATTAGTGTATGACAACGTTTTTATTTATTATCTACATATATGTATTTATACTATAAATTTACTTAATCAATGTTCAAAATCATAAGGATTGCACCACCCTCCCCTCTTCTATCTAATGTCCTTTACCTGAAGGTTGTCTGGTAGAGATCGCTCCCAGCGATAAGACCGCTTAAATTGTACATTGTATCTCTGTATACCTAGCTTTTAAGTTTTGTATGTTGTGCAATAAAGAGTATCTATCTATCTATCTATCTACCCTTAAAAGTTTCGTCTAAGTCTTCAGTGACTATCATACTTGGTTTATTTTTTATTTATGTTCGGTCTCTTCTTCTTCCTTGCAGCTCTCCTAATCGTTTGGCGCCAGGACAGTCTGTCCAGGCTTGTCGGGTCAGGCAGGTTTTTTTTGGACATAAGTCTCGTCATGCTGTTCTACCATGTCGACAGCGGGCGTCCTCTGCCTTTTCTCCGTCAGGAGCTCTCTTGACCACGTACTCATCATCTCTACGCTTAAAATGACTGTACCACCTCAGACGGCTTTCGGTAAGCTTTTCATCTATTGTTTAGGTTTGGTAACGGGCGACTTTTGTATGCTAGAGGGGACAAAGGAGCGATGGTAGCTCAATGGATACGAACGCGCCTTCCACGCAGGTGGTCGAGGTTCGAATCTGAGCATGCACCAATGGTTTTTTCAAACCTATGTGCGTATTTCTACCATTACCATCTGCTCGGCGGTGAGGGAAAACAACGTGAAAAAACCTGCACGTTTCGGAAAAAGTTTCTGAAACGTGTAACCATGATTCACTTGGTCTGGTTCCCCTGTTAAAGGGTTGCGAAGGTCAGACGGCAGTCGCTTCATTGTAATTACGAGACCCCCTAATCCTGAATCATGCTCTAAGCCTACCCCGGGCTCCAAAGCGACAGCTTTGGACGCAACCGGGAATTACACGCTAAGATGAAGAAGAGGGGACAAAACAAGCGAGTTACCTTATAGTGAGTAGGTATAGCTAGCTATCAACAACAACCAACAACCATCTGCGAGATCAAAGAGGTCGCTAATGCGTTGTTGGTCTATTAGAAATGAATACGCTCTTCTCATAAACATTGTTATTGAACGATGTTCAAATTATGGTGTTAATTTTCATAGGAAAAATTACATTTAACTCAAAAATGTTTCGCCCTTCGTGCAGGCGTATCTCTGACTCCCAGCAGAACAAGTAGAATTTATCGCTGTTTCCAATTTAGGTTTCTTAAAGGTTTTAATGATTATGAACGATATCAGACAATATTGCACCTAATCTCAATATGGATAGGTACTCTTTTATTTTTTGGTCAATAGGCAAACGCTTGACCACAATCACACCTGACGGAACAGTTAAAGTGAACTTAAGAAATAAGTTTGATGAATTTAGTGCACTAAAGTATAATTAAATGCAGAATGCACCAACCCCAAATTGCACCAGGCTAACTAACCTTATGCAGCGCTGCAGCATTTAATGAGGACTCCGTCAGTTCCCGGCCCAAACTCATTTACCAATTTGAATAATATGCCGGGATACGTAAATAATGAAGATTAACTAACTAACTACTCAACAGCAGAATCTAGTTTTACTAAAATCTCGTGATTTGTCAAGTTTTGAAATCATTATAAGTTCATAAAGAGTAGAGCGGCCAATAGCGACACTTTGGCACTGCTTAATAATAAAAGGCGATCATTTTAAACGTTGAAATTATAGCTAGATATACCTACTCGTAACGTATGGATTCGTTTATGACTACGGCCGTTGTAACACGGTCTATAAACTAAGTGCTACTAATTAGGTAAATCTACAAATTGTCGCGTTGACTCCAGGTTTTATCTAAAATGTGTATAGGTAATGTAACACGAAAAGTTAAATTAAAATCATATAAGTAAATCGATGGAATGATTTAAAAAAAAATGTGATAGGCGGCAGACGAGCAGACGAATCGCCTGATGGTAAGCGATTGGCGCCGCCCATAGACACCCGCAACACCTGTCACAAGTGTGCTGCCAACCTTCAAACCCCCTTTATCTTTACCGGATTGGGCCTCCGGTACCCTCACTCACGAGCGAAACACGCACGCAAGCACAGTGCTGCTTCACGCAGCATTTTTTTCTATGCAATATAGTTTGGCTATCTATTCCAATAAATGCGTACCTACAAAGTTATATTACGAATAAAAAGTACCGATTCTATTCACAGCTGTGATGAAAGAGCCAATTTGCGACGCCAAATAAAAATATTTATTAAGCAAATAAAATGTGTTATGAAATCAAAAGCTTGATGAAGTCCCCGGAACGGTCCATTAGTAGGAAAATTAACTTTTAATTGCGAGTCATTGAGTGAGCAAATAAAATTAAACGGACGGCATTAGCTTGGTATTGGGACGGCATTAGAAGTTACCTACGAGTTTTTAATTTGTAGAATGATCGTTTTGTTTTTAATCAATACAGTCCTAGGTTCTTTGTATTTTTAGGTAGGTAAGTAATGTAGGTAATTGCCAACAATTAAGTTTTCGAAAATTATGAAGGCACCATATATTTATTATAAGCTTTTATTAGATTTTTGATCCTATTAAAAAAATGTGTAAAATCACAAAAAGTTCACTTTTTACTCAAATCACAGATCAAAATTTCTTTGATAAGTGGCCCAAACAATGAATTAAAAACTCTTTGGTGTTGGTTTTAATCAAGGATCTAATTAAGCCACTGACTGGCTGCAATGCCAGAAAAAAAAAAACGTAAAGCCTTGAGAAATAAGAAGAAACATTTAATGTCAATGTTTTATTTTTAAACTCTCATATGGCGCCTTTTCTTGGTTTTTTAAGGTGAAATAGCCAGTTCCTTTAGTTTAAAAACTATTCGGTTAAGAGGAGATTCGTCCAACCTTATTCCTTTAGTAAATCTATGGCATAGCGCTAACATTCTATAAAAATGTGACGGTATAATACCATTTATTTATCCACTGATAAAGATTGGTCGAATCCAACCTTAATAGATATACCTATGACAACATTTTTACAAATGTTTCCTTCATAGAATACACGGATGAATCCATCTTTATTTATCTTACTTATTTGAAATCTTAGCTATATTATGTCTTCTGGCTTGTAACTTATCTTACTTTTCAAAAGTAAACCTATTAATGTACTGCTGGTGCACCACCTGTTACAATTTTAATTTGCTTCGAGCAAAAGTATAGTCTTATTTGGTGTCAATTCCTTGACCATAAACAATATAACTGTAGTCGTCAGGCCGCATTCCTCGTCAGCCTGTCGACTGTTTCAGTTCACCTGGGGCTGGGCGACCTCGTAAGTGACACCTTTCGAGCAGCCTTTTGTTACATCTGCTGTCAAAGACATCGTACCGCAATTAAAAATCGAACGTTTATAGTTTATTTCATCGTTCAGTTTAAGTTGCTCAATGTCAGTCAGTATCAAAATACCCAAGGTAAATGTAGATGGGGATGATGTTAATACAAAAAATACTTACTTACCGTACTACGCTGGGAGCGGGCAGGGCACACACAATACAACAATTAGATTTTTCTCATAGAGACGTCATTACTAAAGGGCAGTATATAAATCCATAATCCTCCAAAATTGACAACAGATTCTTAAAATATACAAAAAGAAAGTTACATTTTTCAAAGAAGAGAAATTCAATTTCAGAGAAATATCGGTTTTAAAACTATCACGGTAAGGACATATCTATGAGAATTTCCAACTACAACACAATAGTAGCACAATCGATAGGACTTTTTAAACGGGAGGACTTTGATTCAAATCAGAAAATGGAATTTTCAAATCTACGTGCTTATTTGTACCTCTAGTTTGGCGATGAGGAAAAACATCGTGAATGTTGGCTCACGATGTTTTTCTCATAACTTATCGTAATTGGATTCCCACCATTGTTGAAATATTGGTTCTGAATGTGTCACCACGGTCCACTTGGTCTGATCCCTACGTCTATGTAATCTGTGACGAAGGTCGGCCGGCAATCACTTGATTTGCCAAATGTTGGATCATGATCCAAACGCACCTCGGAGAAAGAAGTATTGACACAAGAATGCTGATAAACCATGTAATTTAGCTAATACGCAGAGAATCCATTTATCAGATAGTATCTTAGATTAAACCTCTTTTTGATTTAATCTAAGGATAGTATCAGTTAATATTAAGCTTTGTAAAAGTTGACGTTGCAATTATCTGTGATAGGTGTCATACGAGTAGACGGGTCTCCTGATGTAAAGCGATTGCCGCCGGCCATAGACACTCGCGACACCAGTGGAGTCACATCTACGCTGGCAACCCTTTTGACTGGATTTGGCCTCCGGTAAGTACCATTACTCATACATGAAATACAGTACTATTACTGTGTACTGTGTTTTCTGTGATGCCTTGGTATCACAACAGGCTTTTATTTATTTTAATGATAAAATTCATCGACTAGAAGTTTTACAATATTCATGGCATTTTAATTTTCCTAAACTGTTGCTACCTTTATTATGAATCGCGAGCTTGAGTTATTACCTTACTAAAAGTCGTTCCGTTCCAATACATAATGTAAAAAGGGCGGGCACGAGTTTAGTTCCGGAACTTTTCTTAGACTACGTTTTAAAATAAGTGTTGTTGTGAGCTAATTTTCTACCTAAATGAAGAAACTCTCAGGATTGTAATACGGCAGTACATAACCAGCTTGAGACTCGAACAAATGTCCGTCGTGAATGACTTAATTTGCTATATCGACATTGATGGCACGCGATAAATTACGCAGAGGTCTTAATGGCATACCTATTCTGCCAGTCCAAGCTGTTTTGGAATTATTTAGTCCAACATTTAAGTGGTCAGTTAATTCCCACTAAGGGAAAGGTTAACTTTGGAATTGGTTATTAGTGATCCTGTTATTTGGATATCTAGTGGTGTGAGTGAAGTTTAGGTATCTAAAAATCTTAATCTTTTTGATCATCCAGATATACGTTCTCGGAATCAAACCTACGAGCTCTGCCATCGCTTATCATTAAGCCATTATTTAACTTACTTATTACGCTAGTACAGCGACCCAGAATGTCTTGGCCGCCGTCGTCAAATTTCGCCATTTTATTCGGTTCTGTATCTACCAATTCCGCCCAATTGTACACGTTTGAGGTCGTTACTGACTTAGTTTCTCCAGCGATATATCGACGACCTACAGGACGGCGCCCCATAACTTTATTTAACAAGGCACGTATATTTCTGTCCTTCTTCCTCTCTCCATCCATATTCAAAATCCTGATCTAGGCATCCAATCCTCATCCTAGCGTGTTGCCCAGTTGGGTCCAAAGCTGTCGCTTTGGAGCCTGATGTACGCTTAAACCATGATTCAGGATTTGGGAAATCTGGTTAATTACGATGAAACGATGACGACGTCTGACCTTCGTAAACCTTTTGACAGCGGAATTAGACCAACTGAATCATGATTACACGTTTCAGAAACTATCCAAAACGTGCAGTTTTCCCTCACCGCCGAGATAATGATAGAAATACGCACATATATTTGAAAAATCCAGAGGTGCATAGTCGTATTCGAACCACGGCATGGAAGTGGCGTTCTTATCCACTGAGCTGCCATCTACTATTATAATTGTACCTCGTCCGAGTAGATGTAAATATGTAGTTACACGCAAGTGACACCACTCATACACTATAGGTCATATATGACCTCGAAGTACCTCGTCCACTTCGTATAATTATGATAGAACTTCACATACAGGTAAGTTTGTTTAATCATTAATTATTAAATCTGTGGCTGCCATCGCTCAAGGCAACCAATGCCGACAGTATACTCCCAGAGTAAGGCCGCCGAGCATGCTGGCCACTACTAGCCATTTGTACCACCTGTCCGCCGATGCCGCCCTGCGTAGTTCAGTCATGGGAACGCGTAACGGGACCGAATGACCGCGTACGTAATTAGACAGGCCACTGGGTAACAGCATTAGTAGGTAGTTTCAACACTTTCCGAGCAACGAACAGAAACGACTAAAAAGTTTATCAAAATTACCAATAAATTTTTATGTGATAGGTGCACGAGCAGACGGGGATTACCTGATGGTAAGCTATAAGGTAAGGTATAGTTTATAGCTATAAAAGGAGGGCATAGCTTATTCTGCTTAGAATTGATATTTTTTTGGGAAATATTATCATTTTTTTTATGTCATAGGTGGCAGACGAATAGACGGATCACCTGATGGTAAGCGATTGCCGTCGCCCATGGACACCCGCGACCCCAGTGGAGTCACAAGTGCGCTGCCCACCTTTTGGCGTGAAACAATTTTTCGCGTACGCCTAGGACCCAACATTTGTGCATGGTTATTTAATAAATAGTATAAGTGTTTGCCGAGAGGTTGTAACCCCGAAATTGTTTAAATTAGATCCGGTTTAGTAGCTAAAAATTAAAATCGATTGGCGTCGCTATTGTGCCCTACCCGTTATCTTAAACGACACCTCTCATTGAAGAAAATAATGTTTCCTTTATCAATATCAAAATAAACTGTTGTCCGCGCTGTGCCCTTGACTCGTAGTCATAAACTGAGACTATCTTTCCTCCCTGAGAACAAACCTTCACTTTGTGTTTGAAACATGTACTTTTACAAACGATAGCGAACAATGTTGCGCTGATAGGAAAGTTGCAACCGCCGCGAAGTGTGCAACGTCGATCAGTTTTGCTGATAGAGCATGTAATTTCTGCTAATACGTAGAGAATTCCATTTTACAGATAGTATCACATACGCGGTTTTGTAAGCGTTGACGTTGCTTAACTCACGAATGTAATCTCTTTATCTATGTACCTTAGGCTTTTACGTACAGTCCGAGATTTTTTAATGAAAAAACACATCGACTCATTATGGAACGTTTATAGCATATTTATATTAGGGCTGCTACATGTGAGCTATGTCAGAAAAATACATCCGGAATAGCTTTATTAAATTTATTGCCAAAATTTTGTTTAGATTTAGACGATACGGTATTAGACTTTTTTTTTTGTAATCAAAAGACCTCTCAATTATAGAAACATTGTTGAAAGAATTACTTGATTCTCATATAAACTACCTGAGATATCACAACTTTAAACTCACATTATTTTGGGCAAACCCAAAACGATCCTTAAAAATGGCGATTGGCGTGTGACGTCACACGCAAGTACGATGTATGCATTTCGTTTGAATTTTATATGGTAGCTATATCAAATGTTTGGTTATACTATAATAGTTGGTGCAAATTGTATGGGTTATTCAATGGTTAAATTATTTTTTAATAATTTAATACTTTTAAAATGGACGGGCCCATGAATCTTTGAATGACTATTAAACCGGCAGGACGTTATATTTTAAATGGAGGATTTTTGCTATTGGCACATATTTACCTATATTTTGATGAAATATTAATATTTTGATGAAATATTAATATTTTGTAAAATCTCGAGCTAAGCCAAATACCCTATTGTTACAGAATGGTTACACGAATTATAATAATGCGCATCCGTGGTGGTTTTGTTTGGATGATGTCATATTATGTATACTAAATACCTACATAAATGCTGCATTTTAATTATTAACTGAGCTCATATAAATGAAGTAACTGCGGTCACATGACAACACTCCGACGTGCTTGTATTGTAGTTGTTTAATTTATATACTGAAATGGCCAATTTTATTAACTTTTATTTAAAATGTACACCAACAGCATAATAAAATATATCATAATAACTTCTGTCAAAATAAAAATTAGGAAACTTTTTTTCTCTTCGTATTTTAAAAGTCCTTGCTTATTTTATCAACCCTGAACAATCAATGTGTGTGTACTTTGCGCACGAGTTGAATGCGGCGCTCTCCCATACTTTTTAAGTATATAGTATGTAGGTGATTATTTATCACGACATTCTTACTGCGTCCATTCGAGCGCAGTGCTAACTGTTACACTACACAGTCATATGGCAGGTCGATAAACCAATGTCGATAAAAAAGCAATTGTGTGACTAAGAATAAATATGAGGTAATTGATAAAGAATTCGATTAAAAACATTACACTTCTCCTTTGGCAGTAGTCGGGCAAAAATATAAGCGAAAGCAAAAAGTTTGATGACCATAAATGATTGATGCGGAGTTCTTAGAACAACTTGTTCAAGGGACTTTAAATCTCATATTAATATTAGCTATTAAGTATTAAGTAAAGGATGGAGGATTAGCTCAATAAATGACTAAGATTTTGTTTTATGAGGATTCACCATTAAACTTACAAAATGTTTAAGGGGGTAAATTAGTAATTAAATAAATACATTTCTTTCGATAGTATCGATAAAATCAAACCAAAGAGAGTTGGGAAACACTAGCAGACAGCGCAAATAACGAGCAGCAGCTATGTAGGTACGTAATTGATGGATGTAACCTTTGAACAAATCATAGAGAATCAAAATCAATGACAGGTGAACAACTTGTTTCTACGGTTATGTTGTATTATAGCAGTGGATCCCAATCTTTTGTACGTAGAGCCACACATCAAAGTATACAAAACTGTCATATCTTTTCATTCAATTCTCACCTTAATGTCAAACACGTTCGGTTCAAAATAAATTGAGGAATTATGATAGATTGTAGTAACCCGACGTGAGGCTGTCTGTACATTGGGACTCTTATAAGAGTAAAATACTTTTTTATCATGACTACTATTTTCTACTTATTTTAATGACCAGTATATTTTGATATGATTTTCCAAAATGTAGTGAAGCCAGTTTGACACAAATTCGAGGTAGCATACAACACAGTTCAAGACTTTCAAAGCTGTAGGGTGAAACTGAAGAATTTTCTCGGTATACCGCCTAATGTTGGCAAACATTGGAGTCAAACGAGACCCTCGCTGTGTGTATGCCATATACTATTATATAATTAGTCCATGGTAATAGTAACAAGAGTTCCTGCCTTAAAATCAGTCACGCATGGAGCTTATAGTGTTTATTAAGCCCGGGTTTACGCGTTCATCTTATAGCTTAAAATAATTAAAGACTGGAGTCGCTGTCAGACAAACGACAACGCAAGTGACCGACTAGAATGAGACTCATCATCTACTAGAGGTCATCGACTCTTGCAAAACGCCTAGGCACATCACTAGTCTGACGACCCGTTCAGAACAGTGGTAGTGAACGCTGCCTTTGGTCCAAGGGTTGCGAATTCGATCCCCGCACAGTACAAACATTTATGTGCATGGACACTGTTTATATTGATCTGGATGTTTTCTAAAGAAAAGTATTATATGTATTGGCATTGTTCTATATGTATATTGGTAAACCCACTGTTGATTCTGATATCCGTAACACAGGTGCTTGAGCTACCTATCTCGGAGTCAGATCAATGTATGTGATGTTGTGAAATATTTAAAATAAATTGACACATCGCCAAATGCCTTTATAATATCTATGCCTCAGGAAGATATCTCCTCGAACAGTTTGGGAGTTTCTGTCCAATAGTGTAGTTATGTAATGTTACGGTTTATGACTCGAGGCCGGCGGTCGGCGCTTTCTAACCTCTTAGTGGGAAAAATTTTGTATGAATGAGTGTACTTTGCATAATGACCACCTGCTTATATGGAGCGTAAGCAAAAATGTGGCATTATGTTCCAAGAAAGTACTATATTTAAATTGTACATTGTATCTTTGTATACCTAAGAAGTTTTGTATGTTGTGCAATAAAGAGTACGAGTTACTATATATCTTCTTCTTCATCTTAGCGTGTAATTCCCGGTTGCGTCGCTTTGGAGCTCAGGGGTACGCTTAGACCATGATTCAGGAATGGGGGGGGGGGTCTGGTAATTATAATGAAGCGCCTGCCATCTGACCTTCGCAACTCTTTAACAGGTGAATCACGGTTACACGTTTCAGAAACTTTTTCCAAAACATGCAGGTTTTTTCAGGATGTTTTCCCTCACCGCCGAGCAGATGGTAATGGTAGAAATACGCACATAGATTTGGTGCATGCTCGGATTCGAACCTCAACCACCTGCGTGGAAGGCGCGTTCGTATTCGTATAAATTCAATTCGATTCAATTCACAATGTATTTATTTCCTTATTTACACTTATATGATCTTAAACAATCTAAAAATCTAGACTAAAGTAATGTCCACTTTTAAAGACCCAAGTGTGAGAGGCTGACGCTCGATATAGGTCTTAGAAAAGAAAAAATGTATAATTATGCTATTTTGTCTATGCGACTTCCTAATAAGATATCAGTATTGCCGACCGACAAAACATCCATTTTGCACTGTTCTGACGGACACATCTGCATACCAATATTTCTTCAATCGATTCTGTAATGTCAAACAAGTCAATATGTGGCAAGAATGCAGTAGCCAGTAATCTTATGTGTGGTTCTCTACTCTAAGTACTCTTGTTTGCTTAGGCACAATATCATCTGCTAAACTAAGCCACCGAAGTTATCTGGTCAAGAGTGAACCCTGTTGAAATATTCTCCTATGCTGAACGAATGTTAGAAATAGTCCATTATACAATATGTAATCTAAATCCACACCACTAACACGAATTTGACAAAAGTTGTCGAAAAAACCCGACTCTACTATATAACGGTCTACTCAGTAAACCGGTTCGGACCATAATAAAATACAATTTGGGTCATGAAAATTCTTTCTGTGTGCCCGCACTGCCCGTCTAACTTTGTAGTCCTGTTATAGAAGGTTGAGTATTTCTTATGTTTCTGATTGTTTTGTCATTTCTATTTCTTTTTTAGACTTCGTTTCGTCAAAGATAATCTAAATATTCTAGGTAAGTCCCACACGACACCTTTTTATAACAAGTAGCACATCATATTTATTAGGTAATACCTACATACTTATTCGTCTTTCACGTATTTTCAGGTGTTCAAACACACCTAGTCTGTTACCTATTGTACTAAGTATACATACTTAATATGAATCACGGTTACTGGGCAAAGTATAATTCATTTCATAATTTTTCTTTGACGATTTATCTAAACGATATTGATTATAAGCATTGTATATCATTACAGTGAGTAATCATAATTTGTATAAGAATGAATATTGTAATTACCATATTATTTGAAAAGAGTAACTACTGAGTTTCTTGCTGATTCTTCTCGATAGAAATTGACATTACGAATCAGCGGTAGATTACATAATATTTGACATTCATAAATGTTCTGTTTGGACTTAAATTGAATAAAGACATTTTTGATTTTGATTTTGAAAGTAAAGCTAATACATAACTAAATTTTAATTAACACGTTAATAGCTAAATATTTTATAATGTTGTGCCTCAGATATTATAATACTAGGTGTTGTGCTAACAATAGCTTTCGACAAATGTTATTATTTTAACCGGTTATTTCGTTTGCTATAGCTTTTTTGATAAGTATTTTAATAGGTTTGACTCAATTAAATGTGTACCTTATAAACTAGATGTAACAAAATGTACTTATATGGTAAACATAATTCATCTTATTCCTAGCCATCAAAAATCTTTACAAAGTTTATTATACAAATACGGCTTTCCTAGGACTAACGAAATATTTCAAAATAATATTTTAAACATACAAAATCTCTTCCATACATTTCAAGTGGTTAAAAAGATACAAACCGCCAGTCTTTGCACGCTTTACTTTGTATGCAGCGCCGAGTGGAAAGTAAGCAAGGCTCTCAAATATTTAGTTAGACGGAGAAAATCTGATGGCGGGACGTCCAGTGGCAAGTCAATTTCCTTGCGTGGTTTATCTCTACGTAAACGAGGCATGTTTTAGGTGGTTGCTGGTACACGAAAAGTTTGTACTGGCGTAAATTGTGCTACTGGATATCTTTTGCAAGGGAATCTTTTGATGCAAGGTGTAGGTAGGTATCAGGATCATGTAAGTACGTGAATTCGAGTGTCAGGCGTACGGGCTCTATCCATTCAGTGCGTGTTTTGACACCCTACAATAAACAACGCAATGGACAACATTTCAAAATTGCTAAGCTCTGAAACAAAACATACCATTTCTTTATTTACTTTTCCGCTGCGCGAATATATATTTATTAATTTTTTATATTGCTTATTTACTGAGAAAAAAATTAAAAACTAAAAAACGTAAGATGACGTCATCGGACGGCAGAAAGTAAAATATTTCTTTGCTTAGCACATTATAGTTTTAAATTTACGAAATGCCAAACCCATGACATGCAACTGTCAAAAAAAATACAACTTGTCAACGTTGAATGTATGAATGACGTTGACAATGTTGACACTAGTATTATTTACCTTTGACAGTAGTACCTTTTTTTTATTAAAACAATGATAAGCAAAGGAATATCGCTGATTCAGCCGTCCGATGACGTCATTTGGCGCTTACGTCTATTTAGAATATAAAGAATTTTAATAATTATTTTATGCATGAAAATGGACAAATTTTGAAAAAAGAAAAAATATGGGTCCGTTCATTTTATGTCTATTTTCATATAAAAAAACAATATGGACATGTTAAAAATATGAAATGTTGTCCATTGTTAGTAGCCAAGTTAGTTTACAGGAAATTCTGAGCAAATTGTCAAAAGGATCGTGGACTATTAAAGGATTCATACCATGTCATCCCATATATGAGATGATGAAAATTTGTAACTAAACATTGACGGTTAAAAAGAGTACTTAACTGATTTACTTGCAGGATTTTCTCGATCAAAAGTGACGAATATTTGGAGAGGCCTATGTACAGCAGTAGACTTTGATAAGCTGATAATCATGATAACAGAAACAGTTCCACCCCCATCATTTAGATGGCTTGCAATCTTCAACTGTTCTTTTCTCAAGTAACATTCTGCCTCGTACGACCAAATGATGGAATTAACTTACTATCACCTGCCGACTTTAAGAAAAGAGCGTATTCTTTTTTAAAAGACCGTCGCTGGCGTACTTAAGTCTGCTCTGATGTTTCAGGTGTCCATTGGCGGCGGTGATCGCTTAAATAGCATCAGGTGATTCGTCTGCTCATGTACCCCTTATTTCATGACTGCTTCGTTGGCGCAGTGGGTAGTGCGTCGCACTTTAAAGCGACTTGGGGTCCCGGGTGCGATCCCCGGGTGGTCGGCCCAAAAATGTATGCCTGAGTATTTCTGTTAAAAAAATCTCCGTGTCAGGCCCTTCTTAAAAAAAGATAAATAAATCCACCAATTTCAGAACTTGTCATCATCCCTATTAACACGGTCTTATTAATTCAATGGTCCAGGGCGGAATTGGACAAATTATTTTCCAATACTGACGTTCACTTTGATAGTACCAACTAATTAATTGTAAACCGATATGGTCAATTAAACATTTCCTTTTGTGACGAAGTCTCGTCATGTGGAAGATTAATTAATAGACGATATCGGAGGTACTGATTGGCGTAAGCGTCAATATCAACCTAATTAGTAACATGAGTAGATACAGAGATGGACCGACAATACCGATATGAACGCGCCTTCCATAGTAACAAAAAATTGTACTTTATTTTTAAGTTAATGGTGACATTTTGTAAAACAACTTTTTTTTTAAAGAGTAACTACTAAGTTTCTTGATGGGGTCTTCTTGGCAGCTAACTACATTTCAAACCAGTGGCAAACATGTTGACATTCATAAGTGTTCTGTTTGGACCTAAATTGAAAAATCTATTTTTTTTTTCATATGGGACCGTTGCATTGTTCGAATCCGAGCTGCATGCTCTGTTCGATTCTATGTGCGTATTTCTATTTTATTTTATTTTATTACAAAAACCACAGCTCTTAGTGCTATTTACAAGTTATATAAACTTAATTAAATTAAACCTACAGCCAATAATGGTTTTACATTTTGTATGTTATATTTTATTTATCGGCAATCAAAAAAAAATATATCTAAAAATTAAAAGTGTGTGTGTGTGTGTGTAGATGTACTTAAGAGTGTGTGTGTATGCTGTACTGCTCATAAACCCAAACCTGGCAATTTATGTTGCCTACCTACCTAGGTGGTTTTTACATGTTCATTCTCTTTTAGAGCTTCAAAAATATCTTTTTTAAAGATATCTTTTGAAGAGTTAAAAATGTCAATATCATTGAAATTCTATTATTAACTCGGCGGGGTGAGAATCGTGAGGAAACCTGCACGTCTCGGATAGATTAGTATCAATTTAATTTTAGGCTGAAATTATTGATTAGATAGTAGTGAGAGTCATCTCCCATATCGCAGTGCCCTCCCGGGTCTATAGTGATACCTACATTTGATTACCAACTAAAATTGTAACCTATAGATGCAATAAGGATATTGAGTATTGAGTCTCACAATCTCATAAATAATGATTCCAAACGTGTAACCATGATCAAATTTGACCGTGGGAGAGCTACGCTATGGCATGAATGGCCCGGCTCGACCGGATTGATACCACGGCCTCACAGAAAACCGGCGTAACGCAGCATTGTGCTGTGTTTCGCTGCGCGAGTGAGCCGTAACATCGCTTACTCAATTGATTAGGAGCCCGGGGTACGCTTGGACTATGAGATAGGATTCGGGAATTCTGTTAATTACAATGAAGCGACTGCCGTTTGACCTTCGTAAGTCTTAGGCAGGAGAACCAGACATTTTTTTTTATGTGATAGGTAGGCAGACGAGCAGACGGATCACCTGATGGTAAGCGATTTCTGCCGCTCATGGACACCCGCGACACCAGTGGAGTCACAAGTGCGCTGTCAACCTTTAAACCTCCCTTCCCTTGGATTGGGCCTCCGGTACAGCTCACACAGCGAAACAACACAGTGCTGCTTCACGCTGGTTTTCTATGAGGCTTTGCTATCACTCCGGTCGAGCTAGTTCATTCATGCCGAAGCGTGGCTCTCACGGTCCATGGTATATAAGTAAATCTAAATTCTCACAACATCTCAAACGTTGACCTGATTCCGTACTAAGTAGCTTAAGCACTTGTGTTACAGATTTCAGACAACAGAGGAACACAAATATATACTTAAATACATATATTACACCCAGACACCGAACAAACACAAGTGTTCATCGCACGAATGTTTGTCCAGGGTGGGGATCGAACCCACGACCTTTGGCGTAAGAGGCAGGGTCACTACCAATAGCGCCATCCGGTCAGTCATATTATATCATCATCATCATCAGCCCATTTAAGTCCCCACTGCTGGGGCACGGGCCTCCCCCAATCACATGAGGGGTAACTGCCATACTCACCACGCTTGGCAGACGGGTTCCTTCTCTGGGTGCTGATGATCATGCCAGCAGCTTTACCTTAGTCGTCTTTTACGACATCTCGGTAAGAGTGAGGGTGGCCTATTCTACTCTGCCGGGGACCACACGTCCTTATAATATAGGCTGATAATATACCATTAGTACCTCCTACGTTTTATGTAGGTACTAACTATGACGTTAAATTCCATTAGCGCTGTATTATATCGCGTTATAGACGTTCGTCTGCTATGAATTTTCATTTAGGAAAGCATAAACATAATTTATGGTAACTGCATAATATTTTTAGGCGTGACGTAACGTCGTGCCATAACATGCGTGCATTTTCTAGCCCGTTTGAGCCATGCGTGACTTATTTGCTTAAATCCAACTGCTATGGAGATTGTTCTTGCATAACTTAATTTTGTTAAGGCCATCCATCACAATTAAGCGGAGAAGAAGTGTTTGTATGTTCGACTTTTTTAGGTAACACAACTATCGATCTTGAAAAAAATACCCAATATACTTTGGGATCATCATCAGCCCATTTAAGTCCCCACTGCTGGGGCACGGGCCTCCCTCAATCACACGAGGGGTAATTGCCATACTCACCACGCTTGGCAGACGGGTTGGCGAGGGTTTTGATATAAATGCAGAGTTTTCCTTCTCTGGGTGCTGATGATCATGCCAGCAGATTTACCTTAGTCGCCTTTTACGACACCTCGGTAAGAGTGAGGGTGGCCTATTCTACTCTGCCGGGAACCACACGGCATAATACATCACAATACTTTGGGATATTTTCTAGAAAATTTGCTAATTCGTTATATGATAGGATTAACTTTTTTTGATTCAAATGAATTTCTGAAACTGACTGAAAACGAATTTGTATGAACAAAATTAATTGATTGTCCACATTGTTTTTATATAATAACACGTGTCTTTAACCTGCAAAAATGTATGATTCCAAATTTAAAAATACATTTGAAATGCTAAAAAAAGTTACATTCTTTAGATGCTCGCGTTTCGACAGCTGCTACGTCCTGCTCTCGCAAGACGAGTAAGACAGAGACGATTTTCTGATGCCTAGTCTTAAAACAATTACTTTACAATTGACGTTAATGGTTTACGTTAAGGTTTTACTGGTTAAGAACCGTGACTAAATGGAAGGTTTTCTTTTTTTGGGGTCTGTTTTTTACGGAAAAGTGTAGCGGAGTATTTCAGTAACGACTAAAAACTTTTAATCTAACGATACTTACGATTCGACAATTAAAATTACCTGCTTTTTTTAAATGAACTGTTAAAAATAGTTATGTAAACGTTATGTTTGTCATTTATTTATTATAAACATTTGTTATGTACTGACTTACAGTCTCCCAAAACGCCGGATATTTTCCTTATACATAAAAAAATCTTATCACTAAATACTTAATTACGTTGGTCAGAATTAGATATTATAAACAATGTCAATAATAATAACAAATTATATCAAAAAAGGAATTAGAAATAATACATCACTATAATAATAATTAGAATTATGATTCATCAATTCATCAATCTTCTGACAAAAAAATACATACTTTATAAATCTGCTAGGTAATATTCAGCAGATTTATAAAGTCTATAAACATGGCAGACATTATTTCAGAGACTTTATTAGATAGATTAAATAAAATGTGAAGATAAGGGGAAGGGGGGTAAAAACTGGTCAGACAATTTTAGTATCATTAATCTTATAAGAGGATGGAGTCCTTTGTATTATAAAATTGAATAGGAAAATTTAGCACTCGTTTTGCTTTCGTGTAAGCAGTAACGTCTCGTATGTGCGTTGGAAACGAATATTAGATGTTAGTGGCAACATTCCGCAGTTAAACAAAGAGCAGCGAGAGAAGTACAGTTTTCTCTGAAACATATTGAGCGTATGCACAGCAACACACATTTCGCGGTGAATAGCTACATTGATAAAAAGGTATTCGTTTAAACGCAATTTTCTGTAAGAGATTACGTCGTTTTTAGGACCGATATGCTTGCCAGTAAGTTTCCAGTCATCGTGAAGGTCCAATCATCCATGAAGATTGGAGGAAAATGGCATTGTTACAAGGATAGCTGTAGGCACGTTATGGGTCTGCTGGTTAACGTGAGGTCGTTTGAGGTAAAGCCAATTTCATTATCTTCTGGGCATGGACATCCTGAGATTTTACATATTATGTGTAACTTAAAATGTATTAGGTATATACCATGTCTTTATTGGCTTGTAAGTTTCCAGTCATCGTGAAGGTCCAACCATCCGTGAAGACTGGAGGAAAATGGCATTGTTACAAGGATAGCTGTAGGCAAGTTATGGGTCTGCTGGTTAACGTGAGGTTGTTTGAGGTAAAGCCAATTTCATTATCTTCTGGGCATGGACATCCTGAGATTTTACATATTATGTGTAACTTAAAATGTATTAGGTATATACCATGTCTTTATTGGCTTTCTGAGTACTGTAATAACAATGTGACTAGCATAAATAAATAAATACTTACTACCTATTAAAGTACTTTATTTTATGTGTATTCATTGTTTCTAGAAAACTATTAAAATATTCAACGATATCGTTGCTATACTGTAGCGATGTGCAGTATCGAAAGGCCATTTGCACGATTACAGCATATCGTTATGAAAGTCATTAAATGAAAGTTAAATTCGACTAGGTATCGCAGATCTTAACGCTCGGAAGAAGCGAAACAACGGCGGAACCGCGCGATTTGTACAGTCAGCGTCAGTTACCCTCCTGCAGTGGAAAAATAGCACTTGTGCCCCAGACATAAAGACGGTCCAACGGTCAACAAGGGTAATTCGATGTGACGCCGTGTGTACACCACGATACTTTGTTGATAAGTGTGTCGATAGTGTTACGTTATAATAGAAATATTTTTAAGAACAAAAATAGAAATTCATTAACACTGGAAAGTTTATTAACTTACTGATTAGTAACAGTTGTACTGTGGCCCTTACCATGATACCACCTTACTTCTTGTAAATATGTACCTACTTACATTTGTGTTTCACTTAGAATAAAATAATAATAATAATAATTCTCACAACATCTCATTCATTGACCTGATTCCGTACTAAGTAGCTTAAGCACTTGTCTTACAGATATCAGACAACAGAGGAACACAAATATGTACTTAAATACATATATTACACCCAGACACTGAACAAACACAAGTGTTCACCGCACGAATGTTTGTCCAGGGTGGGGATCGAACCCACGACCTTTGGCGTAAGAGGCAGGTTCATTAGCAATTGCGCCATTCGGTCAGTCAAATTAAATCACTAAAGTTAGGTAGGATATATTATAATATTTAATATTTTCCAAACTAGAGATTCCGTGATAGATAAGTTTAAGTTTTATGTTGGGAACTTGTGGGGACAACACCACAGTGTTCATATTATGCAGTGTCTCGACAATATAAACTCTAAATGGTTAACGTAAAGTCTTAATGACTTTACGTTGACTATTTAGATTTAGTTGAGATTTTGACCATGTATGTAAGCAGTATTTTTTTTTCTTATCTTCTTTTTTTTTCTTCCTTTCAATAAAATGCAAAATGCCTTTCATAATCTTCCAGAAGAAAGTTAAATACAATTTCTTTAAAAGGTCGTACTCAAGTCAGTAGACAATCAAAATTAGAGGTTTCATTGATACATGATTACTATTGCATACACTTATGTAATATACTTTTGTGTTCTGTGGCAATAGTTATGTAGATTATAGTATAAGAACAAAAAAAGCACTATTAATGTTGCGAGTCATCATACTAAGTCACATAAAGAAAGGTTGCAAATATTGCGAACTGTCGGAATATAGAAAGTAACAATTAGTGGGTGTAATGATAGTGCAGGAATATATCTTTAAATTGATAGAGAAAACATTAAGTATGAGTTGCTCGCTTTTATAAATTACATATGTCTTTAAAGCCAATGAAAGCTGATTTTTTTGAGGTACAGATACCGTGTTATCAATAATGCTAGACCAAGGAGTATGCCTAGGAATATGCCTTAATAATTCTGAAATTATGCACACAGTAAAAAACAATCAAAGTCTAACTGCCGCACTCAGAGACGTCAATTAAGCTAAATGTTCATTAACTTAATCATGCAGAGTTTTAAATAAGTGTCAATATTTTATCTTAAGTAACAATTAAAGTTATTTTGTCGTTTCTGAGTGCGGCAGTTAGAAGACTTTATTGAATTTATATGCGATTATTCACATACTTATCAATAATTTGTAGTTTGAATACTGAGATGTTTTATTTGCATGCTTCATAGAGACCCACCTTCTTATTTACTTTAGCCATGATTCGAACCATAGACGCCTACGCAGTACGGACTATTATTATTGGTATATTTTAGAAACAATGAACGTGTAACAACTACCCAAAAAAGCCTTCAACTTATACTTCCAGATGGAAGCAAAGATAATTTCAGAACAAAACCTATTGTGAATTTCTAGTTTACGCCTAACACTATGATCAATTTCTTAAGATAATAATCGAAAAAATGCCGGTCAAGTGCGAAGACTAGTAACCACTAGAATCTTTTCTTTATCATCACTTGTGGTCTAAAACAATGCATGTTTATGAAGGAAACCGCATTGTAAGTCCCATGTTGATGTTGGCGTACCCTATATCCTCTACACAATCGCCATTTCTCAACTTGAGTGGATGTTTGGAAACTAAAAAGAAAAAGAACATATCACTTGGCCGAGCATGTAAAACTTACTTACCTGATTTCGATATTTTATGGCAGCTATGGGGTGCGTCTTTTAGCGTGAATCATAGTTTAGAGTACAAAAACATTGTCTTTGACAAAAACAGACTTAACTTTTGTGCATGATTATTAAATAAATAGTTATATATTTTTGCCGAGTATCCAATTGTTCAAAATAGATCCAGTTTAGTAGTTAAAAAATTAAAACATTTGACGTCGGTAGTGCGGGTCACCCTTGGTCTTAAGGCTGATCAGCGGCCATGTCACCCTGGTGTCCCCTCGGAGTAAGGGGTATAGCAATAGAGTTCGCGTACATACTACATTCATGAGCCCTGTATAATTTTTAACCTACTAATTTTTAACATTGCAAACACATTCGATTTCATATCAAATGAAGGAATCAGACAATTTGTGCTTCTCGTGTATATGGAATATTTTGCTATAATTACACGTCAAATCGCAAAGATTTAATTTTTAATTTTCCATTATTCATAATAAATTGCTGTGTGAGACGACTTTTTGCTGTAGCGTGTATGCTCGACGGTGAATTTAAATTAAGAGAACAACACGGTATGACTTTGCTATACTTCAAAATAATGTATTTTAATATAAATAAGAACATATTTTTGAATTCCAGAACTTTCTGATGTCAGTAAAAGACAACCTATATCCAAAGCAAGGTCATTAGTGGAATTGTGTGAAACAGTTCACTCAAAAGATTGCATTTGTAGTTTCGCTTATCAAGTTCAGAATCAGCAGGTAGTGGCTCTTTAAGAAGTTTATAGTTATTGTATTCGATCGTGCTTGCCCTCTACATTGTCCGTGAAAAAATCTTGGTTTAGCACGCTTATCATCGGTTCTGTCTCTACTAATTTTGTATTATAGTTACTTAAATACATTTTCTGAACTATAATGAAACTCCAGTTTCCGCCTTATATGTCATTTATTCCGTAATTTGCACTTACAGATATTTATAGATACATTGATATCCACTCAGAACTTTTAGCTTACGAGACCTATTTTGAAACGTCCGTACCAGACGGCTGCTCAAATCAAACTGTCCGTTTGCCCGTCAACCGACAAGGCATTGTATCGGTTTGGCGCGCCTATCGATTATCGATGAGTTTCCGGTTATGAAAGTCCTTAATTTAGTTCTCAAACCCGTCAACAGTCAAATCAAACACTACTAAATTACTCGAATCCTAAAATTACATCAATTAATTTTTGAAAATCATGACAGAACTAGTTAAATGAGTGCACTCCCAATTTTCTTGATACCATGCGTTCCTAGAAAGTGCCTTTAAACCACGCTAGTTCAAAGGTCCTTCCATTTCACTCCGGGAGAGTCATTAGATGAGCTAGTTCAATTGGACGACTCGGAAATAGCTACACAAGTCTGGTAGCAAGCCAACAATCAACAAGGAGCGGAGCTCGTTAAAGTTGCAGTTTTATAGCGAAAATCAAGTGAATGATTGATCATCTGCCTGTTCAGTGATTCGTATGAAACATCGCTAAAGCAAGTGGACCGTTACGTCGCTGTATAAATCCACAGCATTCGGTTCCGGGCATTAATTTCTGTTGACATTGATCGTTTACCCCACCTATACTCACTTCATTGTGATGCGGACAAGGTCGGAACGTCTGCATAATATATCTCTTTTTGGAAATGGCGTGTACAGAAACAGCGAGGTCAGTCAAGATCGCAAGCTAACGGACGTGGTTTAATGCACGGCTAGGCTTGTACGTGGGTCGCTCTCGTCTTGAGTCTCTAAGAATGGTCTCCGTTGTACAACTTGTTTTTTAAAGTCAACTTGGGTTTGTTTTGCCCCAAATTAGCATTTTCAAGAGGGTCTAGGGTAGATAGGTAGGTACTACAAATTTTCTATAGTGTTGTTCTCTGTCCTCGTCCTGCCTAGATAGCAGATATACTAGAAAAATCAATTGTTTTGGCTTTCAAAAGGACGTTTGGGTAGAAAGACTAAAGTGTGTTGTTAACCATGTTACTAGAGTAACATACACAGTTCCTAAGAAGACATAATTCTAATTAAGTCATCTTTCCTGGTATGGCCATGTAATGTAATGTAGGTATGTAATGAGAAGAGGGGAAGAACATTGTAACCAAAACAGTGGTGAGTGTAAATGGATGGAGGAACTGAGGACGGCCAACAAAGAGATGGATGGATCGTGTAAGGAATGAGATGATGGGAAAAGTGGCGGATGATTCAATGACAGGGACGTGTCGAAAAGGAAGACATACTGCGCTGACCCCAGATAACCTGGGAAAAGGGCAAGATAATGATGATTATTTTACCACTTCCTAAAACATACTTTTGAGACTATAACTTAATGTTAACGATAATATAACGTAAAGACGTGGTGGGCGACAATGACGTAATGTCGAAATAGTCATCCAACGCACTAGATTATAATGAGACACCCTCGCGTTTCTGAACAGTGTAACCAATTTTATTGACTAGCATGTTTAAAGGACTAGGTTTTCATTAACTTTAATGTCACAGAAAGAGGCGACACTCGCAAGCGCTTGCAGAAGGGCAAGGAGGGGGAGGAGACGCCGAACTGATGCGCGTCTGCCTCTCCGAAGAAGACGCCGGCCAGTGCGTGGTACGAGGGTACCAGCGCTGGCATTGCACAGTCCCCCTTCTCAGCTCGGTAGGGCGGGCACGCCTGGGAAGGAACTTGTAGTCAAAGTTCATCAACCAGTATACATGTATACTTCCCACTCTGGCGAAGAAAGGAGCATCGTCGAGAATTTAGTCCGTAGGCCTCCGGCTTCACCGGATGAGGGTCCGACATAACCCGCCATCCCCCCGGTAGACGGGTATGCATAAGGCGGGCACCGCCAAAAGGCGGCGACGTCGACTCTTAGCACTCCGGGCTGGCGGAATTCCCTCAACGGGAAAAAAAGGTTTTGATGAACTTCTATTATTAGTAAGTAGTACATGGTAAGATTTTACCTTATCACGCACAGATTAAGCCTCAGTAAAAATGCCCATCGTTATACATAAATTATATTGTATGCGAGTACCTACTATGAGTCAGCGGAACCATTTAATTTATAGCAATATTTATGTTAATCGCGCCCTTAGATATTATGCCTACATAATGGCCCATAATTTGTAGATTTATTTACTTTGCTGATCCCTTCGTTCAATTAGGATTTTTAAAGAAGGAAATAACACTTTTGAGTTTCATTTATAATTACAATTAATTAGGTTATTTCACAGGTATTAATTGATAAATTACTTCGGTCCATTATTACTTAGGTAGGTACCTAAGTGCTATATTGCTACTTGCTTCTTTTATTTCTATGTATAATGTACAGTGGTCAATAAATGGTTTCTTATCTTATCTTTTAGGGTTTTGTATTTCAAAAGACAAAAACGGAATCGTTTTAAGGTCCCTTTGTTGTCTGTCTTTATTTCTGGAAGGTATCGAGTTGAAATTTAAACCGTTTACTCGAATCTACGGTCTGCTGAAGTTGTGAAAAAATAGACACGGTCGGTTATTCAGCAAAAACGCGTATTACGACACGCCCAATGGAAAAAATCTATAAGATACTTCTCATTGACCTAAACTATGAAAGGTATCATCGTTATAGACCACAATTACAAAAAGTACTTAAACAAAAATAGCGAGTCTTTTTAAGTGGTCGAAATTTCAAATTGAAGCCTCTAGTTCAAATTAGGTATCATATTATGTTACGACTTCTAGAGTGGAGACTTGGTAAACGTAGTGTACGACGCCCTCGAGTAAGGAAGGTTCTTCAACCAGTACTCAACCCCTCCCCACTCTGGTGATGAAGGAGCATCGCTTAGTCGGTATGCCTCTGGCTGGCTTCTCACTAGGAGAAAAAAAGGCCAAATGGACTGAAGATCTTCGCAGGATGGCTGGCTAGAGCTGGATGCCAGATCGATCGCAGTGGCGAACATTGGGAGAGGCCTATATCCAGCAGTGAACTTCAACAGGCTGATGGTGATCATAATGATGTTATGTAAAGGCTACTGTGCACATGGTAAACATATTATTAATACGCAAGGAACCCTCGGTGAGCGAGACCGACTTACACTTTTTCGGTTTTTTGATGTTGCGTACCTGGTTATGCTCCGATTCATGAACTCGTAGTAATTTAGTACACAGTTCCAACGTGGATTGAGTAGGTAATCAAATTGATTATTAATTATCGTATTTGTATTTACGTTATTGGCTGTTGAATTTTTATGATAATTTGGTACCTAAACATAATAATCTGTAATCAGACACAACTGCATTGTCTTGCTGGTATGTACGATAAACAGCTCTTCAAAGAAGACCGTGGGAAATCCACGCTTCAGCATGAATGGTTCGGCTCGACATGAGTAATTATTACCACGGTCTCACAGAAAAACAGTTTGAAGTTCCGTCTGTGCTGTGTTTCACTAAGTGAGTAAGGGTACCGGAGGCCGATTCCGGGGGAAAATGGAGTTTAAAGGTTGGCAGCGCATTAATGACTCTACTGATGTTGCGGGTGTCTATTGGTGGCGGCACTATTATTAAATCTGTGGTGGCGGCAATCGCTTACCATCTAGGGAACTCTCTGCTCGTCTGCCATCATCACATATCTATAAGATAAAGTTATTAAGAATAGTGATTTACATATTACAGTTTAAACAATGATATAACTGTAGATACTATCGTAGAACTACGGAGGTCAGACATTAAATGGAAGGTGGCAAGATATGATCTGAAAAATTATGTCTTTAGAGAAACAATAGAACAATTCATTTATCGCCAGATAATTTGCCACTCAACAGTAGGTATAGTGATTTGTTTGTCGATTTCATAGAATGTTTACTTAAGATGGTGAAGGTGCATGGAATCTAAACCTATGTTAGTACATTTACGCGGTCCCGCCGAGGAGGCAGGCCTGGCGACTCGTAACACAGGTCTTTTCTAAGACCTATATCGAGCGTCAGCCTCTCACACTTGGGTCTTTAAAAGTGGACATTACCTTAGTCTAGAATTTTAGATTGTTTAAGATCATATAAGTGTAAATGAGGATATAAATACATTTACGTTGGCAGTATTCAACTGTACGTTTCTCAATAAACTTTCTACCTCGTACGACAAAATTATGGAATGAACTATCGCCTGCGGTATTTCCGGACAGATACGACCTGCAAACCGTCAAGAAAACAGCGTATTCCTTTTTAAAAGGTCGGCAGCCCAATTGTGGCACCGGCACCAGAGGAGGGTGTTGCAGGTGTCCATGAGCGGCGGTAATCGCTTACCATCAGGTGATAGGTCTGCCCCCTATCTCATAAAAAAAATGTAGGCTGCGTAACTACAAAATGCGTTACGGGGTCAATCGCCGCCCGTATTAAACTGGCAGTTTATAATAATATTCTCATAATAGAACCATATTAGAATAGTTTTATCAGTCTTCCTAAAGCAGGGGAACCATTCTCCCCACGCCCAGCCCGGGCGGATGTCACGAATCCTACTATTGTTTGGCCAGCTCCACCGTGACTCGCAATGTGCATTCTGTGGAAACTGCACTTACATTGTCATGTTTTACAACACAACATTTACACAATCGTGGCCGAATCATGGGCCTTTTCCCTACAAGGGAGGTTGTTCACCGGAGCCTGTGCCAATGGAGTAGTACAGAGATGCGAATGACCATTCATTGACCACGTTGGATTTTATTCTTAGGTCTTTCTTTTTTTTTATTTGAAAGGTGGCAGACGAGCAGACATATCGCCTGATGGTAAGCGATTGCCGCCGCTTATAGACACTTACGACACCTGTGGAGTCACAAGTGCGCTGCCAACCTTTAAACCCCCCTTTTCCCACGGATTGGAACACAGCACAGTGCTGCTTCACGCCGGTTTTCTGTGAGGCCGTGGTCCGGTCGACCCGGTCCATTTATGCTGAAGCCTAGCTTTCCCACAAAAAAAGTAAAAAAGTCTCTTAAGGTAAAAAGGTCTCTTAAGGTTTTTCAAGTTTTACAAAAACAAATGAATGTAAGAATAAATAAAAAAATTAACCTAGAGAGATTCTACTTTAAATGTTATGTAGCATACACTTAGATTGTATTAATCTAAGAGCATACTTCTTATGAGATGTGAAACGGGAACGAACGTACGATTGGGGAATCTGGTGCTTAACCACTTCAAGAACGAAAATCGCTTCCAGCTTGCTTAGTTTTTTGTTTGAAATGACACCATTGTTTTCTAGTGAGTGCAAGCAATTTTGGTTTGAAAGTGGTTAATCGCGAGATTCCCCGACAGTTACGTTCGAATAGTAAATGAGAAAGATAAACTTTAAAACCGGTGATAAAGCTTTTTGATTTATGTACCTACATCAAATCATATTTCGTTTATTATCTTCAAATCTGTTGAAAAAAATCGAGTCATCGATCTATTCAAAAACCAAATTACTTAGTCATAAACTACAATTTAAATATGAGCTTAACACTGTTAAGTTAACTAGCAAGTAGTTTGGAAAAGGGTCAGTTTGTAATCAGTTGCTCAACATTCTATCGGTACCTTTTTGTATGAAGCTGCAACGCGGTTACTGGCCACAAATAGGTAAAATCAACGTAGTTATTCCGTTTATTTTGTAATTAATTAGTAAATTAAAAAATAATAAATGTTTATCATTATTTTTCCATTCGCTTTTCATTTTCAGCATGGATAAATTGATGTTTTCTGGTAAATGTAAATAACGTAAGTAAAATATAACCAGGCCAAGTTAATCAGGGATAATTAGTCCAATCCAGTAGATTTTTAGCTTATTCGTTATTTACGCGTGTACATACCACACTATATATATTATAATAATAATCATCATCATCATCCTATCGCAGTCCACTGCTGGATGTAGACCTCTCCAATTGTTCGCCACCGTGATATATTCATGGCTTATCGCATCCAGCTCTTGCCAGCCATTCTGCGCAATAATACTAGTCTACATACTCGTACTTAAAATCTTTTTAAACCTAATTTTACTACGGATGTATAGAATGACCCTAAAAAATTACCTAACGGAACCGAGCTGTCTAAACAGGAGGTGTCTTTTGTGAAATTAGATTCTAAAACTACCTGTTATATTCGAACTTTTCTAACACACGGAGAGCTATGATGATGTATAAGAAAGCAAAGCTTGCTCGACTTATGTTAACGTGATGAATGGCTACGACCACAGTTCACATAGGTGGTGGGTGATTGGTGGTCCCTTAAGTGTTGTTTAAGTAAACTAGTGGGAACATGAATGATTTATGATTTCTTTGTATGAGAAATTAAGGTGACGGGTAGGGCACACTAGCGACGCCAATCGATTTTAATTTTTAGCTACTAAACCGGATCTATTTTAAACCATTTCGGGGTAACAATCTCTCGGCAAACACCTATATTATTAATTTGATACTTACAGTAAACTGCTTGGTCTGCTTTTGCACTCGAATTTCGGATTACCGCCAAAAGTGGCCGCTTTTGGCGTGAATCAATTTTTCGCGTACAAAAACGGACCCAACATTTGTGCATGGTTATTTAAATAAATAGTATAAGTGTTTGCCGAGACATTGTAACCCTGAAATTGTTTAAAATAGATCTATTTTAGTTGCTACAAATTAAAATCGATTGACGTCGCTAGTGTGCCCTACCCGTCACCTTAAAGCTATTTTATCAACGTATTTCAGGCATTTTATGCCTACCAAAATAATCTACCGACCTACTTTTAATAATAGACTAGCTCTTACAATAGCACCCCAACCGAAATCGAAACTTTTTTCTATTTTTGAAATGTCTAGAAAAACCTTGCCAAATCCAACCATGCTTAATGCTGAAATTCATTTCCTCAGCTGATTACGCAACACCTATCTAGATCTAAGTACTCGTAATCTAGTTCTCATCGTCATTTCCTAAACCTAATTGAAATATTCGAGTAGATTCCATCACTCCGCGCTTTCACCCATTTACCCAATTGCACGAATATTTAGCATCCACGGTTCACAAGTTGGTATTGTCTTGTCGTTGACTGACCTCCATACTGCATACTACCATAGTGTGATGATAGTCAGCAGTAAGACAGCGTTTCGGCGTGTGCCTGATGCTGCTTCACGCAGAGATGCGTCACTGGTTTTGTAAACGGAAATATAAAGGTAACGCTATATCTGTATCTAAATACATATTATTTTAACATTGGGAGAGCCACGCTTCGGCATGAATGGGCCGGCTTGACCGGGGTAATACGACCACGACACGACCTTACAGCAAAACCGTGAAGCAGTGCATGCGCTGTGTTTCGCTGCGTGAATGAGGGTACCGGAGGCCCAATCCAGAGGAAGGGGGGTTAAAAGGTAAGTAGCGCACTTGTGACACCACTGGTGTTGCAGGAGTCCATGGGCGGCGGTAATCGCTTACCATCAGGTGATCCGTAGGCTCGTCTGCCACCTATATCATAAAAAAAACATATGTACCATTGAAGTATTTGGCGCATGCCTGAAGCTTATATAGTTTTAAAAAATGATTGCAGCTTGTATAGTTTGAAATGACGCCATTTTTGTGTCAACACTTTGACAACGCTCTGACTAATAGAAGATTCTGGTTCTGGCTGATAGAAAATGACACGAGTATAGGGAGAGGTGATTCAGTGCTGCCTTTATTGGCAGACTCCATCTTAAGGTGACGGGTAGGGCACACTAGCGACGCCAATCGATTTTTATTTTTAGATACTAAACCGGATCTATTTTAAATTAGCTAAATAAATTTGGTAAATTTTAAAATCGATTGGCGTCGCTAGTGTGCTCTACCCGTCACCTTAAGGTTGTATCATGCATCTGTGCTGAGATAGCTCTTCTTGCTTGCTTCAATGTGTACCTTAGCAACCTTGAAGATGATTTCTAAATAAAATTGTTGTTCGTTTTATTTCATTACTATGGGATGTTCTCTGATTGAATCTTTGTGTATTTTGAGCCTTTAACCCTGTCAGCTGACGCTTGTCGAAAATTTCTGTCTTGCTGGCTATTTTCATACTGTGACACTATGATACTGCTTTCCGCATCGACTCAGGTGCATTTCTCTGTGTGCGTATGCGCCTACAACCGGTGTAGGAAACAGTGAAGTGACGAGACGAGATGCATTATGTATGGGTTTTACATAGAACTTGTTTCTATTGAGTGGGATGCCATAGAAATCCGTGTTAGATGCAGAAAATATCTTCTATTTCTAGAAATAAATGTTTCTATTTAACACTAAAGAATCCATTAGTATCGTAATTCGTTTTTGGTGACCCTGCCTCATACGCTAAAGTGCAGAATAGAACGGCGCGCGCGGCGGGTTTGACCAACTGAACAAACAAATTGTTAAGTACTTATGTGGGTGTAATATATGTACCTATACAGTGTGTATACGTGAACATTTACATCCCTTAAACTACGTGTTCTGCCAACCATTCTGAACAACAATTTTGAAAATTGAAAATTTGCATAAATAAATTCAACTTTTTATACGAAGTTGGTCACGTGACTTAGTAATTTAGTATGGGGAGCCAAAACATTTTTAAACAATTTTGAAAAGTTGTTGAACAAAATGTTGTTCAGAATTGTTTTTTTATTTTTTTTATGTGATAGGTTGCAGACGATCACCTGATGGTAAGCGATTACCGCCGCCCACAGACATCCGCGACACCAGTGGAGACACAAGTGCGCTGCCAACCTGTAAACCCCCGTTTCCCGCGGATTGGCCTCCGGGAACCTCACTCACGCAGCGAAACACAGCACAGTGCTGCTTCACGCCGGTTTTCTGTGAGGCCGTGGTATCACTCTGGTCGAGCCGGCCCATTCATGCCAAAGCGTGCCTCTACCACGGTAGTATCAACAATTGATATCCATAACACGAGTGCTATTCGGTAGGTATGGAAACTGATATATTTATGGCATCTATTTTTTATGATTTGAAAGAGGTCTGTTGATAACTGTTGTAGCTATGTATAAGTATCATAATAACCGTCCGTTTTGGTGAGTATCCTTTGCAGGCTCTAGAACAATAGATCATTATCTACAGGCAATCATCTTCTTGTTTACGGGCACAGTCAACAGCAAAAGTTGATATACACTTTTAACAGCTACATAGTCACTCCTACGCTTCTCGAAATAAGAGCCACACACTTCTGCTGTTGTCTGTACCTAAGATGACGTGTGTCTAAAGTATGCAACTGACGCTATTCAGATACTTGCCTAACACATTGGTATTCTATAATTTGCATAATAGCCCTTCAAATAATGCAATCTAATGTAGGCGTTTAATATAGGCAAATAACCCAGAACTTAGTATTTACAAAGTCAAAAAGGAATATTGCTTGTAATCTAAGAATGCCTGTATAACTACAATACACAATGTACAGACAGCCACGAATCAGGTTACTATAATTTGTCAAAATTTCTCAATTGATATTGTACCAATTTCTGTTTGAAATAAAGGTGAGAATGAAATGGAGGAATTTGACAGTTTTCAACACTTTTTTTGTGTGACTGTACGTACAGTACAGTCACAAATATTAGGTAGGATGGAAAAACTTAATGTAAACAAAGGGACCGATTGTATACCTACTTAAAATAAAACAAATGGAAGTGGCCGGGTTCTTAGCTATTTCTATCCAAAGTAGAAAACGAATTCGACCTCCAATTCCGTTACAGTGCAGTATTTCTCCAATAATAGTCTAGAAAACCTTTTATGGACGCACTGGAATCGTTAGTTTTTTAATTTCCCTCTCCCCACACGATAATGAAATGACCAATCCGCACATTTCCGGACTGAGTTCCGGTCTGTGTACCTACTTATTCACGAAATAGAGATGTGCAGAATACGCGAGAAGAGTGATAAAATTCAGCTCTTTTAGCTCAGTCTTTCTAATTCGTATGTGATAGGTGGTTGTCCAACAAATCGATCATCTCATGGTATATCATATATGTATATATATGTTAAGCCCCCGATTGGACGTCCGTTATCTTCACTCATAAAAATAGCGCAAATGCTGCTACATGAGAGTTTTTGGGAGAAATCAAAGAATTTATCATTCAGAGGGATTTGTATAATGTATGGCGATTAATAAATAAATATTTCACAACATCACATACATTGATTTGACTCCGAGATAGGTAGCTCAAGCACCTGTGTTACGGATATCAGAATCAACAGTGGGATTACAAATATATACATATAATACTTTTCTTTTGTAAATACATAGCAAACACTCAGACCAATACAAACAAACATGTTCATGCACACAAATGTTTGTACTGTACGGGGATCGGACCCGCAACCCTTGTATCAGAGGCAGCGTTCACTACCATTGTTCCAATCGGGTCGTGAAATTAGATTAGAGAAGAAATAAATAGAAAATAGAAATAAATATTAAACTATTAATTACTTAAACAAAATAAAATTTACTTTACTACTGATAAATAGCTATCTTTAATATGAAAAATGCACATACTCTACTACGCAAACACCACTGTAGTTCAGTTCGGTCGCTCAGTAAAAAAGAGATAGATTTCATGAACAGAATGTTAAAAAGAAAGATAAATACATCTGAGTTGCAAGCTCCCTTGAGTGAGTGATATATGTAATTATAATCAGTTACCATGAGTTACATCTCTATTGCGAATGCTCAGCGGAGTATAGTACACCATTCGCCTGATTATTCCATTGAACAATTTAATATTCAGTCGAATTTCAGCGAATCGACAACAGTTGGAATGTCGATGCGAATGGTAGATAATTATCGAGAATAGTCCGGATTATTTTCATTATTAATCTGTCTAGACTCGCGTGTAATACGCCGAAGACACGTCCGGTCGGAGGCCATTTTATGCGACCTTATAAAGGCTCATAAAGGCTCTTACATGAGCATAAGTGGAAAGGTTTAGATAATAATAATAATAATACTCACAACATCTCATACAATGAACTGATTCCGTACTAAGTAGCTTAAGCACTTGTGTTACAGATATCAGACAATAAAAGAACACAAATTTATACTTAAATACATATATTACACCCAGACACTGAACAAACACAAGTGTTCATCGCACGAATGTTTGTCCAGGGTGGGGATCGAACCCACGACCTCTGGCGTAAGAAGATAGGGTGTTAGATTCAATATCTAATATTTACTTTCCAGAAGTAGACTTGATGGGTCGCATAAGTATTTTTCGCTTCGAAAATATTGCACGTTTATAGCCAATTTCTTTAAAGTACCTGAACAGACATAATTAATATTTATCGTCTTTGAGAAGCACTTTACAGATTTGGGTCAACAAGACCGCTTCTGCCAATTAACTGAGATACCAAATAGTCCGAAGGAAACTCTTAACTTGATTACCTAACCAATCTCCGCGAAATAAATCGATCACGGAATGCTAAACCAGTCAGTAGAAGCATGGCATCTGTCCCATTAAGACGTCCCATTGGGACAAAGTTATCAACTTCAATAAATTATTAGACAGATTGTCATTTCTAACTCGTTTACCATAAAATATATGAGGAAAATATAACATCATCAGACGTAAGGATTTTTGAGGTAATAAATCGGGTAAGTACTACTTCAGAGAAGAAGGGAAGAAGCTATCTAGAGACATACCATATAGTCAAACGCTTACCTATCTACAATAAAAGAAAAAAAAACATTCCAATTAAACCACTGTTAGATAAGTTCCCAAGCTAAACTTGTTCCAGCCCTTTTCAACATTGCGTGTTGGAACGGGAAGTTTGAGCTTTAGTACGGTAATAATTTAAGACTGCGTTTTAAAATAAGGTAACTGAGGTTAAAAAACGGTTGGAACGGCCGTAACAACATGAAGATTCATGTTGTTACAGCCCATACAACAAAGTCCGCAGATTTTGAAATCTTTACAAGATGGCCGGCCAATCCGCCTTGTTTGTGGATGTCTCAAGCTGTTTTTACTTTGATTCGTGGTCATTCAAAACCTTTTAGTCCATTACGGAGAAACATGAAGCGGAAAAGTGTTTTTCTGCTGTAGTTTTGATTTATATGTTTGCGGTAAGCACACATGAGAAATAGGCCAAGTTCTTACGAAATACTTATCTTTTCAAAAATATATATTTTCTAGCTTTTTCAAATTAAGACTAAAATCTTGTGGGACAGGCTGATACAGCCCTCGTTCAGACTAATTTTGAGCAAATGACGTGATGAAACATTTAACGACAGGAAACGTTGAGAACCTGTCCGCATTTCGAAAGCGACGAGTAAAATGTAGTTTTTAACCTGTTTCTTGCAGGTGCGAGATTTAACTCGTGTACCTTATGCTTAAGTGTAAGTTATTTACGTTGTTGTATGTATTTAGAAATTATTTGAGTAAAATGCGCAATTTTTATGTGATAGGTGGCAGACGAGCAGACGGATCACCTGATGGTAATTAATTGCCTCCGCCCATGAATACCCGCGATACTAGTAGACTCACAGGTGCGCTGCCAACATACACCCCCTTTTCCCCCAATGGACAACATTTCATATTTTTAACATGTCCATATTGTTTTTTTATATGAAAATAGACATAAAATGAACAGACCCATATTTTTTCTTTTTTCAAAATTTGTCCATTTTCATGCATAAAATAATTATTGAAATTCTTTTTATTCTAAATAGACGTAAGCGCCAAATGACGTCATCGGACGGCTGAATACAGCGATATTCCTTTGCTTATCATTGTTTTGATAAAAAAAAAGGTACTACTGTCAAAGGTAAATAATACTAGTGTCAACATTGTCAACGTCATTCATACATTCAACGTTGACAAGTTGTCTTTTTTTTGACAGTTACATGTCATGGGTTTGGCATTTCGTAAATTTAAAACTATAATGTGGTAAGCAAAGAAATATTTTACATTCTGCCGTCCGATGACGTCATCTTACGTTTTTTAGTTTTTAATTTTTTTCTCAGTAAATAAGCAATATAAAAAATTAATAAATATATATTCGCGCAGCGGAAAAGTAAATAAAGAAATGGTATTTTTTGTTTCAGAGCTTAGCAATTTTGAAATGTTGTCCATTGGGCCTCCGGTACCCTCACTCACGCAGCGCAACACAGCACAGTGCTCCATCACGCCGCTTTTCTGTGAGGCCGTGGCATAACTTTGGTCGAGTCGGCCCATTCATGCCGAAGTGTGGCTCTCCCACGGTCGCACGCATGTTTATGTATTTTCTCATTTGCTGATTGATACGCAAGTTTATTAATCTTTTGAATAGTTACCTATTCCATCTTTATGATACTAACGGACACATTGCAGAACCAATTTAAATGTGTACTAATTGAATTTAATCATTCATCAAATAAGCATGTCTGATTTATTTTCTGATAAATGAAGAAAGAATATCTATAAATTTTTCTCTTTGCATATTATTAGGTCTGGTGATGTCATAGATGGTTGTAATATGATTCATGTGTTGTCAAATAGTTCTTACAATACTTTATTATAGACGGTTATTCAAAAAATAAAACAAGTACTGTCGAGGACAGACCTCCTTGCCGCTTAGGCGCCCTTTATATAATAGAAAAGTATTTTTCCTTTTTTGACGTTTAACTTCTTCTGACGTTTCGGCCGATCATATGTAAATTTTCTGTATTTTTTTATAATTTTATTTTGTTAATATATTAATTTTACCCCCCTTACCGGTGTCTCCTTTTCTGTCTGCCACAACGTCTGGTCCTTCGAAGCGCGGAGTTCGCCATGTAGGCGCCATCAGCGCAAATTTTTAAATTCAAAATTAAATGAATTTCGTGGCAGGGCACCGATTCCTCCGTTGTCGAGGTCGTTGGGGGTACGCTCCTTGCTAATAAAATAGCAAGCGTGGTTAGTGGCGGCCAAAATCGCCGCTCGTAAACTGGAAGTACTAGCTGCTGCTGAGGAGGAGGCTGCACGCGCGGCCTGTGAGGCTGAAGCCGCCGCGCTTTGGGCGCAGAGATTGACGCAATACATCACTGCCCCTCAAGATTCTTCTGACTCTGCGGGTAGCGGCCTATGCGTAACTTGTCCACCGCCGCAACCAATTAGCAGGTGCCGTACATGCGCGACATCCTCCACCGTGGCCCTCAAGACGTCTGCCTACATCCTACTGTTCGCTGTTTTCGTGAGGATGCAGCGTTCCTGGGGGCGGAGGACCTTCGTCGCGTACTGTGCGCCCTTGGCCTGCCAACGATGTCAGAGGTAATTCAGGGGCTAATTGGAGTGAGTGTTGTGAAGCCAGCAGCAGACGCATCTTTGCCCGGGCGCCGCAACATTGGGCGGAACGCCCGCGCCCGTGGCCACGAAAATGGAGCCAGTTCCAGCGCCGCCACAACCGCCAGCGGTATCTTCTGTGCTGACTGTAATTTCTCACATCCTCGTCGAGTGAATTATTTACGAGGACATTGAGACGTCGTAATGATCACCAGTGCATTGTGTGAAAAATATGTTAGTGTCTAGGTAGGACCACAGGGAGGTCTGCCCTCGACCTCTTGGTTTGTTTTTAGTAAGGTCCTTTGGTCCCTTACGGGGAGGGCTATGTCGAGGACAGACCTCCTTGCCGCTTAGGCGCCCTTTATATAATAGAAAAGTATTTTTCCTTTTTTGACGTTTAACTTCTTCTGACGTTTCGGCCGATCATATGTAAATTTTCTGTATTTTTCTATAATTTTATTTTGTTAATATATTAATTTTACCCCCCTTACCGGTGTCTCCTTTTCTGTCTGCCACAAGTACTTTTATAATTCATATTATACATATACATGGTTAATGAGTTGAACTTACGTAAGAACTAAGAAATTATTAATTTTATCAAGTCTTTATGTAAGATATACAATAGCTTCATTTTGTAATATAGCCACCGCCTAACCCGATACTAATGCATTGTTGATTCATGAGTAGGTTTTAGACACACAGAAGCAAAAAAATTATCTTGAATGGAACAATAACTATATAATAACAGTTACTTAGATAATCTCTTCGATGTTAACTGAAGGTAAACCGGCAAATCTTTATGAATGGCAAATCGGAATCTGACCTTTCCGTCTATCAAGATAAAGCCCCAAAGGTGTACAGGCAGCAACAGAAGTTTCTGCTCATATTTGAAGGCTTGTGTGTCGTATTCCGAGGGGCATAAGGTGTATTGGCTATCAGTACCTGTCGGTGCCGGTGCTCGGGTTATTGTGTAACCAGTTCTGTTACACCTCATGCAGATAACTGCTCACATTAGCGTAGAGAAAGCAAAAAAATTATCTTGAATGGAACAATAACTATATAATAACAGTTACTTAGATAATCTCTTCGATGTTAACTGAAGGTAAACCGGCAAATCTTTATGAATGGCAAATCGGAATCTGACCTTTCCGTCTATCAAGATAAAGCCCCAAAGGTGTACAGGCAGCAACAGAAGTTTCTGCTCATATTTGAAGGCTTGTGTGTCGTATTCCGAGGGGCATAAGGTGTATTGGCTATCAGTACCTGTCGGTGCCGGTGCTCGGGTTATTGTGTAACCAGTTCTGTTACACCTCATGCAGATAACTGCTCACATTAGCGTAGAGAAAACACTTCCTTTGGCTTTCCGTAATAGCGCAATACAATGCACGATTTTACTTGCGGTCAGTTTCGTCATAATTTCGCGGGGTTTGGTGTAAATATTCTTCAGATTGATGTAAAACCTCTATGGAGTTTACTACTCGTATTTATTAAATCTATACCTATCATCAATGTTCCTCTACAGGGCAGCAAAAATCTGATCACTTTCAGTAACAAAAGATCCGGAGTTCAGGGTACGTTTGAACCTAATTTAGGATTTGGGGAGTCAGGTAATTACAATGAGGAGGGAAACATACCAACTGAATAATGATCACACGTTTCAGAAACTATCCAAAACGTGCAGGTTTCCTCACGGCAAGCTAATGGTAGAAATTCCAATATTATAAAATAATATAAATCAATATTTCACAACATCACATACATTGATCATCACATACATTACTCCGATATAGGTTGCTCAAGCACCTGTGTTACGGATATCAGAATCTACCGAGTGGGATTACAAATATATACAATACATCTAATAATTTTCTTTTCTAAATACATACTTATAATCAATGATCGGAGTAGGTAAGCTATTTTTGGTACTTGTGATTTTTCAAATAATATGGACATGCCTGGAATCCCGGGAATCTCGGGTTTAAAGATACACTTTATAGGTACTATTAATAGTTATTTTGGTTTATACATACGAGCATTAACATCAGCCTTATGAACCTTTTCATAAACGCTTTGTGATACCATGTTAATTAAAAAATTGTTATATTTGTTCTTTCAAAATTCAAGATACACACGTTAGATAGAAAGGAACAAACTGTACCATCGTACCTTTTGTATCAAACGTTTATAGATAAGCCCTTTCATGATTAAAATGCGTTAAACATTTAACTCTAAAATAATAATTTATTTATTTTAATCCTGGAATCATAGTCAGAATCCCGGGGCATGTCCATATTAACATCTATGTTTACGGTTAATGAACCCAAATAACTTCGATCATTGCTTATAATACATAGAAAACACCCAGACCAATACAAACAGACATGTTCATGCACACATATGTTTGTACTGTGTGATGATCGGACCTGCAACCTTTTTTTTTTTTTCGCAAGTAAGTAAGTAAGTAATTGTTTATTTGCCAGAATATGGTTACAAATGATCTTAAATAAATAAATTCCAACATATTCTATCGATGAGTCGATGTGCAAATTCGCAGGGGGAATCCCGCCGGCTCAAGAGATGAGCCGACTACCTTATGCAGACCGGACCACCGGGGGGCGGCTGGGTGATGTGGGGCTCTCCTTTGACGGGGGGCTTCTCTCAAAGAGAAGCCAGGCAAAGGCATACCCACTAAACCCCCTGTGGTTCTCCCTCATCGCCCATATTGGGGAATATCACGGTGATACAGCCGAAGCTTCCCTCCACGATATTCCCCGGGGACACGCAACCCTTGCATCAAGGGCAGCGTTCACTACCACTGTTCCAAACGGGTTCTCGTTGCAAATGACCCTAAAACAGAGTAGGTAACCAGTGCATAAAAGTGCATCATGGCTGCAACCAGATATGTCGACCGACAACCTGTAACATAAGCCGCGAGGGAAAAGTTCGCGACACACGGCATTTATTGCGACCAACTCAAGCGCAATATTGAAAAACTAAACCTTTATCTTGTGTACTTAGTATGTCGTCACGATTGTGTGTTATTGTCGTTATTACAATGGCGGCGTTTACACTTCCAATTACGCTGGTTTATTTAAAAGTAGGTAACTCAATTATTAAAAGTAAAGACAGTGACCATTGTTTGCTTCAATATTAGTAGTGTTTGGAAAGATTAGAAGCATGGCTTAAATTGTTTTTCTTGCGCAATCCCGGCTCATGACCCGCTACCGGTATACGGGTACCCGTAAAACTGGATTAAGTGCTGGGGGGCAATTCTGATGCATTCGCCGTTAAACTCGAATTTAGAGATTTCATACAATCGTTCATCTCTTACTCGACTTCAATACAAGCTGTATAATAACCTCACAACCTAGCATTACAAAAATACTTCATTTTTTACCAAAATTCTTAATAAGCTTTGTTGAACGGATCAAAGAGAGCCAAAATTAAAAAAAAAAACATCTTTCATGTTTCTAATTCGCATTTGTAATTTAGAAATCTTAATAATCTGTAATCAAAAAATTCGTGTACGACGACAAAGGCCGAAACAATAAGACGACTTTGACTTTAATAAAGAATGATTAAAATTCTACCTAACGAGGAATAAGTTTCCTTTTTTTTAATTAGCCTATAAACTGTCCCACTCTGCAGGGCTAAGGCCTCCATCATAGAAATCAAGTTATCGCTATTACGATGGGATTAGGCTTAATCACCACGCTTGCCAAATGCGGATTGGTGATCACAAATCCGAGCTATGTCCGAAAAATTCGAAACATACTTTTCGCTCGACCCGGGAATGAACCCAGGGCAATGACGACCCGATTGGAACAGTGGTAGTGAACGCTGCCTCTGATACAAGGGTTGCGCGTTCGATCCCCGTACAGTACAAACATTTGTGTGCATGAACATGTTTGTTGTATAGGTCTGGGTGTTTGCTATGTATTATAAGTATGTATTCACAA
Source organism: Marasmia exigua (assembly GCA_019059595.1). Lineage (NCBI taxonomy): Eukaryota > Metazoa > Arthropoda > Insecta > Lepidoptera > Crambidae > Marasmia > Marasmia exigua. The sequence continues at coordinate 3,181,892 of CM032464.1, read as the reverse complement.
AAGAAAAGTATTATATGTATACATTTGTAATCCCACTGTTGATTCTGATATTCGTAACACAGTGCTTGAGCTACCTATCTCGGAGTCAGATCAATGTATGTGATGTTGTGAAATATTTATTTATATATGAATGTCAATCGGCCATATTCCTTCTATGATAGGGAGGACTTTTCTATTACAATTGACTTTAGTGGTCCATCGAGTTAATTTTTTTATTATCTGATGACACGTATCTTCGTGGCTTTTGTAAATCCTAGATATTCCAGCTAGACGTGTGTAACTCTTTACTGAAACGACTCAGTGATCCGACTCAGCCAAATGATACACTGTTCCGAATTTCTAATGTTCATTCTGAATGAATCATTCCACTCAAATGGATCTCGAGTTCGAGTGAACCGAATGAGCTGAATGATCCGTTGAGCTGAATGATCCGAGTGAGCCGAAAGATTCGAATGAGCAGAATGATCCGATGAGCCCAATGAGTTGAAAGATCTGAGTGAGTCGAATGATCCGAACCGGCGGAATTATCCGATGAGCCGAATGCTCCGAATGAGCTGAATGATCTGAGTGAGCCGAATAATCCGGATGAGCGGAATGAATCACGGATCTATCTGAGAGTTCACTTTCGTTTCACTGTTCCGCATCTCTGCACTGATCTAGATGCAAATGTTCAAATCTTTTGAAAGATATCTTTTTGCCAGGTCAAATAATTCCAGCCATAGATCATGTCAGAGATATCGCAGCTTCGGACTGATGAATCATGCTTCGAATTTTGCAAACATTATCTAACGCAACACGAAAGAGATTGTACATAATACGCTGTGTTTGAACATTTCGTTTTACAAGTAGATAACTATTTTAACGGTTCGCATTGGCGAGGTCTGCTTTCACTGTTTTATAATTTCCGAAATCGATTGAAAGAATTGTCTAGCTTAAATTTTAATAAATTACAAAATGTTAATGATGATTTATTGATCGATTTCAATAATTAATTAATCTAATAAAATACAGATACGTGGTTGCCATTTAAGAGAGAGGTCACTGAAAGTTATTGTTTGAATGCCTGAAAGAAATACTCGGTGAGATGAGTGAAACTGATTTCCTAGGCTTACATGGGCTTGCATGAAATAAATGTTTGGTGTTATTTCATCAATCTAATATATACTTACTCACTTACTCCGTTGGCTCAGCGACCCAAATAGGGTTTAGAGCTTTCGAAACAAGAGATCGCCACTTTGGTCGATCCTGCGCTACTTCTTGCCAGTTATAGACCAGGAGCTCGCGCAGATCAGTCTCGACGACGTCCTTCCAGCAATACCTATGCCCTGGTATGCTTTTTTCACGAGACGACCCAGGGCCGACCCGTGGACCGACGCCCAGTTGGCCGACCTATGTATCGCTGGAAGGACGTCACCAATCTAATATAAATAAATATTTGACGAAACGAATGTACATTATAGGTATTTTACTTTATTTCATACAATAATAAAATATCATGGTACTCTCCACAGTTTTCACTAAGTAATTTAATGTGCCGGTCAGAATTCATGCATTCATTTTATGGAATTGAAATTTAAATGTTTGAATATTATGTGCAGCATTTATTACGAAAAATACTACATGGTTTTCATTTATTTCTGATACTTCTAGATTTAAAAATATATCGTACTACTTTCACACAAACATTACACCTGCAGTTGTATAAAGCAGTTTTGACGTTTAAAAAAATATATTACATACAAAATTTTCGTAAAAATAATGACAACTGTTTTAGTCTTTGATTTTAGTTAACAAAGATCTATGAACAAGACCCTTAGAGAAATTAGAGACTAGTGGGCCCGCCTCACTTCGGTTCGGGACTTAGTTTAAAACTAGACCAATAGATGGCGCTCAATATCGATTACATCGCGCAAGTGTTTTTCTTTTTGACCTATTTATAAGCCTACTCGTCCGTTGTTGTCTGTAGTATTTACGTCTTTATAATAGTATCAATAAATATCATAATCTGTTCCTGTGGTTCCCAGTCGGAGTAAACTCGCACAACGCGGATGCTTAACTATGATCGGCTTCCCACGTTATTGAGGGGCAGAGTTAATTAAAACTTTTTAGGGCTCCTCAAAGAGGATACCCTATTAACGACATGTCCGCCGAAATCGATCCGGGCTGTCAACTTTAGGCCGGTCGCGGAGAAAGTACTTAGATGGAGATATCAACAGAAGCACCTAGACTAACAGATTTTAAACATTTGGAGAAATGTCTCCTACGTTTGTGCAAGCTCTGGAATGAGCTCCTAGCCGCGAAAGTCTGGCTAATGACGCTATGAATGTCCTTTTTAAACGAGATTCGAAGAGAATTCTTTTCCCACGGTAGACAGCTGTATATCAAATGAACCAGAACAGGCCGACTTTTGCAATACTTTTAAGCATCAAACAACATACTATATTCGAAAAAAACGTCTAACAGAACCCAAGTTTATGCTAGACTCCGGGCTGTGTTCTCAGTGTCAGCCCGGAATCTGGAAGTTAGCGATCTTGTACCCCCGTGCCTCGGAAAGACGTTAAGGCGTTGGTCCTGCGTCCAATCCCTCACTGGTCGTGTCACGCTGGTGTCCCATCGGAATATGAGTGTAAGGGAGTAGAGAGTGCACTTGTGTTTGCACACACACTTGAGCACTATAATATATCCTGCGTAAGTGACTGATCGAAGATTGAGATTAGCCGCCTTAGCTTATGCTAGAGATATAATCAAAATATTAACTCATAATAAAAGGAACTATGCATTTGACTCGAGTACTAATGAAATAGTTAATAATAGTAGAGAAACCCGTAAAAAATTATACCAAAACTGAAATGCAGTGAATGTATACTACCTACTCCTACCCACTTGTATACCTATTCCCATTCTTTAGGTAATTCGTTCTAATTTTATCTTCCCTAATAAAAACCATCATTGACGGTAGCTTTTTCTTTATTATCCGAAATTCAAAGAGAACTCGCATCCGAAATGTCAAAAGTAAAAGTTCTTAAACTGTTGTAATAGAAAAAAATCACGGGTTCCAAAGCACCGCGACATCATAATTTGGACGCAACTGGGAATAATACGGTGAGATAAGTGAGGCAGTGTAGAGATGGACGCCTAGCATTTGAATACATATGGCTGCATCTCCACAGAAGTGTAGCTGCGCTGGAGACTAATAAAAATTGACCAATCCCATTGCCCAAAATATACATCTCATATATTTAGAGCAATGTGATTGGTCAATTTTTGTGAGTCTCTGTTCAACTCCGCGCAGCTCCACTTCTGTGGAAACACAGCCTATCACCACCTTACATAGTTCGAGATACAAGTACACACCTATTTTATTAAATGTTTGTAGGCTTTTTTTCCCAGGTGAAACCATCATGGCCGTCACCTTGCTACATGTAGGGAACAGGGATTTTTCGCGTACAAAAACAAACCCAATATTCTGTGCATTGTTATTTAATAAATAGTATAAGTGTTTTCCGAGAGGTTGTAATCCCGGAATCGTTTAAAATAGATCCGATTTAGTAGCTAAAAATTAAAACCGATTGGCGTCGCTAGTGTGCCTTACCCGTTACCTTAAACGCCCCCCCCCCCCCTACAAATATTGTACGCCCTGTGGCTAGCCACAGGGCGTAAATATTTGTAGGCTATCTCAACATAGATCACACGCAAAAATATTTACAATCAATTAACGGTTTCGGTATTAAGTATGTATTATTTTTTCAAATTACTTATTTGCTTTCTGTCCCAATTGCCTAAATTAAAGAAAGTTTAGTTATTTTTTCATTATCTTTGAATTAAGCGAGTTCCAATTAGGGTCAATGTTAATAGGTTTAAAGATACCCCACCGGTATTATTGAGCAAGTGCGTTAATTAAATACCTGTATTTATATTAGGAAGTTAATTACGGAAAATTAGTTAGTAAACCAATACGTCTGTAGGTTTGCAATAATATCAAGCATTGAGACCATCGTAAACATGTTTCAGTAAATGTTTATCAGTTTATATTTCATTAGAGCAAGCCGGTTTTTTGCTCAACTCGGCGAGTGCACTGAGATGCGGTTGAATAGAGGGGTTCTAGCCATAGAGAGATTTTTAGTTACTCGTAATAAATGAACGCGAAGATGGACCTGATGGTCACATCAGATGCATCACATACGCCTTGCCTGCTATAAGATTTGTTCCAATTACGCCGAGCAACACTGAAATAATGTTTGATCATTCAATTGTCTCTAAAGTTCAATACTAATAGAACAATATTGAGCTGTGCTACTGCAGTTCATGTTGTATTTTTTCGAGACGTTAACAGACGTATACTCGTTATTAAAATTAGTTATGTATGTAATTTTCATTAGTGCTCGTGCATTCGCAAATTGTTAATTACAGTACCTTGTAATTACTTCAGATAATAATTATTTATCTGCGTGTAATTTCAGATAATCGAACAAAAATGCGGGTGTAATTATTCGGCTGCGGCTAGCTTGTGAAAGTAAAACGATGGCCTTTTATTTTTAATTGCTTTATTATAGAAAAAAATATACACACGTCAAAGAGTATTGTAAAAAAATATAGAAAGCTAAGTTTTATCAGTATTTTTTGTTTAGTTTTTCTTTTTTTATTTCTGGTTTTACATTGGTTCATAAAGAAATGTGATTCAACGAATTTCTGTGAATTTAAGATACCTACTAATTTATTTAACGTAGGTATAAAGTCAACCAGCTTACATAAACAGCTAAAATATATAGCTAAAATGTAGCTTGTTGTAATGCATGTGGTTAAGTGATAATTAATCCGACAAACAATTTTATCTCGAATATCTACCTCTGCAATATCTATTGCATATAATTAAGGTTCTCAATAAACATTATAATAAGACAATTTAAGTAATAAGATTAATAAAATAACGAAACGTTATTAACCAAATGGCCGTGTGGTCCCCGGCAGAGTAGAATAGGCCACCCTCACTCTTACTGAGGTGTCGTAAAAGGCGACTAAGGTAAATCTGCTGGCATGATCATCAGCACCCAGAGAAGGAAAACTCTGCATTTATATCTAAACCCTCGCCAACCCGTCTGCCAAGCGTGGTGAGTATGGCAATTACCCCTCATGTGATTGAGGGAGGCCCGTGCCCCAGCAGTGGGGACTTAAATGGGCTGATGATGATGATTAACCCAAAATACAGTTTGTGGGTTAACCTGAAAGGTTTTCTTATTTGTTATTTGCTAACTGTTCCTAATTTAGGGCAATGTTATGACTGGCCTCTTTTAAATTCCTATTACACTCCTTTGCGAAACAAAAACATGTTTGTAAATTGTAATTACTACAGTTGTATGTTGTATCTGGTTACTTTTTGTTGCCAACAGTACTTACTAGTCACGCAACATCAGTTCGCAAGCGATCGGGTGTTATGAGTGCTGCCCATAAAAACCTTACATCCGTTATCCGATGAGTGCACCGAGATCAACACTTGATAATAGCCACTAGCACACAAGTGTTAAAGTGGTTTTTTGGTTGGCTTCCTCATATAGGGGTGAGTGAGGAGCGGCCCTTATAAAAGAGTTCAACGCACGTTCGCGCTTTGTTGGGATGCGTTCGTGCGAAACTATAACCTACATCTACATCCCTAAAGGGCTCTGTTTGCGTTTGTAATAAAGTTTCAATTCCTACGTAGCCTCCGATGTCACCTTGGTCTATTGAACCAATGACCGGATCCTTTCAATTCTCATTAACAATTACAACACTCTAAAAATTTATTTTGTACCTAATGGTAATTTGGATATAAGAAACAGGCTGGATCGAGTAGGAGTAGTTAACTTTCTAGAATTGAAGTCCCAGTACAGAAAAAGGCTAGGTAAAGGTTATGACGTGTCGCGCCCACACTCAAAAGACGGATGTAACAAGTTATATGCAAATAGACTTACTTATCGAGGGCAAGAGGTCCTGAGAGCCACGCTCCCCTGCACTTATCTAGGGCACAGACGAAAAGAAATCACAACAAAACACTTTTGACACTCACTGCACTAAAAACCTGATCGCTCAACTGTTCTTGCTGCCGAAGATCAGAGAGTCACACGGTACGTGTTTTAGTTACTAGCACATATACGGAAGAATACACGAGCGGTTTTCATTTTTGTGTATTGGAGGCATTGCCTCATTCGAGTACGAACGCGGCTCAAATGTCAGTCGGTGCGCCTGCGCACGCAGCCCGCCCGCGCCCAGCCGCGTGACGTCACTGCGGTATTCAAAATGGCCGCTTGGAATTCGAGAGCCTACATCGAGTACTGGCAGCATAGACGAGTTAGTCCAAAGAGTATTATAATATATGAGTTAGTCACGTCTGTTGGGTTAGTTTTTTCTAACCATTACCTACTTTAATTTACACAATTGCGTTCGCTTAAAGGTCGTTAAGAGTGTTGTATTATTAATAAATAAAAACTGTAAGTATAACTCTCTTACGCCTGCCTCTTACGCCAAAGGTCGTGGGTTCGATCCCCACCCTGGACAAACATTCGTGCGAAGAACACTTGTGTTCAGTGTCTGGGTGTAATATATGTATTTAAGTATATATTTGTGTTCCTCTGTTGTCTGATATCTGTAACACAAGTGCTTAAGCTACTTAGTACGGAATCAGGTCAACCTATGAGATGTTGTGAGAATTATTATTATTATTATATGACTGTTTTAGTATTCTGCTGAGATAACATCTAATACCTAACTTACGCATTTATTTGAAGACATGCACTTTTGCAGTGATATCATTAAAAGGTTCTGTTAAAGTAGCTATAAACTCTTCAATTTTATTATGTACTTATGATTAGGTACTCGTGTTAATTTTAATTGGTCACGTTTGCTTGATGAGCGTTGACCTTGATTGAATATCTGCTAGATGACAAAAGCCTCCAAAGTTATTCAAACACACTACATAGATTCCAATTAAAACCGGTTATAAAAACATTTTTGTACACACTGTACCAAGCCCCTTTCACTGTCACGAATGAGACAGGTAGACGTATTCATTCATATCGTCTAGGAGTGACAAGGATAGATAAAAAGGTTCTCTATAGAAAATTATTACAGCATTTAGTGAGCAGTTGCAATTCGATGTCATATCAAATGCTTGTGTTAACAATAGGTCTGCAGTCGTTGTAAAAGAAATGATCAGTGCACCAAACGACTTTGAGCTCTAAGCCTCGGTAAAAATGCTTCTAATTGTGTACAGAATAATAATTCTACTGCATTTTAATGACACACGGATAACTAAAAGGTGTCCCACAAGCCCCATATAAAAGGAAATCAGTAGTAGCTTTTGAATGAAACCAATGTAGGTATGAAAATATATTGTTCGATGTAAACATCGACCGGAGTGTTACCACCCCACAGAAAACCGGCGTGAAGCAGCACTGTGCTGTGTTTTTGAGTGAGGGTACCGGAGCTGGAGGCCCAATCCGGGAGGGGGGAGGGGGAGGGGGGGGGGGGGGCTTAAAGGTTTGCAGCGCCCTTGTGACTCTAGTGGTGTCGCGGGTGTCTATGGGCTGCGGCAATCGCTTAGCATCAGGCGATCCGTCTGCTCGTCTGCCACCTATCACATAAAAAAAACATACGTATTTCACAAAATTATTGTCATGATCAATTTAATCATTAATACTCTAATACCTTTGCTACAGTTAAATGGTTTTAGGGCAGAGTTCACCAACTTTTCAAACAACGGTAATCATGCTTTAACCATGCAAGTACCAATAGCAAGTACGGTTAAAATGTGATGACCGTTGTTTTAAAGTAGGTGAACTCAGCCCTTAGTCTTGTTTATGCAAAATTTAAACCTCAGACAAAGACAGAAGGAAAACTTAAGACCATTAGAAAATAGGTATTTTTACCCAGAAAATAATGTCTTGGGGTCGATACTCAAGTGGGGCGATTTAGAAAGACATCGTCGCCAAATTTTGTTTAGGGGTGGGTGACATTTCTATATAAATCTGTCGAATTTCCTCAGTCGATTTTCAGCTTTATGCCAAACTCTTTTGGTTCATTATTAAATGAAAGTTTGAAAAGTTTGAAGTAACCAGATGTGAGGCTTTGTACTTACTCGTATAGTACCTAGGGCACTCCCTATAGGTACTACGTATAAGCTTGAGACTAGATAAATTATCAGTCTATATTCTGTCCCACTGCAGGGCAAAGGCCTCCATCATAGAAATCAAGTCAGCGCTAATATTATGGGATTGGGCTTAATCACCACTCTTGCCAAATGCGGATTGGTGATCACGAACCCGAGCTATTTTCGAAAAATTCGAAACATAATTTTCGCTTGACCGGGAATCGAACCAAAGACCCCGACATTACGGCCCGGTTACTAAAACCACTAAACCAAAAGTGCGTTTATTTATACAATGTTAACAATGACACTAACGCAAATCGTACATTTATTTGCAATTAATGATTAATTAAATGCATTTCTTAGCTTTTTTAGTTTTTAATTATAGTAAAATTTCTACTAGACCAATAGGGCGTTTTGACTAGATAAGCGGTGTGAATAGTCTAGTTCATTTATTTATTCCCAAGGTACGTACCCTGGGACACCCTGTATCCTTTAGCCAGGTTTCTTACGCTGGCATGCTAATGTCCAGACTCGATTTGCATTCTGAAATTACTGCGAAGCCGTGCTTAGCAAGGCATTAGGAAAATGCCGGTATTTAGAGACGCGCCGTATGGAAAACATAACATCTCATTTACTCCGATATACTTTCAATAAGTAACTTTCAGTTTCTGAGGCGAAGATGAGATGATCATTATCTCATCGTGCATAGTAACTATGCAGATTAACTGTTAATCTACATACATACATTACTTAGATGTTCTCTAACCGATTACCTCTACGGCGGGCAATTGTAACGGTTAGCCACGTACGCAGGATATATTATAGTGCTCAAGTGTCTGCGCAAACACAAGTGCACTCTCTATTCCCATACCCTCATATTCCGATGGGACACCAGCGTGACACGACCGGAGAGGGATTGGGCGCAGGACAGGCTTAACGAACTTTTATAGGCACGGGGGTACAAGACCACCAACTTCCAGACTCCGAGCTGACACTAAGAATTTCTTACCGAAAATTAACCCGGGGCCTCTTGCGCGCTTTAAAGTGCGACTCAATAATCATTGCGCCACCGAGGCAGTTACGTACTTACCTATATGTTAGTCTCAGTGTCTCATCATCAACTGCCTCGGTGGAGCAGTGACTGACTAGTGAGTCTCACTTTAACGACGGCTGCGGTTGGGGTAAAGTAAGTATAGTATTAGCCTATAAACTGTCTCACTGCAGGGCAATGGCCTCCATCATAGAAATCAATTAATCGCTACTAATAATATTATAATGTCCTCCAAACCGATATTTCGGTCATGGCGGCCAATCTCAGCGATCAGCCATCGACACAGGACATATTATTGTGCACAAGTGTTTGCGCAGACACATGTGCACTCCCTATTCCCATACCATCATATTTCGATGGGACACCAGTGTGACACGACCGAAGAGGGATTAGGCACAGGACCAACGTCTTAACGTGATTTCCGAGGCACGGGGGTACAAGATCGCCAACTTCCAGACTCCGGGCTGACAATGAGAATTTCTTAACAGAAAAACTCAGGTACAAATTTTGGCCCAACCCGGGGATTGAACCCCGGACCCCAAGCGCAGCCGTCGCTTTAAAATGCGACCCACCAACCACTGCGCCACCGAGGCAGTCTATCGCTACTATGATGGGATTAAGATTAATCACCACGCTTGCCAAATGCAGATTGGTAATCTCAAACCCGAAAATAAAAATTCGGAACATACATTTGGCTCGACCCAGGAATCGAACCGGGAGACTTAAACGGCCATGTTCTTAAACCACTAGACCAAGAGGGCATTTGAGATACAGGACAGAAAATAATAGTCACAGTAGGTCAACTCTAGCTGATTTAATATATAAAATTTCGCTGACTTACGCGCTAGGCAGTATATTGTACCGTATCTATTCCACACACGTTCTGTATCTGTCTATTTTGTGTCCCGGATAGATTATTACCTGTATTGTATTAGATACCTGAGCTTTTTTACTAAGGGTTCCTCAGTGTCAGCTGGGAGTCCGAAAGAGAGCAATATTGTACCCCTTTCAAAGCACGCAAGGGACCTATACAATAAGTTTGCTGTGGGACGAATATTAACTAAAGTAAAATACCAACATATCTACCAATAGATATCGAAATTCTTCTAACTGTCATAATATTATCCTCCAACCGATTTCGGCAAGGCCAATCTCAACGATCAGCCACTTACGCAGGATATATTATAGTGTTCATATGTGCGCAAACACAAGTGCACTCTCTATTTCCTTGCCCTCATAACCCGATGGGATACCAGTGTGACATGACCGGAGAGAAATTGGACGCAGGACCAACGGCTTAACGTGCTTTCCGAGGCATGGGGGTACAAAACCGCCGACTTCCAGACTCCGGGCTGACACTGAGAATTTCTTAACAGAAAATCTCAGGCACAATTATTGGCCAACCCTGGGATCGAATCCGGGGCCTCAAACGCAGCCGTCGCTTTATAATGCGACGCGCTACCCACTGCGCCAACGAGGGAGTCATATGATCTGTGCTTCTTAGAAATATTATAAAAATCTCTTATTAACATTGTTTTGATTTAAAACGGGAAGTGACTGTCCAGAAAATACTTTCACATTGTCATAGAATGAGCTATCCAAACTCTACAACTCCATACACCGCGTCTTCAAGTTTCTATTTATAGAGTTAGTAAATAATCGCAACGAAAGCTAGTAATTAGAAAGACGCAATGACTATTGCACATGTTTGTTGCATGGATGGCATTGTGGACACTTTCATTCATAGGAGAAACTTGTAGGCTTTGAAGATACATACGAGTGGCTATGTGTCGGTCAGTAGGTATAATTTTCAGGGTATTAAACGTCACTTTGCGAGGTTTCACCTACATTTACACATCGTCGCATATACTGAAATACAGCGCAATTCGAAAAATGGCTATGCGAAGTTTTATATCTCTGTGGATTCCAATGAGGTTTTAAACTTTATATGACCATTTTTCGACTTGCGCTTTATTATTGTTTAAGCGACGATATGGAGGTCGTTCACGTTAAACCAATGATTCAATAAAATGCTATAGAGGCTATTGATTTTTAAATTTATTTCAAATTCATTTCTAATTCTTTGGATAGTTTTTATTCCAAAATAATCATTAATAAGAAAACATCTGGCTGGGGTAACGTTACGCCAGCCAGAACTGTTTTTACGAAATAACTTTAAAACTATAGGTATTTCAAATTTTTTAATTCGCATTTCATTTATTTCAAATTCTTATCTAGCTTGTGATATTTTGAGAACATGGCGGATATCACCCGAAAACCATACAAAAAAACTATGTTTTAGTGATATATGTCGTATGAAAATAAATGTCACGTGCCCGAGAATTGGGCTCCTGGAGCCCAATTCTCGTGCTTGTGATATTTTGAAAATCACGAGCACGAGAATTGTGCTCGGAGCCCAATTGTGTGTGTGGTTGCTGTCTCACTTTTGCAGGATAATTTGACCATCGGGATCATTGTTATACGTACAAAATATCTCAACAATAGTCAGTATCACAGTATTAGAATATATCCGAAACATGCAGGTTTCCTTACAGCACCTATTTCTCTAGCCGCCAAGATTGAGGAACAAACATAGATTTCAAAAATCTTAAGATGCGTGTTCGGATTCGAACCTGCGACCTCCAGTCTGGAAGGCAGACGTTCTTTTCCACTGGGCTACCATCGTACCCTTTAGATTTCTTATCAATTGAGCTACCAACTCGCTCCTTTTGCGTCCAATTGCAATGTCAAAGTAACTGCAGTATAAAGTCGTTCAAACTTATTTCTCCATGAAAGGAGGACGAATGGGTGGACAGATACACCATGGTTGCATTTTGTCAGCCCCGCTGCTTTCCAGCCAGTGCAATCACGCCGAATTACACGCATCGTGGAGAAGTCACAATCCACTTTCTACACAATATGCCATTAAAGTGAAAAAGAAAATAGCTCTACTCGTGCCGATGGAGACACAAGTCATAACTGTGACGTCATACGATGGTATTGAACTTATATATAGAATAAGGAAAGAGTAAATATGGGCGTCGTTATGATTTTTAGCACCTACCTAACCCATATAAATAAATATTTCACAACATCACATACATTGATCTGACTCTGAGATAGGTAGCTCAAGCACCTGTGTTACGGATATCAGAATCAACAGTGGGATTACAATTATATACATATAATACTTTTAATTGTAAATACATACTTATAATACTTAGATAACACCCAGACCAATACAAACAGATATGTTCAAGCACACAAATGTTTGCACTGTGCGGGGATCGAACCCGCAACCCTTGCACCAGAGGCAGCGTTCACTACCACTGTTCCAAATGGGTCGTCAAAACGTTATACGAGTACACCATGTTTTTAATTACCATGGGAGAGCCACGCTGCGGCATGAATGGGCCGGCTCAACCGGATTGATACCACGGCCCCACAGAAAACCGGCGTGAAGCAGCACTGTGCTGTGTTTCGCTGCGTGAGTCGAAACCGGAGACCCGATCCGGGGGAAAGAGGGTTTAAAGGTTGGCAGTGCACTTGTGACTCCACTGGTGTCGCGGGTGTCTATGGGCGGCGGCAATCGCTTACCATCACGCGATCCGTCTGCTCGTCTGCCACCTATCACATAAAAGAAACATTCGGGAACATACGAGATTTTGCCGTAAAAGCACACCTACTGTTCGAAGTTGTAAAGTCAATTCACCATTTTGTAAAATAAAAGGTGCCCAAATAGAACCAATTTGTCACCTACACGATTATCCAGCTTTTGCGTTTGCAATTAGTCAGGCCGATTAATGAATGGGGGGTAAATTTTAAATGGGCGACATTACTAGGCAATACAGCATGGGGACCTTAACGAACTAATCTTCGTGGAAGCCCGACATCCACAGTAGATAGGGTGACCAAATCATATAAAAAACATATTAAGTGAATTAATAAATAATTTCATACAACATTTTATACATTGACCTGATTCCGTACTAAGTAGCTTAAGCACTTGTGTTACGGATATCAGACAACAAATATATAATTAAACACATAAAGCACAAGTTTTTATCACACGAATCATATTTACGAGTACATGAAAGCGAATTTAGGGGTTGCAGTAAAAGTTTATATATTGAAATTAATTTAGAAATTTAGATTACGATATATATATATCAATAGGAATGCACCGCCCTCCCTTATTTTATCTAATATTCTTTGCCTGAAGGTTGTCCGATAGATATCGCTCCCAGCGATAAGACCACCTGAATTTACCAATTGACATTGAGTCTTGAAAAAGATATATTTTTATTATTTAATAAATTTATATTTTAAAAGAGAAAACATGTAAAATCAAGAATTTATTGATTAATTATATATCTAAGCTATGTTAAACGATTACCTACAACGAGCAAACTATCCATTTTATGTGGTTATGATCAAGATATTCATGTCTAAGCACTTTGAGAAAATTTAGAAATTATAAATTCAGTGCTCCGTTTCTTTATTTCGGAAAGTGATATGGGTATTATATTTCAATAATATCCCCCAACCGATTACGGCTACGGCGGCCAATCTCAACGATCAGCCACGTACGCAGAATATATTATAGTGCTTAAGTGTGTGCGCAAACGCAAGTGCACTCTCTAATCCTTTACCCTCATATTCCGATGGGACACCAGGGTGACACGAACGGAGAGAGATTGGGCTCTGGACCAACGGCATTTGCTTTCTGAGGCACGGGGGTACAAGACCGCCTACTTCCGGACTCCAGGCTGACACTAAGAATATCTTTTCGCAAACTTAGGTATACATTTTTGGCCCGAGCCGGGGATTGAACCCGGGACCTCTTGCGCCGCCGTCGCTTTAAAGTGCGACGCGCTACCCACTGCGCCAACGAGGCAGTCAATTGATGATCTGTGCGTCTTACAAATATTATAAAATCTCTTATTAACATTGTTTTGATTTAAAACGGGAAGTGACTGTCCAGGAAATACTTTCACATTGTCATAGAATGAGCTATCCAAACTCTACAACTCCATACACCGCGTCTTCAAGTTTCTATTTATAGAGTTAGTAAATAATCGCAACGAAAGCTAGTAATTAGAAAGACGCAATGACTATTGCACATGTTTGTTGCATGGATGGCATTGTGGACACTTTCATTCATAGGAGAAACTTGTAGGCTTTGAAGATACATACGAGTGGCTATGTGTCGGTCAGTAGGTATAATTTTCAGGGTATTAAACGTCACTTTGCGAGGTTTCACCTACATTTACACATCGTCGCATATACTGAAATACAGCGCAATTCGAAAAATGGCTATGCGAAGTTTTATATCTCTGTGGATTCCAATGAGGTTTTAAACTTTATATGACCATTTTTCGACTTGCGCTTTATTATTGTTTAAGCGACGATATGGAGGTCGTTCACGTTAAACCAATGATTCAATAAAATGCTATAGAGGCTATTGATTTTTAAATTTATTTCAAATTCATTTCTAATTCTTTGGATAGTTTTTATTCCAAAATAATCATTAATAAGAAAACATCTGGCTGGGGTAACGTTACGCCAGCCAGAACTGTTTTTACGAAATAACTTTAAAACTATAGGTATTTCAAATTTTTTAATTCGCATTTCATTTATTTCAAATTCTTATCTAGCTTGTGATATTTTGAGAACATGGCGGATATCACCCGAAAACCATACAAAAAAACTATGTTTTAGTGATATATGTCGTATGAAAATAAATGTCACGTGCCCGAGAATTGGGCTCCTGGAGCCCAATTCTCGTGCTTGTGATATTTTGAAAATCACGAGCACGAGAATTGTGCTCGGAGCCCAATTGTGTGTGTGGTTGCTGTCTCACTTTTGCAGGATAATTTGACCATCGGGATCATTGTTATACGTACAAAATATCTCAACAATAGTCAGTATCACAGTATTAGAATATATCCGAAACATGCAGGTTTCCTTACAGCACCTATTTCTCTAGCCGCCAAGATTGAGGAACAAACATAGATTTCAAAAATCTTAAGATGCGTGTTCGGATTCGAACCTGCGACCTCCAGTCTGGAAGGCAGACGTTCTTTTCCACTGGGCTACCATCGTACCCTTTAGATTTCTTATCAATTGAGCTACCAACTCGCTCCTTTTGCGTCCAATTGCAATGTCAAAGTAACTGCAGTATAAAGTCGTTCAAACTTATTTCTCCATGAAAGGAGGACGAATGGGTGGACAGATACACCATGGTTGCATTTTGTCAGCCCCGCTGCTTTCCAGCCAGTGCAATCACGCCGAATTACACGCATCGTGGAGAAGTCACAATCCACTTTCTACACAATATGCCATTAAAGTGAAAAAGAAAATAGCTCTACTCGTGCCGATGGAGACACAAGTCATAACTGTGACGTCATACGATGGTATTGAACTTATATATAGAATAAGGAAAGAGTAAATATGGGCGTCGTTATGATTTTTAGCACCTACCTAACCCATATAAATAAATATTTCACAACATCACATACATTGATCTGACTCTGAGATAGGTAGCTCAAGCACCTGTGTTACGGATATCAGAATCAACAGTGGGATTACAATTATATACATATAATACTTTTAATTGTAAATACATACTTATAATACTTAGATAACACCCAGACCAATACAAACAGATATGTTCAAGCACACAAATGTTTGCACTGTGCGGGGATCGAACCCGCAACCCTTGCACCAGAGGCAGCGTTCACTACCACTGTTCCAAATGGGTCGTCAAAACGTTATACGAGTACACCATGTTTTTAATTACCATGGGAGAGCCACGCTGCGGCATGAATGGGCCGGCTCAACCGGATTGATACCACGGCCCCACAGAAAACCGGCGTGAAGCAGCACTGTGCTGTGTTTCGCTGCGTGAGTCGAAACCGGAGACCCGATCCGGGGGAAAGAGGGTTTAAAGGTTGGCAGTGCACTTGTGACTCCACTGGTGTCGCGGGTGTCTATGGGCGGCGGCAATCGCTTACCATCACGCGATCCGTCTGCTCGTCTGCCACCTATCACATAAAAGAAACATTCGGGAACATACGAGATTTTGCCGTAAAAGCACACCTACTGTTCGAAGTTGTAAAGTCAATTCACCATTTTGTAAAATAAAAGGTGCCCAAATAGAACCAATTTGTCACCTACACGATTATCCAGCTTTTGCGTTTGCAATTAGTCAGGCCGATTAATGAATGGGGGGTAAATTTTAAATGGGCGACATTACTAGGCAATACAGCATGGGGACCTTAACGAACTAATCTTCGTGGAAGCCCGACATCCACAGTAGATAGGGTGACCAAATCATATAAAAAACATATTAAGTGAATTAATAAATAATTTCATACAACATTTTATACATTGACCTGATTCCGTACTAAGTAGCTTAAGCACTTGTGTTACGGATATCAGACAACAAATATATAATTAAACACATAAAGCACAAGTTTTTATCACACGAATCATATTTACGAGTACATGAAAGCGAATTTAGGGGTTGCAGTAAAAGTTTATATATTGAAATTAATTTAGAAATTTAGATTACGATATATATATCAATAGGAATGCACCGCCCTCCCTTATTTTATCTAATATTCTTTGCCTGAAGGTTGTCCGATAGATATCGCTCCCAGCGATAAGACCACCTGAATTTACCAATTGACATTGAGTCTTGAAAAAGATATATTTTTTTTATTTAATAAATTTATATTTTAAAAGAGAAAACATGTAAAATCAAGAATTTATTGATTAATTATATATCTAAGCTATGTTAAACGATTACCTACAACGAGCAAACTATCCATTTTATGTGGTTATGATCAAGATATTCATGTCTAAGCACTTTGAGAAAATTTAGAAATTATAAATTCAGTGCTCCGTTTCTTTATTTCGGAAAGTGATATGGGTATTATATTTCAATAATATCCCCCAACCGATTACGGCTACGGCGGCCAATCTCAACGATCAGCCACGTACGCAGAATATATTATAGTGCTTAAGTGTGTGCGCAAACGCAAGTGCACTCTCTAATCCTTTACCCTCATATTCCGATGGGACACCAGGGTGACACGAACGGAGAGAGATTGGGCTCTGGACCAACGGCATTTGCTTTCTGAGGCACGGGGGTACAAGACCGCCTACTTCCGGACTCCAGGCTGACACTAAGAATATCTTTTCGCAAACTTAGGTATACATTTTTGGCCCGAGCCGGGGATTGAACCCGGGACCTCTTGCGCCGCCGTCGCTTTATAGTGCGACCCACTAACCACTACGACACCCAGGCAGTCATATAATCATATAGTGTAATATCTAAAGCTTAATCCCGTTTTCAATATGGAGTACGCTTTGACATTGATCCAGGATTTGGCAAGTCCGGAGATTTTATTAATACGAAGCGATTGACTCCGTATCAAGGGAAAAACACACCCAATGTGCACAAATCGCGGTCACCCTGACAGTGGCATAATCGGCTTACTTAATTGAACTGACGTTCAATGTTTAAATTAAACTTTCATTGAGAGCGAATTTGCGGAAAAACTAAATAAGCGACCTTTTCAGAGGAAAACCCACCATAGAATGTCATTAGGTATACATTTGTGACTGTGCACATTTCAAGGTCAATCATTCTACTAGCTACTCTAGAAATGTACGGACGAATACCTTGAGGTCACTTGACTTATTCATCATTATCTTAGCGTTTTGTCCCGGTTGCGTCCCAAGCTGTCGCTTCGGAGCCCGGGGTCCGCTTTCCTACTTCTACTCCTCCACTTCGCGCGGTCTTGTGCATCCATAGTGGTCAGTTTATTAGCACGCATGTCATCCCTAACGATGTCAAGCCACACCTTTTTAGGTCTACCCCTTCTGCCGGGACCCGGCGGTGGTGCCATGGCCAGACATTTGTTTCCCACGTAGCTGTCCGGTTTCCGCAGGACATGACCGTACCAACGCAGGCGACTCTCCAGTAGTTTGTCTGCTATGTCGCGGACATGAAGGCTCCCACGTATGCATGAGTTTCTCACGCGGTCTTTTCGCGTAACTCCACACATCCACCACTCTCACTTTACTTATTATAATCTATAATTTGAAGCAGTGGATAAGAGCGATAAGATCGTGGGAGAGACACGCTTCGGTATGAATGGGCCGGCTCGACCGGAGTGACGGCCTAGAGTGATACTACGGCCTCACAGAAAACCGGCATGAAGCAGCACTGTACTGTGTTTCGCTGTGTGAGTGAGGGTACCGGAAGCCCTAAAGCCGGAAGGATTCGGGGGAAAAGGGGGCTAAAAGGTTGACAGCGCACTTGTGACTCCACTAGTGTCGCGGGTGTCTATGGGCGGCGACAATTGCTTACCATCAGGTGATCCGTCTGCTCGTTTCCCACCTATCACATAAAAAAGAGAACGTACGCCTAATCGGGAGGTCATAGGGTCGAGTCCGTGCACGCACCTCTCTAATCTATGTGCATTACCACCACAATATCGGCGGTGATGGAAACAACACCGATTTTTTTTTCGTTCACATCCCGAAAACCTCATAATAGTTATCGTGAATAATGTCCATTTAGCAAAAATATCAGCTGTTCCATATATTAATTATTGCCGGATGGATATTCTATTCTGTATGGAAGACCAGTTTTTTTCGCTTGTTTTGTTGATCTATCTATGATTCAGCACCGGTTTCCCCGTCGGTTGCGAAGGTCAGACAGCAGTCGCTTCATTGTGATTACCAGGTTCCACAAACCCTGAATGATCTAAGCGTCCAAAGCGACAGTTTGACGCTATCGGGAATTATACGCCGTGGGAGAGCCACGCTTCGGGATGAATGGGCCGGCTCGACCGGAGTGACGGCCTGAAAACCGGCGTGATGCAGCACTTTGCTGAGTTTCGTTGCGTGAGTGAAGGTACCGGAGGCCCAATCCGGGGGGGAGGCGGATTTTAAAGCTTGGCAGCGCACTTTTGACTCCACTGGTGTCCATCAGGTGATCTGCCTGCTCTTCTGCCACCTATGTAAAAAAAAATACGCTAAGACGAGGAGGAGGACTCGCTGCTTTATCATCTCATCACTGTATTTTAGATTTTCGCCTTGTATTTTAACTACAATAATTAAGACTGGGATTAAACGAATTTTATTATGTGATACAACATTATGTATGTACTCGTACGTTTCGGCAACGTTACAGCAGCTGTGATCACAAGCCGACCACGCAAGAGTCCTTAATGAAAGAAGAAGATATTAACTAATTATAACCTCATCACTAAACCCATTTATTCCACTCTGTGTACGTTGACTGTATTATATGTATGAAGCTATGGTCGTGATTTCATACCTGCGGCACGGCAGGTGTAAATCTACGCACAACATAAACTCACGGCCTTATTGACGCCGAACAGGAGCCGCGCAATTAAACCACCAACTTAAAGGTACGATAGGGTGACAAGGTCCCCCGCACTTTACGGCTTACTCCGCCTCAAAATGTAATCACAGTTAGAATTTTTCGGTGTCCCTGGGGAAACCCTATCAGCGTTACCTTGTCACATGTGGGGAATAAATTTGTAAGTGGGATGTGATGATCATCGTGGGATGGTTGAATATCCCACAGATAGCCTAGCGTTTCCATTATTCTCAGGGTTACCAATGGGGAACCCATGACTCCTCCTCCATTGGGTTTAGTCGGTATGCTTCTGGTCGGCTTCTCGTGAGAATAATATAATAAAGTAATAAGATCATATATATCATATATATCAATAAGAGAATAAGATAATAAAGTAAGAGAATAAAAGAATAAGATCCCGACAAAACCCTCCTGCTCCCCAGCAGGAAGGCGGTGACATCGGCCCATTGCGCTCCGGGCCATAAAAATAGTTATTCCTACTCCCAAATTTTTTAAATTTAAACATTGATAACGTCAATATAAAAGCTACTTAATAAATGTAACAATAAAAGAATTACTACGCTTGACAAATTAAATAACTTCACAGTTTTACTCACTGTGACATTAATTTGATTGAGGATCATACAAATACTGGCCAAATAGGTACCATTGATCTAAGTAATACCATATATTCGGGGTTAAAAATGTGGTTGCGTGGGTCAAGTCTATCCTGAACCCTGAATTCCTATTATTGATGGATCGAGGACATAAAAACACCTAAGGGAGTAGGACAATACTCAGGTTGTGATCCATGGGCTATCGCTTAACCATAATACCACACCACATCTAAAGGAAAGGGAGGGTCATGTCTAATGTTGTGTTTGTCTAAAAATACTTATTCACTCTTAGTTTAAGATGTCCAGATTCTGATGATCAGGGAACACAGACCTCGGTAATGAGTTCCATTCCTAATTATACTGGTTGAAGCTGAATAAAGTGTGTAGCAGTTTATTTATTTATTCACACAATTCAAATTACAACCATTACAGAAGTATGATATTATAAAAATAAACAGTTTTGATCTAGATTGCAATTCAAAAATATGTGTAAACAGAAAAGTTAAACGTGTTAAGCAATAATAATAATAATTCTCACAACATCTCATACGTTGACCTGATTCCGTACTAAGTAGCTTAAGCACTTGTGTTACAGATATCAGACAACAGAGGAACACAAATATATACTCAAATACATATATTACACCCAGACACCGAACAAACGTTTATCGCACGAATGTTTGTCCAGGGTGGGGATCGAACCCACGACCTTTGGCGTAAGAGGCAGGGTCATTACCAATTGCGCAATCCGGTCAGTCCAGCCATAGGAATAAAAAAATAAGTATGAGCTAATACGATACAAGAAAGCAGTCAGATTCAGCTCGGATGCTGAACTGTTGCAACACTGCGGCCCAGTTCGGCCGGTGTGGGGTCAGTGGGTAGAGGATGTCTTTTAATATTTTTTTGTAATAGTTAAGTTTCGGGGTGAAAATATCAAGTTCAGGGTAGTTAATTGCCATTTCATTGTACTGACGAGCCATTCTTACCAGGGGGCTGTAAAATGAGGTGTTGTTTTTAAAAATTCGTAAAGCAATAAGATTAGTTTTATTCGACCTACGCGCACTATGTTTAGTATTAAATAAAATTTCGGAAAGTAAGTTAGGGGTGTCTATGATTGAGTGGATTAATTTGTAAAATAAATGAAATCAAAGTATTTTCGACGTTTTTCCAGTTTAGTTACTATCAAATAGTTAGTGTGTTAGTTAATATCAAATAGTGGCAGCTGGTCCCGTGGTCACCCTAACGTAGATCTTGGCAACGTCGCAAATGAATGCTGGTGTAAGGAACGCGTTACAATTTCTCCAGACGTAACATATAAGAATTCCACGTTGATATGTTTTCGTATGTTGGAATATTCTCGTCAGGCGCAAGGCATTCTCTTTGTTCCCGGAATCACATACAATATGTACGCAGGGGGATCCCAGGCGTTGGATAATGCGCACGGGATTGCCCGCTTCAAGGAAAACACCGCATGCAATATTCTATTCGCTTTAGTGATTTGTTATAGGCGTGTTACTCTAGGCGGTCCCTAGTGGAAAGGTTTATTCTTCGTAATAAAAGCTCTGACTTGCTTTGCTGGTTCAGCGGTTTTAGCATCTTGGCTGTTGCGTCCCTATCTCCTCTTAGCGTGTGAATCCTGGTTTTCTTTTATGTGATAGGCGGCAGACAAGCTAACAGATCGCCTGCTGGTAAGCGATTGCCGCCGTCCATAGACACCCGCGACACCTGTGGAGTCACAAGTGCGCTGCCAGCATTAAAACCCCCCTTTCCTCCAGATTGGGACTCCGGTACCCTCACGCACACAGCGAAACGCAGCACAGTGCTGCTTCACGCCGGTGTTCTCACTCCGGTCGAGCAGGACCATTCATGCCGAAGCGCGGCACTCCGACGTGTAAAGCTGCGTCCAAAGCTGTCACTCTGGAGCACAGCATACGCTTAGACTATAATTTGGGGAGTCTGGTAATTATTGGCTATTGTGGACAGAGCGAGATATCTTAATTCTAACTTTTGATGTAGAGTATCTTTTCATTGTAACGTTATCTGTCAATCAATCTCCTCTGAAGATAACTCCTACCTACCCCGGTTCTGTGCCCAGAGTACATAACAGGAGCCCAATTCTCGTGCTTGTGATATTTTGAGAACATGGCGGATATCACCCGAAAACCATACAAAAAACTATGTTTTAGTGATATATGTCGTATGAAAACAAATGTCACGAGCACGAGAATTGGGCTCCAGGGTGGCCGGAGTGACAAAATGCCACGAGACCCGAGTTGTTGTAGAGACAAGACCTTCCTACCTAAGCCCTAGGGCCTTAAGATAGATAGATATATTTTATTGCACAAAAAACACAACTTAAAAAAACTAGACATTACAGAAACTTAATTGTACAATTTCGGCGGTCTTATCACTGCTAATTTTTCACGGGCCTTAGATAGTATAGTTACGCCACACCACTCTGGTTCTGGGGCTACTAAGACAAGATCAAGGGGTAACTCAACCTGACGGTGCCTACTGTATATAGCTGCTTTTTTTTCCCAGGGGAAACCATCATGGCCGTCACCTTGCTACATGTAGGGAACAAGATGGTATGTGGGACTCAAACTATAACTAAAACCCCTGGAGTGTCCATATCCGCGCAATCGCGGTCGGAAACCCTACAGCCGGGACTAGACCGTACCGCTAATCGCGCTCGCCGCTTCACCCCTATCTGACGCAATACAGCCCTTCAACGCTGTACGACCTACCAGGACACCCAGTAATGTCGTCCCCCGCGGAGTCGTATGCTGAGCAAGCCACTCCTCAGCAGTAGATACGCTCACGTACTCCGAAAGCCCGTTTAGTCGCCTCTTACGACCGGCCGGGAAAACCTTGGCAGTATTCTTAAACGCTAGGGGCGTTTAAGGCCACAGGGCGTACTGTACCTATCTGCTGCCAGAAGCTGTACACATTTTGGTGCCATGACTGACAAGTGGAAGTAAAAATAAGATGTAATCAATAAGAAATTTGTTTTGTTGTTTCCAATTTCGTCAAACCTTCTGTAATTCCAAGAACTTGAAAACAAATACCTATAGGTAGATAAGCTAACATTTACAGAATTTGATTTACTTGAAAACTGAAAATAAATAAACACAGAAGGCCAATTAAAAGTTTTCACTGTTAAAAGGCTGCAGCGAAGTTATAAGAAATAAGAGAATCTCAGGAGGTGCCGAGAATTATATCTGTAACTGACAATTCTTCTGAGAAAATCTATTTCAAGGAACGAGGCTAACTGGCCGGGTAATGTCGCAGATATGAACTTTATCTACTTATTCAATTTCAACTTTCACAGTCTAGGGATCTTCAGTGATAAAATAGTTATATTCCACCTTATTATAAATCGCAATCTAAAGTTAATACCGTACTAAAGCTCTCGTACATCCAGTTCTAACACGCAATATTAAAACGGGCTGGCACTAGCTTTGCACCGGTACTATCCTTAGTTTGCGATTTGTAATAAGGGGGTGTAGTCAGTATCTATAACAGCATTAAAAGATGGCGAAAGAGGACTCAATATTTTTCCGAAACCGTTCCGAATTGGAAACATACTAATTAAATTAGGTTACAAAATCTTTATTTTATCTAAAAAAAAATTATGCTAGAGGTGGACAAACGAGCAAGCGAGTCACCTGATAGAAAGTAATCAACGCCGCCCATGAACATCCGCGAAATCAGAGAGATCGCTAATGTGTTGCCGGCCTTTTTAAAAAAGAGTACGCTCTTCTCTTGAAGGTCCCTTTATAAGTCGTAGCCGTCCGGAAATACTCTTGCAGCCAAAGCGTTCCACAGAACTGAGGTACGTAATAGAAAGTAACGCGAGAAATGCACAGAATTAGACCGCCATCCAATTTAAAGTATATTTTTTAAGGGAGTGAATAAAAAGTTTAATTATTTTCAATTTGAGAAATAAAAGGGTTAAATACTTACAAAACCCTTTGCTCTACAAAAAGGAATCGTACTTAGATATGTAGGTAAGTACTAGGTAAAAATAAAAAATAAAAATAGCATACATACAGTCAAACATAGAACCTCCTCCTTTTTTGAAGTATGCTTATAAAGATATTAAAAGGCAACGATGATCAATTAGAAGTTGGTAATTCACTTTTCTGGACTATTGTTTGGCCAACCTTTCACGAAAAATTAAATCGGCAGAGAACCAGGCATCCGTGGTATCGTGTTAAAGCAATAAGTAGGGCGGTAAAATGTTACCAATTTTTGCTCTAGAGTCTTGTAAATAAAATTTTGATTCGAATGAACCTAAATAGGTAATAGGTGTAAAGAACTAAGAAGACAGCAAGTGTTTGCTACTCCGTTTCATCATCGCAGTTTCCTTGCTCGTCACTATCGCGCCAAGTCTTACTACATATAAATAAATGACGTACCTGGCACATGTTCGTCATTGAAGGTCACTCGCACAGCGTGAGGGCGGGCCACGCGCGGCGAGAAGGCAGCAGAGTAGCGGTGTCCTCCCAGAGGACGCACGGAACTCGCCACCAACGCGCCGTTGCCCCCTGACACCTCTAACTCGAGGTGGCCGGGGCCCGCTGCGCTGCAGTCAACTGGGGAGAAAATATGACGTTATACACGGCGGCGTCATATACAGCGGTGTCCTACAAAGGGACACGAGGAACTCGCCAGTAATGCATCTTTGCCCTCTGATACCTCTGACTCCTGGTGGATGGCGTCTGCAGCGCTTCAGTTCATTGGGAAGGAATTATAACGTCACACAACAACAGAAACGCAAGTGGACCGTTGTTTTTTTATAATATAGGGGGAGGACGAGCAGACGTATCAACTGATGGTAAGCGTTGTTGAAAGACAACGGAATGTTTTATTATATTTATTTGGACAACCAACATGGCACACACTACAAATATCTGTGTCCTCCTAGCATTGCACCATTGCATCTTGATACTTCTAACTACAGGTGAACGGAATATGCAGCGCTATAGTCCGCTGGGAAGGAATTATAGCGTCACACAACTAAAAAAAAGGGAATGGACCCGCAAGACGGCGGAGTATATTGGTGTCCTCCGAGGGCTCGCACGGATCTCGCCATCAATGCGGGCTTTGGCTTAAAGAGCCTGTTGCGCTAAAGTTCACTGCGAGAGGAATTATGACGTTTTATACCTATGTCATGCGAATGGGCGTTTTAGTGGACAAGGGGAGACTACAGTAGGCGATGACGTGGATAGTGGTTATAAAAGATACCCCGCTCTTTCTCGTATACCTAACCTAGAAACCTTGTCTCCGGGAAGTCTTTAAGGTAAAGGTACTGGCAAGATTTCTAAAGCTACTTGATTTGAAACTTCAGCGGCTGCAAAAATGGCACTAGATGCTTTGTGGGAACCGTTTCGAAAGAAGAAAATATCTGGCTTTTCTTAAAGCGTTTTGTTTGCGATTGATCATTTTGATAAAAGTATATTTATTGACTCCCTCAGTGGCGTAGCGGTTAGTGGGTCGCACTGTAAAGCGACGGCTGCGCAAGAGGTCCCGGGTTCGATCCCCGGGTCGGTCGGGCCAAAAATGTATACCTACCTAGGTACCTAAGTTTTCGGCAAGAACTTCTTAGTCGGAGTCTGGAAGTTGGCAGTCTTGTACCCCCGTGTCTCGGAAAGCACGTTAAGTCCTTCGCCCGATCCCTCTCCGGTCGTGTCACGCTGGTGTCCCATCGGATCGGATGCGCACATGAGCACTATAATATATCCTACGTTGTTGATCGTTGAGATTGGCCGCCGTAGCCGCAATCGGTTGGAGGATATTATTTTTATTGCTTTGATTCGTACTTGGATTCGGATTTGATGTCTCGTATGATAACAACGGCTGCCAGTTGAGCGTCTTTAACTCTTCTTTATATTGATATATTCATTTATCCTTTTGATACTCACAAAAATTTCCCTTTATGTATGTGACATGGGCGTACCTACTCAGCCAGTTAGCGGCTGTTTTTTTAAAGGCTTTCATTTCCGGGGGAGAATTAGGTTAGAGTGGAACTGAACTGTAACCCCCTGTATAAACATGTAATAAATAAATTCAGGCAACATTTCATAAAACGCTGCATACAAATTACTCTATTATTAAGTTTGTATTGTTAATTTCCATGCGTATTTGCCACAATTTGGTAACTTATTTCCATTCATTATGAAACATTCTGTTCATATGAAATTCGATACAAAATTCTTGAAATGACGCAGATTATTCTGTTTCCTGAAAATGTATGTTAACCGAAAACTACGAAACAATTTTCACAATATAAATAAATGATGCCTAAAGTTCTGAGTAGGAGTGGTTTTATGCAGCACGCACACTCGTATATTGTTGCAATTAGTTCATACAATAAGTTCAGATAAACTCCAGGGCCCCGTATATTTGGATTTGGCTCAGTAAATTAGGCACGTAAGGAACTATGGTAGTTTCAAATTATATTTTAGAGTTTGTGCCCGCAGCTTACGAAGTTTCAAAATCCTTTTTATATATGTCTCAACAGAAACGTTATTGGCATATTATTAAACTCCGGTAAGTCACACCCATACTTGAAATTGAACTATGAATGACGTCAAATTTGAGTTCCGGTTGTCATTCTGTTACTTTTTTCCAAATCACGATAAGTGCCCAGAAAGTCTATAAAATAACAGTCAAAATAAATTATTTATTTAAAAGCCCGGCACGTCCATTGTATATCAATCTCAAGCACGTCTACCAATGAGAGCAAAGATTGGCGTCCAAGATGGCTGCTAGTTCGAAGATGGAATTAGTCAAATTATAGGTAAGTCCAAGCAGCTAGTTTTCAAAACTAGTCAAGTCCACAGCAGTATTTTTCAAATTCCGATATATTCGTTACTGTAGGTATATCAAACAACGATATGTCAACAATTCAACCTGGATTTGAAAGCATTAACGCTTTAAAACCATGTTGAAATGTTAGTATTAATTAAACTTTATTTTATATATATTCTTATACACATAAACTCTTATATAAATCCCCATTTCTAGGAATTACAAAAAAAAAATGTATATTAATAGCCAAATACACATTCCTCTAATTTCCCATTTTTTGGTTATTGTGGACATACCAGGGGTTTGATATTAGTTTACACATTACACTTACCTACCTACTTTGCTTAGACAGACAAACATACTCACGCGGAAGTATATATTATGTTCTGTTTGTTAATTAGATTTATGCTCCAAAGATCTAATTAACCGTCTTATGTCTGAGAAACAAATGCTATTATTGCACTCGACCTGGAGACCTATTTTTGATTTACTCGTAACTTAACATCGTGACGAGCGCACGATTTCTACTGATTTTCTTTCGACATACGAAATTCCGAATTTTTGAATCATTCGTCTGTAACGAGTGACCCCACCCACTCGTTGGTCGAGTGACTTAAAACTTAAAGCAAGCGGTAGAAGCAACGTCAAAATAGTTGTCAATAGCAACAAGCATAAACAAAATATCATCAAAACTTTGATTTGAATGGATTTGACAGCAGGTGACATTCATAGTTTTTTTGTGACAAAAAAGCAAAGATTTTTATATTCAGCCAATAATGGTTTTTGCGTTCCGTTTGCAATGCGGAAATCACCGGTTTTTTATAACATTCTGCATGGAAGGGTTAGAATGTCAATTTACCTTATTAATTTGGTAACATCGAAATCGAATGATTCAAAAATAGGGAAAATCGGCTTCATGCGACTTAGAAGGCGATGTGACTTACGTCGCATGCGACGACGCTAAGTCATACGAGTGAATCAAAAATAGAGCTCCCGATGTCGTCCGTACTCGTAGTAGGTATGTAGGTAGCACACAATATATTCGTGACTACGAAGCCCTCCTGCAACTACTCCCGCCTTTCATCTCTTTTTCCGTGGTTGATTAGGTATTAGCCGTAAAGGCTCCCGTGAATACACCTTTATGAATCTAATTGGCATACAGACGCCGAATGGCTCTCATGTGGCATTACCTATGAACTCAACAGGTTGGCCCACGGTCCCCTTGTAGCTCGGCGTTACGATTACTCCTTTGGCACCTTTATTGTTATCCCTTTGTATTGGTCTGGAACAAAGATAAATAGGTTAGTCTTCCGTGGAAAATTACTGCTCTTTTTACAATGAGTTAACTAAGGATACAAAGTGCCTATGTACCATTACTTTTACATATCACTGAGTGGCGTATTCCAAATTCTTTACATTTAGGACAAATATTTTCTTTTAAAATTATGGAAGAGCAAATATTAAGAACGAACAGCGACTCTCATAGCAATGTGAGTTGCTGGCAAGTTATTATTATACTCGCTAGACTGCCTCGGTGATGGGTCGCACTTTAAAGCGACGGCTGCGTAAGAGGTCCCAGGTTCGATCCTCGGGTCGGTCCAAAAATTTGTACCTAAGTTTTCGGTAAGAAATTCTTAGTGGCGGCCCTGTTCGAATATTATACAAACATACATGATACACGCTAACATTGGTCAGGTTATCGTATAGTAAAACACCCTGATTGGTTTTCATTTCATGAGATGGGTGAAGTGTGAACATAAAATTCTCAACCCTCTGTCAATCGATATCGATGAAATATAAAATCACGATTCGGTAATGCGTTTCCATAATAAAGTGCGATACCACGAGTACCGTCTTGTAATATGACAGAGACGATGCTCCGGTGAGAGAAATATTTTTAAATTAAGTTACCTCCCAGTAAGATTCATACTGTGTTGAAAATATTTCTTACAATAAAAATTGCTCCAATAGTGTAGATACTGGTGTAAAATTTACAGCGTCGTGAAAACGTCTTCTCTCTACAACAGATTCATATTTTCAGGATAGACGAGTTATTTCATTTTGTCGTTCCCTCTACCTTCAGGCACTCCACAAATATAAAATGAGAGACTTAAATCTGTAGGTACGTAAGGTTGCAAACAACAGTCTATTATTTTTTCTAATACAGTTCATCACTACATCACGGAATCTCATACCACATTTTATTTGTATTTTAATGAACATGTTATAGGTATATAGTCTTTGACTTAATATGTTCATTATTACGTATGTAGTATCAATAAAATAACATTATCCTTCTTCAAGTTTTCTCACGGGTATAAGTTATAACAGGTTTGAAATCTTATAAGTACAGTCAGGAGCTTTAATTTGGGACCCATTACCGTTAAAAGTTGTTAGAATATTCATATTGTAATAAGATCGAAACTTTAGTGCAATAATATTGAGTGTCAAGTTAACCATGTTTCAGTTGGTCTGGTTCCTTTGTTAAAGAATGGGAAGGTCAGACGGCAGTCGCTTCATTGTAATTAGTAGACTCCCTAAATCCTGAATCATTACTGGAAACACAATAAGCTGTTTTTAATTATAAATTAGTTTTACAAAAACATCCCCTTTGCTAATAGTGATAAGGGGTCAGTAGAGATACCGTGCGCCTTCAGATTTCATAGGTTCGAATACGAACGGCTATGGATTTTTCAAATCTAGGATGTGAATATTTGGTTCGGCGATGAGTGAAAAAAAAACTTCGTGAGGAAAAAATACGTAAACATGATGCTCATGGTATGGTTCCATGATGGTATGAGTTGCGAAGGTCAGATGGCAATGGCTTCTTTTTACCTATTACTAGAACCTCTAAATCCTGCTCTAAGCGATGGATTTGGGTGCAGTTGAGAATAAAATGCTGAGATGATGATGAATTATTCTGAATGTGTAATCATTATTCAGTCTGTCTGGTTCCCATATTTCAGGGTTGCGAAGGTCTGACAGTAGACGTTTCATTGTTATTACCAGACACATAAAATACTGGATCTGCACATGGTCCAAGTGTACCCCGGGCTTCAGAGCGACAGTTTATGACGCAACTGAGAATACCACGCTGAGATGACTTGAGACACCTTTTAATTACCCCCATAATTAATTTCCCGTTTACATAAAACTTCGTTGTAGATATTAAAATTGGTTGTTCCTTTTAAAACATTTTTGGCCTGCAAATTCATAAAGAGGTCGTATTGTATGAACTCTGTAAAATGAATATTGTTGCTTGCCTTTTGAGTGTCCTGAACGTGATAATAGAAAGTGCAGTGAATTTATTCATGCGTAGCCTTTGTGCGCAAAATAGATGAGAAATATTTCATCTTTAGCTCGCATGCTTCTTCTGTGGTTATTATTCAAAGACTTGCAATCTATCTTTTATATTTTTAATTTGTTAAGACTCTACATAGGGGAATTTGTTGAACCTACATAGACGCTACATAGGGGAATTTGTTGAGCCTACATAGACGCTACATAGGGGAATTTGTTGAGCCTACATAGACGCTACATAGGGGAATTTGTTGAGCCTACATAGACGTTACATAGGGGAATTTGTTGAGCCTACATAGACGCTACATAGGGGAATTTGTTGAGCCTACATAGACGCTACATAGGGGAATTTGTTGAGCCTACATAGACGCTACATAGGGGTGTTTGCTTTATTATGCTTCAGCTACCACGCCAGCAGATGGATCACCTAAGGATAAGCGGTCGCTGCCACCCACGGACACCCGCAACACCAATGGAGTCACAAGTACCTACTTTGACAACATTTGAATTCCCCTTCCCCCGGATTGGGTCTCCCTTAGCCTCACTCACTCTGTGTTTTTTATTTATTCTTTCAGACAAAGGTCTTTTACATAATTACAAATCTATTTCGGTTTATGTAAAAAGTAATACCTACATGACAGTCGATTTATTATGTATTGGAATATGTATACCTAATGCCTCTTTCCAAGAACTACGTGACATCTCGTGAACCTTTTTACAAGAACAAAGTGACTTTTTTTCATGAGACAGGGGACAGACGAGCAGATGGATCACCTGATAGTAAGTGATCGCCGCCACCCACGTACACCCGCATCACCAATGGAGTCACAATTGCGCTGCCAATCTTTTAAAATGGATTACGCTCTTTTCTTGAAGGTTTGCAGGTCGTATGGGTCTGCAAATACCGCAGGCGACAGTTCATGAACACATGACATCTTATGAACTTCTTTACAAGAATATCTCATGACCTAACGAATATGTTGTTCATGAGATGTCACGTTGTTCTTGTAAAAATACGTAAGGGTGAAAATACAATGTTTAATAATATGCTTACCTAAAACGGGCGTGTGCTGCGTCCGTCTCAGAGCGGGCCCCCCCGGTAGGGTCGCGGGGGGGCCTATTGGATAAAAAAGACTGCTGTTGATGTTTCTCCTCAACGCTGCTGTACGAGGAGTCTCGCACCACGTAGGAGCTCTCGCGGACTTCGCGCTTGCTGACCTCCTGCTGCAAAGGATAATAACGTTCACAATAGTAGGTTTACTGGAGGGGACCATGGCCACAGGAATGGCTACAGAAGATTTTAGCGAGCATTGTAAAATCTGTGACCATGGTAATGGAACGTAATGCCATAGCATATCAACTTGTTAGGACTCAAGTATTATATTTGCTTTTTACCCGACTACCGCGAAGCAAAAAGGAGGGTTATGATTTTGACCTGTATGTATGTATGTATGGTGGATCATCTGTTAAACCAGTTATCATATTTGAACAAATGAGGTGTCGTTAGAAGCGTCATGTCTTATGGTTATAGGCGACATGGCGTCACGCTAAATTGACAACAGCGCCCTCTAGGGTACTTAGAGTAAGGAAGTAAAAAAAATGCTTGACGTTACCGTGTGGGGTATCAAATGAAAGATTTTTTTGGACATTTTAAATATGTCATTTTATTTACTATTGCTGTTTGGTGTATGGCTTGGGACTTGAGAATAAACAAAAAAATAATTGAATACAAGTTTGATCTACACTGGGCAGCAAATAAACCGAGCCACCAGCCTAATTTTCATACAAACGCACTCAGTTCAGAGGCCCACAATTATGAACATTTTACTGCTATGGAAATAATTTAAATGTGAATCGATGTCAGAAATTTCAAATTTCGCCAGAAACATGCCCATTTCCTAAAATATTAGAAAATATAGGTGGATTTCGCATCCCATAAAATCTTGTATGAAGCAAGGAACTATTTACATTTGGGAATTGCCATATTTCTAGGGTCAAATAAAATGTTTATTAAATAATTGATCATTATTGACATTGATTTACATTTAAATCATTACCATGGCAGTGAAACTTTTATATTTTGTAGGCTTTCAAACTAGGCGCGTTTGTATGAAATTTAGCTGGTGGCTCGGTTTATTTGCTGCCCAGTGTAGATGCAGAGCAGCTCCATGAAACAATGAGATACAAAAATAGTGCAGTTGTGCTGTAATTTTCGACCCCCAATAATAATAAAAAGTTGAAAATTACCAGACGGCTGCTCCTAGATCTAAGTTAGATATCCTCTGCGCTATAAAATGCAGCTTTGTAATTGGCAATAAAAAGGAGCAAAGAATTTCTTATTACTCAAGCACTGAAGCTTTCTTAAACTATTTTCCTTGCAACTAACTATACTATGTAAGTCTTGCGTGAGTTTCTGTTTACTAGCTCTGAGCTAAACTAACAGTCTGACGTTATGTATAGTCAGCTGCTTATTTCCATTATATTAAGTTTGTCTATCATGCTTGCTCATTAGTTTATATTTGCATAACATATAAGGCTACGTTGAATTGTTTGAATTATCCAAATAATAATAATTGCGACAGTAGTAGTAGTAATAACAGTATATATACTGTCCCACTGCAGGGCAAAGACCTCCATTATAGAAATCAAGTCATCGCTACTATGATGGGATTAGGCTTAATCACCACGCTTGCCTAATTCGAATTGGTTATCACAATCCCGAGCTATGTTCGAAAAATTCGAAACATACCTTTGCTAGACCCGTGAATCGAACCCAGGACCCCGAGATCACGGCCGGTACTTAATCTACTAGACCCACGAGGTGTTTATTTAGTAATTTCGACAGGATTGACAGGAATCGGAATGGCACCGGTCTTATTATAGAAAAAGACCGGTGCCTTCTGCGGTCTTAAGATCGAGCCCCCGAGAACCTTTGCACTTTTCTACGTGCATCAGCAGTAAAGGATTTCCACAATTATTCTACTGACAGTTACGGGATGCAAACCCCTTCAGAGGTCTGTTTTACTTGATCACTACAATTTGGAGTAAACGGGCATCTTTTAGGCAAACGCGTAACATCTTCCTTGTCAAAGAGTGTATCAGGTGAATTTGTGTTCAAGCGTAAAGTAGCATAATATTAACATAACAGCCAACAAAGAAGGAAAAAGTGAGGAACCTAAAATCAAAAATATTTTTAACACCATAGGTATATATATTTTTTTCATTATCATCATCATTTCAGCCAATAGACGTCCACTGCTGGACATAGGCTTCCCCCAATGTTCTCCACACAGATCGGTCCTGTGCCGCCCGCATCGAATGCCCGCAACCTTCACTAGATCGTCGGTCACATACTTATAATACATTGTATAGAAAACACTCAGATCAATACAAAGAGACATGTTCATGCGCACAAATGTTTGTACTGTGCGGGGATTTAGCACGCAACCCTTGCACCAGAGGCAGCGTTCGCTACCACAGTTCCAAACGGGTCGTCAAATAGTTCATGATCCACTCACCCGACTGGAGTAAGTATCCGAGTCCTTGTCGTCTGCCAGCCGGTCGAGGTGGCGGTTGAAGGAGTCGCGAGAGAAATCCGTGAATTTGTTTAGCTGTGTGTTCCTGCGCGTCTCCCGATCTAGCGTGCTCTGGTAGCGGTCGGGGGACTCCAGCCTGAGGCAAATTAAAGATTTTTTATAGTCTTCTTCTTCACGATGTTTTCCCTCACCGCCGAGCAGATGGTAATGGTAGAAATACGCACATAGATTTGAAAAAACCATTGGTGCATGCCCGGATTCGATCCTCGACCACCTGCGTGGAAGGCGCGTTCGTATCGATTGAACTATCATCGCTCAGATTCTTTTTAAAATAGTGACACAGTATATTGGCTTTCTTCAGCCTGATGGTAAGCAAGGGTAGAGCCCACATTGCATTTGTAACGGAAGCGATGTCAAGGCATGACCTCCGATCGGAAAAGATAAGAAAAGTTCACACTAAGGGCCGATTCTACCAAACGTATTCCGATACTAAATCTTTGGTATAGCGTTGCCATTCTATACAAATCTGACGATAGACCATAGATTTATCTACAGATAATGATTGGTCGAATCAGGCCTAAGATAAGTAGCATAATGTGCATATAGCACATGTGACGGGTAGGGCACACTAGCGAATTGATTTAAATTTAATTAATATCTTTTTGACAATTTCGAAGCCTCTCGGAAAACACTTATACTATTTATTTAATACTTATTCTTAACTTTTTGTTCGGTTTTGGCACTCGAAAAATTTGTTGATGCAATAAGTGGCCGCTTTTGGCGATACACCATTTTTCAAGTGCAAACACTGTCCAATAAGTAGTGCACATCATTAAATAAATAGTTTATGTGCTTGCCGTGAGGCTGGAGTACCGATTTTGCTAAAAATAGATCCGGCTTAGTAACTAACAATTTAGATCAATTAGCGTCGCTAGTAAGCCCTACCCGTTACCTTAATGAACTTCGCCCTGCACACCTGACCACACTGGTTTCAATTCAATATGCAGTGCATACCTTTCGGTTATTTATACCATATGTATAACAGATATTATACTGGTCCGGGGACTCAAGCCTCCGGACGAGTGCCGTATTCAGGGCGTTTGATGAATAGCTCTTTGAATTGCATGGAGAGTTATTTGAGGTGATAAATGTTGCTGCCCTTTTGGGGATGGATATACTGAGAGCGTTTTGTTTTTCACGCTGTTGCAAAGAATGGATTGATGACGAGAAACAAAAAGATAACATGAAAAAAAGGCTAGCTGTAAAATACTTTGGCGGATTTATACTGGTATTTTTGGATGAATCGTGCGTTTTATGGAAGAAATAAATAATTGACAAAAAAATTGTAGTTAAAAATGTGTAACCATACCTTTGTGCAAAGGACTAGGGACTTTTTTAAATTATACGATGTAAAGTAGATTATTTTTTAAACTATCTAAAGTAAGTTCGAAGTAGAGACTTTTTTAAAAGTACCTACGTTTCAAAGACTTTATTTGTTCTTAAATATAGTGTTTAAATAACCAAAAGTCTGAGTTGATATTTACATTTCGATGCCTAAAAATAAAAATGAAGTTTTTACTAACTCACCGATTGGCCCCCATCATTTGCCTCGTCTTCTCAACAGCGTCCCATGAATCTCTTCTACCAGCATATGACTTCCCTCCAGGATCACCAGTATCTGCCACAAAGAAAATAATGAGGAAAAGCATTTGATTACCACAAATTAATTCATACAACATCTCATACATTGATTTGATTCCGGCTAAGAAAGTAACAGAGGAATAACAAATATAGGTAATACGTAAGTAAATACAATTATGCCTACCCAGATACTGAACAATCACAACAAAATATTATTGATTGACCCTTGGTCGGGTAATAAGTAGGTAATTTAATTTATTAGAAGCTTAATAAATTGGAAACTGATTGGAGAAGCTTAATAAACCCGATTGGAACAGTGGTAGTGAACGCTAACTCTGATACAAGGGTTGCGGGTTCGATCCCCGCACAGTACAAACATTTGTGAGCATGAACACGTTTGTTTGTATTGGTCTGGGTGTTTGCTATGTATTATAAGTATGTATTTACAAAAGAAAAGTATTATATGTATATATTTGTAATCCCACTGTTGATTCTGATATCCATAACACAGGTGCTTGAGCTACCTATCTCGGAGTCAGATCAATGTATGTGATGTTGTGAAATATTTATTTATTATTTATTATTAATAAATATAAGGAAATCACGTAACCGAAAATTTAATAAAGGGGATTTCCGATCCTGGGGTCTAATTTCAAGTTACCACGTACGATCGTTCGATCGAGCCGACAGTCAATCAATTGTAGTTTAGTTTGGCAATTTGAAATACCATCGTATGGGACACTTTCGTACGGATCCGACCATAGACTCTCGTGAATGAATGATATTCGCGATGATAGTGTCGCCGAAAGACCCACATCAAATAAAACCAATTGAATTGATTTTATTTATAATTAACAATATTTTTTTTAACGAATAAAAGATATTTGACTTTTTAAATTAAAGGACTATTGTTTAATGTGTTTGAAAGAAAGATTTTAAATAATAAAAACATTAAAATGTTAAAATATTTAAAAAAATCTGACAGCTTGCTATTTTTCTACATCATAGCCCATATAGTTATCTGTGGCCATCTGTGAAACATTAGAAAAAAACTTGTAAATTATTGACATAAGTATGTACCTACGTACGATAAATAAATATGCAATCTCAATACATAACTTAAAATATTGTAAAATTGTTTGAAAGCGTATGTACATTAGTATTATGCTTATATACAAGTTCTTTAGTTATCTAAAGACTCTACTTTCTTAAGTAAAATCAAGTATAAGTTAGGTTAGTCGCATAATCCTACCTAAATAAGTTTATTTGTTATTAAATTTACTCTGCCGGGGACCACTCGGCCACGGAGTAGAATAGGCCATCCTCACTCTTACCGAGGTGTCGTAAAAGGCCAATAAGGTAAAGCTGCTGGCATGATCATCAGCACCCAGACATGGAAAACTCTGCATTTATATCAAAACCCTCGCCAACCCGTCTGCCAAGCGTGGTGAGTATGGCAATTACCCCTCATGTGATTGAGGAAGGCCCGTGCCCCAGCAGTGGGGACTTAAATGGGCTGATGATGATGACTATTCCAATTTACACTTTAGGAAAGAACAACTTTGAAACATCATTTCTATAATTTAACCATTTGTAATTAAATATTTCAGTAAACAAGACATCAAAGTTCTCCATTGGACCAAACTGTAATAGAAAGCTGAGCTAGAATGACTGTTGGAGAATGAGTTGAAAAAAGTGAACATCTCACCGGAGGTAATCAAAATAACAAAAAGTTATTTAAACTGAATCTATAATATCTGTGCTATAACTAATTTCCTTACTGAAAGAAAAAACATTAAGATAAAGATAATATAATTGTTTGAAACATGTATACAAAAGTGTAATCCTTATAAATAAATATTTCACAACATCACATACATTGGTCTGACTCCAAGATAGGTACCTCAAGCACCTGTGTTACGGATATCAGAATCAACAGTGGGATTACAAAAATATGCATATAATACTTTTCTTTAATAAATACATACTAATAATACATAGAAAACACCCAGACCAATACAAAAAGACATGTTCATGCACACAAATGTTTGTACTGTGCGGGGATTGAACCCGCAACCCTTGGAACAAAGGCAGCATTCACTACCGTTCCAAATGGGTTGTCAAATCCTTGCAGTGTTATTCTTGGTTGGTGGTCCAGAACCATGATTTTGGAGGCCAGTGTACCGTGAGCCATGATCGAGGATTTGGCAAGTCTGGCAATTACTATGAAGGGACTGCCGTCTGACCTTAACAACCCTTAGACGGGGGAACCACACCAAATTAATCATGGTTACATGTTACAGAAACTTATTCAAGTAATCTTAAGTGCATATGGAGCTCGTTGGTAGAAATATGCATTTGAGTTTATTTTTTACATTATTTCCATTTTAAAATTAAATAGCTTGTTTTTATTTACTTAATAAGTATGATTGTAATCGAAATACCTATGTACCTACCAACAGTTTTTGTATGAGAGAGCAATAAAAATACTTTTATTATTAGGTATTTATTTATTTTATTTAAAACTCCTTTATGATTATTGCAGAATATCTACCAGCATTGCACAGATCTCCGCTAGAAGAAACATACCCAGTTCCAGCACTCCGGGTTTCATTGCTAAACGAAGTTAATTATTTGCTGAAAATAGTTTGTTATAATTCAACTGATAAGTACCTATGGACAAGCATCATTCAGTCATCATTTATTATGTAAATAAAGTAAAGTATCAGCTTAATTATTCCCTTTGTAGGGCTAAGACCCCCATCATAGAAATCAAGTCATCGCTACTATGATGGGATTAGGCTTAATCATCACTCTTGCCAAATGCGGATTAGTGATCACAAACCCGAACTATGTTCGGAAAATTCAAAACTTTGCTCGACCCGGGAATCGAACCCATGACCCCGAGATCATGGCCACAGGGCCATCGTCAGAACCGTCTTAAACCATTAGACAATGGGGCTTTGTTTTATTTGTAAATAGTTAAAGGTTATTAATTAATACTAAGTGGGTGTGTGAAGATAGATAGATAGACATCCTTTATTGCACAGAAAGAATACAAAATATGTGTGTGTACATAGTTTCTTCTTAAAATAGGATAACATTATTGTATCTTTTATTATTTATTTTAATAAATGATTCCATCACATGTACTTTGTTGTTTTTTTTATTCCTTATGTACTGCTCTCCTGTTAATTAGTATGTTAATCGCATGAGTGTTAACAGGGCTTTTGGAACAGTGGTAGTGAACGATGGCTTTGGTTCAAGGGTTGCTGGTTCGATCCCCATACAGTACAAACATTTGTGTGCATGTACATGTCTGTTTGTATTGGTCTGGGTGTTTTCTATGTATTAGTATGTTTTTACAAAAGAAAAGTATTATATGTATATATTTGTATTCCCACTGTGGACTATGATATCCGTAACACGGGTGCTTGAGCTACCTATCTCGGAGTTTAGATCAATGTACATATGTGATGTTGTGAAATATTCTATGGGATATATTGAAATTCACTAACTAATAGTGGAGCAAATGTATTAAACCAGCTAAACATAACTTTAACTGGTTGGTACTGTGTAATCTTTAATGGATATCCAAAATTACCCCAAAATTGTAAAATTTATAAGTAGATAACTAGGTACTTAAATAGTTATGTAGGAACCTAACACAAAGGTAAGTAGGTAGGTATACCTACTTTTTAAGGAAAGAGAAAACTTATTACGTATACTTGTAATGTAGACAAAGTAGGAACTTAGGCAAAATTATTGCCTCTTGTAATACATAATTGAGGCTAGCAAATGGTTAAAACCCTCAAAATGTATTTCACTTTGTACTTTGGTGGATTAATACCTAATTGAATCAAAAGCCTATATAAATAATACCTAATTAAACCATCAAAAGTTTCAAACTTTTGAACTGTTAAGATTAAGTTTGAAGAATACAATGTACTTAGTCGCAGAAAAAGACTAATTACTTAGTGAATCTAGTTTATCTATAAGAAGCCTACACCACTAGGTAGGTACTTAGTATACTTACTTACTTAAATCTGCATAAATCATTGCACTATACCATACATATTCTCACTGGCATAAATCTACAAAAATTCTCAGTAAGTAGGTAAATAGGCACTTAATGTAAATTAATTTACATATTTAAACGTAAGTACTGAGATTCATACATGAAAACTTTGATTAAGCATTAAAAGTACCTAAGTACTCTATGTATTCATAATCATCTATATAGGTATAGCAATTTTAACATTTTATACCAAGAAACTCCGCTTTAAACTAATCTTTATTGATATGTAAGTCATTGGACCTTATTTACAAAGACATAAAGATCCTTTTTTAATACACCATAAATCCATTCAACCGAACCAAAACACCTTTCGAGCTATCGTGAATTTTGACATAAAGACGCGAGACAAGAAATGTCAAATTCGATATTTTGGTTGAGCATTGGCGTCTTCAAATTAGGGTTTGAGGCGAGATGTGTCAAAAGAGTTTCGGTTGAGTTCAACCGACGCAATGTTCACTTCAAATTAGGAAACGTCGTCAAATACGTTTGGTTGAGTCTCAAAGTTAACTTCAAATTAGACCCCCTGATAGGTTAGGAATACCTACTTACTACATTACTTGGAGAGGCCAATAACACGGCTGGAAAAAGCCATTACATATGTTGGAATGTACGATTTTAAGCTTGCATTATACAAATAAGGCACAAAATAAGTACCTTCATTTTAATACTTTGTGTTTGACATTTTGGCAACGTTACAATGGCCATATTTGTGACCGCAAGGTGACTAAAGTAGGATAAAGATGTACGTGTTTTATGTCGTCACGTTTAGTCCCGTTCATATCAATTCATCATCATCATCAGCCCGGTAGTACCCACTGCTGAGTATAGGCCTCCTTTCCTTTACGTCTTGAGCCGCTCGGATCCATGTAGTTCCCACGATTTCATATCAATTACCTTGTATTATTTTGGAGTATAAAAATAATGTTACGAAGCTGGTTTATCGAGAGAAGTCACTTGGGCTATCGAGTCTTCTAACGCGGTCACTCTCGACGCAAAAGGGCTGCATTGGTGCAGGTTGTCCTGGGAGACCCGTTGGTTAATATATCGGGAAGAAACTGTTATAGGATCGAAGAGCAACTCACTTGGCCTACCGAGTCTTCTAGCGCTGTCACTCTTGAGGGACGCAAAAGTGCTGCTTTGATCCAGGTTGTCCTAGAAGACTCGTTGGCGGATATACCGAGAAGCAGCTGTTATAGGATCGAAGAGCTACTCACTTGGACTACCGAGTCTTTTAACACGGTCGCTCTCGAGGGACGTAAAAGTACTGCCTCGGTCCAGGTTGTCCTAGAAGACTCGTTGGCTGATATACCGAGAAGCAGCTGTTATAGGATCGAAGAGCTACTCACTTGGACTACCGAGTCTTCTAACGCGGTCGCTCTCGAGGGACGCAAAAGTGCTGCCTCGGTCCAGGTTGTCCTAGAAGATTCGTTGGCTGATATACCGAGAAGCAGCTGTTATAGGATCGAAGAGCAACTCACTTGGA
The DNA here is from genome assembly GCA_019059595.1 of Marasmia exigua. Classification (NCBI taxonomy): domain Eukaryota; kingdom Metazoa; phylum Arthropoda; class Insecta; order Lepidoptera; family Crambidae; genus Marasmia; species Marasmia exigua. The sequence goes on along the minus strand of CM032464.1, from coordinate 3,140,849 downwards.
CTACCGAGTCTTCTAACGCGGTCGCTCTCGAGGGACACAAAAGTGCTGCCTCTGTCCAGGTTGTCCTAGAAGACTCGTTGGCTGATATACCGAGAAGCAGCTGTTATGGGATCGAAGAGCTACTCACTTGGACTACCGAGTCTTTTAACACGGTCGCTCTCGAGGGACGCAAAAGTACTGCCTCTGTCCAGGTTGTCCTAGAAGACTCGTTGGCTGATATACCGAGAAGCAGCTGTTATAGGATCGAAGAGCTACTCACTTGGACTACCGAGTCTTCTAACGCGGTCGCTCTCGAGGGACGCAAAAGTGCTGCCTCGGTCCAGGTTGTCCTAGAAGATTCGTTGGCTGATATACCGAGAAGCAGCTGTTATAGGATCGAAGAGCAACTCACTTGGACTACCGAGTCTTCTAACGCGGTCGCTCTCGAGGGACACAAAAGTGCTGCCTCTGTCCAGGTTGTCCTAGAAGACTCGTTGGCTGATATACCGAGAAGCAGCTGTTATGGGATCGAAGAGCTACTCACTTGGACTACCGAGTCTTTTAACACGGTCGCTCTCGAGGGACGCAAAAGTACTGCCTCTGTCCAGGTTGTCCTAGAAGACTCGTTGGCTGATATACCGAGAAGCAGCTGTTATAGGATCGAAGAGCTACTCACTTGGACTACCGAGTCTTTTAACACGGTCGCTCTCGAGGGACGCAAAAGTACTGCCTCGGTCCAGGTTGTCCTAGAAGACTCGTTGGCTGATATACCGAGAAGCAGCTGTTATAGGATCGAAGAGCTACTCACTTGGACTACCGAGTCTTCTAACGCGGTCGCTCTCGAGGGACACAAAAGTGCTGCCTCTGTCCAGGTTGTCCTAGAAGACTCGTTGGCTGATATACCGAGAAGCAGCTGTTATAGGATCGAAGAGCTACTCACTTGGACTACCGAGTCTTTTAACACGGTCGCTCTCGAGGGACGCAAAAGTACTGCCTCGGTCCAGGTTGTCCTAGACGACTCGTTGGTTGATATATCGAGAAGTAACTGTTATAGGATCGAAGAGCAACTCACTTGGACTACTGAGTCTTCTAACGCGGTCGCTCCCGAGGGACGCAAAACTGCTGCTTTGGTCCAGGTTGTCCTAGAAGACTCGTTGGCTAATATATCGAGAAGCAACTGTTATAGGATCGAAGAGCAACTCACTTGGACTACCGAGTCTTCTAACGCGGTCGCTCTCGAGAGACGCAAAAGGGCTGCCTTGGTCCAGGTTGTCCTGGGACCCGCCGAAAGAGCTGTACATCTTGTAGTTAGAACGCTTCTCTACCACTCGCTTCGTTGTCGTGACTGGGCTCGCTCTATCTGTTGGACTGCTTACCCTGTAAAAGTAATGTTAGGTCAATTATAATGATTATCATGTGAGGAATCATTATCAATATTATTATCAATCACTATGAGAAAAATAAGATCAAGGGTCGTCCAAGAAATCGCTGGAGGGACGAAGTTAACAACAACCTCAAAGCACTAAATGTGCACGATTTGGCGGACATGTCCCAGGACCGAATAAAATGGCGAACTTTGACGTCGGAGGCCAAGACCCATTTTGGATCGCTGGCCCAACGTAGTAAGTAGGTAAGTAATCATGATAAAATGTGGGATGGAGAATTTGATTGATCACGACTTCGATGGCCTATGTAACTTCATCTATTACGTGGTGTGACGATTTGCTCCAGATGCTTAATTGAAGTAGGATGCGTGTAGCCAAAGATCGATCGATCGAAGTGGCGAACATTTTGAAAGGCCTAATGCTGGACAGCGCTGCACTGCAAAGAGTTGATGATGGTGATGATAACCTCTATGGTGCAGTGGTTAAGCCGTTGCGCCCAATCACGGAAGCTACCGGTTTCGATTCTTGGTCGAACATTTCCGAATTGTCTATTTATTTGTTGTCCTATTCTGTAAAGACAGACTGTAATAGTAGAGGAAAACTTTTTTACATTATAGCGGAAAAACGAGCAGGTAGTTTCACCTGATGGTAGGTAAGTGATCACCGCAGCTCGTGACATCTGCAACACCCGAGGCATCACATAGGCGTTGACATGGTCCTGGTTAGAACTATATAAAAGTATTTCTGATGCTAAGGTAGGTAAACGCCAACACCCAAACGGAAAACATAGCAGTCACTCCAAATGAAAAGCTCTGATTTATATTACACCGCGCGGAGGACTGATTGAAAACTGATTTATAGCGAAAAATATGGGAGACCTATTTTGTTGGCAGTTGGTAAATAACAGCGACCTGGAAATTCGCCTAATAGCCGTCGAACCCGGGAATAAAACTTTTTGTACCAACGAAATTGTTGTTAAAGGGCAAAGTTAAAAGCATAGTGTAAAAAATTGCAGTAACAAAATACATCACTCCAGTGAAACCGTGAAACTGAATTTGTAACTAGAAATTAACAGACAATAATATAATAAGATATTTCATTGTGATAAGGCCTCCTTCGTTGTACACCTCCTGTAATACATAGTTGGAATGGAATAAACCTACTTGGAACTGAAATAAAACTACTTATATTCTTAATTTAAATACATTAATTAAAATGATGCCAAATTAAGTTAGCTTAAGCTTAAGCTCACTTTATCAGAATCGTAAGGGTTTTTATATGTATTTTTATGCATAAATCATCATCATCATTTGCTATAGACGAAAAATACATAAAACTTTATTGCAAAATCATTAGAACAACGGAGACTTATAATGTACTTATACTTACAAAGGGAATAATTTAAATTAAATAATTTAAAGCCTGAGTTAGGAAAATCCTCAGGTAAAAATAAAAAATATAAAATATCACTCAACTTACCTAATCTAATTCTCTTGCAAATAATCTGAACTAAAGATACATTGACCCAGATAAAAATATTTTTGATGACGCTGATTATTTCATGAAAATACATACAAGTATACCTATATGTTGTGATGAAATAATCAGTTTTTGAGTATTTACGAACGCAGACCGAGTCAGTTTAGAGGAAAAGTCTCCAGCATACAGCAAGTGTTCGCGTACCGCTGCTCACACACTGATCTTTACTTCAGTTTTGAGTTTTGAAGTTAGTAGAGATCTACATCAGTCAAAATGCAGAGAAAAGTTATACTGTGTAACAAGAAAATGTTTGCCAAGGAAAAAAATATTCACGCCTCATAATTATTAACGCGAAAGTATTAAAGAATTTAACTTTTGTCCTCGAGGTGCCCCAGGGTAGTATACTTGGCCCTACACTATTTACTGTATATATTAATGATATACACGACCTCTATGTTCCAAACGCCGAAATAATCTGTTACGCAGATGACACCGTAGTACTTTTTAAAAATAAAAACTGGAACGATACACTAGCCACAGCGGAAAGTGGTATGTCAACAATCACTCAATGGCTACAAAATAATCTGCTAACTCTCAACTATACAAAAACAACCTTTCTTTGCTTTCATAAAACCAAAGTATCAAACCCTGGTGTACAAAATATCAAAATACATAACTGCAATAACTTATCTATCTGTAACTGTAACTCTATCCAACGTAACACAGTAACTAAATACCTCGGAATAATGATAGACGAACATTTAAATTTTAAAATTCATATACAATCTCTAGTTAAAAGGTTAAGGAAAACTTATAGTATTTTTAGAAGACCAAGAGACTCAGCTAGCAAGGAACTTCTTATCTTAATATACAAGGCCTTGTGTGTACCACTGACTGGATATTGTATCTCAGTCTGGGGAGGTGCCGCTAAGACTACACTCTTGGATGTTGAACGAGCTAATAGGTCACTTCTCAAAATTATGCTCAAAAAACCATTCCGGTATCCTACAACCACTCTATATAAGAAAGTCGAAGTTCTGACGGTTCGTCAACTATTTGTACTGAAATCTTGTTTGATTAGTCATAAGCAATTGTTGAAATCTGAAATGTACAAAACACTTTTAAGCAAGCGAGTGTTTAGATTACCTCCACCCACTGTCAACTCTCAATTTGCAAGGAGACTCGGGGAGTCAGTGCGAGCCCGCATTTACAATGCTGTGGCAAAACACTGTGATATTAAGAATTGTACGACTGCAGAAGCTAAGTCAGTTATTTGTAAGTGGCTCCTTAAACTTGACTATTTAACTACAGAAGAGCTTATTTCATAACTAATGTCTGTAAAAGAACAAATTGTTGTTTTGTTTTCGTAATTTCACATTATCATTATTTTTATTTTTGTAACATTAAAACGAGTAAATTAAGCTATCTACCTCAATTTATGGTTTCCCAAGATACAGGCTATGCCTAGTTTGGGAACCTCTGCCTAGTTTTAATTTTCATTTTTGTCAGTGCACTATAGATGTAATGGTTCCTATTGTGACTGTATGTTCCTTTTTTGTGCAATAAAGAGATTATTATTATTATTATTATTATTTTTATTTCTGTTCTCAGCTTGTAGCTGGTATTTTAGAGACTAGCCACGGGCATCAAGGCCAAGTAACTAGTCCTTTTTTACGCTGAATTTAAGTTAAAATTGCAGTCGTCCTGTAGGAATCGGCGGACTATGCGGCATGTGTTGAGGATGGCCGCCTTCTGCATAGTAATATAAGAATTTTCGGGGAGACCAAGTAGACGGATACACTGGGAGAGATATTTGGGAATTACTCCTGTACTTGAGAGCACTAAAGGGACTATATATACTTTTTGTAGGTTCCATATTCTAGTAATTTCCTCTTTTAGTTCAGAATATTTATGAATTTTATCTGAAATCGCCTTTTGAATATTGTGCGTGTTGGGTACGGCGATGTCGATTAAATATGCTGTTTTATTAATTTTATCCAGAAGGGTTATGTCGGGTCTATTGCAGTGTATAGTTTTGTCAGTTAAAATGGCTCTGTCAAAATACATCTTACAAATTGGAGTTCTCAAGCACAGGTTTAGGTAAATATTGATAATATGGTTTGATGTCGGGAGTTATGAGCTTATGCATGATGGCTAGTTTTTGATGTATATAATAGGCAACTTGGATTATGGCGGTGTGTGTAGTCATTCTGTGTTAATAATGGGCATGCGTTAGTAATATGTTGTATAGTTTCCGGATATTTCTGACATTTTCGGCATCTATCGTCCTGTGTGTCCTTAATAATATATTTCCTGTAGTTTTTTGTACAAATAACTTGATCCTGGATGGCAATCAAAAATCCTTCAGTTTCGGGAAACAAATAACCTAATTTTAACCATTTGTTGGATAATTCGGTATCAATATGACTTTGTTCCAAATCGCTTATATGCCTTCCATGTAGCTGCTTACTCCGCCATATTTCAAACCGTTCCCTCTCTGATTCTTGTGATGTTTTAAATGTTATGTCTTTACTTTGTAGGTTAAGTGGTGTTAAGTCGTTATCTGTATATATTACTGCGTAGTGTAAACTGCTGCTATGTTTTTTGTAGAAAAAATTCCTGAGACCATTAATCTGGCTCTCCCATAGAACTTTTAGATCCACCAATCCTCTTCCTCCTTTATTTCTTTTTACCGTCATGCGTTCTATTGCGGATTTTGGGTGTAAATATTTATTTTTGGTCAAAGTAGTTCTAGTTTTCATTTGTAAGTTTTTAATGTCTGTGTATCTCCATTTAATTACTCCAAAAGAATATGTTAGAACGGGTATTGCGTATGTGTTCAAGGCTTTAAATAAATTTTTTGAATTTAAATATTTTTTACATAGTAAATTTACTCTACGAAGATATTCTGAGCTTAGTTCTTTCTTTATCTGTGTATGGTTTATGTACTTATTCTGCTTTATTCCCAAATATTTGTATGTGCTATCACTATCCATTGCTTTTATATTTACTTCATCATTCATGTTATAATCCCCTGCTATTATTTTTCCTTTGTGTATATGTAATGTGTTGCATTTATCTAAACCAAAAGTCATATGTATATCTTTACTAAAATTTGAAGTCAGTTCTATTAAATTTTTCATATCTTTGTCAGATTTAGCAAATAATTTAATATCATCTACATACATTAGGTGTGTTATACAAATATCTTTCGTTAGTTTGTAGCCATTGTTTGTGTTAGTTAGAAGACTGGAGAGAGGGTTAAGGGCTAAACAGAACCATAACGGGCTCAAAGAATCACCTTGGAAAATACCATTGCGGATTCTTATTTCCTCTGTAACCAGCTTAGTACTTTTTGTCGTGAGAGACAAAAACGTTTTCCAGGTCATCATAGTATTTTCCAGGAACGTTATTACAGTGGGATTAATTTTATATATTTGTAATACTCGGATTAACCATGAATGCGGTACGCTATCGAAAGCCTTTCTGTAATCTATGTAAGTTAAGTGTAAATTTCTGTTATTTTTATGTGCATGTTTGAGAACAGTTGAGTCAATGATTAGCTGTTCCTTGCATCCTTTATGATTCTGCCTACATCCCTTCTGCTCCTCAGATAAAATATTATGACATTCTAAATGTCTAGTGATTCTATTAGTTATACATGACGTTATTAGTTTATATAGTGTCGGTAGGCATGTGATTGGCCTGTATTGTGATGGATTAGCAGTATCTGTGCTTTTGGGTAACATGTGCGTTATGCCTTTTGTGACGAAGGAAGGGAGTTCTTCTTCCCCTGTAATTAATCTTGTACATATTTTAGCAAGAATATCATGTAAAAGCGTAAATTTTTTGTACCAGAAGTTTTGGATTCCATCTATGCCAGCTGCTTTCCAGTTTTTCATTTTTCTTGTCACTAATTCTATGTCATCTTTTGTTATATCTTGAAACTCCATTTCATCTATACCTTTCCATCTTTCTTCTTCCTCTTTAACCCATATGGCATTATCATTATGTTCTAGTTGTTTTTCCCATAAATCCGCCCAGTAGGTTTGAAGTTCTATTTTTGACGGTATATTCACATTGTTTTCTATTACGTTACTGTTGTTATTAATTGATCTATAAAATCCTTTTTCATTTGAAACAAAAAGTTTGTTGTCGGTTTTTCTTTGCAACGCCTTTAAATAACGAGAAAATCTGTGAGCTTTGAGAGCAAGCTTTTGTTTCAGAGTATCCAAAACTTCCTGCGGTGTCGAGTTATTATTTTCATGCGATGAATGAATTTTGTTTTTACTTAATATGGTGTTTACTTTTGCTACTACTTTTTTTGATCTATTATTACTGCTTATGTAATGAGAAAGTCGGCCAATGTCAGCTCTTAATATTTTGATGTCATTTTCGAGTCTGATTTGCCACGAAGGCTTTTCGTTTTTTTTCGATTTTGGACGATTGGGTGTAATTGACCCTATTTTATGCCCTAATTGTTGACTAATGACTAAAGCACTACAGTAAATAAGAGTATGTATATGTGTAACGTTAGAATCTGAATCAATATATTTTTGTAGGATTTTAGTGTTGAAAATGTTGACGTAATTGTACAAACGCTTACTTTCTATTAGTTTTGGTAGTCTGGGTCTATGTTCCGGGTCGATTTCGCCATATTGATCCAAAGCTAGTTTTAATTGTTCAGTTAATTCTATTTCTGTCTTATCAGAAGTCTCTCTTCCTTCATCTAAATTCTTTGGTTCATATGTGCTTGTACAGTTCAAATAATGTGGTAGTGGATGCGGGTATATCTGCCTGTGTGTAATTATTATTTTCTGTTAAAATATTAGTGTTATCAAGTGAATCTTCAGACTGTGTAGTGAGTGTTTGTGAAGCAGATGGTTCTATTTCTTGTAACTCTTTAGCGACTTCTTCTTTTATAGTCTTAAGTCTATCTTCCTGTATATACTTACTAGCTAAAATGAGTCTTCGTTGATCGGCTATTCGTTGCTCAGATATGTATGAAAGATGGGGGAATGAGTTGATAAAACTTTGATGTAGTTGTGGTCTGTAATTTGTTAGGTCGGTTTCAAGTTTAGTTATTTTAAAATATGCCCTGATAATTGTTTCGTTTTGTTCATTTGTCCATCTCATTCGTGTTAGTTGTTGATTGGCTGTAGTGCTTGCTTGGGTCCTGGTTGCGGTAATTTGTGCATAAGATAGGTTGTGTTGTGTTTGTGCTCTTATATTTGGCATGTTTTGTTGAATTTCGTCACGAATACCATTAATAGTTTCTTGAGGTAATAATTTTCTACTCATTATTGCTCTACGTTGGTCTCCCACGCGCTGACGACTAACTTCTTTCATTTCCGGAAATTTTTCTATGAATTTGGAGTATAAAAGGGGCAAGTATGATTTTGTATCTGTTGTTTCTAGTTGTGTAATTTCAAAATATGTGCGTAGAATGAACTTATTCATTTCTAGACTCCATCTTCTACGCACTCCTGCGCTGTTGGTGGTGGGTGCAAGATTTCTGGCACAAGGTGTCTCCTGCACAACATCCTCCGACTGCATGCTACTTGTTGTTGAAAACCTTCTGCGAGGTAACCTATTTGGACCGGCCGACAGGTGTTCTATTGCGCCGGCAATGTTTTGTGCGGCAGTTGTTCGCCGATTTATTCGAAGATCTCTTATTATTATTATTATTATTATTATAAGAATTAGTAACAACATTTTTAATGGCAAACATTAATTTTGTGCGATTATAGGCATTCTTAAGGTACCTACGATTGTAAAAAGATTCATCAGCCACGTAAGATATACCTACCAGCTAAGATACAACAGCGAGACTTCAATGTGTAGTTGTGTACATACGAGTTACACTTACAACTGATTTGTAACGTTGAAATACAAGGTCGTATTTTTTACTTTGATAATCCCATTTACATTAGCGGCAGACGCACTCTAATTTAAAGTTCCAGGAAAGAGTTTACGGCCACCAAATTTGCTCCTCGTGATTCCATTTTGATTAACGAGTATGCCAACTGATCTGATAGCAAACCGATTTTTTTGCCAAAAAACTTCTGCTGGGCTTATTCCAATCCGTGTGCTACTAAGTGGAAACTTTCCAAAGGTTGATGCCCGAGTCATTTGCATCTCTACACACGTCATATCATCGAGTTGCCTTGCATAGTCTTTGTGTAGGTTTTGAATTTTGACACATAAGACTCAATATGGCACCGTAAAGTGTGATATGTCGCTGGCTGTTCATACATGCAGGGAACTGTTAATTGGACCGACTGTCCGAATCAAAGGGCTATCTCTCCTCGTTAGTGGACAAGGCAATACGGACCTGTGCATCTATTGATGCTGGAAATGTTATTTTATTAATCGTAGGCAACCAAACTGTAATTTCTATTCAAAAATAGTATATACGTCCATGGCTTTATGTGCGGTGCTAATAAATTATTAATTCCACACAAAATTACATTAGAACTAATAAGTATGAGTATTTTATATACATCAACATCGTGCTGCCGTAATCTGCTGGACATAGGTATCGCGAAATGTTCTCCACATGATTGCGCAAATTAGTGTTGCCGAATAATCGACAATCGATTAATCGGTTAGTTTCAGCTTTAAAAATCTAATAATCGATTGTACTATCGATAGTACCCATTAATGAATTGAAATAATTGATAGATATAATCAATTAATCCATAGTATCGATACTATCGATATAACAATCGATTATTGGTTTATTTGGGCCCCATATTTAGCATAATCAATTAATAACCGACGTACAATCGATTATCCGGCAACAATAATAAATTAATTTCATAAAATCTAACTCAGGATCAGGCACGCTAGATGACTCAAAGTTATTTATTTATTAAGTACTTCACGACACTAAATGCATTTCGGCAAAGCGCGAAGTGGTGTGACCACGAGTAATAGAAATTACTCGTGTCCACACCATCAGTGTGACAAACTTAGTGTGGACATGAGTCCGACGGGCAAATCGTCAGTGTATCTGGCCTGAAAGCGTTCTACACTACACGTTTACCTAGACTGCCTAGGCGCAGTCTTTACCATAGAGTAACTTATATTACTGGTAGTCTCTACTCGAGAACTTGTATACCACTAACGGTTGTTAACCACTAACGGCTGATTAAATAAATAGTCCATTGTCCTTTCTGCATGACCGAAAGACTGTTTGCAGGTAGAGAATGCCTCTTGGCATTAAGTTCGCAAATTGTTCTTAATTTAGTGTAATAAAGTTTTAAATAAATAACATTGGCCACGGATTTACAGTCTCATAAAAGGTACCTGGTAAGCTATTTATACTCGTAGAAGACAATAACTGGTTAAGGTGACGGTTAGGGCACACTAGCGACGCCAATTGATTTAAATTGTTAGCAACTAAACCGGATATCTTTTTAACAATTTCATAGCTGCAGCCTCTTGGAAAACCCTTATACTATTTATTAATACATATACTTAACTTTTGGGTCAGCTTTTGTACTCGAAATTTAAATTATCGCCGAAAACGGCCACTTATGGAGTTAATCCAAATTTCGAGGGCAAAAACAGATCAAGAAGTAGTGCACAATTATTAAATAAATAGGTAGTAAAATGTTTGCTTGGAGACTTCCGCTCCGAAATTGTTTAAAATAGATCTGGTTTAGTAGTTAACAATTTAAATCGATTGGTGTCTCTATCCAGGGCTACCCGTCGCCTTAAGGTGACGGGTAGGGCACACTAGCGTCCGTTTATGTTTAATAAAAATTGATACACGCCAAAAACGCCCATTTTTAACGTGAATGAATTTTTTGCGTAAAAATGGACCCAACATTGTCTCCCGAGAGAGTGTATCCGAAATTGTTTAAAATATCCGGTATAGTAGCTAAAAATTAAAATCGATTGGCGTCGCTGGTGTGCTTGGAAACTGCAATACCGGGTAGTTGCAGTTTCCAAATATTTACTGCATAAAATTATTGGCGCTTTCATATCATAACAACAAAACATTTTTTTGCAAGCTACTTCACCTATCTGGGGTTTAATGGCATGAACAACTTACCTATTTATTGGACTAGTCGTCCTATTCAGAGGACTATCCCTCCTCGTCAACGGACTATTGCGGCCAAGCGGACTGGTAGCTCGAAACGGACTGGTTGCCCGGAACGGACTGGTGGACCTATTGACGTCCAGCCGTGACCCGTTGCCGAGGTGCTTCGTTGTGATGGGACTCGCCGTCCTGTTCCTAGGGCTCTCAGACCCGTACCTAAACGGCTCTCTTTTATTCACCCTCGAATAGGTCGCGTCAGTGACGTCATAGCTCTTCTCTTTGATGTCGGAGAAGGACTTGTAATAATCGGTCGAGTCACGTCGCTCCTCGCGCCGATCTATTGAGCTCGTGTTATGCTTCGTTGCGTTTGATTCGTATACGTTGAAATTGTTCAGAGGGCTCTCTGATCTTAGGCGTGTCACTGGAAACAATGTTGACAGATGAGGGCCTTTGACAGTATCGCAAAAATATGTTTTATCACTTTAACATGTGCCTATTTTACTTCCTTACCTGGACTGGAGATCCTCGCATAAGCCGGAGACGGACTAGAGCTATCACGTGGTTTCTTCGATCGAGATCCCACTCTAAACATGTGCGGGGAACCGTGAACGTCGTAACCATTAAAATAGATGTATAACTGAAATAAAAGAAATAAATAAATATTTCACAACATCACATACATTGATCTGATTCCGAGATAGGTAGCACCTGTGTTACGGATATCAGAATCAACAGTGGGATTACAAATATATACATATAATAATTTTTCTTTTGTAAATACATAGATAACGCCCAGACCAATACAAACAAATATGTTCATGCACACAAATGTTTGTACTGTGCGGGGATCGAACCCGCAATCCTTGCACCAGAGGCAGCATTCACTACCACTGTTCCAAACGGCTCGTCAAATATTGTTGAAGAAAGAATGAAAATCTATGAAAAATTTATTGAGAATTATAATAATAATAAAGGCGTTTATTTTCTCTTCACAATATAGGAAATGTACACATCATACTGATCTTATATAAAAAGTTTGTAATAAGTTCCTATCACTTGTGAGAGACGGTGCCTTAAGTAGGTTTTTCAAGAAAAACCTGTATTTTATCAAAAAGCAATGTTTTTGGCTAATTATTATAACGTGACGTAACATATTTTGTCCTTTGCAAAATTGCAAAGTCCTTTGCAAATGAAACACATTTATAAAATATTATCATCTTGTTATATAACGTTATACAGGATGTCCCAGAAATCAAACAGGACCTAAATGATAGGCTAACTTATAAAGCAGACGCACAATTGGGGATACAAGAATAAAACTGGAGAAATTTGAAGATGAATGAAGAGAAAAGTTCTCTTCATTCATATTCAAATTTCGAAGGGTACAGGGGAAGAAAGATCATTGTCACTAAGATTTTTGAGAAAACTCTTAATGTTTATTTACATTTTTCAAAGTAATTATTTAAAAACATTGTAATGTTTTTTTATACTATAATACAGGTATTTGTTAAAAAATCGATTAACTTGAATTCAGATTTTAGATAACTTAGATTAAATTATTAAGTAAGATTTCTTTTCCAACGTTCAAGTTCCAAAAATGGACTATGAACTTTCTTCCCCTGTACCCTTCTCTGGACTAACTTGGGTTGATTAATCATCACAGGATGTACACGTACATTTTCTCGAGTAGGTAACAATAAATCTAAGAAATTCGAAAAAATACATGACATATGTATATTTTTTTCTAAGAACTATTAAAAGGCGGCTTGTTGCCGGATTCTGGCTGGTCGTCGATTTCTGGGACAACCTGTATTACAGTTGTGTGGGAGCACCAGCTAAAGTGCAAAACTTTCATCATCATCATCAGCAACCCACACTCGTCCACTGCTGGACATAGGTCTCCCCTAATGCACGCCACTGCTCCCAGTATCTGTCATTAGGGGGGAATGGACCATAACCCACCACGCTGGTCCAGTGCGGGTTGGTGGGTGGTTCGCCAGAGCCTCTTTTGTTGGTTAGCAGGACGCGCCACGGGCAGGAGAGGTTGACTTGAAACCCGAAAGATGTTGTGTGGGCCCCCTTACGTCCCGGTAATTTGTGCAAAACTTTAATATCCCCAAAATATTCCACTGCATTGATGAGAGTGCCGTAGTACCATCTATGCACTTACATTATGGCTAAAAGTTTGAAGTCAACTCAACCTCTAAAACTCTAATTAAATTATATACTCACCCTATGTTTCCCAGGTGCCTTAGGCATAAAAGTAGCGCGGTACTTGGTAGCGGATAGTTTTTCCAGAGCGCACATCACACTCCTCTTGTCATGGACGATATCCAGCTGCAAGTCTCCTTTGACTCCGCACCCAGTGGTGTCCAGCTCGAACGAGTGAGGCTTCAAGGGTTCAGCACCTTCCAAAGCTCCTGGACTTAGCCTCACCCCTGCAGGGTCAAAGACTTCACAGGTGAACGGGCCTCCCTGGAATTGCAAGATAGTTTTTAATTTTATGTAAAAAAATCTACTCTAGATTTGAGTGAATTTTATTGATTTTGTTATTTTCGTGTTTAGTCTTCACATCCGTATCCTCGCACTATATCTTAGAGGGATGTCAGCATTAGCTGAGCCACTGCCTATAGCTTTCCATAAGTTACTGTTAATATTTTTAAAGTATGTATGTAAGGTAGATGAGTTTTAGTTTCATCATCATCATCATCAGCCCATTTAAGTCCCCACTGCTGGGGCACGGGCCTCCGTCAATCACATAAGGGGTAATTGCCATACTCACCACGCTTGGCAGACGGGTTGGCGAGGGTTTTGATATAAATGCAGAGTTTTCCTTCTCTGGGTACTGATGATCATGCCAGCAGCTTTACCTTAGTCGCCTTTTACGACACCTCGGTAAGAGTGAGGGTGGCCTATTCTCCTCTGCCGGGGACCACACGGCCACGAGTTTTAGTTTAATAAAAAAGATTGTTACGATAATACCTATGTCCTACCTACCTACCTAATTTTTGTTTTAGAAAGCAATAAACGTATTTTTTTTGTATGGAAACGGTTCAAGTTGATTTCTAATAGGCTTTACTATAACTTAACTCACACTTTCTATACTTACTCCGAATCAGAAAAACGATTATAAAGACTTGGTGGTTTGTCAGAAACAGATGGAGTTCTTTCATAGATAACAGGTACTAGTTAGTGTGGTCTTTTCCTATTTTTGTTCTTTCCATCAGAAGATGGAGGTTTTCACACCCCAATTATGATTGGAACGTAAAGGATCTTACCTGAATATGCTCTCCCTTGTAGGTAATAGCGATAGTCCACGTGCCAGCCTCATCGGGTTGGAATGTGGCACTGGAAGCGGTAGTACCCGGCGCTGATGGTGGGGGATGCCGTGCCTCCAAAGGTACCGCTCGTCCACTGGGAGAGTGAGCTGTCACATCTATGTCTTCTCTTCTTGGAGCACCAGTGGCACTGACGAGTACTTCGACGATGCTGCCAGCCGCACATGGGGCCATGCCTGGTGGAGGCACCATAACAAGTCTGGGCAGGACTCTGAAGAAATACCTTCCATCGACCCTAGAAAACCAATATGTTACATTAGGTAGGCACTTCTGCGCTATAATAAAGCTTCATACTCAATTATATTTGGCGCGAAACTTTGATAATATTTAGCCACAAAATATAACTTTTTTTTATCGAAATTATTGCTGTGTTACCTAAGTACTGTGAAATAACCCCTGACCCAATTCACATGTCGGAAAGTGTGACTTTATTTGAATAATTGCCATTTGAGTGGCAAAATCTCTCAAAAACTCAAACTTTCTCCTCACATATGTACCTAACCACAGTGGTGCTGGAATAGTCATTCATAAATCAGTCAACTATTTGTGATTTTTTCTCGATAGAATACATTTTTATCTCATCACATCATTAACTAAGTTCAAAATCTGATAAAATAATACCAATAATAATCCTGTGACAAACTGTTTACGCTTCACTCGGCGAGACTAACAGCACGTACCGGTGCCGATGAAGCTTAAACCATTTAAATAAAACACAGTATAACGTTCGCGCACGCACGCAAACCCATGTTTGAGAAAGTTATTCAAAGTAAAGCATTCACCTACAATTGTGTACAATTAAAGGTTTCAGAATAACCCTTTAAGTGTTCACTGACAAAAGTTACCTTATGTCGTCGACAGTGAGTACGATTTCGTGCATCCCAGCGTGTTCTGGTATGAACTCTCCAGAGCCTCGGGAGTCCAGTTTCAGCCTGGATTCTTGTTCCAACGGATTCACTATGGATACTTTCACTTCCGATATAGACAGCTCGTTTGATAAAGACTCCACTTTTATATATGTCTGAAAGTGAGGAAATTATGCTTAGGTAAATCTGTTGGTGTTCCAAAATGTACATGTATACTTCATTTAATGTAAATCTACAACGTGGTAAAAAAGGAGGAATAATACTTAAGGGTGTGAACATTATGTTGCTCCTTTTTTTACACGTTGTTTATCATACAACATTACTACGCATTGACAATGTACCTACCAACTTACGGTATTTGTTGATATTTTATTACTAACAATCTTTTGCCCGCATCTTTAATTCTATAAAACAACTAATCGGGTGTTACCAGGAGCTTAATGGGAATGTTTTGCTTGTAATATTTTGGTTGGCAATGAACGCAGGACAAATATCTATTTTAGTGCAATGTGTGTAATAACTCTTACCTCTTCTCCAACTCTTCCAGACGTAGAATCCAGGGCAACCCTGAGCATATCATGCACGGGTGGCCTTGGTGGCACATTCCGGAACTGCGAAGCCCACGCCATCACTCCCAGGTGCTCCACGTCATTCTGGCTCATGTCCTTAGCTGAGAGCACTGGTTGGACACCTGATATGGCATAAAAGGTTGGTAAAATTACGTGCAGGTCATATTTTTAATCATGAAATTAAGACACATCAGGCCACATCCATCCACTGCTGAGTATAGGCATCTTCTTTATTGCGTAACTGCTTTCGAACTGCCTGGAAATCTTATTAAGGTGACGGGTAGGGCACACTAGCGACGCGAAACGATTTTAATTTTTAGCTACTAAACCGGATCTATTTTAAACAATTTCGGGGTTACAACCTCTCAGCAAAGACTTATACTATTTATTAAAGTACCATACCCAAATGCGGACACAACATTTGTAGGCGAAAAATTGATTCACGCTAAAAGTGGCCGCTTTTGGCGGTAATCAATTTTCGCGTACAAAAACATACCCAGCATTTGTGCATGGTTATAATAAATAGTATAAGTGTTTGCTAAGAGGTTGTAACCCCGAAATTGTTTAAAATAGATTCAGTTTAGTAGCTAACAATTAAAAACGAATGGTGTCGCTAGTTAGGGCTACCCGTCGCCTTAATTGTTTAGGCACTGTTCGTCAAGAGGGCAGGTGGGCTGTTCTCGGGACATGTCTATTTTTGGCTGTCATTCGGTTAGCACTTTAGTCCACCAATCGTCTCACGCCAAAGAATAATTACCAATTTTCTTAGCGGCGTCTATAGCTTGCTGGTTGTTCTCCTCCCATCTCGCCGGGTCTCGCCGCAGCCTGCTTGGGGGAGGGGCTGGACCTCCCATTGATCGCACCAGTTCATTCGCCACTCGACCGTCGTTCCAGTCAGTCTGCAAAGATGATTCAATTGTTATTTCCGTCTTTCCCAGCTGCGTCCCAAGGCCGTCGCTTGGGAGCGCCCGGGCTACGCTTGGAGCATGATCCGAAATGATTATTTGGTCGTTTTAATGAAGCTATTGCCGCCTCCTTAAACAGGGGAATCAGATCATGGTTTTAATCTTTAGCTCCTCATTTCCTCATCTTAGCGTGTAATTCTCAGTTGGGTCCAAAGCTGTCGCTCTGGAGCCTGGGGTACGCTTGGACCACGATTCTTGATTTGGGGAGTAATTTCAATGAAGCGCAACCCTTCTAACGGGGGAACAAGACCAACTGAATCATAGCTACACGTATCAGAAACTTACCGAAACGTGCAGGTTTCCTCACGATGTTTTCCCTCACCGCCGAGCTAATGGTAGAAATAAGCACATAGATTTGAAGAATCCAGAGGTGCATGCTCTCGACGGACGACCCGTTTGGAACAGTGGTAGTGAACGCAGCCTTTGGTCCAAGGGTTGCGGGTTCGATTCCCGCACAGTACAAACATTTGTGTGCATGAACATGTCTGTTTGTATTGGTCTGGGTGTTTTCTATGTATTATAAGTATATATTTAAAAAAAAAAGTAGTTTATGTATATATTTGTTATCCCACTGTTGATTCTGATATCCGTAACACAGGTGCTTGAGCTACCTATCTCGGAGTCAGATCAATGTATGTGATGTTGTGAAATATTTATTTATATTTATTTATGCTCGGATTCGAACCCAGTCCTCCCGTATGGAAAGTACTGAACCACTGAGCTACCATCGGTTTGATCTTCAGCTAAGAAGGCAAATAAAGATAACATTTCTATAAGTACCGTGAAGTTCGTGATTCCTCTCTCCAACCTTGAGTTGACCCAGTCCAGCGTGGCCTTGTACCCCGGCGAGCCCGGCTTCATGAAGTACGAGAGGTACGTCATGCCAGACAGCTCATCCAGCCAGGGTGACGCTAGGTACTCCGGCTCCAGCACCATAGGAACATGCAGCTCACGATGAGCCAGCTTCATGGCCCGTCGGCAGTTTTCTACAGCTTCGTGGCGGTCTGGGAATCAGATCATCAATAGTGTTATATTCAACGATACCCGGCAATAAAATGGTGTGCAGATTGGATAGTAGCAGTTAGCTCAGCGTACTTAGAACCGGTGATTTTCAATGACAGCCTAAAGGTCTTGTATTAAAATGGAGACGGTCAGTTAAAGTCTTGTTGCTAATCATGATGACAAATGTTCGTTGTTTTAACTTTTAGCGAAGATAGCATAATACTCGTATGGACAGGGTCAGCCACACGTCGGGTTGGAAATCAATCGGTTAATTTTTTCATACAAAGGAATCGGATGAATAAATTTGACTGAATATTAAAAACATTGCAGCCCATCCAGGGTCATATGCGTTCTTCCAAACATCTTAAGCCTCCCACTCCTCTCATTGCTATACCCAGTCCTTCACTGTCCAGTCCATCCGTCTATGGAACTCCCTACCCCTATCAGTAAGACAGTCTCCATCATTACCCATTTTTAAGGCCCGCGTCAAAACTCATTTTTAAATAGATAAATAGCAATCCCTTTAAGTCTTTACAGGTCCAGTCATCCGTAGTAGTCGATGGTCCGTCCGTCTAATTTATATGAATGTATATAGTCCTTTATATTATTTTATCCAAGCATAACATATTTATTTATTAGTATATAATATTGTGTTTATTTATGTATTGGTATTTTAAAATATATTTTTTTTTCCCTTTTCAATTTGGCACCACCTACCCCTCCTCTCTCAAATGTTCTTTGACTGAAGGTTGTCTGGTAGAAATCGCTTCCAGCGATAAGACCACCGAAGTTGTACAATTAAGTTTCTGTAATGCCTAGTTTTTAAAGTTGAATTTTTGTGCAATAAAGTATATATATCTATCTATCTAACATTCCAGCGTGTAAGTGTAATAAATTTTTATAGAAATCATACGTGGAATTGTTGCCCGAATTGTAAAGCCTTGTTACTAGCTTATCCTCACAATAGGATATTAATCTAGATTTATGAGAATTGACATTGCTTATTGACTGTTTGTTCAAGGTCTTTGCCAATACCTAGGCATTGTTAAGCCTATAAACTATCAGGTTACTATGTTACAGTAAGATCTCACTTCTAAGGGTGTATCCTAGGTTTTGCGAGCCGATCGCTAAGACCTGGATTCACCCATGCAGTTACTACAATGGGGGCTATCTATGGAAAATCGGTTAGATGACGTACTGTAGGATTTAAGTTTCACTTCAGCTGCATTAGTCGCTTCTGTTTTTTTTGTGTTTTTTTTATGAGTTAATTGTAGTATAAGTAGGTTTATTGTATTATATATTTATGTATGTATATTTATTTAGTCATATTATATATTACTCACATGTATGTTTATGAATATAAATTTATTTAGCCGTCATACATATTTCTGCATCGCCTAATGGTTGACTGGTAGAGAATGCTGTATAGCATTAAGTCCGCCGATTGTACTTTACTTTCTTGTGCAATAAAGAATAAATAAATAAATTAGTTGTATTTTGATATCAATTATCAAAATGACAATAAATACAAAAACGAAAAATGCCGTTAAGGTTGGACCTCAGTCCAACAGTATCTACACCAAATAGCGGATTTTCACACTCACTCAGCCACTGTATAGTGAGCGCGCTCTGCCGGTATACAATACCATTTTAAGGTGCGAGTTGAAAGAAGTATACCTTACGTGCGGGGTGCAGGTATGCCTAACGAGCCGCTCGCAAACGGCTGTTAGATTTTCTCTCAAATGACGTCTAAAGAAACATAAAGAAGCTCGCGCGTAGCTTGAGAGCTCCACCAGATCTGGACACATTTTATTCTACCACTAGGCCATTTCTTTAGACTTACTTAGTTCTCTCCAGTGCGGGAAGATGCCAGGCTTGCAGTGGTCGAGGAGAGCAGACAACAGAACTCCACTGTTCCAGTCACTCGTGAGGTTGGAGACTCTGCACTCCTGGCAGGGCGGACTGCAGCCACGACATCATCAGCTTTCTGTAAATAAATACACTCATAAATTTGGATCATTTTTTGCCTTGAAAGTATGCAGGACATATTGCATATGAGTATGCGTAAACACTAGTCATCCTTATATTTCTTTAATCTCATAAATTCTAATAGCACTACCGTGACTGAACAGGAGAGCTAACGGCCAAAGAAGTGGTTTTTGAAAGACGGGACTGCAATATCGCCAACTTCCAGACATTGGGTTGACATGTAGAATTTTTTACAGAGAAACTCAGGTAGTATAAATGACAACCAGAGGGCCTACAACAAAACAGTATTCACAACCGACTTGGGTCCTAAGCGCTACTGATATGCCTAAGGGACTACTAGTAGCTATTGAATCACCTAGGCAGAGCCTCATAGTTACTTTATAGTAAACTAAATAATGATGCTTTCAAAAGGTATTTTGTTATACTTATGAGGTAAATAAATCAGTCACTTTTTTCTAATCACGTGGGTTTAACCCAGTTACATATTGTGTAATTCTATTAATAGTGCTGTAGGTGGTTCCGACAAATGATTTTACGATACAACCTGCAGATATAAATCTCCTAAAGCTGTAACGGTAATGTTTAAGTAACACAATGCTATAAGCGCACACTGAGTGGCCACAATGCACCTAATAGCAATAAGAAACCTCTGCCCAAGTCTCTAAGCATTTATTTTAAAAATTTAAAGAAGTCTACTAAAATTCAACAATCGGATCTCATCATCATCATCATTTCAGCCAATAGACGTCCACTGCTGGACATAGGCCTCCCCCAATGTTCTCCACACAGATCGGTCCTGTGCCGCCCGCATCCAATGGATTCCCGCGATCTTCTCCAGATCGTCGGTCCACCTTGTGGGGGGCCTGCCACGGCTGCGGCTTCCTGTACGTGGCCTCCACTCGAGGACCTTTCCGCCCCAACGGCCGTCTGTTCTCCTCGCTATGTGCACTGCCCATTGCCACAATGGGATCTATATTCATAAAAAGTAATTCAAATATTGTAGAGGATAGCCATCAAAATGTATGAGGAAAATTCAGAAAATGTGGTATAATACAGAAAAAGTGAGTAAAAAATTACAATTCCAACATTCACATTTATTTTGATTTTTGATCAAAGAAAAAAACTGTTCCATACATTATTGCCGGGTGATTACAGATGTTTTTTTTCGCTTATTTTGTTGATCTAACATACTATATGGACTTCATTTACGATTTCTATTATGAGGTGTTTTCGGGATGTAAACAATAGAAAAATAACGGTGTATACTAAGTTTTTATCCCAGTTTCAAAATGATTTGTTATTAGTTGTTTAACTCCCTTGAAAAACTTTGTAAGACCGCTTTAAACCAAATTGTTTGCCTTTTACAGGTCGGCCTATATGAGTAGGCAACTCTTGTCTTGTTTGTGTCTTAAAATCCATGACGATGTCACATAAAAAGTTTATTATTATTCCTTTATTTACTTCACTGTGCGAGATGGCCTGCGCCCGCGCACCCGTGTCGCTTTAATTGCTTTCGTGTCTCATGCGTTAAGACGTTCAAATTTTAACTGCTGGGACGACTAGTTTTCTACTCAAGCTACTACTCCTTATGGGGGTTTTTACAAATGTAAAACCTTTGGATGGCGGCGATTTCGGCCCAACACTCCAGTGCTCGTGTGTACCGCATGCATTGCACCGCGTTGGTAAAGAATGCCTATTAGTTGATACTGAACAAGTGATTTCTAAGCAGGTTTTAGGGTATGTGGTTTAACACTTATACTACAAATAGACATAAAGGCGTATTTGCGTCAAATGTGCGAAATACGTATATGGTAGAACTTACGCCACTGCTCGCTTTATGATTAAAACGAATACGATCTCAAAACCAGTTCTTGTCACATGAATGTGTGTACGCCATTTGTGGACATAATGATCTTATTTCAAAACTGTAATCGACAATGCAATAAATACTGTTATGGATTTTATGAATTGCAATCCCCTTTTACGAAAGAGACTGGGGCGGCATATTTATTTAGGTTTTGCAGCTGTAGGACAGCAAATTTTTAATTTATATCAAATTAACTTATACGTCATGATGTATAAGTAAGCATAATTTTAAACTCAACTTGTTACTTGGAACAGCTTACTTATATCATCATCATCATCAGCCCATTTAAGTCCCCACTGCTGGGGCACGGGCCTCCCTCAATCACATGAAGGGTAATTGCCATACTCACCACGCTTGGCAGACGGGTTGGCGAGGGTTTTGATATAAATGCAGAGTTTTCCTTCTCTGGGTGCTGATGATCATCCCAGCAGCTTTACCTTAGTCGCCTTTTACGACACCTCGGTAAGAGTGAGGGTGGCCTATTCTACTCTGCCGGGGACCACACGGCTCCACTGTGATGTATGTATTTACTTATGATGTATGTAATGTGATGTATGTATTTACTTATATAAGATCACAAAATAAGTAACATAGAAAGGTTCTAGCTCTCATTTTATATCAAAGAGTTCGTTATACACAAAGCAGTGCTCCCACTTCATCTCCCCAATCTCTTCCTGTCCTTTGATTAAAATCATTCGTCTCCTTTGGGATCCATTGTTATTAATTTAGTCGCAATATTTATCTATACAACGTGTGAGAAAATGGGCAATAATACTTAAGGGTGTGAACATATACCGTGTACAGACTTCACTGCAAAAATATGAGGATCATCTGAGCAAAAAAAAAATCAGCTGTACCATACATTATTGACGCGCGAATATTCTATTTAGTATGGAACAGCAGATTTTTTTTGCTCAGATGATCCTCATATTTTGGCAGTGAAGTCTTTACACGGTATATGTCCACACCTTTAAGTATTATTGCAATTTTTTTACACGTTATATAATCATATATGTATATTATGTATGTATTAGTGTATTCATATTTTATTTATGTATTTTATTTAAACTTTCTGTGTAAGTATATAAATATTAAGATTTCACCGCCCCTTCATCAAGTGTCCTTTACCCAAAGGTTGACTGGAAGAGAACGCTCATGGTAATAAGGCCGTCTTCGTTGTATACATTTATATCCTCTAATACCTAGTTATTTAGTTAAGGTCCCGGGTTCGATCCCCGGTCGGGCTAAAATTAGTACCTGAGATTTTCTGTTAAAAAAATCTCAGTGTCAGCCCAGAGTCTGGAAGTTGACGGTCATGTATCACTGTGCCTCGGAAAGCACAGTAAGCCGTTGGCCCTGCACCCGATTCCTCTCAGGTCGTATCACACCGGTGTACAATAGGAAGAGGGCAAGGGAAGACGGAGCGCACTTGTGTTTGCGCACACACTTGAGCACTATAATATATCCTGTGTAAGTGGCTGGAAGATACGAGATTGGCCGGCATAGCCAAAATCGTTTGGAGGATATTATTATAACCATCAGGTGATTCGTCTGCTTGTTTGCCTCTATCTCATTATAATATCGACATTTTAACTGTAGCTTCCCAATACATTTTGGACTGTATTTTGTACGTGCGAAAGAACATTGATATTTTTTTCTAAAAAATCTGATTGTCATGGTTTTAACACTAGAAATAAACACAAGCTCGCGATTCCAAATCTGAAGCTCCAAAAGATTAATAGTTCATTTGTTGGTCAAAGTATTAAAATGTACAATAAGTTGCCACAAAATGTTATTGAGTTACCAACGCATAAATTTAAATCCCACGTGAAAACCTGTTTAATGAGTAAAGGATACTATACAATTGTAGATTACTTAAATGATAAGGATTCATGGACATGATGACCTCCGTGCCTGCACACATGTAGTAATTGTATAAATATTTACTGGAATCATTATTATTATATAATTAATCATTTTTAATAAATTAGGCTTAGCAGCATTTATTAATGTATACAAATTGATTAGTATTGATTAATCAAACAATTGACAAGATGCTAACCACCTACTATTGTACACCTCGTCCTGCAGTTTATTAGTATTGGATTAAGTACTCTGTGACCTATGAGGGGAACCTAAGTAGTCATGCTCACTCAAATGTCTCTGAGGTGGTGGCGTTATGTGGCGGGTCATTACATTCCCTCTAATATGGTTGAGTGAAATGATGGCTGACACATACGTCATACTTGTGAACAGGTGCCACCTTTGGGGACTGGTCCGCTTCGGTTTACCTCATATTTAGCTTTTAATTTGCTTCATTCTATTTTGTGTTGCATTAGACTGTATGACTTGGTATGAGGATAATAAACCATTGTAAAAAAGTTGGCGATTAAAAAGAGTAACTGGCGAGTTTCTTGCCGGATCTTCTCGACCAGAAACAACTTTCCGAGCCGGTGGTAGAATCGCATTATGTTTATTTATTTCTTTAGTATATTTTATGTATCAACATATATATGTATTAACATGTAAATTATACATAAGTACTTATAAATAGTTTTAAGTCATTCAAATGTATGACGATTTGTAAGTGCTGTGTACAAGCCTATGCAAATAAAGAATTATTTGAATTTGAATTTGAATTTAAAATGAACATAATATTTTGGCAGGTATCATAAATATGAATCTATAGTTGTATGTAACGAAAGCTTATTTATTTGCTGACGACACTTCCTTGATTTTTAAGGTTGATAGATATAAAGAATCAATTGACGACGTAAATGATACTCTCTCGCAGGTTTACGACTAACAATTTACTGCTTAACTCAAAGAAAACTAAATGTGTAAAATTCACTATGCCAAATGTAAGGCAGGTCGATACTAGTATTAAGATGAACAATGAATCTATTCAAATCATTAATTCCACAGTTTTTCTCGGTATAACTATAGATGCGAAATTGCAGTGGAGTCCGCATATTGCTGCCTTGGCAGGAAGACTAAGTTCCGCTGCATATGCAGTAAGAAAAATTAGGCGTCTGACTGATATCGAGACGGCAAGACTGGTATATTTCAGCTATTTCCACAGTGTGATGTCATATGGGCTACTGTTGTGGGGGTCTGCTGCTGACATACAAACTATTTTTGTATTACAGAAAAGGGCCATCCGCGCTATATACAGCCTTAGATCACGTGACTCACTAAGAGAAATATTTAAAGAAATTAATATTTTAACCGAGGGCTTCTCAATTTATCCTCGACTGCATTATGTATGTACGTAAGAACTTGCACACTTTTCCAAAAAAGTCCGATAGTCATAGTCTTAACACTAGAAATAAACATAGGCTTGCCGTCCCGGTTCTCAGACTTCATAAAATCGGTAATTCATTTGTTGGCTTAAGTATTAAGATATTTAATAAGATACCACAAAATGTCATTAACCTATCACTGGATAAGTTTAAGTCTCATATCAAAACCTGCCTAATGAAGAAAGGTTACTATAGTGTACAAGACTATTTAAATGATAAGGATTCTTGGTCATGTTAATTGATTAATCTTTTGAGTTGTTATTCATAGTAGTCTATTAACCTTCATAATTGTATTTTTTTCTCTTCTCAATTGAAACTCTGTAACATCTTCAATACTTGAAAAGAGTAACTACTGAAACTGAACTGAACTTGTTAAAAATAAGTTTCTAACTTTGTTATTAGTGTGTTAATCATCATCATCATCGCCAGCCCATTTAAGTCCCCACTGCTGGGGCACGGGCCTCCCTCAATCACATTAGGGGTAATTGCCATACTCACCATGCTTGGCAGACGGGTTGGCGAGGGTTTTGATATAAATGCAGAGTTTTCCTTCTCTGGGTGCTGATGATCATGCCAGCAGCTTTATGTTAGTCACCTTTTACGACACCTCGGTAAGAGGAGGGTGGTATTCTACTCTGCCGGGGACCACACGGCGACACACGTTTTTAATTGTTAGCTACTAAACCGGATCTATTTTAAACAATTTCGGGGTTACAACCTCTCGGTAAACACTTATACTATTTATTAATTAACCATGCATAAATGTTGGGTCCGTTTTTGTACGCAAAAAATTGGTTACCGCCAAAAGCGGCCACTTTTAGCGTGAATCAATTTTTCGCGTACAAATGTTGGGTCCGCATTTGTGCATGGTTATTTAATAATTAGTATAAGTGTTTGCCGATAGGTTGTATCCCCGAAATAGCTTAAAATAGATCCGGCTTAGTTGCTAAATATTAAAATAGATTGGCGTCGCTAGTGTGCCCGCCCTACCCGTCACCTTAAATAGTTAGGTCGAATTGCGGTAAACATGTTTCATATAAAATCAAAATACAATGCAGAGCATACGACTAGAGAGCTATACTATGGCTATACTTACGTACTAGTCGCTAAAACGCTGAAATTACTGCAAATATGACACTGTATAAAGTTAACCATTTTGAACTAGGTACTTTCACACTAGTGGTGGGCGTTAAAAGTTATAAAAATTAAATTAACATGTTAAAATAAAATAACTAATATCACACTAATTGCCGTGTGGTCCCCGGCAGAGTAGAATAGGCCAACCTCACTCATACCGAGGTGTCGTAAAAGGCGACTAAGGTAAATCTGCTGGCATGATCATCAGCACCCAGAGAAGGAAAACTCTGCATTTAGGTATATCAAAACCCTCGCCAACCCGTTTGTCAAGCGTGGTGAGTATGACAATTACCCCTCATGTGATTGAGGGAGGCCCGTACCCCAGCAGTGGGGACTAAAATGGGCTGATGATGATGAGGATGAATTAAAAACGAATGGTGTCGCTAGTTAGGGCTACCCGTCGCCTTTGCAATGGCGTTGTAGTTAACACGGGTTCGCATAATATTGCGCTACGAGTAGTGAGGTTTGTTTGTAGGTGAATTTATTTTGAAATCACGTTTTCTATGCTAGAGTTGGCAAATGATGTTGGGAGATCTGATGAAAAGTGATCACTACGGGCCAGAAACATCTGCCAGTTCAAAGTAGTCGCTTATGCGTTGCTGGTCTTTTCAGAAGGAGTACGCTTGTCTTTTGAAAGTCCTAAAGCACAGTCAGTCAAGCAATACCGCTGGCAGGCTGTTTAAATTTTATTGTTAGTCTCAATTGTGTCTCAATCACACAAGAAGGACTACTTCGTACTCCTGGTGACTGGACAATAAGCTGAACTATAGGTTTCTGAACCTGGAAATAGAACATCATAAATTACGATTTTTCTAAGTTACGACGGCCACTCTGTGTCAGAAAATTCCAGTTTTTTTTATGTGATAGGTGGCAGACGAGCAGACGGATCACCTGATAGTAAGCGATTGCCGCCGCCCATGGAAACCCGTGACACCAGTCGAGTTTGCGCTAACCCTCCTTTCGCGCGGATTGGGCCTCCGGTACCCTCACTCACGCAGCTGAACACAGCACAATGCTGCTTCACGCCGGTTTTCTGTGAGGCCGTGGTATCACTGTGGTCAAGCCGGCCCATTTATGCCGAAGCGTGGCTCTCCCACGGTTTTTATATTAAACTTCAAACTTGTCTAGTTATTGAACTGCATCTGTTTTAGACTTTTGCGTTGCATGACGTGGACTTTTTTATTGCTGCAATAGACAACGACCATGCGGTCCATCTGGTGGTAAATGTTAACCGCCGCTCATGGACATCAACCTCTAGTCCATTTTTGATGACAGCTGTGGCAATGCGGTCGAAACGTTAGTCAGTGAGTACTTATAATTTAGCTGCCTAATATTATTGCGTCTAGGCGTTACACGTATCAAGTTAGTTCCTATATTAGTCCTCCTCATCTTAGTTGCGTCCAAAGATGTCGCTTCAGAGCCTGGGGTAAGTTGGACCATGATCCAGGAATCGAGAAGTCTGGTAATAACAATAATAGTAATAACTAATGTAGCTATTTAATACAATATTTTTCTTTTTATTTTTTTACTTGTCTTACTTAAATAAGAATACGAATTTTTTTTACATGTTTAATTAATTACCTAACTTTTTCTTTTTAGATATGCAGAGAATTATTTTAATGGTTTTGTTAGTAAAAAGTAAATCCGTTATTGGCTGTTTGTTTAGTGTATAAGATTATTGTACTAATTTTAAGAGCTGTGGATTTTGTGTTTTTAATAAAATCCGTCTGAACTTCGCAACCCTTAGACAGGGAAACTGGTTTCACTGTCTAAGGTTCGCGATCTGGGACAAAGCTACTTGTCCAGAATCATCATCTCAAATATTGTAGGTACCTACTATCCACAATTTTTGAGAAACTACCCGAGAGATGCAGGTGCATCCCCACGATGTTTTCCTTCAAGGCCGAGCTAATGGTAGAAAGAAGCAGCAAGAGGTGCTTGGATTTTAACCACGACCCCCCCGTATGGAAGACGAGTTCTTATCGTTGAATCGGTGACCCTCAGACAGCATCACATTAACCAACGCGCAGCGGGGACTCTGCGGGGACCGCGGTGACGTCTGGCGCTCAAGCGTCTGCCATCACCACACACTCCGTAATCCGACAGGCTAGGCAATAGGCGCGTCCCCCATTTTTATCCAGAATTAATAAAATCCTTAAAACGATTACGGCTACGGCGGCCAATCTCAATGATCAGCCACGTATGCAGGATATATCATAGTGCTCAAGTGTGTGCGCAAACACAAGTGCACTCTCAAGAGTAAGAGAATACCCCTTACCGTCATATTCCGGAGAGGGATTGGGCGCAGGACCAACGGCTTAGCGTGCTTTCTGAGGCACGGGGGTACATGACCGCCGATTTCCAGACTCCGGGCTGACACTAAGAATTTCTTACCGAAAACATAGGTGCAAATATTTGGCCCGACCCGGGGATCGAACCCGGACCTCTTGCGCAGCCGTCGCTTTAAAGTGCGACCCACTCACCACTGCGCCACCGAGGGAGTTATCCTACATTAAACCTTATTTAAAGATACAGTCCACCTTTTATTTCAAGTCCTTTAGTTAGGACCCCAACATCCACCGAGTTACTACCATCGCTTCGAGAGTACCTATATTAGTGTCTAGTAAAAGTGTTTTATTACCTCGGTGGGAACTTGCTTCGGCCGATCTGGTAGCGCACGATGAGAGACCAGATCAGGCCCAGGATGAGCTTGAGGTTGCCGTTCACGATGTCCACGTTGCCTGCAATGAAGGGCGATTACAAGCCTTTGTGTCAAGTAATTGGCTGGAGGTGTGGCTATTGTGTTTGCAGCTGATCGCTTTGATTGTTTTAGAATATTTACCGTATCGAAGGTTGTGTTGTTTTCGCAGATTGTGTTTTTTCGCAATTTTTTTTTTTAAGTGATAGTTACGAGTAGTGGGATCATTAGATGGTTACCAATTGTCGTTACGATTGGGGGATGTGACGCTTAACTCCGTACGGTCCAGTTCCGGCTGTGGGGTTTCCGACCGTGATCGCGCTGAGATGAACACCCCAGGGATATTGGTTAGAGTTAGAGTCCCATACACCACATTGTTCCCTACATGTAACAAGGTGAAGGCCATGATGGTTTCCCCTAGGGAAAAAATTTGGCGTTTAACCACTTTCAGACGAAAATCGCTAGAACGTACGGCACATAAATGGTCTAATTTTAAACAAAAATCTATGCAAGCTGCAAGAGATTTTTGTTCTTCAAGTGGTTAAGCGCCAGATTCCACGACCGTACCCGCAACATCAGTGAGGTCACAAGTGCGTTACCAACCTCCTCCAGATTGTGCACGCCGGTTTTTCTGCGAGGCCATGGTATCACTCCAGTCGAGCCGGCTCATTCATATGGAAGCTTCTACGGTAATTTTTTTTTATCTTTGACCCAAAGTTGAGTTTTTTTTATGTGGTAGTTATGGCAGACGAGAAGACGGATCACCTGATGGTAAGCGATTGCCGCCGCCCATAGACACCCGCGACACCAGTGGAGTCAAAAGTGCGCTGCCAACCTTTGAACCCCTCTGCCCCCGGATTAGGGTAGGATTCTTTTTTAAAAAGGCCGGCAACGCTAATGCGATCTCTTTGATTTCGCGGATGTTAATGGGCGGCGATGATTGCATTCCATCAGGTGATTCGCATGCACGTTTGTCGCCTCTAGCATAAAAAAAAAATTAGGCCTCCGGTACCCTGAATCACGCAGCGAAACACAGAACAGTGCTGCTCCGCGCCGGTTTTCTGTGCGGCCGTGGTATCACCCTGGTCGAGCCGGCCCATTCATGCCGAAGCGTGGCTCTCCCCCGGTCATCGTGAGTGTTTATTCCATAGACTTAGGTCTAGTTGTATGGTTTATTCGTCCATAAAAGTGAAGGTAACGAATGAAAGGGGAAATTATATCTTACCAATGTTGACAAGCTTGACTCCGTCTTCCTCAATGGCCTGCAGCGCGGTGGTGCAGTTGTCCAGCTTCTGATGCTGGTTGCTAGGATTAGAGCTCCAGCCCTTGAGCTTCCGCCCTTGTAGGGCTTCAACTAGGGAACAGAGCACCGTCCCATCTCGTAAGTCTTCTACTAAATCTACCACCTGTAAAAGATGAAGAGAATGAAGTAATTATCTTAAGTAAACTTTGTGGAAATTGGAATTTTTAGATACCTATCAAAGATCTGGTTGCTCATCTGCTACCTCATCATCATAATTCCAGCCAATAAACGCCCACTGCTGGTCAAAGCCCTCCCTCAAAGATTTCCACACAGATCGGTCCTGTGCCACCCCCAATACAGTTGATTCTGATATCCGTAACACAGGTGCTTGAGCTACCTATCTCGGAGTCAAATCAATGTAGGTATATGATGTCGTGAAACATTTATTTATTTTAGTTTATTCAAGGGATTCTCGCGACCTTCACCAGATCGTCGGTCCACCTGCCACGGCTGCGACTTCCCGTACGCGGCTTGCCACCGATCACATAAAATAATGTGAGGGAAATATTTACGCTGATGAGATTTTTTTATGTGATAGGTGGCAGACGATGGTAAGCGATTGCCAACGCCCTTAGACACCCGCGACACCAGTGGAGCCACAAGTGCGCTGCCAACATTTAGACCCCTCCTTTCCCTCGGATTAGGCCTCCGGTACCCTTACCCGCGCAGGGAAGCACAGCACAGAATCCTTAAAGAAAGTGGAATCTTTGGTGAGTAGAAGTGCAAAGGACGAAGAGGTACAAAGATCCGATAGAGTCAAGGCTGTTTTCTAAAAAGTGACCCCAACCAGATAAAATATAATATGATAGAATTGCACAAATAATGAAACATTAATTTTAACAGATGACAGAACAATAAAGAGGTGATTTTATTTGTGTGTTATATTTATCTCGGAAAGTTATTAACGTTTTCAAAACTTTGTTCATTAATACTGTATAAAATGTAAGTTGTTACTTCCCCATTGTATTTCCAGGTCCACAAACTTCGAACTAAATAATACTGAGATCGTTTCAGTTGTTTCAGTAACACGATGTAACAACACACTTTCGGCATGTTTATACTTAATGTCAAGCCTGCAAATTGCTCTCGACTGCCATTAAATTAATTTCATATAAATGAATCTGACGATGTGTTTAAATAAATTGCTTGTTTAATTTTCACTTGATATTCTCATAATAAAGAAATATAGCACAATTAATTAACAGCCTTTGTCCATGGGCGTATAGGTTTCTTTCATGTTGTGTGACAAATTTTCAGGCTATTTTCTACAGGCCGGTGGAAAAAAAAACATTAGGCCCTGGAAGGCCCCATCATCATCAGCCCATTTAAGTCCCCACTGCTGGGGCACGGGCCTCCCTCAATCACATGAGGGGTAATTGCCATACTCACCACGCTTGGCAGACGGGTTGGCGAGGGTTTTGATATAAATGCAGAGTTTTCCTTCTCTGGGCGCTGATGATCACGCCAGCAGCTTTACCTTAGTCGCCTTTTACGACACCTCGGTAAGAGTGAGGGTGGCCTATTCTACTCTGCCGGGGACCAAACGGCCCCACGGGCACGGAAGGCCCCATCCCATTGCATTATCGGGTTGCCATCCCTATATGGTTGAAGTTTCAGCCATACGCACTAAGCGCTACGCAAACTCCTTTCTGATGCGGACAGCCAAGGAGTGGAATTCGTTGCCCGCCGATGTATTTCCTGAACAATATAACATGGGCTTCTTTAAGGCAACATTGAATAGGCTTTTCACGGGCAAGCATGGTCCACCTTGGACCTCATCATCACTTAACATCAGGTGAGATTGAGGTCAAATTCTTGTCTGTAGTGTAATAAAAAAAAAAGGAAATTGCCTTCAAGACGATGGCCCTATCTAGCGACGCCAATCGATTTCAATTGATAGCAACTAAACTGAATATCATTTTAATAATTTCGAAGTTAGAGCCTATCGGAAAGAAAGGTATACTATTTATTTAATACTTATAATTAACTTTTTTATCTGTTTTTGCACTCGAAATTTGGATTAACGCCATGAGTGGCGTTTTTGACGGTAATTCATATTTCGAGTAGGAAGCAGATCAAAAAGTTAATTACAAGTATTGAATAATTAGTAATAAGTTATTTTCGACATGCTCAAACTTTGAAATTGTTAAAAAGATATCCGGCTTAGATGCTAACAATTTAAATTAATTGGCGTCGCTAGTGTGCCCTACCCGTCACCTTAAAGGAAACAATCTCAATCTTTTTTAGAGGAATAAACTGCATACATATTTTGAATTTGTAAAAACTCACACGAGTTAATGATGGCAACTGAAGTATAAAAATAATATTACAGCATGTTAGTTGCGGCATTTCTGCACTTATTTAAATTATTTAATACCCTACATTAAACTACTGCATAATCCCATAATAGTCCACAATGAAACCTCTTAAATGCCATATTACATTACTGCTATTATTATAATTGTAAGATGTTTACGCACCTTGATATTCATAGGCTTCAATGTCTCGTTGACCCAGTTCCTGAAGGTGTTGGCTTGGATCTCGACCCACAGGTCCTCGTGACCTTTGATGGCCATGCCCTTGGCTGCCGTACCTTCGGTACTTCGGGCAGCTAGCCCAGCTTGGGTGATCCGTCCTGTTGATACACCAGTTATAATAGTTTGACATAGTAGATCCTATGGAAGCTGAAGATTTTATAGGAAGATGACTGATGGATTGAATGAATGAATGAATGAATATACTTTTATTATTGCACTCAAAGTATAGTAAGAAAACTTAATACTAGGTATTACAGGATATGTACAACGAAGGCGTGTAACGCAGCCTGCAGGGGCTTCGTTATACTACATAACTACTCATAAAGAAAGTTACCTTTGGTGTTAACTATAGAGCTTCGTTTTCCGTTTGCTATAGAGCTTGTATATCATTTTATGATTATGTCTTGTATTAGCATTACTCTTATATGTGTTATTTTTATGCTCCTTGTACATTTTTATCCGTAAATAAATTTAAAGTTATTGTTGTAAATATTTAGATTGTCTATCTGACATTGTCCGACAGCTGACGTTGTCTAACTGTTTTTATTTTTCTATCGAATTGTCTATTCAAATTTAACTATGGAGTTTAGCTATGTTTCGAGAATATTCTATATTGTATGAATTTTAAAATTTAAATGTTGTAGAATAGAATGCGCATGGGCCATATAAAAGGACGCACATGGGCAGGACCACCAGTCTACCACCAGCTCTGAAGAAGCTCAGAACCTCAAGCTATAACAGTGCCAGTATACGTTTACCCGTAGAGTAACGGTGCCGGGGCACGAAAGGTGTTGCCTCCCTGCACCTACGCGCGTCTACCGTCACTCGTGCGCGTATCCGCGTCGCGCCTACCCGCGGCCGGCTTGCGGCGTGCGCGTATCTGCGTCTCGCGCCCCATTTGCTGCCTCCTGCGCTCGGCGGAGCCCTACCGCCCGCCTCTTGCGACGCTGGATCCTGCCGGCGCGCTGCCTGTGCTCACCCTGTGATACCGTCCTACCACGGTTGCCCATTTTGAACTTTTACCTTATATATATATTTAGTGTAGTGTACCGGTGTAAATAGCTAGTTTTAAGTTAGTTTTAAGTTAGATTTAAGACTTTAGGACGAGCCATCTTTGTACATATCGCTTATAATTATAGCCCTCTTCCCTCTATCCTTGTCTTTTCTTCTTCCCCCTATCTTTTAGCTCCGTAACCCTCCGTTACGTGAAAGTTTGGCGCCCAACTCTATAGAATCCCTCCCTGTTCTCAAAATTCTAAAATAAACTTGCACAAGTTTCTGTATATAACATAGCTTTTGGCTCCCTATTAGACGTCTCTTACTTCTTAGATATTTCTTTCCCTATTCTTCCTCTATTTTTCTCACCAAAATAAAGTAAATAAAATAAAAACTATTGTAAATATTTTATTGCTTTAAAATTACAAATATCTTAGAAATGGCTCGTCTTATAAACTTTAATTTACTTAATAAGGCGGAACTTGAATACGAACTTATAATTAGGAACGAAACTCCTGCGGATAATCTTGTATCGCTTAGAAAACAAATTGTTTTATTGCTTCGTAATTTTCCTACGGAGGACATTATTGATTCTCCCGTTCCTCTGAGTGACGATTTGTCACAAGCTTCTTCTACAATCTTATATTTATCTTCGATGTTGGACCGATACGAATCGGGTAATCTGAAATTATTTAAGAAAATTGAAACTTATATATATCACTTATTTTATCGACTTGACAGAATTGACACTGATGTAAGTGACAGCGACTCGAACCTTATAGAACTCTATGACGACTTAAAAAAGAAGTTTACTCTTTTGACTGATCGTTTTGACGCTTTTTCAAAACCAGCTGAGACTTCACAGGTACAAACCTCTTTGGACTCACCTTTGCCGATTTCTCAACCTAACTGTTTGCCACCTTTTCATAATTTTCTCTTACCAAATTATCTAAATGAGCTAAAAAAAATTACTTTTGATGGGACAACTTGTCCTAGAGCTTTTCTATCGAAAATTGATGAATTTTTACTTACGAACAAACTTGATAAGCAAATACTTATAAGCTCGGCCTTCAACATTTTTGAGGACGATGCTTCTTATTGGTTTAAATTCCAACTAAGTCGTGACCCTTCGTTAACTTGGGATCGCGTTTCCGAGTTGTTAATTAAGGACTTTGGCCATTCTGATTATGACCATAAACTACTGCAGGCAATAAAATCTCGTACTCAGGGTATATCTGAGTCTATTATGG
Organism: Marasmia exigua; assembly: GCA_019059595.1. Taxonomy (NCBI): domain Eukaryota; kingdom Metazoa; phylum Arthropoda; class Insecta; order Lepidoptera; family Crambidae; genus Marasmia; species Marasmia exigua. The sequence continues at coordinate 3,106,137 of CM032464.1, read as the reverse complement.
TTTATATTCCGAAAATGTTTGAAATGTTTTCGAGACTAAGCGAGAAATTACCTGAGCAGGAGAAACTGCAAATACTTCTACGTAACATCCGTCCTTGTTATACTTCTTTTGTTGCTCTTAATAAAGTTGATTCTATTGGCTCTTTAATTGCTGTATGTCAACAATTTGAGCGCTGTATTGACCGCGACAATAATTTTAAAGAACCTGAAATGAATACTCTTATTCCTGAATTATCCTATAAACCTAAACACGATTCTACACCTTTACCGAACACTAAACCTAATGTTACACATACTTTTCACTCTAAACATTCTTTCACTCCTAATTATGATTCTCATAAATCTAATAACTTTAAGCCTTTTCGTACGAACTTTTCTTCGCAGAATAAAAATTCTGCACATGCGATATCTGAAAATGCTCCCAAGTTTCAGGCGCATTTGTTTTGCGTTCGATGTCGAATAAATGGTCATTCTTTGAATTCGTGCACTAAACCAAGATTCTTAGTCTGTTTTAAATGTGGTTTGAAAGACTTTAGAGCTTCGGATTGCCCGAAATGTAAAGCTGACAAGCCTCAACCTTCTTCATCCTCTAACTCAAAAAACTAACATATGACTTGGATAAACGAAAAGAAAACTTTGATGTTGATGACTGGCATAATTGGTTAAAAATAATTAAGAACTTTTTCGCAAGTTATGGAACTTCTTCAGTTTACTACGACAACGAAAGAGATTTTAACCGTCCTTTTATTAACGTTTCTATTTCAAATGTTGAGTTTACGGCGTTACTTGATAGCGGTAGTTCAATGACTATTTTAGGTAATAACTCGCACTTTAAAATTTTGGAACTGGGCTTTTCGTTATCCAAGTCTGATTATATTACGGTTAGCACTGCTAGTAAGCATCGTGTTAAATCTTTAGGATTTTTTATTCTTCCTTTTACCTTTAACGACCAAACTAGACTTATTAAAACATATGTTATTCCTGAAATATACCCGTCTTTGATACTTGGTGTTGACTTTTGGAGGGAATTTAATTTGGTTCCCAAACTTTTATCGTGTGCCTTTTCTCTTAATAAACCATCCCACTTTAACAACTCTGTGGAGAAACAAATCCTACCTTACGAAAATCTTACTTCTGAAGAAAAGGTTATCGCTGATGATATTATTTCGCGTTTTAAGCAAATTTCCTTTGAAGCTAAGGGTGAACTTGGTCGTACTGATCTGGTTAGCCATCGTATCGATACTGGAGATACGCTGCCTATTAAACAACGTTGTTATAGACTCTCTCCCGAGAAACAAAAAGCTCTAATTGCTGAGGTGGATAAAATGATTGAGTGGAAGGTCATTGAGAAATGTGAAAGCCCTTGGTTGTCTCCGGTTCTTATTACGCCTAAAAAGAATGGCGAATGGCGATTTTGTGTCGATAGTAGAAAACTCAACTCAGTTACTCGTAGGGATGCCTATAGTCTTCCTTTTATCAACGAAATACTTGACCATCTCAAAAACGCTAAATTTTTATCGAGTATCGATATCGCTAAAGCTTTCTGGGAGATTCCTTTACATGTAGACGATCGGGATAAGACCGCCTTTTATGTCCCCGGTAGAGGAATGTACAGATTCACTGTTATGCCCTTTGGTTTAACTAATGCACCTGCTACACAGCAGAGGTTAATGGATATCTTATTCACTCCTGAATTTGACAACAAAGTGTTCTGTTATCTTGATGACATTATTATCATAGGCTCCTCGTTCCAAGAACACATAGGACTTCTAATTAAAGTGCTTGAAAAATTAACTTACGCTAAACTTACCATTAACTTTGAAAAAAGTCATTTTTTTAAGAAAGAATTAAAGTACCTTGGATATGTTGTTGACGATAATGGTTTACGAGCTGATCCTAGCAAAATTCAAGCTATTATGGACTTTCCTGTACCTACTTCACGCAAAGAAGTGCGTAAATTTCTGGGTACGTGTAGTTGGTTTCGTAGGTTCATTCCTAATTTCAGTACTATAGCTGCACCTCTTAATAAATTAACATCATCTGCTAAAACTTCTCCGAAATTTTCTTGGAGTTCTGAGGCTAACTCTTCCTTTCTGAAACTAAAAGAATATCTTGTAACTACCCCAATTCTTGCTTGCCCTGATTTTGATCAACCATTTTCTGTGCATTGTGATGCATCTAACACTGGCATTGGAGCCATGCTTACTCAAACGGTTAACGACAAAGAAGTTGTTATAGCCTACATGAGCAAATCACTTAACAAAAATGAAAGAAACTACTCTACTACTGAAAGAGAAACTCTAGCTGTTATCATTGCCTTAGAACATTGGCGGTGCTATCTTGACAATGGCAAACCGTTTACTGTATACACTGATCATGCCGCATTAAAGTGGTTTTTGAATTTAACAAATCCCTCTGGTAGACTCGCTCGTTGGTCACTTCGCCTTTCTTGCTTTAATTTCACGCTGAAACATAAAAGAGGAAAGGATAATATTGTCCCTGATCTACTTTCTCGTTCTAAAAGCGAGGACAGTCATATTATCGCTCCTTTATCTTCGAATGAAGCCACGTCTTTAGACTTAGAGCGCTATAATAAAATCTTTCGTAATTGTTTAACTGATCCTCAAAGTCATCCTAACTATACGATTAAGGATAATAAGCTATTTCGTTGCACTAATACTCCTTATTCTTTAACAGACGATTTCATCTGGAAAGAAGTCCCTATCCCTTCTGAAAGAGAATCTTTGATAGGAAATGCTCATGGTTCCGCTACAGATCCGCATTTGGGCGTATTTAAAACATACAAAAAAATATCATTGTTATATTACTGGTCTGGCATGTTTAAAGATGTAGCTTAATTTATTTCCAATTGCGAAACTTGTTTGGCTTATAAACACTCTAACCACTCGCCTTACGGTCCTATGGGAAAACCCAAAATTTGTTCTAGACCTTTTCAATGCATTTCTTTGGACTTAATAGGTCCATTGCCAATGACTAGGCGACGTAACCAGTACATTCTCGTTGTAAATTGTCTATTCACCAAATATACACTTATTTTTCCTTTGAAACGAGCTATAACTACTAGTATTATACATTACTTAGAGAATTCCGTGTTCTTAGTTCATGGAGTACCTCAAACAATTATTATGGATAACGGTCCACAATTTCAATCGCATGAATTCCATAATTTCCTTGGACGTTATAGAATTCCGCATATATCTTACACTCCTCACTATTGTCCTCAGGTCAATACTACAGAACGCTACAATAAAACAATTATTACCGCACTAGCTTCACTGGTCGGTGAAGACCATAGGTCTTGGGACCTTCACCTATCTAAGATTCAGTTTGCAATGAATAACTCTGTAAATGAAGTAACTGGATTTACTCCTGCATTTTTAGTATTTGGTCGTGAACTCATTACTTGTGGTTCTATTTATTCTCAGGGTTACGACTTAGAAGAAATTACCTTTTTACCTCGTGATTTATATGCTAGAAATATTGGCCTTCTATCGTCAATTTTTGATAGAGTTCAGGTTGCACTGCGCATATCTCATGTAAAGAATTCTAACCGTTACAATTTAAGGCACTCTTTTAAAGAATTCAATGTTGGAGATATAGTGTGGCGTAAAGACTACTCTTTAAGCAATGCTGGTGCATATTTTAGCGCAAAATTAGCACCTAAATATGTTAAATGCAAAGTCGTTGAGAAATTGTCACCTCTTGTATACATTCTTGAGGACTGCAACGGTTGCCGCGGTAAATGGCATGTAAAAGACTTTAAGAAATGACTACCTTACCGTTTGACTTTACTAGTATTATATGTATTTATTTGCACACACATTGGACTGATTTTTGGCCACTTCAGTCTGATATTTTTTATATATACTTAGCGACTAATCTCGTCTCTCTTTACTTATAGGATTCTCTCTTATAGTACCTACTTACTTGCTTAACGTTTTCTTTTAAAAGGCGCTTCTTGACCTTTTAATTCTAAACTTTAGGGCTCTCTTTTGCCTTATCTACTTACTACTTAGCGCTTCTTTGACTACAGAGGCGTTTCTTTTAAAGGTAAATTCAACCTTTAAAATTTGTGTCCTTTGATAGGGAATACCTGAGAGAGACTAGATTGTCGGCTATGGTCATCGACACTAATGGGTTTTAAGAAACGGAGCGGCTGACAACTCCCTAAATAAGCCTAAAGTCATTCTTATAGGGTACTTCCTATGGAGTTTGCGTCATTGATAGTGAACCCTACTCCTCTTTGTGATTGGTTCGTATGTTAGAGTGATTGTTGGAGTGACTGGATTTGAATTGTTTTTGGATTGTGGAATGGTATGTTTAAGTGAAGGTTGACTGGTTAGACTGATAGTAAGGATAGTATTCTCTTAACCTTATAATCAAAATTTTCTCTGAGTCGAAAATTTTTCTGGGGTCGTGGGAGAAATGTAACGCAGCCTGCAGGGGCTTCGTTATACTACATAACTACTCATAAAGAAAGTTACCTTTGGTGTTAACTATAGAGCTTCGTTTTCCGTTTGCTATAGAGCTTGTATATCATTTTATGATTATGTCTTGTATTAGCATTACTCTTATATGTGTTATTTTTATGCTCCTTGTACATTTTTATCCGTAAATAAATTTAAAGTTATTGTTGTAAATATTTAGATTGTCTATCTGACATTGTCCGACAGCTGACGTTGTCTAACTGTTTTTATTTTTCTATCGAATTGTCTATTCAAATTTAACTATGGAGTTTAGCTATGTTTCGAGAATATTCTATATTGTATGAATTTTAAATTTAAATGTTGTAGAATAGAATGCGCATGGGCCATATAAAAGGACGCACATGGGCAGGACCACCAGTCTACCACCAGCTCTGAAGAAGCTCAGAACCTCAAGCTATAACAGTGCCAGTATACGTTTACCCGTAGAGTAACGGTGCCGGGGCACGAAAGGTGTTGCCTCCCTGCACCTACGCGCGTCTACCGTCACTCGTGCGCGTATCCGCGTCGCGCCTACCCGCGGCCGGCTTGCGGCGTGCGCGTATCTGCGTCTCGCGCCCCATTTGCTGCCTCCTGCGCTCGGCGGAGCCCTACCGCCCGCCTCTTGCGACGCTGGATCCTGCCGGCGCGCTGCCTGTGCTCACCCTGTGATACCGTCCTACCACGGTTGCCCATTTTGAACTTTTACCTTATATATATATTTAGTGTAGTGTACCGGTGTAAATAGCTAGTTTTAAGTTAGTTTTAAGTTAGATTTAAGACTTTAGGACGAGCCATCTTTGTACATATCGCTTATAATTATAGCCCTCTTCCCTCTATCCTTGTCTTTTCTTCTTCCCCCTATCTTTTAGCTCCGTAACCCTCCGTTACGTGACAGGCGGCCTTATTACTATTAGCAATCTCTTCCAGGCAACCTTTGGATTGATGGTTCACGTAGGGTTATTGCAGTACTCTGAGGAGGTCTGCCCATTTTGCTTGAGTGGTTGGTAGTTGGCCGCAAGCGGGGTCAAACGGACTGATGAGTGACCGCAGGCCTCGCCTAAGTCAATAGCGGGGCGTCGTAGGGTTTTTAATGGATATACCTCTGGGTACACTTGCCAGAGGGAGTCCCACACACCTCGCCAGGACCTGAAGAGTACGGTGCGCGAAACATTTTCTCTTCGAGACCGAGGGACGAGGGAGGTAATATCGCCTACAGTATCCTGATTTTAAAGTGAGGTTCCCCTTGTACTGTAGAAACAAGGACCACCGAAACTTATACCCAACACAAATAACTATGTTCCGGAATCGAACCCGCAACATTAAGTTTCCATGGTCCACCTGTGCTTCAGTTGGATTAATGAAATCGCTTGTCGACGTCACAAATCATTTGTCAAAATTAGTCTAGCGGTAGAAACAGAGTCTGTTAGTAATTTTTGTAGTAAAGTCGTTCTTGGATCAAATAATCGGCTATTTTCCTAAAACGCGATCATTATGGTCAAAAGAAAGTCTGTTAACGTTACTGGTTTTTCGTTATCTCGTTACCCTCCGTCCGTTCTCGTCATTACCTGCGGTCCCTTCGGCGGAGTGGGCCCGCACCCCCTGGTGCGAGATCCGGACGCCCTCCATCTTATCTTATTTGTCACTTAAGTTTAAGTTGCTTCGTTGGCACGTTTTCTTTGGCTTCGCACATGACTGTCATCTGAAAATAAAGGCACGTGGTTAGACGGTGACACACATAAGTAAAAGAATTGAGGCCTTTTTTATGCTATAGGCGACAAACGAGCAAGCGAGTCACTTAATGGAAAGTAATCATCGCCGCCCATGAACATTCGCAAAATCAGGAGAGGTCGCTAACTGTGTTGCCGGCCTTTTTAAAAAGGAGTACGCTCTTCTCTTGAAGGTCCCTAAGTCGTAGCCGTCGAGAAATACTCCCGCAAGCAAACCGTTCCACAGAACTGAGGTACCCTACAATATTCTTAAGTTATTCCTCTTTTTTTAAATATGGTAATGATTTTTTTTTACTACTAAATATTAACTTATCTAAGCATCTATCTGTGACTAATACGTAACTAATACCTATAATACTAATAACTTTACTGGTTCATTACCATTTTACATGTTTGCCTTAGACTGACCTTTGCGTATCCCTTTGTTTTAGTACCCACCTTCAAGTCGGATTTTAAGGACAAACCGATTCATTAGTCGAGGATAAAGTCAGTCAGCGTTTAGTAAACTTACACGGCACTTAGCGATTGCATACCAGGCCTTTGGCGTCATGTAGGGTGACCAGGTGCTGAACACTTAAAATTTGCCAATCCGAGGAGAAAAGGCTTGATATGTTAGCATCGCATTTGTGACTGCACTGGTGTTGCATGGATGGTGGGTGTCGATGGGTATTTTTATTTTTTTATGTGATAGGTGGCAGACGAGCAGACGTCAATCGCTTAACATATGGTGATCTGATCCGTCTGCTCATCCACCACCTGTCACATAAAAAAAAGTTGCCAACGTTTTACGTTGCAAGCATTGATCTAGTTGCACCTATGTCATAAAAATTTTCAAGTTCCCAAAGTTAAGCTCCTCATCTAACAACATCAATCTATTTAGTTCACTAAAACACATTCAGTAAGTATTTGTGAAAAAGGACAAACATAAGTCAGATGAGATTGGAGTCATCCATGTCAGAATGGGAGAATTGAGTCACCCACACGTATTTACAGGTTCCCTATGTTATACGTGAGATTTGGTCACCCTAGCCACGTCCTTATAAAATACATGGTCCTCATTAAAATACCTTGGACAGAACGATTCAGCGCTTTAGAGGAATTCCAGGTGCTACTAAAAGTTTTATCTGGCACTATCTTATCTTCCATCTAAATAATAATAATATTATTAATGTCCTCCAAACCGATATTTCGGTCATGGCGGCCAATCTCAGCGATCAGCCATCGACGCAGGACATAATATAGTGCACAAGTATTTGCGCAGACACAAGTCTATTCCCGTACCCTCTTATTTCGACGGGACAATAGTGTAACACGACCAAAGAGGGATTAGGCGCAGGACCAACGGCTTAACGTGCTTTCCGAGACACGGGGGCGGGGAAGTCGCACTTTTAAAGCGACGGTTGCGCTTGGGGTCCTGGGTTCGATCCCCGGGTCGGGCCAAAATTTGTACCTTAATTTTTCTGTTAAGAAATTCTCTGTGTTAACCCGGAATCTGGAAGTTGGCGGTCTTGTCTATCTAAACAGACAGCTTCTAGCTACTATTTGTATTCTTTATAGGTGCTATCTTTACCTACAATAGCGGCTTGTGTATGATCTAATAATTTAGGCTTCTCTATTTAGGGTTCCTGCAGTCAATTGAACAATAACCATACCGCATGCAGTATTATTTGATGGGTTCTTGTTATTAACGAAGGCATGCAATATTTCGGCTGTAGACAGAATAGAATTACACCCGTATCTTCCCGGAGGTATCGTAAATTACGACTAAGGGAACAATATATCGGTAAATGCAATGTAAAAACTTTCCGTCTGTCTGTCACCAGGCTGCATCTCAGGAACCGCGACAGCTAGACAGTTGAAATTTTAACAAATTATGTATTGACTGACCGGATGGCGCAATTGGTAGTGACCCTGCCTTTTACGCCAAAATGTCGTGGGTTCGATCCCCACCCTGGACAAACATTCGTGCGATGAACACTTGTGTTTGTTCAGTGTCTGGGTGTAATATATGTATTCAAGTATATATTTGTGTTCCTCTGTTGTCTGATATCTGTAACACAAGTGCTTAAGCTACTTAGTACGGAGTCAGGTCAACGTATGAGATGTTGTGAGAATTATTATTATTATTATTTCTATATTTTGGAAATCATTCTAGGAATAAATATGTCACAAAAAACTAAGTTTTTTTGTGACATATTTATTCCAACTTTAAAATTTGCGTTTTCGGCTCAAATGTCATATGTCGATCGATTCCTTTAAACTCTAGCTTTATAAAGGATAGTGTAGTCAATGAAGATTTCAAATTTTAATAGGTCTCGTCTTAACACTAACTTGAAAAAAGCTTCTAAAACGTTTATTTGTTTGTTCAAAAATTAACGATATCGATACAAATGATCATCTGTTTCCGTTATTTTAGTACTCCATCTAGCAGATTTTTCACACGCTAAAACCCTCATTACCAGACTCCACAAATCCTGGATCGTGGTCCGAAGCGACGCTTTTTTTATGTGATAGGTAGCAGACGAGCAAACGGATTGCCTGTTGGTAAGCGATTGCCCGCCGCCCATAGACACCCGCGACACCAGTGGAGTCAAAAGGGCACTGCAAAATTATTAAACCCCCCGTTCCCCCGGTTTGGGTCCACCGGTACCCTCACTCACGCAACGAAACACAGTCACAGTGCTGCTTCACGCCGGTTTTCAGTGAGGTATATATATTGTGACGGATATTGTGAAATATGTTTGCTACTTCGCTCCCGACTTGCTCATAGTTTTTACTCTTTGCTTAACTCTCACGTTCTGTTCCTACTCGTTCATGTGTACAAGTCTTTAATTTACCCGATGACAATGCTCTCTTTTAATCATAGCTAAAACAAGGCAGGTACACACGCTCGGATGTGTTCATTTAAGCATTCTAATTGGCCACTGTTTTTGTAAATCCGTCTGCTAATTAAATGCACTTTTTCATTGAAACGGTCTGCTGCCAGTCGGTATTACTGGCTCAGGTAGGGTTGTCGGTATGGTATAAGTCTGGTATACTTCGATTATAAAGTGCATTTGGTTAAAAAGTCTAAAGATCCAGATTTTTTATTTTATATTATGGCAGACAAACGAGCAGACGGCTCACCTGATGGTAGGTGAATTACCGCTGCCCATAGACATCTGCGACACACGGGGCATCACAGATGCGTTGCCGGCTCTTAAGGGAGGAATAAGATCTTTTCTTGAAGATCACCAGGTCGTATCTGTTCGGAAACACCATCGTTGGTAGCTGATTTGATTTGGTGGGTCTGGTAAGAGTTTTGGAACTTCAGTTTTGCAGACTGATCTTCGCAACCCTTAGATAAAAGAACCAGACCTACTTGAATATCATGGCTACATGTTCAAATCGGGAAAATAAATAGCAAAAAAAATACATTTATTTTCGTTAAAACAGTTGGTAACATATCATTTCTAATATTCTTATTTAGTAGTAAGTGAATGAAGTTTCCATTTAAGTAAGCTGAAAAGCCTGAGTTTTATTAATACCTACGTTAAAATGAGCTTAAAATAGTATCTAAGAATATACATTGAAATGGCATAAAAGATTTGATAAAAGATTAGTCAAAGATATTGTTTTGTAGGTAAATAAGTAGTTAATAAATCTACTCTACGATTTGGTGAAGGTCGCGGGAATCTATTGGATGCGGGCGGCACAGGACCGATCTGTGTGGAGAACATTGGGGGAGGCCTATGTCCAGCAGTGGACGTCTCTTGGCTGAAATGATGACGAAATCTACTTAGCACAATCTCAGGTCCATAACCACGTTTACGTGAGGTCTCACATAATATTAGTAATAAATAATGGCACAATTCAATGATTAGAGGCTACAGCCGTAGAATTTTCTTCGACATGTACATTTTTTGCCAACCCTGTTCACAGATAAAGCTTCCGTTTTTTATAAATTTCACTAGACTCAGAATCGTTGTTCATACAATTGATTTGAATATATTTTTACGTCTTAGTTAATTTACTTATTTCTTTGCAAACTGTGGTGCTAAAATAAAACTAACTATTACTTCTTTCGCCTGATTTTGTAAATGTCTTATTGTTTATTTTTATTCACACAATGATCAATATAATTTAATTGATGTGGATAATAGATTAAATATACTATTACTATTTAATGCACAAAAAGGATACACATACTACAACCGATCATCATCATCATTTCAGCCAATAGATGTCCACTGCTGGACATAGGCCTCCCCCAATGTTCACACAGATCGGTCCTGTGCTGCCCGCATCCAATGGATTCCCGCGACCTTCACTAGATCGTCCGTCCACCTACACACAAATCACAGCGTAATAAATAGGTGCTATGGTGCTGCAGGTGCTGTAGTGTCACACTGGTGTTCCATCGAAATATGAGGGCAAGGAAATAGAGAGTGCACTTGAGTGTGTTTACGCACACATTTGAGCACTATAATATATCAGTAGTAAATAGATTGGGAACTTTAACTCGAACAAGTCGAGTTAAAGATCCCAATCTATTAAAAGATCGTAAAGATTGGAGTCTCTGATCCCTAACCGTTCGCATAGCTTGGAACCGCGGTTAGTCTCCGATTCCCTAACCGTTCGCACAACTTGAAGCTGCAGTTAGAGCCTCCTAAAAGTAATTCGATTCACAATAGATCTTATCACAGGTTCGGCAGCGCGGTTCGGCAGCGCCGCACTCGTCGCCTCGGATACAATGTAAGCATATTCTTACGTTGCGTGGTAAACATTCATCCAGCGAAAATTTAACAAAAAATAAAACGTTATGCAAACTCACCTGTGTATCGCGGCAAATGTTCCAAATACACTCACAAAAAATAATTACCATTTATTACTCCACTCAAGATACTAACACACGCAAAATAACATCGTTTTAAGGGAACTAGATGGTCTTGGCAAGAATTTTAGATTACATACATACATTGTGATATTATTTACCAAACAGTTTTGATCTCTTTTTTACACAATTTGCACATAAAATATGATGATATTATGGTCTGACATGGTGCAAATTTAATGCTCCCGTTTACAGCCACACCAGATCGGGTGCTTTAATTCGGGCTGTATCCCTACACGAGGGCACTCACTTAAGCATCAAACTGTGGCACTACATCAATATAGTAGATACGAATAAATATGATGATATTATGGTCTGACATGGTGCAAATTTAATGCTCTCGTTTACAGCCACACCAGATCGGGTGCTATAATTCGGGCTGTATCCCTACACGAGGGCATTCACTTAAGCATCAAACTGTGGCACTACATCAATATAGTAGATACGAATAAATATGATGATATTATTGTCTGACATGGTGCAAATTTAATGCTCTCGTTTACAGCCACACCAGATCGGGTGCTATAATTTGGGCTGTATCCCTACACGAGGGCACTCACTTAAGCATCAAACTGTGGCACTACATCAATAAAGTAGATACGAATAAATATGATGATATTATGGTCTGACATGGTGCAAATTTAATGCTCTCGTTTACAGCCACACCAGATCGGGTGCTTTAATTCAGGCTGTATCCCTACACGAGGGCACTCACTTAAGCATCAAACTGTGGCACTACATCAATATAGTAGATACGAATAAATATGATGATATTATGGTCTGACATGGTGCAAATTGAATGCTCTCGTTTACAGCCACACCAGATCGGGTGCTATAATTCGGGCTGTATCCCTACACGAGGGCACTCACTTAAGCATCAAACTGTGGCACTACATCAATATTGTAGACAGGAATAAATATGATGATATTATGGTTTGACATGGTGCAAATTTAATGCTCTCGTTTACAGCCACACCAGATCGGGTGCTTTAATTCGGGCTGTATCCCTACACGAGGGCACTCACTTAAGCATCAAACTGTGGCACTACATCAATATAGTAGATACGAATAAATATGATGATATTATGGTCTGACATGGTGCAAATTTAATGCTCTCGTTTACAGCCACACCAGATAGGGTGCTTTAATTCAGGCTGTATCCCTACACGAGGGCACTCACTTAAGCATCAAACTGTAGCACTACATCAATATAGTAGATACGAATAAATATGATGATATTATGGTCTGACATGGTGCAAATTTAATGCTCTCGTTTACAGCCACACCAGATCGGGTGCTATAATTCGGGCTGTATCCCTACACGAGGGCACTCACTTAAGCATCAAACTGTGGCACTACATCAATATAGTAGATACGAATAAATATGATGATATTATGGTCTGACATGGTGCAAATTTAATGCTCTCGTTTACAGCCACACCAGATCGGGTGCTATAATTCAGGCTGTATCCCTACACGAGGGCACTCACTTAAGCATCAAACTGTGGCACTACATCAATATAGTGGATACGAATAAATATGATGATATTATGGTCTGACATGGTGCAAATTTAATGCTCTCGTTTACAGCCACACCAGATCGGGTGCTTTAATTCAGGCTGTATCCCTACACGAGGGCACTCACTTAAGCATCAAACTGTGGCACTACATCAATATAGTAGATACGAATAAATATGATGATATTATGGTCTGACATGGTGCAAATTTAATGCTCTCGTTTACAGCCACACCAGATCGGGTGCTATAATTCGGGCTGTATCCCTACACGAGGGCACTCACTTAAGCATCAAACTGTGGCACTACATCAATATAGTAGATACGAATAAATATGATGATATTATGGTCTGACATGGTGCAAATTTAATGCTCTCGTTTACAGCCACACCAGATCGGGTGCTTTAATTCGGGCTGTATCCCTACACGAGGGCATTCACTTAAGCATCAAACTGTGGCACTACATCAATATAGTGGATACGAATAAATATGATGATATTATGGTCTGACATGGTGCAAATTTAATGCTCTCGTTTACAGCCACACCAGATCGGGTGCTTTAATTCAGGCTGTATCCCTACACGAGGGCACTCACTTAAGCATCAAACTGTGGCACTACATCAATATAGTAGATACGAATAAATATGATGATATTATGGTCTGACATGGTGCAAATTTAATGCTCTCGTTTACAGCCACACCAGATCGGGTGCTATAATTCGGGCTGTATCCCTACACGAGGGCACTCACTTAAGCATCAAACTGTGGCACTACATCAATATAGTAGATACGAATAAATATGATGATATTATGGTCTGACATGGTGCAAATTTAATGCTCTCGTTTACAGCCACACCAGATCGGGTGCTTTAATTCGGGCTGTATCCCTACACGAGGGCACTCACTTAAGCATCAAACTGTGGCACTACATCATGAACCATGTTTTCTAAAATAAACATAATACAATAGAATAGTGCATGTGTACAATAGAATAGAAACTGATTGATAAATAAAGTAAAAACTGTTAGAATTACCTTCTTTTTTATAAGTTTTAGATATACACTTAAAACGAACCATCATTTTGAGTAGTTATCTAAGACCTTGAATGTAGAATTAATTTAATGAATGCACGACCACTGCACTGCTAGAATTATTCTCACAAATGAATAAAAGCCGATAGTCAGCATAATGTTCCCGGCGCGTGTAAGTCGAAAGATAAGGTGACTGCATACTGTACGGAATTGAGTTCGTGTTATAAAATACAAGTTGAGCGCAAGTACAAGGTTATATTTTTAGTATTTACAAACGAATAATTAATACGATATGTGTTTCTTACACGTAAACTATTATTGTTTTATAAAATAGTTTAGTTCTTTTATGTATGAAAGACAAATCAACCTCAAATTACAAATTATTTTCCTCTTTTTGAGTGTTATAATAGAGAAGTGGGGGATAATAAAAATATTTTGAATCAATAGAAGTAGGTAATGACTTTCAAATTATACATCAACTCATAGTAACCTTGCCACTTGTTATAAGTGCATTAAAAATGTTGCATTACCTGCTAAAATATCAACTACAAATTTGTATAAAATAGTAACAAGAAAGCTCGTAAACATTTTGACATATTAACCAGCTTGGTTGTGATATAAAAATATGCATATAAAATATTGGTTAACTAACACAGTGAAAACTGTCCTTTAGTAACGTACGGTAACACACAGAAATTATTTTGCTTACCAATTACTTCCAGGCTCACTCGCACATTCAAACATTACCTGCTAACGCAGCGAGAATGGGTATTATCATTTTGTCACCGTACACTGTAAGCCAAAGAATTTGAACAAATTACATGGTAACTATTATTGTATGACTAACTGAAAAAGAAGTTACTGGGCAGTTGATTTTGATACAAATAAATAAAAAATATAATAATTCAAACATCCTCTAAACATTTAGTACTCTCAGTTGTACAAGGAAACAGAAATCTTACAAAACACAGTGAAATGTACTATAAGCTACCTCTTCTAATTAATATTTAGGTGAAAGACATTTGCCAAATGAGGTACCTATATGGTTGATGTACTTATCAACTACAATTTTTAATTACCAAAAAAAAAAAAAAAAGCTTTCTACAATAAAACAAATAACCTTTTAAACCGTTTTCTTTGCTTTGAAGTGTACATGACGTATTCTTCATTGCGGATGGCTTCTATGTACACTATCCTAAATAGTAAATATCTGATTGTCACAATATGTTACCATCAGGCGAACCGTAAGCTTGTTTGCCACTATAAAAAAATATATGGTTTAGTAACTTTCAGACAAATACACATACACACATTATTAAATTATCATTTCAAGGAACTATAATTGTTATAAAATTTTTAGAATTCGATTCATTTTGTGTGGGATAAGTAAATAAAATAAATAAATAGATGCATAACCGACATGGCGTTTATATTTAAAATTTAAACTTCATTGGGTAGAGAATGTCTAGATGGCGGTGATTTTAATTTATTTTATGAATAACTCTAACAATTCAAGAATACGTTGTAACTTTCATTATAGTTACGTGTATTTGTTGATTTGTGTTAATTAGATGAACCATCATGTAAATAAATAAAATATTTTAAAGCAGGCAAAACCACGCGCGGTGCGTAGTGTTCCCACATTATTTACCGCGGCAGTACCTAAATATTAAATCGCTGACGAGCGATTACCTAAAGCTAGAACTTTCGGTAAGTAATTCGAGATAATTGTTTGTTTCAATATTGCTGGTTGGCAATATTTGAATGTGTGCAAGTGACTTACAGTGTTACAGTTTTAATGTGTGATTGAAAATGTTTGTATATATAATGAGCGTCAATTATATAGATCACCATTATTTTCTGTGATCAATATCTGATCATCCACGCTTCGTGATATTTATTCTCCGAGGAACACAGCAAGCTGAGATAATGTTCGTGAGTTTATTTTTTATTATCTTTTATTTCAACTATTTGGTTTGGGCGGCTGCGTCAATGTTTATTTGTTTTGACAGGCATTTACTCCAGATAAATGTCGCGGTCTTCGCACATCGGACTAATCTTCTAGTAAGTACATGTTGTTATAAGAATGTTTTTTGTTTGCAGGTCTGCTTCAACTTCTGAATCCCGGAAGAGAGTTCTCGCTGAGGACCTTTACGTGTCCGAGTCGGAGTATAGCTCGGGTGTAGAAGATCCATGGTAAATATTTTGTCAAATTCTTAAAACTAAACACTGGTTAATTGAGGTATTATCAAATAATTACCTTAGTTTAGTTACTAACATATTGTTGTTTTTGTTACAGCCCGCCGATAAAGCAACGCAAAGCCAGTAAAAAGGCCAACGAGGAGAAGTCGAAGCCAATTAGAAAGTCGAAGTACGTATGTTTCCTCCTCACAATATTTTAAACATGTTACTTAGAAGATTTGTTAAGTAATCAATCTTATAGTGTATAGCTGAAATGCATTTTGAGAGTTGGATCTCACTGCACCGATTATTTGTACTATTGTAATCTGTAAGGTGTAGATAAACGCTATACTTCTTGCCTGTCTTTTTATCATAGTGTGTGATGGTATAACTAGTCTATCATTGTGCGGTTTCTCCTTGTTTATTCAAGATTTTTTATGCTAGAGGCGGGCAAACGAGCAAGCGGATCACCTGATGGATGGTAATCACCGCCGCACATAAAAATCTGCGAGATCGGAGAGGTCGCTGATGCGTTGCCGGCCTTTCAGAAAGATTTTAATTAAAATCTTAATGTCTATCATTAATTTACAGGAGCAGCAAGTCGAAGGCGAACAAAAACGCCAACGTATTCGAAGAGTTGTTCGGAGACGCAGCCGAACCTACACCGCCGCCGCCACAATCAAAGTTGTGGTCGTCATTATCTCGGCGTGTAGCGGGCGGCATCAGTCGACGGTCGATACTGCAGACGGGCGGTGAATTTTTTGTAGACCTCCGAGTATTCGACACGTCGACTATTATAGATCTGGACTCGCGGGACCGCTCCGACAAGTGGAGCGGTTGTTTGCGGATTCGCCTCACCCCGGAGGATCCGCTGTGGTCCACAATAAAAACTATATTTAAAGACAGCAGTCGGCTGTTCCAGGGTGAGGCGACATTTTACCCCGATAATAAGAAATAGTTTTATTAAACTATTTCTTATTATCGATTGATATTTTTAAGTTAACATTTTTTTTTCTGTTTAGCAAGTAGGTCACATAATCAGGTAGGTAGTTAATGTAACTTAGTAACAAGCACAATGGCTACATTGAGATCAATTTTTTGTTCAGTATGTCAAGCATCTATAATTAAAAAAGAATTTCCGGGACACTTGCGAAGCCTTGCCCACAAAAATAATACATTAATTAATTATGATGATGGAATTGAGACTGTTAATTCAGCTTTTAGAGGTCGTATAGTATCATATCGAATAACCCCCGACTGTGAATTCACTTCCAGCGGTGAGAAGTTGGCGATTACTTCACCTACTCACTTCATGCATTGTATTTCGTCTAAGTTACGGAAAGTGCTTGATTTGGCTATCGCGTCTCATATTAATATAAAGGTGAACTTTGAATTATTTGTTAAAGTTATTTTACCTAAAGACGATACGATGGAAATAAAATCATTTGCTACGGAAAATATTCCCATATTTTCGAACTATTCTTTTGACAACTTATTAGATAATATTTCAGGATTATTATGTAAAAAGATAGATGGATTTCAAGAAAAGGGGAGCGGGTGGTCTCTTTTGGATATACTTTATCTCGAATCTAATATAAACAAATATTCACCGCTCAGAGGTTCTAGCTATTTAGAATTGCCAAAAAAAATTAAATCAAAAAAGGCTTGCTTGAATATCAGAAACGAAGATGAATATTGTTTTGCTTGGACAGTTTTGAGTGCTTTATACCCAAAGGTGAAAAACGCCAGTCGAGTACAATCATATCCACACTTTAGCGATGTTTTGAATCTTGATAACATGCATTTTCCAGTTTCATTTAAAGACATTAAAATATTTGAGAAAAATAATCATGACATTAGCGTAAATGTTTATGGCTTAGACTACAAACAAAACATTGTTGGGCCATTGTATAAGACATTATTAAAAAGAAAAATCACATCAATATGCTTCTGTTAGAAAATGGTATGAAATCACATTATTGTCTAATAAAAGATTTAACGAGATTAGTTCGAAGTCAGATTACAAAGCACCATGGAAAGTTGCACTTTTGTGATGAATGTTTATTGTTTTTTAAATCAAAACAAGATCAAGATAAACATATTTGTGGGGGTGTTGTTACGTTATTACCAGAAATTGGCAGTAAAATGCAATTTAAAAATTATCAATGTATGCAAAATGTTCCGTTCGTTATTTACGCGGATTTTGAGTCAATTTTGCAGCCATGTAATGAGAGCAAAGGCGCGCACACATTAAAAACACAAAAACATCTACCGGCGGCGTTTGCTTATTACATTGTTTGTAATTATGATAATTCACTTAACCGATTAGTGACCTATCGAGGGACTGATTCTGCGTCACAGTTCGTAAATCAATTGGAAAAAGATGTAAAGCGTATTTATAGTGTTATTAAATCAGCATCTGAAAATCCGGTTCCAATAATTTATAGCGATAAAGAACGATCTAGTTTTGAAAAGGCAGAGTACTGTTATTTATGCGCTAATTTGCTGATAGGAGATAAAGTGCGGGACCACTGTCACTTCACAGGAAAATATCGTGGTGCCTGTCACTCTTACTGCAATATTCAGTTTAAAATACCTTCGTTTATACCAGTATTCTTCCATAATTTATCGGGTTACGACTGCCATTTATTCATCCGTGAACTAAGTAGTTTTCCGGGTGAAATTAAAGTTATTCCCAAAAACAAAGAGAATTACATATCCTTCACCAAGTTTATTCAATTTTCAACTAATAATTTTATTGCAGTGCGGTTTGTTGATTCCTTCAAATTTTTAGGGACAAGTATCGAACAATTAGCTAAAAATCTACAACAAACTGACTTTACACATTTACGTGCTTATTGTAACAATGAAAATGAATTATTGTTGTTAAGTAGAAAGGGAGTGTACCCATACGATTACATATCAAACTGGAAGGTATATGAAGAGGAGAACTTACCGTCCATAGACAAGTTTTATAATAATCTCTCTAATGAAGCTATTAGTCAGTCTGATTACGAACATGCAAAAAAGGTGTGGAAATGTTTTGATATAAAGAACTTAGGACAGTATACTGATCTATATGTAAAGAGCGATGTATTGATATTAAGTGATATATTTGAAAAGTTTCGTAAAACATGTAAAGTTAACTACAACTTAGATCCTGCTTTTTATCTCACTGCGCCAAGTCTCAGCTTCGATGCTATGTTACTAAAGACAAAAGTAAAATTGGACTTGCTTTCAGATTTAGAAATGATTAGAATGATACAAAAGGGAATTCGTGGGGGTATTTGTCTGTGTTCTAAAAGATATGCTAAATCAAATAACCAATATCAGCCTGACTACGACCCCTCGCTACCAAACAATTTTTTAATTTATATGGATTGTAATAATCTGTATGGTTTTGCAATGTGTAGTTTTCTGCCATACGCAGATTTTAAATTTCTGAGTAGTAGGGAATGTGAACAACTTGATATCACTAACATTCCCAATGACAGTGATTATGGTTATATTTTTGAAGTTGACTTATATTACCCAGAGAATTTGCATGACCTACATAACGATCTTCCATTTTGCGCACAAAATTATACACCTCCAGGTGCAAAAAATATAAAATTAATTCCTAATCTATTTCATAAATATAACTATGTCATCCATTATGCTCATTTAAAAACCTGTCTACGACATGGATTACACCTCAAAAAAATCCATAAAGGAATATCATTCAAACAAAGCCCTTATTTAAAAGAATACATCGATTTAAATACACATTTGCGTCAAAGCACCGACTCCGCGTTTGAACAAGATTTTTTTAAATTATTGAACAATAGCATATTCGGAAAAACTCTCGAAGATACTGAGCGTAGAGTAGACGTAAAGTTAGTCACAAAGTGGAGAGATGAGCGAAATAAAACCAATAAATTTCATTCGGCAGAACAGCTCATATCTCGTCCTAACTTTCATAGTGCATCAATATTTGATGAAAATTTGGTGGCTGTTCAACTAAAACGAGAAAAAGTAGTTTTAAACAAACCTATATACATAGGATTTACAGTCTTAGAACTTTCCAAAAATCATATGTACGATTTTCATTATTCGGTCATGAAAAGGCACTACCAACACAATCTGTCTTTGTGCTATACTGATACCGGTAGTCTTTTGTATTCAATACAGACGAATAATTTTTACTCAGACTTAAAACAACACTTTTTATCTTACTTTGATACAAGCAACTACAAAAAAGATAATCGTTTTGATATCATTCCTAAAAACAAAAAAGTTCCCGGTTTGTTTAAAGACGAGTTAGGAGGCAACATTTTGTTAGAATTTGTCGGATTACGCTCTAAACTTTACAGCATTAAAACGAGCAATAGTGAGATAAAAAAAGCAAAAGGAGTTAAAAAAATGTTACCAAAAAACTACGGTTTTCTGATTATGTTAATGTATTGTCAACGGGTGATGAGATAAGAGGTAGAAACGTTCTTTTTAGATCGATAAAACATGAAATTTTTACAACAGAACAAAACAAAGTTGCTTTATCAAGAAAAGACGATAAACGATTCATTACAAAAGATAATATTTGCACTGTATCCTGGGGACATTATAATATTACTGTTTAACTTTAAGTCTTAATGTAAATAGACTAATGCTATGTACACAGGACGTCACGTGGAGTTACTTTTGTTGGATTTTGGACCGTCCTTATATCCAAGACACGAGTGCTAGTTTAGCACTGCGGGGGGTAACTTAACTTGACGCCGTCTGTACATTAAACTGATAGTTTTATAAATAATGTAATGGTTACCTATAAGTGTCATACTTAGTACATTGTGTAAAACCTTCTTTTAAGAAATAAATTTGCTAAACAGAATACCTCTTTTTTATTTTCTTATCCACATCTCATATTATAATTATTTTATTTATTTTATGGTAACTAGATTGAAGGGGAAACAGTGTTAAAATGTTTAACACAATTTAGTAAGTCACCTCACATGAGAACTTGTTGCGACATGATTAAGTAAAATACTGTAGGTACACGTGACAAATTTACCTATAAAGTAATTAGATGCTCCACGTGTAGTAAATTTGTACAAGAAATATTTACACATTTGCAGTTTGTGCAATCCATCAAACATGCTGAAATGCAAACTTAGCGGTTTTGTATTACGCAGCTTTACATTTAATAACGTCATTTGGTTCGCGGTCCTGCTGCAGATCGTACGTTACCTACATCGATTGTAAGTATAATTATTTCTTGATTTCGATTTTAATAATTAAGAACTTCATTTAAAACAAGGTGTTTTCTAAATTTACTTTCTATTTGTTACAGAAAATGGATAATTCTTCTGACATTATGTTCAGTCAGTACGCCCAGGACCCACTGGAAAACTTCACACAACAATATCAAGAACTCTTGGAACGCCGACCGAAGAAGCAACCAAGAAAACTCAGCCTTGCAAAGAAGAAAACGAACGTTTCTAAGTCGTTCGTCTTATGCAAAGAGAAGCGTGGATTAAAATTAATCCAAATTAAAATTCTGGACTTGCCGAATGACCTCGCATCGATGAACACTTCTGAGGAAGACGATCAAGACGTGGAACTCAACGCCCAGTACGTGGTACAAGATTCTGTTGATGAAATTTTGGACCTTACGCACGTTTTAGTTAGGAAAATATCAAAGAGACTATGTGGTGACATTGTATAGTATAGTATAATGAATTAATTGTTAAATATTCTAATTAATGTTTATTTTAAATATTATCAAAATAAAATGTAAAACTAGGTACTTGTATATAAAGTATTAATAAGTAATTGATAATAAATGATTTCGATTGAAAACCGTCTTTAATTGTTTATCTAAAAAAGTAAATAAAACTACAGTAATATAAAATATGTTTTTATTAAATTTATTATAGATTTATGCTATTTTCAGAACACCATTTTTTAATACATAGTACATTTTTTAAAGCACAATATTGCTTATCTCTGTGAGTAAAACAATTAAATGAATTTATATCTTTACAGTACATTTCGCATATATTTTTTAGATTACATATACCCTTATCACTTATATCTAGAATATTTTCATGGTCACATAGATCTTTTACCCATTTTATTTTCTCTTTACCCTTCACAATAATTTTTAAATCTTTCAAATACGGTTTTATTATTCTTTGAAATTCTCTATAGTCAATGTGTCCTTCACTCCATCGGAATCCTCTGTTTCTTTCTACCCACCAAACATGCTTCTTTTCTTCGAGAGTTAAAGTCGAGAATGGATATGGAGGTTTTATCAAAAATTGTTGGGTATGCTCTTGAGTGCTTATAGCCAATTCCTTTACTAAAAAATCATTATTCCGATCTTTGAAGCCTTGCAAGTCCACAATGACCGTATAATCATTCATGATAATTTCTTTACAATATTACTTAACGGTTTGTATTCAAATATGCAATCGTTCAGTATTAAACAGTAGGCAGAAGTCTGATCGGGTATCTCAGCATCGGTTTCTATTTCCAAGCATACGTCGATACACCCCTTCAAGGCTTCGTGTTGGCGAGAACAGTCAACAACGAATAAGGGAGCAATGTCTTTAAACTCTTTCAAACCCAACAACGGCTCAGGTCGACGTCCGTAATAAGACTGTTGAAATCTTGCATATTGATCGTATATTAATGAATATTTATTTTCAGCGAAACTAATGTTTAAGTTTTCGTATGGATAGTAGGTTGAATTAAGGTAAACTTTTACGTCACGTACAGCGCAATGATCGAATTCCGCCATTGACATGGTGGCATTTTGTTTACGATTCGTTTGTAAGGCAATCACAACCATTCGAGGTTTTTCAATCTGTGATGAAGTTTTAATAGACCAAGTATGTTTCCGGGTTTTAGGCATCAATGGATATTCGTACAGATCCCAATTACGAAATGCGACTGTTATCGCTCGATCTCTTTCTAAATGTTTTAACAAATTAATTCTTTCGCGGTCTGATACTTTGACATGCGGGACTCGCCAGACAATTTTATTTATTATTATGTCTTGAACAACTTCGCCAGCATTTAACTTTAAAGCATTAAGATTTGTGTTACTTCTTAAAAGAACTAATTCATGTTTACAATTCATAATGATTTTTTGGTAATCTTCTGCGAAACCTAACACTTTATTAAGTGGAATAGAGGCTGAAAATACACCATTGATTGTATTGGATATACCAGAAGGGGACCAACCCCAAACACTTGCACATTTAGACTCATTATCATTTAACGATAGATATGATTTTATTGTGGTTGTGATACCTGCATTTTTGATTCTATCTATTTCAATACCGTTTATTTCATAACGGATGTCTTGAAATAAAAATAAGGCAGGATTGTTAACAAAATGTACATTTGATACTCTTTCCTTTTCTTTTGTTGTACTGTTGTGTTTGTATACATCAGCTCTGCCCTCAATATACAAACTGCTGAGCGCAGGTAACACGTACAAATCTTGCTGATTAATCGGTATCCGTATTTCATCATTCTTGTTGAAACTTGTCACATATGGTTTGTATGAATGAAATTCAAAACTTTCAATGCTGTTGTCATGTGACGGAGATTGAGCGATATTTAAAACGTTCATTTTGTCAATCCAAGTATCTTTAAAAATGCTTTATTTTTTTTGGTCAGCTTCTTCTTAGGGTAATGTAGTGCTCTTTTGTGCGATGTTCTCCTTGAACTGATTTGATTTCGAGAGGTAGCAGAGGTTTTATTGAAATTTAACATTTTTTCCTGAAGTGTAAATACAGCTGGATCTCTTCACCACGTAAATTAATTTGTTTATTTTTTTCGTCTAACAATCTTATATTGATAGAACTTATTGAACTTTGATTGACAGGAAAGTAGATTAAGTTTTTAGGTATTTCTATTATTCGATAACCAGGTGGTACATTCGGCACAAATTCATAAATTATATGACTTGCTTCTCCGTTCACAAATGACCCGCTCACAATATCACATTCGATGCGTATTATGGTTGTTGGTAAAATGTTGACAGGATATTGAGATTCAGTTTTTATATTCGATTTTACAGCTTCAAGACCAAACCCCAAAATCTTACCAATCGAATCTGTTTTATCGAAATAAACATCTTCTGAACAATATATACATGTTTTTAAAGTATTGTTGTTAGCAGTTAATTTCAATGTAGCATTTTTTATGTTGCTCTGAAGATAATCACAAATATCTTGTAATTCATACGATCCTTCGGGTAGTTTTATCACTTCATCATTTCCATAATAAAATTTATTGTTTCTTTCATCTATATTGGGAATAGAGTTGAATGTAGAAAAATACAGAAGACCGCACTCATACTCCCCACTTAATTCTAATGTAGGAGAGTAGTTTGTTGTTGAATAAGCGTCTCTACCAGTTATCGACACAGTGAAAGACATGTTTATACTGAACACGATTCTTTATTTTATCCATTATTTAAATGCTTTTTCCAATAGTTTTTTAAAAAAGTTAAACAGAGATGACCACAATTTATAGCGTCAAACTTTTGATACCGTACAATATTATAACTAATTGACATGTTTCTTAAATAATTTCTTAATTCTAATGGGGGTTTTAAGTCGCCAAAACTATCAAAGTATTCACAGTAGTTGTTTTGTTTGATGTAGGCTACCCAGTGTGTTCCTGGACTATCAGAGCTATCCAAATTAAGTACAGCACATTCTATTTTTCTTGGCTTCAATGGAAGTGTATCTCTCATAAATACTCCCCGAAAATATGGAATGTCAGTAGCATGTTCTAATATATCTAAATCTGTTAGTGCACGTCTAGGCAGCCGTATTAACTAGTTTTTTGAAGGGTTCAAATATAAACCGGCACCCTTTTTATGAGGTTTAATGTACAATCCTTTGCCAAGAGCCACTGCTTCCATTGTTC
Source organism: Marasmia exigua (assembly GCA_019059595.1). Classification (NCBI taxonomy): domain Eukaryota; kingdom Metazoa; phylum Arthropoda; class Insecta; order Lepidoptera; family Crambidae; genus Marasmia; species Marasmia exigua. Next base: position 3,081,399 of record CM032464.1, on the reverse strand, counting down.
TGTTATGACGTTCAGACTCTAGAAGACTTTTCTGAGCTGCTTTGGAGTCATTCACTGCTTTTGCTATACCGGCTGCTCCACCTGCCAAAGAACCCAAAGCCGACAAGCCTGCAAAGATTGGGATTAAAGGTAATAGTCCTCCACATTTTGGCAGAGGAATACAGCGCGGCAACTTGGTTCCTTTTTTATTTTTGAAGATTTTTTTTGCTGCAGCACATGCGTATTTAATAGCTGTGTGACTGCCTTTGGTTTTTAACTTTTTTAGTTGAGATTTAATTTTGTTAACAGCTGCCATAAATGAACGAGCACCCGTGCCAGCCTTGAGTTTAGCTTTCATAGCATTTTTGACTATCCATGATGCAACTTTTTCACCCTTTTTAGCATCTTTAGCTTTCAATCTTTTCCGAGCCATTTCCATAAGTTCTTTATCAGCCTTTCGTCGAACGTTTAAATCGTTGTCGTTGTAAGCAATATCGTGATACATACAAGCTTTGTCTAAATTATTTATACCTCTGTCTCCCCTTTTCAAACGTTTCTGTAGCTTTGTTCCAGGACCACAAAATTGATATCCAGGTAAATGTAGCTCGAACGGTAAATGGTTAATCACGCTGTCTATAATACCACTTCCCCCCTTCATTGATATCGTTAGAATGAATAGATTTGGATTAAAGTTATATTTATATGTTTTACAAAACAATCTCATTCCTGTCTATCCAACTGTTTTCTTCGTTGCTGAGGCCCAACCATTTCACAAAATATTTATTACCTTTTCTTTTGATAATCTTCTCGATAAGGTAAATATCAGGATACTTAGTTTTTTGTAATTCGTACTCATAAAAAGTCCCTAATATAACCTGCTTATGCTTATCTTCCAAATGATAAGTTGGTGGGTTTGTATCATTTACCTTTACTACTGTAAATACTTCAGTTGACCAGTTGGGAGTATAACCTTTGTAAAAGTCTGCTTTAAATTTGCTAATACGTAAATGATCACCAACTTGAAACTTGGGTTTCAAGTGTTTTCGATTTTTGTACGCCTTACTAATATTACACAATACAACCTTTTCATTTGCCTTATTTACATCTTTGGGCTTAAATTTTGTTATGCGATGAATACATCATTTCTTAATTCTTGAACCGTTTTGTCTAAATAAGCTTTGTTAACTGCTTCGTCGTCTTCAGTTGGATATGATAACCCTTTTAATTTAGAAGATTTTAAATCGTAGTGTCCGGTAACAGATTTCACCAATGTTTCATTGTAGTTTCCAATGTATTCTGTCAATCGTAAACGTTTATGGACATGATGACCAAATTTATCTATGTTCATTGCTGTCTTGATGGGTTGACTCTTAAAAGAAGACTACTCAATTTTCCAGGTTTCTTCTTTATATGTTCTACATTTATGATACCAGCTTCATGAAGTTCCGAAATAATTGCAATTATGTCGTTATTTACGCCAGTGTTACCTGCTTCCCAAGATGCAAGTAGTAACTTTAATCGTTCAACTAATTCGTTTGGATCATCCCAGTAAACTAGATCAGTATCTGATTTCACTGTCTTTAAAAGTGAAATTCCTTTACCTTGTGGAATAATTTCAACACTTGTAGTTGGATTTCTAGAGAATTTGAACAAAGGCTTAATTACATTCGTATATTTAAATCCTTTGTTGCTGTTAATGGGTTTTGATGATTCGCAATTACGACGATGAGCATTGGTTTCTATTAGAAGTAATTTGTAATATTGTAAATCATCATCTGTTACTACATCTAAATTTGGTTTCTTTTTGAACAAAAGTTCTTTTAAGCCATCAGTTTTTTTGACAGTAAGTGTTCCTATTTTAAGAATACCACCGTCGTCATAGACACGAGTTTTCCCGAGTAATAATTTACCTCGTTCATTTCTGACTCCAAATGGAACATCTTTCATTACTTCAGACGATGTTGACCAAGACAGTGATTGATTTTTAAGACTTGGCGAGGACTGTAGAGATTTGAATGATCCTTCGCTAATGTTATGGTCTTCGGACGGTGACACAACAAGGGTTTTGTTGTAATTGTATTGCTCTTGTTCATCATCTTCATCTTCCTCACTAGCAGATTCATTATAATCTTCATCAGAGACAAACAATGACTGATTTTCGTCTTCAAATGACTGATTATTGTCATTTTTAATTTTTTTCATCACTGGTTCACAGTGTTCTTCTACCTTAAGAGGAGGGTCATATTTTTTATTTGTCAACAGTGTTAGAGGATCAACAATTGGTTTTAATATTGTTTCTAATGTTTTATTGTTTGTATTTTCAATATCTTTTATCATGGCAACTTTTCTTTTAACAGCTGCTGCTGATTTCACTATTTGTTCTTTAAGGTTTTTCTCCATTTCGAAGTATTCCGCTCGGTTTCAAACCATGAATGAGACTGGTTAATAGATAACACAACCGTCTTTTATGTATGTTCCTCTATCACTATGAAGGTATCAAAAGCCAATCGGTAACATCCGTTATTTTTGCCACAATCCTTATTAATAACAAGATAGCTGAATGGTTTATTCCAAACGGTTGAGCACATCTCACGGAATTGGGACCATGACATGTCTGATCCAACATGTTCTTCATAAACATGCTTCAAATTAATGTCATCTTGTTTAAATAGAATGACGAGATTAGAATTGTCCCGTACAAGTTGTTTTGGTATTTTCGTGTAAGTTTGATTGATGTAAAAACAATCTATATTTTTATGACGTCCCATGGCGAAATAATCTCTAATGTTGTTTTGATTCTCACAAGCAACGTCGTCGAAAATAATAATTGAATCAGGCAAAGCATCATGGGGGCTTAAAATTTCTCCATTATGATTGTATTTATTAAATGATGTTCCAGGTACCATATTCAAAACCTTTTCAAGATATAAATATTTAGGTTGATATAAAGACTTTGAATACACATAAAGGTTACGGAATCTTGGTCCATTTTTATGCAATAATAAACTTATTACTAAATTGGTTTTTCCACTATTAGATGGACCGCACACAATACAACGTATTGTACTTGGTAATAAATTTCCATGCCGTCGAGGGACATTAGATGATGCAGGACAGATGCAATCTAATTTAAGTGATTCTTTTTGTTTAACAAACTTCATGATTTCGGTTTCAGCGCGAGTGCAGTGTTGCATTAGTAACAATTGAATGAGCTAAACTTACAATATCATCGTTTTAAATGTACTTTCAGGAAGTACAATGCTAATAAATGTTCTGTTATCAATGGTTACTTTGATGCTGAGTTATTGGATTTTCTAATAATCAACTGAAGTTGCATAAGATACATCGGAGACTCTAAAGGAGGCTCTAACTGCAGTTCCAAGCTGTGCGAACGGTTAGGGATCAGAGACTCCAATCTTTACGATCTTTTAATAGATTGGGATCTTTAACTCGACTTGTTCGAGTTAAAGTTCCCAATCTATTTACTACTTATATCCTGCGTAAATGGCTGATCGTTGAGATTGGCCGGCTTGATTAATAGTGTTATTATTATAAACTAGCGGCCGCCCGCGACTCCGTCCGCGTGGAAAAGTAACTTTTTACCCCCCTTTCAACCCCTTACAACCCCCCTTTCGCAATAAAAAGTAGCCTATGTCCTTTCTCAGGGTCTAGATTATCTGTATACCAAATTTCATTTAAATCCGTTGAGTAGTTATGGCGTGAAAGAGTAGCAGACAGACAGACAGACAGACAGACAGACAGACAGACAGACAGACAGAGTTACTTTCGCATTTATAATATTAGTATGGATGTGAAAGTCTGTGTGTCTGTCTGTTTGTCCGTTTTTCACGACAAAATGAAGCGACATATTGGTGGAGATAGTTGAATGAATGAAGAGTGACATATGCTACTATGTGGCAAACCGAATTCCACCCGAGCGAAGCCGCGGGCGACCGCTGTTGGAGATATCACACATAGCCCGGAAAGAGGGACATAATCTGGAATAGCTGATGGTCACCGGCAAGGTGGATGGAAGGAGACCCAGAGGTCATAGCCCTATCAGATGGTCAGACTAAACACGTTCGATGCTGGACACCAAGCTGTATGACGCCCTCCACTCCTCCAAAAGACAGAGATAGATGGAGGTCTATGATAAAGAGCAAACTGGCCACCCACGGGAGGAATCACGACCCTCAGTAATGAGGAAAACGACTAGAGGAGGAGGGTCTTCGTAGGTGCTACATTTATAAAATGTTCTCAGGTCTTACATTTTGTTTGTTGGGTTGTATCGTTCTATAACGTTTCTCATTGAACAATAACCAAACCGCATTGCAGTATTATTTGATAGGTTCTTGTTATTAACGAAGGCATGCAATATTTCGGCTGTAGACAGAATAGAATTGCACCCGTATCTTCCCGGAGGTATCGTAAAATACGACTAAGGGAACAATATATCGGTAAATGCTGATTGCCTACGTATTCATGCCTCACTTCCCGGCTTTTGCTAGAACTCTATGGTTTTTGAATGAATTGATGTGTCTTATTTAAATTACTAAAAAAAAAAGTTGATTAATTACATCAAATGCTAAAGTGTACTTTTTAGTTGGACGGAGTCTTATGAAAAAGGTTGCAATAATTTCAGAACTTTCGTAACTTAATGAAACCCTTTTATAAGATACGATAACAGCCTCTAGGTAAAAACCTCTTTCGTTTATATAATGTTTATAAATATTTTAAAAGTTTCATGCCTTTCTAGGTTATTTATTGTCCTAAGTTTTAGTTAGGTATACAGTCACTGCTAAGCTAGGACATCAGCTTAAAGAGTGGTCGGGCAACTTACGATTGCCTAGTCGTGGTATCTGCTCAAAAATAAATTTTGTGGCTTGAAGACGCAAGCAATATTTGTGGGAGCTATAAAAATACAACTTTGTTGAACTCCCCACTTACTAGCAAGTATATCTTTTGAAATCATTCCTACATATTCATTATATAAGTATGTATATGTTTGCAATTTTAAATTTCATTTGTTAAACTGCATTACACTGCCATCCCCTATTACGAATACGTTATTTTTTTCATCTACCCAAAGGTTGTCTGGAAGAAATCGCTTGATAAGACCGCCTTATTGTACTGTGTGTGTGTTGTTGTATCATACTTGTATTTTGTTTTCGTGCAATAAAGGATATCTATCTATCTATCTATCTACATTATACATTTTCTACCTTGTCCCAAGCAGAGATATGAATTATTTGAAATACAAATATTTGAAATGCAAGTACAAAATACTTACTTTTATTTTATATTTGAAATACTTTTTGTCTCAATATATTTTGTATTTTATTTGAAATACTTTACAATAATATTTAGTATTTATGCAATACAAAATAGTTTTATTTTCATTATTTTTCCTATTGTTCATTCTCAAATCCAAGATTTTAAAGGTAAAATAAGGATTTATGAACGCACTGATCGTGATCGTAGTGTTAGTAGTGTTGTCATTGTCAACTAGAGCAATATTGCCAACATTGCGGCCCATGCGAGCCAGAAAAAAGCACTACTTCTATTTAAAAGTATTTTGTATTTCTATTTGAAATAGTGCTAACAACTATGCATTTGCATTTTTCACATCTCTCGTCCCAAGTAACCCTAATCCTTTTCGTCGCCACCAACACTGAAAGTGCGATCAATCAACGCTGAGTGACAATACGTCATCAATCCACTTAAAACTTCCCATTGACACCGGAGAACATAACAGCGAGGACAAAAACTGGTCTCGGTACCCACAATGTAGTTGGGTAATCGAAGGCCCGCTTCATATAGGAACAGGCGTCACACAAGAGCCTGGTAACGTCTTCGTTACCAGGCTCTTGAAAAATAAGCATAACACGCATCGAAATGCCGTGGTGTGTATTAAGATACTGCACAAATAATTCGAGGAATACATCGAAGTGCAAAGGTATTACTTTCCACCGGTCAGTAATTAGATTTTATTTTTAGAAAATTAAATACGGTCACCAGATAGTCAGACGTCATTTTTTCTCATATAACATAGTAATAACATAGACAGAAGGGAAATTGTGGAACAACTGTTACATACTTTCTTATATACTGTTTTCATTTTTAAGGTGACGGGTAGGACACACAGCGACGCCAATCGATTTTAATATTTAGCTACTAAACCGGATCTATTTTAAAATACCGTCACCTTAATAATGTTGGAAGCTCGATTATATACAAATTAAATTAGTGATGCCCTAAAGCGTTACCAATTTTTTTTTATGTTAATCGACTTTGAAAAGAAGTTATAATCAATCATTGACACATCTTTATAATCTCTGGTTCAAAATTCGGGCTTATTAACATTTCTGGATTTAGGAGACAGCTCGTATACAGCATGTTAGCTAATGCAACAAACGTTTAACATTATTTTTTTTATTTTACTGTACTTAGGCTATGTAAGGCTTACCTTAATGCAGTAAAGTGAACTACATACACAGTTGCTTATTTTAAAACATCTTAGCGGTTCTATCTCTCATCTTAGCGCGCAATTCCCAGTTGCGTCCAAAGCTCTCGCTCTGGAGCCAGGGTACGCTTGGACCATGATTCTTGATTTGGGGAGTCTGGTAATTACATTGAAGCCACTGCCGTTTGACCTTGGCAACCCTTTAACAGGGGAACCAGACCAACTGAATCATAGGTTACAAGTCACATAAACTATCCTAAAAGTGCTGGTTTTGTTTACGATGGTTTCTGTCGCCGCCGAAGTAATACACCCATAGTAAAGTACACCCATAGATTTTAAAAATCCATAGGTCCCCGTATGGAAAGCGCATTCTGAACCACTAATTTTAAAACATATTCCTGCCGAATTTTGCCTTACTTTTATTCCTACTATGTAAAGACATTTACAGGCTGGGCCTTATGTAAGTTGTTATAAAGCTGAATTTGAGGAAATAACTTGCCGCTCGCCCGTTTCAATTACAATTCATCAATACAAGTTGCACAGCCACTTATTTTTCGAAAGAGAAGGGCTTTGTTAAATCTCATCTCTTTCACAACTCGACCCAGGCTCCTAGGCTGCGAGAAAACCCCCACGCAAAGAGCTATACCTGTTTCTGTATCGATAAAGCAACCTATTAAATCAGTCATGTCGAAGTGAATTCTCTAATGGGCCATTTACAACTTAGTTTAGTCTGTTGACTAGGCAGTATTGAAATACTAAACGGATGTTAAAATATTGATAGGAATATTTTGGTTTTCAATAGAGACCGATGGTACGACATTAACTATTTATTCAGTCGATAAATTTTCTATCGACCTATAATTGGTCTATAGAATGAAGAGTCATTAATCAGTCACAGATTATGAATATGCATTAGTATTATATGACTGATATTAAGTGATGTTAATAAATTAATATTATTGCAGGTGAATTGAATTGTTAAAGAAAAGAGTTATTAGTTATTCTTAGTGAAGAACGAGTGCATTTATTTTTCGTTATTTAAACTAGGTTTTTTTAATATGGCTCTACCCGAAGATAATTTGCCAATGTCAAGTAACTTGTTGGGAATAAGTAGGTAGTCAACAGTCGAAGTCAGTCAAAGTCACAGTCACTCAATAAAACGCAGTGTTTTTACGTTTTATCGACCTACGGATTTAGCGGATATCACTCTAAAAGCAATCGCTCGACTCTATTAGGTCCAAGCAAGTTGTCACGAGACAACTCACTTGACACACAATAGCAGTGTTAAAAACGATACAACCAACAATTCTTATTATTAGGATCATTTTTCGGCGCTTCACTGCACAAATAAACCCCAAATTTGTACACTAAAAACCACTAAACACTAATTTAAAACCTTTGAATTGCATCAGCCCACGCGGCTTGTTTTAGCCCTACCCGCCGAAACCACAATATCCTTAAACTAGGTATATGGACAGGCACACGTTCTCTTAGATAACGAACTATTGTGACCTAAATGTCAAACACGTTTTGTTTAATATCGATTGGGGAGATTAGACAGATCTGTAGTAGATTCGATGTGTATCTGTCTGAAGTCATTGATCTTCCAAATTTGTGGATAGGATAGTGTAAATAGGAAGATGCCTAAAAAATTAAGATAACTATATCATCGGCTGATTTCTATTTTATTTTATTAAGTGTTTTATTAAAAATATAAATAATAAACAAAAAATAAATATGTATAAATAAATATAAATATGTACATAATTATTAGGTATCACTTTTGTTGACATGCATTTAACATATTTTTAGTTATTTAATTGAATAAAGAAACATGCCTGATAAAAAATATGTTGTCTAGGTACTTTTGTTACAGGAGACTGATCTTTGAATGTTTTAAATGTAAAAATTTGTATTAATATTTTAAACGTAAAGTATGTAATTAAGCAATACATTTAAAGAAATAAGTTTCTCAGTGTATAAATATATTGTATAATGTAAATAATAAACTATTTAAAATTAATTGTAATTGGGTTTGTCTTTCAGAGTTAGATATAGGGAATAAAAATGGTCGAATCGGCAGTTATTCATAAATGTTGGTTAAACTTTGTTAACTAAAACGGTGTTATAAAGCAGTTTAAATTTGGTATACAGATAATCTAGACCCTGAGAAAGGACATAGGCTACTTTTTATTGCGAAAAGGGGGTTGTAAGGGGTTGAAAGGGGGGTAAAAAGTTACTTTTCCACGCGGACGGAGTCGCGGGCGGCCGCTAGTTCTATATGAACATTTTTATTCAAACGTCAAAACTGCTCTAGAATACCGTTATAGTTAGTAAAGGTTTATTGATCGTTTATGATTTATACGTTACATATGCTTATACACGTAAAACTCGTCTGTACTAGGTTGATTCACTTGCATCAAAATTGCAGATCGCTATCCAACTTTGAAACATCAATAGGTTCTAAGCGATGCTAAAGCGTTCTCAAAGGAGTTGGTATTAATTTACGATTGCAACTAGTCAGGTAAGTACATATATATTAATCTTACTTTAGTTGACGTTGTAAAGGACTAGAATCGTCTTTGTCTTCGAACATACATTGGGTTTATTTACCTAATTGTTTGTATAAAAGTCCGATATTTTTCTCCATGATCCTCCTGCCCTGTTAACAGGACATCTGTTGTAGGCGCAATTTATGTTTTCCCTGTCACTTCTCCATCGATTAATCCACTTCCTTTTCAATCATATTATTCTTCACACCATCCATCAATATCTTTCCTTCCGTCCTCTGTTCCTCCATTAAAATGTATATCCATATTTCTTATTCTATAGTTAGACATATGAAAATACTAGCTGTTGCCTGCATCGTGTAAAATATGACTTCAGGCAACAATCCTTTCCCAAGCTTGACTTTGAGATCTTCCTTTCATCCCTTTCACTGGTGTCGCGGGTGTCCATGGGCGGCGGCAATCGCTTACCATCAAGTGATCCGTCTGCTCGTCGGCCACCTATCAAATAAAAAATCCCCCATTTCATCACCAAACAGGCCGGCATATAAAATAAACATAATAATAATAATCCTCCAACCGATTACATTTAGCCACGTACGCAGGGTATATTATAGTGATATATCACATCCTAAGTGAGTAATCATCACATTAACCAACTGTTTTTAAGGCGCGAAAAATATTTTTATACACCGTGTCCTTTTGAATACCCGAGAACCTTCTCAAGGGAACTTATAAAAACAAACATTTTCCTCCAAGGAAAGGGTCGAATCTCAAAAAATATTATCACGTCCCCATACTAAAGTCATCCACTGATTTAATGTATATGGAAAGGCGATTTTTTTTATTAAGATTAGACTAGACGCTATGTGCCTTTTATCGCATCTACAATGGGAAGTGTTCCAAGGAGCTGTTCAGCCTTTTTCAAGTTCATTTCAGCCATTTCACCATCGTACATCACCAGAACCCCATATTTCACCCATATAACTTAGATGGATTTCAAGTAAAACTATGGAATCAGCTATCAACAATGTTTCCGGACAAATACGACCGGACGATCTTCAAGAAAAGAGCTTATTCCTTTCTTAAGAGCCGGCCACGCATCTGTGATGCCCCGTATGTCGCAGACGTCAATGGACGGCGTTAATCAATTACCATCAGATGAGCCGTCTGCTCGTTTGTCTGCCATAATTAAAAAAAGAAACTGGACCCTATGTTACCATATATTTTTTTGTTTTCATTAGTATTATGATCTAAAGAAGTTTCTCGAACATTCAAAAAAATCATGGTGTAGATTATACAGGGCATCTAAGGATCCACCAGACTATTAATAAGATAATAATTAAGATAATAATCAATGGGTTCCAAATAAGGTAAGAAAACAAATATATAAATATTGTTGTTTGAAGTTGCGATCGAATTTAAAAAGGTGCTTACAATAGATGTCACCAAAATTTTGCCAAATTGAATTCGGAATCTAAATACAGCAATTGAACTGATCAAATCCAATATGGAATGCAATATCGCATGTTGACTACCGCTCGCACAAATTGTAAACATCTCTCCGCTTCGGCATGTTTTCATATCATACTATGTCAATTTTATACGGCATCGGTATCACGGAGATAGTCAAACATTTATTCACCGATATTTTCTAACAACATATCTTGTATTTGTGTTGAGTATGCCAAATACTTGCAAGTAGCATACTTGTTGATTTGTTTTTATACTTTATAATATTATTTAATAAAATCTTATACTTTATGCTCGCCGGTACGTATATCAAGAACCGGTAAAACGAAATTGAAACTTCTACAATTTACTAACTGTATATAAGTACTAGTACAAATGTATCCATTTCGCAAATAAAGATGAGTATTATTATATTATATATAAGTAAATAAATATTTCACAACGTCACGTACATTGATCTGAATCCGCGATAGGTAGCTTAAGCACCTGTGTTACGGATATCAGAACCGGCGGAACCGGCGGAACAGCGGAATTAGAAATATATACATTTGATACTTTTCTTTTGTAAATAAATACTTATAATACATAGAAAAAACCCAGACCAATACAAACAGACAGGTTTTCACACAAATTTTTGCACTGTGCGAGGATCGAACCCGCAACCTTTGCTTGCACCAGAGGCAGCGTTCAATACCACTGATCTAAACGGGTCGTTTAGATCGACTACGTCTAGCCGCGTGGTCCCCGGCAGAGTAGAATAGGCCACCCTCACTCTTACCGAGGTGTCGTAAAAGGCGACTAACGTAAAGCTGCTGGCATGATCATCAGCACCCAGAGAAGGAGAACTCTGCATTTATATCAAAACCCTCGCCAACCCGTCTGCCAAGCGTGGTGAGTATGGCAATTACCCCTCATGTGATTGAGGGAAGCCCGTGCCCTAGCAGTGGGGACTTAAATGGGCTGATGATGATGATGAAACGGGTCGTTATCGTTATATCTTATACGGCCGCACTCAGAGACGTCATTTAAGCTAATGTTCATTAACTTTAGTATCGGTAGTCTTTATGCGTATAAAATAAGTGTCAATATTTTTTCTTAAGGTGACGGGTAGGGCACACAAGCGACGACAATCGATTTTAATTTTTAGCCACTGAACCGGATCTATTTTAAACAATTTCGGGATCACAACCTCTCGGCAAACACTTATACTATTTATTAAATAACCATGAAAAAATGTTGGGTCCAACGCGAACGCGAAAACTTGATTCACGCCAAAAGCGGCCACTTTTTTGCATGATTATAATTAGAAATTGTTTAAAATAGATCCGGTTTAGTAGCTAAAAATTAAAATCGATTGGCGTCGCTAGTGTGCCCTACCCGTCACCTTAAGTAGCCAACTAAGTTAATCAACGACTCTGAGTGTGGCAGTTATACTTCTTCAGATTATGAACTTATTCTGATTTTCCAACCGGTTTAACACAATAGTTGTGACGCTAGGGCACTTAATACATATTTTGTGGCTAGGGTTGCAGGTACGATACCCACACTATATCTAGTTCAAACCAAGTTTCGTTGCTAGTTTTCATGATTACGTACATCATATGTGTTTTTAGTTTTATAGTTCAATAAATGAATAAAATTGGATGGGGGGGGGGGGGGGGACAATTTAACACTTTGAACTCTTGCGCTTAGTATTGTGTTTAGAAAAAAAATATGTTAAAAACCTGAACATCATTTTTAAGACCTATCCATAGATACCCATAGGTATGATGAAAAAAAACATTTTGAGTTTCAGTTTTTTCAGTTTTTATGTAAAAGTCGTAATGCAGTTAACAAAATACATCTATTTAGCAAGTTTCAATAGTACCTATAGTTCTTATAGTTTCGGAGAAAAGTGGCTGTGACATAAGGACGGACACACAGACGGACCGACATGACGAATCTATAAGGGTTACGTTTTTTTGCCATTTGGCTACGGAACCCTAAAAAGCGAACCTTTTTCTGAGTTTACAAGCTTGGTTTTGCTACGTCTCTGCTTTTATCCCTGAGTTAAATTTTACAAACGTAATACACGTTGTGAAATTTAAAAAAAAGGTGCGCTTGGTCGTAGCTCCATAAAATTTAAAAGGTTTAGTCCTACAAAATTGCCAAGGGATTACAAGGTTCCCACGGGGCATGGGATACAAAGTCCAAACACGCTTAATATAATCCCGTCACTTTTCAAATACTAAGCGCGATAAAAGTTAAGAACCTTAATTATGAGACTGCTTTAAGGTGACGGGTAGGGTACAGTAACGATGCCAGTCGATTTAATTTTTAGCTACTTAACCGGATCTATTTTAAACAATTTCGGAATTACAGTCTCTCGGCAAACACTTATACTTTTTATTAAATAACCATGCACAAATATTGGGTCCGTTTTTTATGCCAAAAATTGATTCACGTCTAAAGTGTCCGCTTTTGGCGTACAAAAACAGACCCAACATTTGTGCATGGTTATTTAATAAACAGTATAAGTGTTTGCCGACTGATTGTAACCCCGAAATTGTTTAAAATAGATCCGTTTTAGTAGCTAAAAATTAAAATCGATTGGTGTCGCTGCTAGTGGGCCCTAAAAATTTATGCTATTTATAAAGAGGTAAATCTTATAGGCAACGACAACGTTTATAATAGGTATTGCTCATCTTAGTGTATAATTCCCGGTTGCATCCAAAGCGGTCGCTCTGGAGCACGCGGTACGTTTGGACCATGATTCAAGATTTGGGGAGTCTGATAATTACAAACAATGAAACGACTGCCGTCTGACCTTCGAAGCCCTTGAAGAGCTACCTATAATAAACAACGTTTATAATAGAAAATTCGAACAAAAAAGACCTTTGCACGGTGTAATCGACACCCAGCGCCATCTATTGGTACTAGTCTAAGATAAATCCCAAAACGAAGTTAGGGCCGGCGGCTACTATTTTTTATAAAAAATAATACGGTATTTGACTAATTTTTTTTCATTTGTGTAATCAAAAGACCTCTCAATGATAGAAACATCGTTGAAAGAATTACTTGATTCTCATTTAAACTACCTGAGATATCACAACTTTAAAATCACATTATTTTGGGCAAACCCAAAACGCTCTATACAAATGGCTACAGAGATGTGACGTCACACGACAGTATTTTGTATGCATTTCATTTGAATTTTGTATGGTAGCTATATCAAATGTTTCGTTTATGTCAATGGTTCCATTATAATAGTTGGCGTAAATTATATGAGTTATTCAATGGAATAATTATTTTTTTAAAATTTCATACTTTTAAAATGGACTTGCCCATGAACCTTTGAATGACCATAAAACCGGCTAGACGTTATATTTTTAATTGAGAATTTTTGCTATTCACACATATTTACCTATATTTTGATAAAATATTTATATTTTGTAAAATATCGAGCTTAGTCAAATACCCTATTCAAAGATATATTTTACAAGAAAACGAAAACACCCTAGTGCGTCGGCACTCATTACACCCCAAATTAGAGTAGGTTAGAAATAGCAGCAGAAGCGAAACAGCGAATGAGAGTGGGACCTATAAATCCCTAATGTAATTCCCACATGGCGACCCGGGGAACATTTTTTTTCTAATTACTAAACGAAATTGTTTTCCTGTTACTCGGTTTGGTCTCGCACTTTCGATTCCCCTTATGGCGTAAATTGCCTACCAAGTAGTTAATTTTTCAATAAAGTCGTGAAAATCCTCTGCAGCTTACGTGAAAGGGGATGGTAACCATGGGGTAAGTAAATAAATATTTCACAACATCGTATACATTGATCCGACTTCGAGATAAGTAGCTCACACCTATGCTACGGATATCAAAACCAACAGCGGAATTACAAATATAATATACATATAATACTATTTTTAGGGAATAGAGAGTGTACTTTTGTCTGCGCAAACATTTATGCATTATAATATGTCCTGCGTTAGTGGATGATCCTCGAAACGTTGGCTTGGAGGACGTTAATATTGTTAATCTTTTCCCGAATAGCAAATAATAATGTTATAATATTTACCATTCGCAAAAAAAAATTGAAAATTTTAAAATCCCCCGACGGCATCATCATCATTTTGTTCAAGGAGTGAGCAAAGTTGTTCATTGGTGCGAGTGCCAACTTGCAGAAGTTAACTTTCTACCTGAAAAGTCACGTGGATAATGTTAGCTGTTTCTCTTGCTGTTTCGTTCTGCTAGCTGGTAGAGGTGATACGTTGTAGTTTCATACGTAAGCATGTTTTTTTTTATGTCTCGTTAGTCTGATTAGAATATAAAGTAGTCATTATGTAGCTATAATTAGTCGTTAGTCTACAAAAGAATCGCATACTGGTCTAGTGGTTTAAGTACTAGGTCGTGATCTCGGCGTTCTGGGTTCGATTCCCGGGTCGAGCAAAGGTATGTTTAGAATTTCTCGAACATAGCTCGGTATGCGTGGTGATTAAGTCTAATCCCATCATAGTAGGGATGACTTTGCTCTGCAGTGGGACAGTATAAAGGCTGATACTTTAATTAACTATATAAGAATAACTGACTGCGCTGGTGATAAAGTTTTAGACTATTTTGCTATTTCACTAGCATCAAAAGCAAAATAACTTTGCTCATTTATTGAATCAATGACTATTCAAAATGCGGTGTTCATGATTCGAATTACTTTTATTCGAATCAACGAATAATTATTTTTTCACAGCAAAATTGACTTCTTTTCGTGCCAAAGAAGTGAAAATTAATAGTCTACGGTTTCATTTCATTTCGTTTGGTATCGAAAAACGAAATACATGTAGGTATCCAACCAAACTTCATTAATTTAAAATCAAAAGGTATCCGCCACGAGATTAGATGGATGAAATGCATTGAACTGTTTGATTCTGTATTAACATAACAATGCGTTATTGAATGGATTTGCTGTCACACACATAGGTATATTGATAGACTCGAATGATCACAATTCAAATAGCTATTTCACGAAATGCATTCGGTTATAAGCCGATGCATGTTGAATACTTGATGAAAATTATAAGCCGCAAACTGATGTAGTTGCAAATCACGATTTCGTGTGAAGCTTTACAAATAAGCTGGTATGTAATGGACTATGCATTAGTGTGTATATAAAGTATCAGCCTATAAACTATCTCACTGCAGGGCAAAGGCCTCCATCATAAAAATCAAGTTATCGCTACTATGATGGGATTAAGCTTAATCACCACGCTTGCCTAATGCGGATTGGTGATCACAAACCCGAGCAATGTTTGAAATATTTGAAACATACTTTTTGGTCGACCCGGGAAACCCAGGACCCCGAGATCAAGGCTCGGTACCAACAGGGCGTTGAGTGTGTATGTGCCATGATAATCTTGGAAAGGGGGTCTTTCCCTCAACGTATTATTTCCGGATGTTAATATCGCTTTAGATGTCAGGTACCTACACATGAGCCAGGATTAGGTGAGCTTGGCTGGTGACAAAATAATCATAATGGACGCCTATGTCAAAGTGACCTGTGTTACGACAGGTGTTCTATGCAGTGTATGATTTAATTTACCTCTCTTTTATCTTAGCGTGTAATTCCCAGTGGCGTCCAAAGCTGTAGCTCTGGAGCCTGGGGTACGCTTTGACCACGATTCAGGACTTGAGGAGTCTGGCAATTACAACAGTAGTTTATTTAAGATTCAGTTTACCTATAAAAAAAGTATGCATTTATTTTCAGACTTCTACGTTGAATGATTAACATTGGTATTTTTCCTATAATATAATATAATAAATATAAATATTTCACAACATCACATACATTGATCTGACTCCGAGATAGGTAGCTCAAGCACCTGTGTTACGGATATCAGAATCAACCAATACAAACAAATATGTATTGTGCGGGGATCGAACCCGCAACCCTTGTATCAGAGGCAGCGTTCACCTACCATTGTTCCAATCGGGTTTCAAAAAAAAATCAAGTTAAGTAAAATCAGTAGATTTTACTAAACTTGATTTTTTTGTGATAGGTGACAGATTTTTTGAAATAATAATATGTTAGCCTTTTATGGGACAACTCCTTTGTATACTGATACTTAGGACAATTATAAGGTGGCTGCTCTGATACAAAAGCTACTCGTGTAAACGAATATTAAGCAGTGTAGTTGGGAGCTTTTGAGACGTGGGATGTAAGTTTAAAATTGGACCGATACATATTTATGTTATGTTTTCTATTATTGCGAATAGCCTGTGGGCTGAGGTCTATTTAGGGTTGCCAAATTAGAAGTAAATAAAAATACAGTTATAAAATACAATTTAGGAATGAAACTGCAGTACTCGATCGTCAGCGTAGTTTCATACGAAAATTTTTGTGAAGTGAAGAAAGTTCTTTTTTTCTTTCAAATACGAAGTTTAATTTCTCTTTAATAATTTATACTAACAACCACTTTTGGCCTATAAAGTTAGTCTTACTGCTCCCTTTCAAGAATACTCACAATGTATCGTGAGTATTTCACAGATTGTTATTTCTTAGACAAATGTTGGATACTTTATATAATTTCATTGTTTTATATTTCTGTTAGTCGATATAATTTGGGTCAGTTCACTACTATTTGGATAGGAATACATTACTTTTTATACCATATTGTTACGATATGGCTTATCTAAAGGCAGCTGGATTAGTTAACCTTTTAATCAAATGTTAACTAAGTTAGACAGCCCTAACTGTAACGACAGCTGATTGTACGTCATAGCTATTTTAGTTTTCGTTATGTCATTGCTTAAACTACGATCAAGAGAAGCCTTTGTTGATACACAACGGCAGATTCTCGAGGAATTTATGCAAATACGGTAAATAGCTCATCGCTTAAGGTAAACAGGTTTTGAGATCGGAATACTGATAGATGCAGTGCGTGCATGCTGAGACATATATGGTAACATAATGCATAAGAGAGTAGTTTGAAATACTTTGAAAATTCATGACTTGAGGTTAGATTTATAAAGACTATGCAGTGTGGTTGGGGAGCATATTTTTCTGATAGGTGTATCTATCTTATCAGGTTGGTGTAGCGATCCAAATTGAGTCTTGGCCTCTAATAATAATATGAGCCTCCATTTCTAAACAAAAGTGACTGAAAAGTGAATAGTCATCTGCCTAGATTCCTCGCAAATCCTTTTCGACTTCATATTTCTAGCGGTATTTCTTTTATGATTTATAGGACAAAAAGCTTGACCACAATCTCGCCTGGTGGAAAGTGACGATGAGGTCTAGGATGTAACGCGTTCGCCTAGAAGATGCCTGTTCACTCTTGCCTTAAAGATGTCTAGATTGTACACTCTTAAAGTTGAATCACAGTTTGCAGTAGTAGTGAATTCTTGTGTATAACTTACTCAGTAGGTACACCCAGCAGAGCAGGGCAGATGTGTCTTCCTGGACAGGACCAGGTAAGTCAGTCAATTGTTTTTACTTATTATAAACTAGCATTGCTGCTATGAGTAGTCTCTCGACTTCCCTTCACACCTTCTTCTTCTCCATGAAAATATAACCCGGAAAGACCAATGGCTAGTTGCTAGGGTTTGTTGACAAATAGCTATGCAACTTACACTTAACTTACTCGTGGGTACTAACCGAACCGAACCGATCTTTTAACCGATTACGACTACGGCGGTCAATCTAAACGAGCAGCCACTTACGCAGGATATATTATAGTGCTCAAGTGTGTGCGCAAACATAGGTGCACTCTCTATTCCCTTACCCTCATATTTCGATGGGACACTACTGTGACACGACCAGAGAGGGTTCGGGCGCAGGACCAGCTTAACGTGGTTTCCGAGGCACGGGGATACAAGACCGCCAACTTCCAGAATCCGGGCTGTCTCTAAGGATTTCCTACCGAGAACATAGTAACATATTTTTAGCCAACCTGGACGTTTTGCGCAGCCGTCGCTTTAAAGTGTAACCCACTAACCAATGCGCCACCGAGGCAGTAAAATAACGTAGGTACAATGGCTTTCCAGAATCCTTGATCATAGTCCAAACGTACCCCAGGCTCCTGAAGCGACAGTTTTGGCTTTGGTTTGACATTTTTATTTAATTCTTTTTGGACACAACTGGGAATTACTCCTTAGCACTGCGTAGAGATGTAGCCTCGCTATGTGTACTCTAGCGCCTATACTATGGAGTGTGCTCTGAGGAATTGTTCGGACTGATCCCTGCCGCTTCATTTCGCCATCGTTCCACTCGACAACAGTTCCATCGACATCATCTGGATGGTTGGCAGTCTTCAACTGTACGCTTCTCAAGAAACTTTCTGCCTTGTACGACAAAACTATGGAATGAACTATCGCCTGCGGTATTTCCGGAGAGATACGACCTGCAAACCTTCAAGAAAAGAGCATATTCCTTTTTAAAAGGTCAGCAGCGCATTATTGACTCCTCTGGTGTTGCAGATGTTCATGGGCGGCGGTAATCGCTTACCATCAGGTGATCCGTCTGCTCGTCTGCTCCCTATCCCATAAAAAAAAATTACACGCTAAGATGAGGAGCTACTATTGCTTTCATTTACCTATGTGAACCTTCTTTAGATAGATATTCTAGATCTATGGAACTCACCATACTTTATTTTTTGCGTTCCACGAATAGTAAAGCCAGTGTAACGAGACTCTTATTGTTAAGTAATTCCAAAAAAATAAGTTCATCATAAAAAGCGAGCATATAACATGGCCGTGTAAGCGCCAAGATTAATAGTTTATTGCGCCGTAGATGATAATCGCCCACCACCTAGGACATGTTAATTTGTTCTACCGATGATCAAATCTCGCACCTACTGTTATTTGCTTGCGGAACAGATAAAAAATGTCCCCTATGAATAAAAAGTATATTGATGCCATTGAGAAGATTAAAAATAAATCGTAAAGCACTTGAGGTTCAGATTCGGTGCGATCGGGGATGAAGAGGTTATTATGGCTTTGCCTTCCCTATCGTCACTACGCGACGAATGGAAAGAGACCAAATGTTTTTATTTAATATTTTGAATAATAACATTGACTCATCATTTATTTCAAGTAATATTAATCTTAGATGTCCCCGTTTGAACTCTCGTCACCATCTTTTATTCAATGTACCGACAGTGTGGACCAATTATGCTGGTAATATATTCTTGCTGCTCTCATGTCGTAGTTATAATCAATACTTTCAAAATCTAGACATGTTTTGCTCTACGATGGGAACGTATAAAAAGGCTCTTAAAGAGATATCATAATGACACTGTCTGGTTTTGTATTCTTAATGTATTCTTAGTTCTTAACCTTTTACCATGGAACATGTTTTAGTTTGTCTAGATTTGTCACATTTCTTGGCTGTAGATGACCGCAAAAATATAAATATGGTTTTTGAATAAGTGGAAATTTTACTGGTCTGGTACTGTGTGTTTCCCTAACATTCAATAAATAAAAAGATCCTACGAACAAACTGTAGAATATTCAAAAATAATTATTAAGCATTTTAGTGCAGATAAAGGTGTGCATTGCGCACACAAGGTAAAGCTGCTGGCATGATCATCAGCACCCAGAGAAGGAAAACTCTGCATTTATATCAAAACCCTCGCCATCCCGTCTGCCAAGCGTAGTGAGTATGGCAATTACCCCTCATGTGATTGAGGGAGGCCCGTGCCCCAGCAGTGGGGACTTAAATGGGCTGACGATGATGAGTGCGCACACTAGCAAAAGCAACTTCAACGCAGTTTTATTTAATAAAAATTGCGACAAGTGAAATTAAGTTTCTTCATTAGCTACAATCACAACAAAAATTTTAACACAATTCAAACACGAATGACATAAATAAACAAATAGTTTGATAAAGTTTTTCAACCCCCTCTCACCCCTTGGCATAAGGGGGAGGAGCGGGAAATTTTTATATATTTACCTCGTGACTAGTCCAAACAAAGATACAAAGTCAAAAATTGTATTCTAAGATTTTTTTTATGCTAGAGGCGGACAAACAACCAAGCGAGTCACCTGATGGAAAGTAATCGCCGCCCATGAACATCCGCGAAATCAGAGAGATTGCTAATGTGTTGCGGGCCTTTATAAAAAAGAGGACGCTATTCTCTTGAAGGTCCCTATGTCGTTGCCGTCCGGAAATACTCCTGCATCCAAACCGTTGCACAGAACTGTACGTGGTAGAAAGTTCTGCGAGAAACGCACAGTATTAGATTTTCTTTTTATGTCATATTTTGAACATTTCTGGCCTTGATATACTGGCTGTATCTGTTAATATGTCCCTTTGACCATGACTCGGGTTTTATGTAGCCTGATAATTACAATGAAGGAACTGCCGTTTGATCTTCGCAACCCTTTTACAGTGGAACCAGATCAACTGAAACATGGTTACACGTTCCAGAACGTGCCGTTTTCCTGTTGATGTTTTCCATCACCGCTGGGCTAATGGTAGAAACATGTTCATAGAATTTAAAAAATCTAGAGGCGCAAGCTCGGATTCGAACCACGACAGCATAGGTTTAAGCATTGACTCATCTAGTACCATCAATATCATTAAATTTGGATAGGTACCTACATTAAGGTGACGGGTAGGGCACACTAGCGACGCCAATCGATATTAATTTTTTAGCTTTAAAACCGATCTATTTTAAACAATTTCGGGATTACAATCTTCTCGGCAACCCTTCCCTATTTCTTTAATGACCATGTACAATGTTTGGGTCCGTTTTTGTACGCGAAAAATTGATTCACGCTAAAAGTGGCCACTTTTGGCGGTAATCAATTTTTCGCGTACGTGTTGGACCCAACATTTGTGCATGGTTATTTAATTAAATGGTATAAAGTGTTTACCGAGAGATTGTAACCCTGAAATTGTTTAAAATAGATCCGGTTTAGTAGTTAAAAATTAAAATCGATTGGCGTCCCTAGTGTACCCTACCCGTCACCTTAAGTAGTTTAGGTAATTTATGCCCGACACTAAAATAATAGTGCCATTTTTTGTAAATAAAACTCCAATCAACTAAAATAGTATTGGTATATCCATTAGTATTCTAGTTAATTGGAATTTTATTTGCTTCCCAGCGTGTCCATTAAAACTTTAAAAGGTAGTTTTATTGTCGATCATTAGTTCGGTTCAGTGGTGCCGCAATTTGATTATTATTCATTTGTGATGAATTTTAGACATTTATGAATAAAAACGCATATCATATTCAAGTTTGTTTATATTACACGTTACATATAACCATGAGAGAGCTACTCTTCGGTATAACTGGGCTGGCTTGACCGGAGTGATACTAACCAGTATTTAAGTTACTCAATGTGAGTGATACAACGGCCTCACAGTAAACCCGCGTGAAGCAGCACTGTGCTGTTTCGCTGCGTGAGCAAGGATACCGGAATCCCAATCCGGGGGAAAGAGGGCTTTAAAGGTTGGCAGCTCACTCCCGACTCCAATGGTGAGGCGGGTGTTCATGGGCGACGCTAATCGCTTACCATCAGGTGAACCGTCTGCTCGTCTGCCAGCCTATCACATAAAAAACACGGCATAACTCACAAATTAATTTGACATTTTGTTTGCTGTTTTGTTTTGGTTTTTCAAATTGTGTTTATAACTGCTGTATGCTCTGTTTTCATATCTATAATAATTAATGTTTCTATTCTTAGTCAGCTATATCTCTTGTGTACGTTAAGGCCCAAAATTACAAATAATACTCTGCCATCCACACGGAGATTTTTTTTCTTATGACGAATTGAAATGCCGACGCTAATGGACCGAGCATGCCCTCTTAAAGTAAATACAATAAATTAATATGCACCGGTGTTTATACGTGAACATGCGATGCAAAGAATATTTTCACTTCTTTAAGTATCAGTGTTTTAGAATACATGCATTTTGATAAATGTGCAGTAAAATTTTCATTCCGTAATTTTTCCGCGTTATTGATTTAGATTTCTTTTTTATTTTTATATTTTGTTAAGTTCCCTGTACAAAACTGGTGAGTGGCCATAATTTCGTCTTGTAGTTGCAATTAATTTTAAGAGGGGAGATTTGGTAACAGTTTTTTTAATTACACACATATCTGCACATCACTTGAATCTATAAAAAATACAATTACAAAAATAATAGTTAAAAAAAATATTAATATGTTTACTAAAGTGAGACAGAATTTTGGTAGGAATCTAACACGTGAGTGTTGTCTATATTACCACAAAATAGATAGAATATTTTATTTGGGATCGTTTTTATTTCTGATAAAAATTATAAAACTGGCGCGTTTCTTTAAACACTTAACTTTTTTTTTTAATAAATAATAAATAAATATTTCATCTGACTCCGAGATAGGTAGCTCAAGCACGTGTGTTACGGATATCAGAATCAACAGTGGGATTACAAATATATACATATGATACTTTTCTTTTGTAAATACATACTTAGAAAACATCCAGACCAATACAAACAGACATGTTCATGCACACAAATGTTTGTACTGTGCGGGGATCGACCCCGCAACCCATTGGACCAAAGGCAGCGTTCGCTACCACTGTTCCAAAAGGGTCGTCAAAATATCCAAATCGTATCAGCAATGCTCGCGGGATAGTACATAATTCCAAAAGAGGTTTCCATAATATCTATGCCTATGATTTATGTTTGTCATTAAAAACGCCCTGTTGGTCTAGTGGTTAAGCACCGGGCCATGATCTCAGGGCTCTGGGTACGATGCTCGGGTCGAGCAAAAAGTATGTTTGAGTTCTTCGAACATAGCTCGGGTTTGTGATCACCAATCCACACTAGGCAGGCGAGGTCATTAAGCCTAATCCCATCATAGTAGCGATGACTTGAATTTTTGATGGAGGCCTTTGGCCTGCAGTGGGACAGTTTATAGGCTGATACGTGACATTAAAAACTTAGCCTACTTTTATGATGGTCAACTTTGAGTTCCATTTTTAACCAAGTCATCTGTCTCTTTGAAAAATTACTGCATTTTATAATTTGTGTCATATTCGTGGGTGTTAAAGATGATAATGACCTAGGTATCTGTCTCAAAAATGCCACACTATCATAATTAGTGTCCGGATCGTTATCGTGATAGCTACAAACATGTGGGCCGCTGTCGATACGGCAGCCACCCACCCGGCTATTGGAATCAATTTATGGCGCGTTACTAGTGATGGACAATATTCATCGAATAAAATTATCGACATTGAATATAAAAAAAAATCAGATAAAGCACTTTAACCCAATTTTTTTTTTAAAAGGTTTTTTTCATACAGTTTTATTTTAAAGATAGTGACAAAAAGAAACCATGAAAGATAGAGAAATAGAAAAACATTCCTTTTCTTAAGATAATTTCGCCGGTCCTGCTATACTTTCAAAAATATTCCCATTACGGTGACAGGTAGGGCACACTAGCGACGCCCATCGATTTTAATTTTTAGCTACTAAGCCGGATCTATTTTAAACAATTTCGGTTACAATCTCTCGGCAAACATTTATTCTATTTATTAAATAACCATGCACAAATGTTGTCTCCGTTTTTGTACGCGAAAAGTTTCACGTACGCGTTGGACCAAATATTTGTTCACGGTTATTTAATAAATAGTATAAGTGTTTGCCGAGAGGTTCTAACCCCGAAATCGTTTAAAATAGATCCGGTTTAGTAGCTAAAAATTAAAAACGATTGGCGTCGTTAGTGTGCCCTACCCGTCACCTTAACGACTAAGTTCCGTTTTTTAACCCGTAGTTAAACAAAAGTAATGGTTTAAAAAAGTAACCAGTTGTAAAATATCGCTAAAATGTGTTTTATGAGCAATAGCTACACCGATAGTTAGATTACAAGCAATTATGTCACTTTGACGCAGTCACTTTGACTATTGGTTAAACAGTTAACAAAAGTTAATTTAACAAAATGGTAACTACGGATCAATAAATCGGCCCTTAGATACCAAACCGGATACAGACCGACCAAGATCAGAAGGTACTTCAGTGACACAGACAAGGGGGCGCTGTACAATATTTTTTCTATGTTTTATTTTATTTACATGCTTTACTGAGGGCTTACAGTTTAAGTCAACTGCCCTGCAGTATTAATTTAACTAGTACACAATCACTAAAAACATAGCCTGTAACATACCTTATTCTAAGTATATAACAACGTTTCTATTCTATGGGAAAAGGTCAATAGCACTGACACTTGTAAATTAAACAGTGTTAGTTTAGACTTTTGCCGCGTGCCAAATAACCGTGATCGGACGGACTGTAATTATGATATCTGTACTGCTACGAGTAGGTACTATGTAAGTAGTACTTACTCCATAATCTTTCATACAAATTGTATTTTATATGAGTTTTTGAAACTATACGACTCATATCAGGTCTTTAAAACTCTTTTATTTTAATATTAGAAATAAATAAGTATGCTCGAAAAAACCGAATAAAATTAAAGATTTATTGTTTTTCAAATTTTATATTCTTTTGCTGGTAGCTTTTTAAGTACATAGGTATTACCAGGTAGCACGATGGGCGTAGCACCGATTTGTAATAAAGAACGATGTACTTATTAGAACGCAGCGCATCCCTACTGGTACACGAGCTAGATAGGCATTGCAGGTAAATAAATGCCCAAGCTTTGTTTATGTTTCGTTGCAGTCGCTATTTAATTAATTGCGTAAACTGTGTGCAGTCGATTTTGAAATGCGTATTATTCGGGTGCTTAGTTTTGTATGTTAACTGTTTACCAGGAACCTAGGGACTTTAATCTATTTAATAACTATACATTGCTTTAATACCTGGCTAAGTAATTGATACTACACCTACACCTTTATAATTGTTACTTTAAAGTTTTGCATTACTTATAAAAACACGAAAAGATCTGCTTTATTCTTTAAAATTTAATCTTTCACTAATAAGCTAGGTATTTCGTATCTAATAATTTATTTTGTATTTTATTTAGAATTTTGATTAATTTTTTCTTTTTTTTTGTCTGTTTAGTAAATGTGTAATTTGACTTTTTGTTCAATATAATGTGTCTTGAGTCTTATGAAATGTTCCATAATATCTAAATGTAAGTACCGCAATCTTGTGAAAGAAATGCTGCTGTATTAGAAATGAAAATTATAGAAACGGGTTTACACATCTCTTCTCGTAGGAGCACCATAACCTCCTAACGCAGTAAAGCATTATCTACACAACCTGTCTGCCCATACATCCTGTGGGAACGTGACTTATTGCCGTATAATGGCGTCTGCGCATACGCAGCGCACGCTTGAGTTGCGCATGCGCATAATCGCCGGCGGAAGTCGTGCGCTTCCTAGCATTGACACATTAGTGCAGGTGCGGAAAAACTATAGTGTTGAAGCTTGTTATGTAAACCCGAGAAAAACAAAGTTTGCATGACTTGCTTTACATAAGACATGTAATAGGTGGCAAACGATCAGTCCGATCACCTAATGGTAAGCGATTGCCATCGCTCTTTGTCACCAGTTGAGTCGCGATTGCGCTGCCAACCTTACTCCCCTTCACTCACTCGTTCATTGGGTCTCACTCATTTGGCTCAAGCGCAACCGCGGCGCAAGTGGAAATTTTCTGCGAGGCCGTTGTATCACTCGGTTTAATCAGCCCATTCATGCCGAAGCGTGGCATTCTCAAGGGCAAATGCTTACTAAAAGCTTAGCATCAGCTTTAACATTGACCAGCTGACCAGCTCTCATAATGAAAAGAGAAGCTGAAATCGATGTAACGCGCTTGTTCAAAAAAATGTAATTTGTTGCTTAGAGTGAATGAAATATTGATTAGCCATTAAAAATATAAGCTAGGGTAAACTAGATCAAAGAATTAGATAAATCATCGACTACCTTTTTGTTACATCTAATGATGGTGCACCAAATGTAGCTTAACACTTTAGTACTGTGTCAAGTAACTGTTCTGCCTATATTAGTAAATTTCACTAAGGGATACGTACAAAATGTTACTTCGACATGGTACTTATGTGCTAGGCTACATTTGATGTTGACCGTACTACTTGAGATATTCAGTCCATGATACTACTGTTTCTATAAATTCACAAAAACGTATATGTATGATTTTATAACCCACAAATACTACGGTATTTAAGAGTCTAATCTCTAAAAAAAATAGCACATGACGCTTTTCGCCAAAAAAAAAAGCACGAATTTTTCTATTTTATCTACACCAAGGCAATCAAGATTAATCTGGCTCGCAAAGTAAATAATAATAAATGGTATGCGTGTAAAGGTGCGATATACGCGTCGTATGGATAGAGGTTTCCACTCGGATGCCCACATTATAGAAGCTAGCGGTGCACGAAGCTAGTCGTTAGCCGCCGCTTGTTAAAAATAAAATTATACAATTTTAGCACTGGCTTCCTTTTATACGAACAGGGCTGACAGGCATATAGGTCAGAGAGATGACCCTTAACAGACTTTGCTTTATCGATCTCTTATCGCCAATATAACGTAATCGTAGCTGCGTGAGTGAGGGTTCCGGAGGCCCAATCCAGGGGAAGGGGGGTTAAAAGGTAAGCAGCGCACTTGGGACACCACTGGTGTTGCAGGTGTCCATGGCCGGCGGCACAGATATTGGCGGCGGTAATCGCTTTCCGTCGGCTCGTCTGCCACCTATATCATAAAAAAATCCTCCTGTCACAGTAGATGTATACGCTAAATTTATCTACTGTGCTCCTGTTATGTGCCACTCTGTTTTCTTCTTCGAGGATCCAAGCGATGTCGCGTAGGTTCGTTTCCTTGTCTGAACAATTCGTGTGATAGGTACATAATTTGTATGTTCAGTGTCTGGGTGTTCAATATAGCTGTATAATTGTTATTTTTATGATGATACATATTTTGTACATAAATAATGTTCACGGGACAAAACGCATATATTTTTATAAGTAAGTTACATACTCGTAGTGGCATATATACTCACAGTTTGACGTTTCGCTTATAACGCGGTCGAAAGTTTATTATGTATATAATGCAACGCGAAATCATATATATGTCGCAGGGATATGATAAAACCAGAGATTTGATCAATTCCCTAAGGGATTTGATCAAATCACGAAGGATGTTAAAATATGTTTGAGTGTGGTCGCCGGCAGAGTAGAATAGGCCACCCTCGCTCTTACCGAGGTGTCGTAAAAGGCGACTAAGGTAAAGCTTCTGGCAAGATCATCAGCACCCAGAGAAGGAAAACTCTGCATTTATATCAAAACCCTCGCCAACCCGTCTGCCAAGCGTGGTGAGTATGGCAATTACCCCTCATGTGATTGAGGGAGGCCCGTGCCCCAGTGGGGATTTAAATGGGCTGACGATGATGTTAAAATAACAACACGATTTTATTATTTCCCTAAACAATTCCAGTAAATTGAACAAATCCCTAAATTGGTTCAGTGAAATGCCGAAAAGAACATGTCAGTTCCTGTTTAAGGCGACGGGTGGCCCTAACTAGAGACGCCACTCAATTTCAATTGATAGCAACTAAACTGGTTTTTTTTTATGAGCGAAGGGAGGCAAACGAGCAAGCGAGTCACCTGATGGTAAGCGATCACCGCCGCCCATGGACATCATCATACCAGCAGAGGGAGTAGAGATGCGTTGCCGGCCTTTTAGGAAGGTATAGGCTCGTTTCTTGAAAACATACACTCATCTGATTATCATAATTATCTGGGGTATATCTTACCAAATAAACCTTTAAAATACACAGATATAATATTTTTGTCATTTCACTGAACCAATTTAGGGATTTGATCAATTCACTAGATTTGTTTAGGGAAAAGATAAAATCGTGTTATTATTTTAACATCCGCCGTGATTTGATCAAATCCCTTAGGAAATTGATCAAATCCCCGTTTTTATCATATCCCTGCGACATATTACATATTTTGTGGTGTGTATGTTTGTTGATACTGATAGTGATAATAACGCTAGCGCTTAAGCTACGTCTTATTTTGTAAGTAAGTAAGTAAGTAAAAACTTAATTGTAAAATTGTGGTGATACAAAAAACAGATCTTACAAATAGCATAGTTCGCACAATTACCTATTTAGGCATACAATAGTCATACATAATTTATGAAATTGATTTTAATAAAACTCATTGGACACGCATTTTAATACTTATTAATTTAATAGTATAAGGAAATGGATTATATTTGAATTGAAATAATTTTAATAAAACTCATTGGACATGGATTTCAATACTTATTAATTTTATAGTACAAGGAAATGGATTATATTTGAATTGAAATAATTTAATGTCAAATTTTAACTATATTGTACTTTTTTATATATATAATCACAACATCTCATACATTGACCTGATTCCGTACTAAGTAGCCTAAGCACTTGTGTTACAGATATCAGACAACAGAGGAACACAAATATATACTTAAATACATATATAACACCCAGACACTGAACAAACACAAGTGTTCATCGCACGAATGTTTGTCCAGGGTGGGGATCGATCCCACGACCTTTGGCGCAAGAGGCAGGGTCACTACCAATTGCGCCATCCGGTCAGTCATATGGTCAAGATAATAGATAGATACTCTTTATTGCACAACATACAAAACTTAAAAGCTAGGTGTACAGAGATACAATGTACAATTTAGGCGGTCTTATCGCTGGGATAATATAATAATGTCAAATGATGATGATGGGATATTATAATGTCAAATGGGATCTGGTTTGATGGATATGGTCTGATATTTATTAAGAATCTTCCAGTCTTTATGTCTGTGACATAGAAGGCAAACTGCTGGCCATGAAGCATCATCGGGTTTCGGCTGAAGGGGTAGACCTTAAAAAAGTGTGGTTTGGAATCATAAAGGATGACATACTTGCTAATAAATCGACCACAATGGATGCAAAAGATCGCGGGAAGTGGAGGAGTCGAAGTAGGAAAGCGGACTTCGGGCTTCAGAGCAACAGCTGGGACGCAACCGGAACAAAACGCTAAGATGAGGATGATTTATTTCGAATCTTCCAATGATATTGTTTTGTGATCACTTTTTAACGCCCAATGTTCTGAAACAATGGTGTTTGTTACGCTAAACAATAGCGTTTCAATGATCTTCAATGATAACGGACCTTTAACGTAAGCGTTTTAATGTTTGTAATGTTAATAAGTTCGTTTTATCACTGGCGCACCTTGTTGCGGGGAAGTAAAAAAACTATCCGACTGTGTCAAACCAGGTAAGTGGACCCAGCAATGCAGACGGTATCTACAACTCTAGGATTTCCTAAAAAATGTTCTTAATAACATTTTCCTAATTAAATTGGACATCCCAATCTAAAATTATCAATCTAATTGGATTATTTAGATCGCTTCTCTCTTTGTGTAACCCTTCTTTTTCCTGCTAACCCTCAGGCTAAAGAGAGCTAACTTTATCATCAATAAGGGCCAATTCGACCAATCTTAACCCGCTACTAAATCTATGGTACAGCGCTGTAATTTTATATATATCTGATGTGATATTACCACGGATACAAATTGGTCAAATCGGGCTTAGGAAAAATATAAGTCATTTTTTATTCACTTCATCAATTTTTTCTTAAAATATATGACTAGGTATAAACTGAAGTACTTATATACTGCGAGCACGTAGAACATTCACCGTCATTGTAAATTTCATAATCTACCTATATGTCATTTGTACGAGAAAATGCTTGCTGGTCTGATAAAATTGAACTCTCAAATTTCTAAGCATGTTTAGATACTATTACCATACATTAGATGCTCTGACAATTCTAAACCTATTTTATTATTAACTAATCTTGTTAATGTTTTATTTAATATGAAAATAATTTTCGCCGAATCTCATGAAACACGATATACAAGGCTATATATTAAAAACATATTGCTTTACCAATTTTCTAAAATCGGAGAGGTTTTCATCGGATTTTTTCCTTCCCGGAATACAGACGTGCTAGCCCTTGTGCAGCTACTCGTTTGGAATTTATTTCAGTAATAATATTGCTACTCGGAACACCCTTTGTTTCCTTGTTAAAATCTGCTGACTAGCTGACTTCTGGCTGCCTCCCTTACGGAAGCCTAGCCAAGCAGGCTTACAATATCTTAATTTTTGAGTAGCTCAGACAAAAGTCTGAAAAAATAACATGTAATAATAAATATAAATAGAACGATGGTACCTCAGTGAATAAGAACGTTCAAACAAGAGGCCGTAGGATTGATCGTAGGGAAACCTAGACGGTCTAGATAGATTTTCAAAGTTGCGGATACTTACAAGTTAAGTAATTCTTCGAATCAGGTAAAGTGTTACGACGGTCAGACGGTAGACGCTTCATTGTAATTACCATACTTAACAAAATCCTCCATCCAAAATGGATTTGGACGCAATAGGGAATGATACGGAAATGATGATGTAAATTTTATTTTATTCGGAATACCAACAGTCAACTTATATATTTTATGATCATAAATTAACACGGAATCTGTCACCAAAGTGCAGTAAAAACATGACATGTGACACACGGACCAAATATTTTTTATTTCCTAATATTCAGTGCATGTTTTGCATTATTACCATGATAACATATTAGTCTCGCATACGGCGCGGACACTTCAATGAGTGAGATGGAACATTTCCGATATTTTTGCGGCTAAGCTTTATTCATTTTGACAAAAACATCACACGACGTCGTGTGGAATGCACTTGGCGTCCTCATCTTCATTGTACCAGTTTTTCTGATATTTTTTTTGTCAATAAGTAGTGCAGTCACTGCGGAAAATGTAAATGTTATGTTATGATGTTGGTATGACGACCCGATTGGAACAGTGGTAGTGAACGCTGCCTCTGATACAAGGGTTGCGGGTTCGATCCCCGCACAGTACAAACATTTGTGTGCATGAACATGTTTGTTTGTATTGGTCTGGGTGTTTGCCATGTATTGTTAGTATGTATTTACAAAAGAAAAGTATTATATGTATATATTTGTAATCCCACTGTTGATTGTGATATCCGTAACACAGGTGCTTGAGCTACCTATCTCGGAGTCAGATCAATGTATGTGATGTTGTGAAATATTTATTTATTTATTTATGTTATATAACTGAAAATGGAATTTATTAGGTACTTATCCAGATCAGAAATTTTAATCTAGATCTGATACAGAGTACTATATATAAATATATTATTATTATAAAACAATGTTTATTGACTTTTTAATTTATATTGCATTCTTTCTAATATATTTTTTTAATCATGACTTTAATTAATCATACGCATTGAATCTTGAATTATACGGTTCTTGTAAGTCGGCTGCAGCGATTTGCCTGTATGAACTTTGCAGCCCTTAAACAGGGGGAGATTTATATGATCTGTGAACCAGACCAAATTTATCTTTAGTAACATGTGCAGAATGATTAAACCACCCTCAATAATTGTGCGTAACTTCAAACATCAAAAATTGTGTGTTGTAAACAAAATGTGCCGGTTTCCCCTAATTTTAAAAATAATCAAAAAATATATCACTAGTGTTTAGTGTAACTGTATGCTCTTTATCAACACGCACGTAACGTCACATTTTTATATGTGGCAGGTGGCAGACTAGCAAATAGATCACCTGATGGTAAGTAATTGCCGTCGCCCATATATACCCGAGACACCAG
This sequence comes from Marasmia exigua, assembly GCA_019059595.1. NCBI lineage: Eukaryota > Metazoa > Arthropoda > Insecta > Lepidoptera > Crambidae > Marasmia > Marasmia exigua. The sequence goes on along the minus strand of CM032464.1, from coordinate 3,049,326 downwards.
TGCATTCAAAGTGCGCTGCCAATCTTACGTTAAATATTTTCGTTAGGTAAGGTACCTATTCGAAATATACTCGATACTCCTTTACCACGAGATGCGAAAAGCATTCGTATAATATTTTATTGATAACTGCAATTTGCATCACAACTGCACACAGTTTGTGCAATCGCCACATCAGGTCGCAAACAAAGCTTACAATTTGACTGACATAATGCATGAAATCACACTTGTAATCCCATTATTACCACGTAAGTGTTATGCATTAGTGAACGATCAAGCGTGAATGGTTAATACCTGCTTATGTCACATGTTGTAGATCCTATAATGTACACATCGTTATTTTTTTTATCGTTTACATCCCGAAAGCCTCATAATATGTATCGGGAATAAAGTCTATTTAGCAAGTTAGATCAGCAAAATAAGGAAAAAAAAATCAGCTGTTCCATTTAAAATTGAATATTCACCCGGCAATTATTTTGTTGATCTAACTCGCTAAATAGACTTTATTCACGGTACCTATTTGCGGGATGTAAACGATAAAACAATAACGATGTATAATCCTATAAGTATGTATAATATACAGTAATATCTTATTCATATATCTGTATAAGATATTATTCCGTTACAAAGTAAGTATTCAATTGTGAGTATGATGTCAGAGTTTGAAACTGCGCGCCATAAAAACTTCTGTTATACCTTCATCAGGCTGTAGACATATCTAAGTAAACCATTTATAAAAGCAATACATATTGGGATCTCTTTAAATTATAACACAGTTTATGCACACCATTCCAAGTTTTGCAATAGAATTGAAACATTCGTGTACAAACTACAGACGGAAAAAGTCCGAATGCCTGAGAATCGTATCCAAGACACCATATACCTACTTTTGACCATCTGACCCTAACTAAAACAGATGGGTAATGTTTATGAGAAACTACGACATCACCACTGATCAATAAAACATTTCATAGATACGGTAACATCCAAATATTTACAAAACAAACCAAAGTAGGTACTCATTATAGGTACGAATAGTGGCCAAATGGGAATCATCCAAGTCCGTGGAGCCTGGAACGTAAGGTAGGGTCATTTGCAGTCAAAATATAGGATTGCTATTTGATAGAAAACTTTTTGACGTAGAAGAAATACTCGTATTATTTTTGACTAATTCGTAATTTAACCACAATATTGCCTAAAAATGCACAAACTCGACTGGACTGGACTATTTATATTATTAATCTGGAAAACATTTTCAAACGACTCTCGCCTCAAATTCAATTCAATTTCAATAATAATTGGGGAAAAAAAATTGTAAATATTGTGTAATTCGTGTCATTTTGTCATAATTCTACCCAAAGAATCTTATGTATGTACTTTATATTTTAGTGCACCGTTAAGTCATTAAATTTTAGATTGGTCAATTTCAGTCTTCAACTTAGTTTAGGATGGTTATCTTACGATGACTAAGCATATTAATTCACCATGATGGGATTTCTTTCGAAGAGCATAATAATAAATCATCAAAGCTTTTCGGCTAAAGCCGACGATTTATGCCATGCTTTGTGTGCATTTTCCCTGTTTTCGAAGTTCATGTCCAAATGTGCAGACTCGAGGATTTGGCAAAAAATATTATCTATTTCATGCGTGGATATACTATACATACATATTACAAGACGTAGGATTTAGCAATGCATTGTTCTCACCTTAGCATGGAATTCTCAGTTGTAGGCTACGCTTACACCGTGATTTAGAATTTGAGGAGTCTGATGATACTCGTAACAATGATGCGACTGCCGTCTGTTTATTCCCACTGTCCACCCTCTGCTTCTCCACCACGGGTGGACAGTGAGACAATTGTTGAAAAAAATCCCGCTCTTTCAACCAAGAAGGGGTGGACAGCAGGATTTTTTTTTTAAATTGTTTCACTGTCCACCCGGGGTGGACAAGCAGAGGGTGGACAGCGGGAATAAACCGTCTGACCTTCGCAACCCTTTCACAGGGGAACCAGACCGACTGAAGATCCGAAACGAGCATCTTCCACACGATGTTTTGCGTGTAGATTTCTAAAACCCTGGTACATGCTCGGATTTAAGCCACGCAAGAGTCCCACGACAGCCGTTTAAAAGGCGTGTTCTTATCCAGTGAGCGACTTAGCAATGCATTGTTAAGTATAATAAATATTTATTGAGAATTGTTATTAAACGTCGGGCTACGTAAACAAATGAAGGTTGCTTTGCGTTTTAAGTATTGTTTCAAACATACCATAACGTATATCCATAAGATATAATATTGGCACCTACTACATGTAGGTGCCAATTAATTGAATTACTTGTGGGTGTGAGGCTACGTAGTGCATGTACGTCAGCATCAGAAGTAGATTACGTTCTTACCGTTTGTGGATCTTATTCCTTGAGACATAAGGATCAAATCGCGTCAAAATATAAAGCTACTTTTAATTCCAATTGTACAGTGGCGGACACATCAAGCTATACAAAACTGTCAAATTTCTTCATTCGATTACAAACCTTATATTGTTACACATTGAGTTCGAAATCGATTGAGGAAATTTGACAGTTTTGTATAGCTTGACCTGTCCGCCACTGTACGAGTGAGTATTGGTGGAGCAAATAAGTAACTACATATTATGTTGAAGTAACTAGCAAACAATAATATGTTTTGTAGTCTATCAAGAGTTTTACTACATAGATTTTTTTAATGAGTGACACTAGTTATAATAGCAGAGAAAATATTGCAAGTCTTACGGCCGCACTCAGAGACGTCATTTAAACTAATGTTCATTAAATTTAGTATCGGTAGTCTTTATGGGTATCAAAATAAGTATCAACATTTTTTCTCAAGCAGCCAATTAAGTTAATCAACGACTCTGAGTGTGGCAGTTAGTGTCACTCAATAAAAATAAGTTTGATTCGGATGTACAGCCAATGAAAAATGAGATTATTACAATCTCTTAAATTTCCTACAGTGAAATTAGAACAAGTCAGGTCAGGAGATAATCTTATGAAGAAATTTGATCGATTGTACAGTGGCCGACAGGTCAAGCTATACAAAACTGTCAAATTTCCTCAATCGATTTCGAACTCAATGTGTAACATTATAAGGTTTATAATCGAATGAAGAAATTTGACAGTTTTGTATAGCTAAATGTGTCCACCACTGTACTTGAGGTTGTTCCTACTATTAGCGTTTCTTCGCATAACGAAAAGAGAAAAACCCAATTAATGAAAAACAAAATAGGATTTTCCTTTAAATAAAAAGCCGATGACTTACTGTAAGTATTCTTTTTGTACAGGAAGTCTAACTAAATAGCTACGAAGGTTCCTTTTCTATAGCATTGATCAATTGCACATTGTGACTATGCCCATTCTTCATTTCTCCGCATCCTCATCTTAGCCTGTAGTTCCCGGTTGCATTCAAAGCTGTCGATCAAGACCTGGTAATTACCGGAGTACTCTGGCGTCTGGGTATCGGAGGCCCAAACCAGGGGAAAGGTTGGCAGCGCACTTGTGAAGCCGCTGGTGTCGCACGTGTCCATGGGTCGCAGCAATCGCTTACCATCAGGTGATCCGTCTGCTCGTCTGCCACTCATCATATAAAAATACAATGCAGCGACTGCAGTCTGACCTGACCAGCTGAATCATGGTCACACTTTTCAGAAACTATCCGAAACGTGCAGCTTTCCTCACGGTGTTTTCCGTCACCGCCGAGCTAATGGTAGAAGGGTAGAAATATGCACATAGATTTGAAAAGTCTAGTGCAGAAGGCAAATTCTGAACAAATGAACTCCCATCACTAATTAAATTTCTACACAGCATTTAGTTAAGGCGACGGGTAGCCCTAACTAGCGACACCATTCGTTTTTAATTGTTAGCTACTAAACCGGATCTATTTTAAACAATTTCAGGGTTACAACTTCTCGGCAAACACTTATACTATTTATTAAATAACCATGCACAAATTTTGGGTCCGTTTTGTACGCGACAAAATGAATTACCGCCAAAAGCGGCCACTTTTGGCATGAATCAATTTTTTGCGTACAAATGTTGGATTCGCATTTGTGCATGGTTATTTAATAAATAGTATAAGTGTTTGCCGAGAGGTTGTAATCCAGAAATTGTTTGAAATAGATCCGGTTTATTAGCTAAAAATTAAAATCGATTGGAGTCGCTAGTGTACCCTACCCGTCACCTTAAGGTTATCCCTCAAAAGGTTTTAATTTATTAATATATTATAGATATTTGAATTACCATATACGTAGATAGGTAATATAGTTTGATAATTGGATTTGGAATAACCAAACCCAAACCCTTACTTACGAAATTAGATAGTTGTTCCATGAGTTGAAATGTTCTACCTAGATTAAGTAAACGCAACCTAGTAATTACTTAGCAAGTTTCTAGAATTTCATTAACAAGTTTGTCATACTTTCAGTGCCATGTCCGAACACACCACGCATTTCCCTCGTATGTAAAATTCAATTTGAATATTTTAACTAACTTTTGCAGAGTTAAAATCTAGACTTCCAAATATCACAGACTGCACCAATGCCCTTAAAACTAACGAATGTCAGTATGCAGTAAAAATAAACGAAGGGATGTTTTGCCGAAACTTGTTTCAAAGGTCCCACCAGCCGTTTACCTTCAGCTGACCTACATTTATTACCTTACTATATTCACAAATATCGCTACATTTTGTTTATGACAGAAATACCAGTCGAGAACCTCCGTATGCGAATTAACAAGTCACGGCATAACTTAAGACACGTGTGTTGTGGGTGTAGTGCGAACACACGCAATGATGTCATTAGGCACATCGTCACATAATCTTTGTCACTTTTTGTACTTGAGGAATTTACAGACCCCAATGGCATTCTACTTTGTAATTATGCAAGAACCGGTCAGTCTGTACTACTTCCATTCATAAAACCCTTGCACCTGTTTCGTATGGATTTTAACGCCCAATACTAGACTTTCAAGGGTTAATATTTAAATTACTGTGTGAACAATATCGATGAATTGTACATCAGACGCGTTACTGCTACTCGTAAATGCCCTTGCTGCATAAAATCCTGCACCAAACTTAACAGTGCATGATCCACGTGCGATGATTACCTTATTTATAAACACGAACACATCACTTGATCAACTCCAGTCACTGTCACTTTTTTCTCACTTGTTATTCGTTTGTTTTGGGTTATTTCGGCACGAAGTCACCAACTCGTGGCGCGTACGACACAGCGCATGCGCGGGCGAGGCACTAACCGCGAGGAGTGACTGAAGGCAGCAGGTTGCGCGGGAGGCCCCCCCTCCTCACGGCAAGGCTGCCCCGGCACTCTGGCATTCCATCTGTGACGACGACGTGCCCATTTATGTCTTTGGACATGGTTGGCGGCCACAGCGACCATATGGTGCCTTACGGTGTGATTAAGTTTTTTTCAATGGAATTCTGTAATGGTCTTGGATTGCTTTAACGTGTGGGAAATCAGCGGCGTCTTGTGCGATTGGCCGAACGTTTCGTTTACTTACTTATGTTGCAACGGTTCCGATTTTTAACCACTCACCGTTGCATTCGGCAAGGAAGTGCACATTTATCATTCTGACAGCGGCGTAAGCATAAGAAGTGATGATGATTAAGGTGAGCGACGCCAATCGATTTTAATTTTTAGCTACAAAACCGGATCTATTTTAAACAATTTCGGGGTTACAATGTCTCTCTCTCTGTTTGCAGAGACATGCACAAATGTTGGGTTCGTTTTTGTACGCGAAAAATTTATTCACGCCTAAAGCGGCCACTTTTGGCGGTAATCCAAAATTCGAGTGCAAAAGCAAACCAAACAGTTAAATATTAGTATTAAATAAAGAGTATAGGTCTTTTCCGAGATATTGTAGCCCCGAAATTGTTTAAAATAGATCCGGTTTAGAAGTTAAAAATTAAAATCGATTGGCATCTTTAGTGTCACCTTAAGGAAACAACTATTGTACTTGAGCTACCTATCTCGGAGTCAGATTAATGTATATGATGTTGTGAAATATTTATTTATTGAACTCTGTTTTTTTTTGTTCAGTAAATAGTTTACCTTATTGAACTATTTTCTTGTACAGAAAACTCTTTGATGGCTTTGATTGATTTGTCTTTAATTTACAAACACTATGTTTCGATCATTCCATGAATGAGCGTGAGCGCAGATCCATAAAACATCTACTTATATCGATACACTTAGATATTTAACCTTAAGTTTATTGCAGTTCTAATATCAATGTACTTGAGACTATGCAATTACAGAGTAACATTGTTTGCATCTACTGACATTGTCAGATTATTCATTCAGGAAGTTACTTTATAAAATGCATTAATCACCGGGGGAACTCAGGATGCATTTTTTGAAATTTCTCTTTTAATATTTTTTACTATCATTTTGATCGAAAAACGAAATTTGACGACCCGATTGGGACAATGGTTGTGAACGCTGCCTTTGGTCCAAGGGTTGCGGGTTCGATCCCCGCAAAGTGCAAACATTTGTGTGCATGAACATGTCTGTTTGTATTGGTATGGGTGTTCCCTATGTATTATAAGTATGTATTTACAAAAGAAAAGTATTATACGTATATATTTGTAATCCCACTGTTGATTCTGATATCCGTAACACAGGTGCTTGAGGTACCTGTCTCGGAGTCAGATCAATGTAGGTATGTGATGTTATATTTATATGTATTAATATTAATATTTATTTTTTTATAATTATTGAAATGTGGAGTCAATTCTTTAGCATATCTACACGTACATACCTAAGTAACTTTTATAAGAGAGAAAGTTTTTCATTCCTAAATCATGAAGCCAACTAAAATATTTCATTTGGCTAAGCACCTAAAAAGGTAAGCCCTCAGATCGGCCGCCAAAGTCATGGTCTGCCACTTAGTAATCGAGTAGGTATTATCACATCCAAGATGTGTCATAGGCTGACGTCACGTAGGTAACTGAACATTATTAGAATGTTGGTCATTGTCTTAGAACATGCTTTGCGAAAGTTTATATGTATAGTTTGCAGAAATATTTTTTATGATTAAGTAATATTATTTAAAAAAATCGGTCGTTTTTTATTTACTAAGATTCCTTATGACCGTGGTGTTAAAATATTTTCTATTTTTTGTGCAATATATATTGTTCCCAACAGCCAATTTTGGATTCCATACTAAATGAGAAAAAAACGGACTTTTTTGTTTAGATACTAGACCTATATACGACCAACTTGATGTACAGTTACTATTGGAAAGTTTTGGAGGAGGACTCTGGGAGCTGTACAAACGCTAGAAGAGGTTAAAAACAGGTAAATGGAAGATCAAGGGCGAGCCTAATATCATTGACAAGACTAAGTGCATTGACTTCGCTGGCACAGCTACCTTGAGAGAATTCGACAAGATCGTGCAATAAAGATAGCGTACATGGAACGTCCTAATGGGTGAAGGCCGTCCAAGATACCGCAAGAAATATTTGCGTGGACTCTTGGCTGAAGTGGCATGAGTTGCAAGAAATGGGACAAGAAGGATTGACCGAGATGGAGGCTCTTATTATCGGAGGGCTAGAATATGGGCACAATACCGAAAAAATGGCAAACTTTTACGTCGGAGGACAAGACCCATTTTGGATCGCTGAGCCAGCGAAGTAAGTAAGTTTCACAAGTAGGTCACCAGGTCGACTTAATTATGTATTTACTTATCGCTTAGACTCTACCTGGTGGAAAGCCATGTTATTTGTTAATAAAACTATGGTTTAGCTGGCGTGGTTTTCTTACTATGATCATGGACTAAAAACCTCTGATGCATATCTAGAAATTAATCATTAGATGTACCTACTATGTACTATAATAAGCTCACTTAGCAATTCGAATTCAAAGAATGAATGTTTATTGTGCACAGCAAGGAAAGGAAAATGTTTTCGTAATTTATGTGAGCATAAATTATTAATACTCCACCCTTGGATCTGTGGAAGAGTTAAATTGGATCCAAGGGTTGAAGGTTTAATTTGATGCGGGTTTGGTCGAGCGAATCCCTTTATGTTAAAGGGAATTTGTCGATTTTGAATACTTCACAATTCCCGCCTCTTTAACATTAACCTAACATTAATTTTAGCAAGTTCATGAAAGGGAAAATTGCTAATCATGCTGACGTTTCCTTCGGTCTGTGTGGTTGGGCAGGTGGAAAATGTGACTTCTGTTTATGGAGGTAAGGTTTAATGTGCACTTGCCTCTGTTTAATAATAACATTGAAATTAATTATATAATTTGCTACCTCAACATCAAAGGATAATAATAATTCTATGAGTATAAAAACGAGCGACCGTCGAAGTTGAGGTTGGTCTTGTAAAACCCGAGATGTAGTTATTACTCCTGTTACTCTTGGATTGGTTCCCCAATGGTTGCGAAGGTCTGACAGCAGTCGCAGCAGGTCGCTTCATTGTACAACCTGTGCGGATAAAGAATGGGATCAGAAATGGTGGCGCATCTATTTATACTCGCACTATACTCGCACCCCACGAATGCGAGTATAGACTCGCACTCGTGGGGTGCGAGTGTAGACGCAAATAGTGTGCGAGCGAGAAGTGAATAGATGCGCCGCCATTTCTGATCCTATTCTTTATCCGCACAGGTTGTAATTACCAGACTTCTCAAATCCTGGATCATGTATAAGCGTACCTACCTCAGGCTTCCAAGCGACAGCCTTGGACGCTTCCGGGAATTTCAAGCTAAGGTGATGAAGAGGTCTTTGTTACGTTACTTCTACGACTTCAATCTAAATATATCTAAGGATGTACCTACTTAGCTTGGCCGTGTGGTCCCCGGCAGAGTAGAATAGGCCACCCTCACTCTTACCGAGGTGTAGTAAAAGGCGACTAAGGTAAAGCTGCTGGCATGATCATCAGCACCCAGAGAAGGAAAACTCTGCATTTATATCATATCAACCCTCGCCAACCCGCCTGCCAAGCGTGGTGAGTATGGCAATTACCCCTCATGTGATTGAGGGAGGCCCGTGCCCCAGCAGTGGGGACTTAAATGGGCTGATGATGATGATGATGATGACCTACTTAGCTGGTATTTATAGTACGAGCCATCTTTGAAGATGCGCCTTAAATATTTTCAACTAATGTTTTCTCGTGGTTTATTCTGATTTTAAAATTTGCATGATAGAATAATTACTTGTTAAAATGAGGAACTCAAGACTTTTTAATGCAATTTTTTAAAAATATTTATTAATCCAAATAATTAAAAAATATTTTTAAAAAATAGTAGAGGCATGTAGAGGAGAGAAGTGATATGGTAAGAATAAATAAATTAGGTACCTAATTCAAATGATTACAACAATATAATAATAATATCCTCCAACCGATTACGGCTACGGCAGCCAATCTCTAAAATCAGTCACGTACGCAGGATATATTATAGTGCTCAAGTGTGTGCGCAAACACAAGTGCACTTTCTATTCTCTTACCCTCATATTCCGATGGGACACCAGGGTGACACAACCGGAGAGGAATTGGGCGCAGGACCAACACGTACTTTCCGAAGCACGGGGGTACAAGACCGCCCACTTCCATACTCCGTGACACTAATACAACAATATAATACTGCAAAGAACATCAGATCAACTTACTTAAAAACATTGTTGTGTTAGCGGATGTGTTGTCGTACATTGTCAGTCCGAAATAGATCCGAGGCATTCCGGGGCACACTAACTCGTGAATAAATTTGAATGGACGAGCAGGGGTTGACGACATTTGGCCTCAACCTCCAGGCCACAGGTGCCGCCAGTTGTACACCCCAATAAAAAGACGCTCGTCGATCGTACGAAAAATCTCTGTAATTTTTCAACCCCTTTCCGCTGTGCTCGGTGGTCGAATCACTTTTTCCAGCGAGACTATTCATTCGTGGACTTCATCTCATTTGTATCTATCGCTTCGAGTTGCATATCCGATTGATATTGTAATGCAGTTTAAAGAACCAACATATTTTGATAGTCAAAATGGCCCCCAAATCGGGTTTTCGTCATTAGGTGCACCGTCTGCTCGTATGTCCGCCATAATGTAAAAAAACCGGCCAAGTGCGAGTTGGACTCGCCCATTAAGGGTTCCGTAGCAGCAAGTAAGATATATGGAAGGTAAATTGCGGTTTACGGTTTATAACGTATTAAAAAAAAACTACTTACTAGATCGAGTCCAAACTAATTTTCGTTGTTATTTTTCATGATAATGTACATTATATATTTTTTAGTTTTATAATTCATTTATTATAGAAGTTAGAAGAGGGGGGGAGGGGACACACACACACATAATTTACCACTTTGGGAGCGTCTCTTGTGCAAAGTATTGTGTTTAGAAAAAAATGATGTTAAAAACCTCAACATCATTTTTAAAGACCTATCCATAGATACCCCACACGTATAGGTTTGATAAAAAAAATTGTTGACTTTCAGTTTCAAGTATGGAGACCTCCCCAATTTTTTATTTTTTCCAATATTTGTGTAAAAATCGTAATGCGGTTAACAAAATACATCTATTTACCAAGTTTCAATAGTATAGTTCTTATAGTTTCGGAGAAAAGTGGCTGTGACATACGGACGGACGGGACAGACCTGACGAATCTATAAGGGTTCCGTTTTTTGCCATTTGGCTACGGAACCCTAAAAACATCCTCCGATTGTTTTCTCTTCCTTGTTCTATTTTTTTTATGATTCCTTCATATTTACTACCCGCAAAGACTAGCGGCGGATGGTAGAGTATTTCATTCATTACTAATGAATGATTTAAGCCAGTTAAGTTGTGCAAAATGGTCAGTAGGTTTAAAGGGAAGTAACTGTTACACTTGAGCTGAAGACTCGTTGCAGTCGGTGTCATATTTCATTCATAGGTAATTAATTAATTAAACACTACCGTCTGCCGCGAACCTTTGTGGTTCCTATAAAATTTGATATCGTCAGTGAAATTCTAACACTATGTAAGTAATTTATGGCGGTATATTGTTTTAAACTTTCATGGTCACTAACATTAGAATAGTTATTTACGGGATTGCTACCATGTCGTACCTTATTTTTGAGTATCCGATATTTCGGCGCTGTTGCAAGCGCCATGGTCACGGAGTAACTGAAGATTCTGCGGGTAAGATGTTATTGGCAGACATATCGGTCTACCCTCCTTCTTAGTCTTTTACTGCGTTCACCTCCGGTACCACTGTTTCCTAACTCACTATTTATTCGCACCTGTTCTCGACACACAACACTCACAGTATCTGCCCGCGAAACGACACTTTGTTTAGTTTTACGGTTCCTACACTTACAAATCACTGGATTCCAGACATTTGACAATTTAAACCCATCCTCACGATTGAAATTTTTGAATTTCCGGATTTCAATCGCTTCCCTGACCAGTCTCGGTATGTAGTGGCGTTCTGTCGAAATTATCTGAGGGTTATAAAACTCAATCCAGTGATTTGGACCCGATTCCAACAAATGTTCTGCAATTGCTGATTTCTGCTTGTCATTGTTTTTGACCGCTTTTATGTGTTCTTTTAGTCGGCATGATATGGTGCGTTTAGTTTGGCCAATGTATGAACTACCACAGCTACAGTCAATTTTATAGACACCAGGCTTTTCGAGCGGAAAGCTGTCTTTGGGCGATCGCAGGTATTGTGCCACTTTTTTAAGAGGAGTGAAGACAGTTTTTATAGAGTATTTATTTAGCACGTTGGAGATCTTGTCTGTCACACCTTTAATGTAGGGCAAAAATACCGGCTGTCTATCTACCCTGTCTTTATGTTGCTTAATTATGTGTCTTGGTGGAAGATGCCCTTTATATCCGTTGTTCTGTAGGACTCCCCGAATATGATCCAGCTCCTGATCTAGGTGTTCATCATCGCAGAGATCATAAGCTCGGTTCGTCAATGCAGTCACTACAGAATTCAGATGTCTCGGGTGATGATGAGACATGGCACTTAAATAGCGGTCAGTGTGTGTGTGTCCTGTACACTGAATGGCCCAGTGATCCGTCATTCCGCACACATATTTTGACATCAAGAAACGCTAAACTCCTGTCTTCTTCCGTCTCAGAGGTGAATCTCATTTTCGCGTGGATGCCATTTAAATTGGCCAGATGGGACTCCACATCATGTCTGTCACCCTTCAGTACACAAAATACGTCGTCCACATACCTCTTCCATAGTTTAATTTCCGTGGGTGCCGTGGCAAGGGCTTTATCCTCGAAAAACTCCATCCAGATGTTAGCAACTACTGGAGCTACCGGACTGCCCATAGCGACCCCATCTATTTGGAGGTAGTATTGACCGCGATATACAAAGAAGTTAGTAGACAGACAATGATGTAAAAGTGATGCATACTCCATCGGGATGTTGTGTTCTTGAAGTTTCACCTTTACTACTTCCATACAATCTGCTACTGGCACATTCGTGAAGAGTGATTCTACGTCAAAACTGACCATCAACTCATTCACGCCCACCTTGTTTTGGTGCAGAATGTCTATGAAATGACGGGAATCCTTGACGTACGACGACGTCCGTCCCACTAATGGCTGCAATACTTGTGCTACGTAATATTTCAATCGTGAGGATGGGTTTAAATTGTCAAATGTCTGGAATCCAGTGATTTGTAAGTGTAGGAACCGTAAAACTAAACAAAGTGTCGTTTCGCGGGCAGATACTGTGAGTGTTGTGTGTCGAGAACAGGTGCGAATAAATAGTGAGTTAGGAAACAGTGGTACCGGAGGTGAACGCAGTAAAAGACTAAGAAGGAGGGTAGACCGATATGTCTGCCAATAACATCTTACCCGCAGAATCTTCAGTTACTCCGTGACCATGGCGCTTGCAACAGCGCCGAAATATCGGATACTCAAAAATAAGGTACGACATGGTAGCAATCCCGTAAATAACTATTCTAATTTATGGCGGTTTTGACATTTGGTTGATGCCATTCGCTAAAGAATCGATAGACGCGTCATTTCGCCGAATGTTCGAATCACTTTTTCCAGCGAGACTATTCATTCGTGGACTTCATCCCATTTGTATCTATCGCTTCGAGTTGCATATCCGATTGATATTGTAATGTAGTTTAAAGAACCAACATATTTTGATAGTCAAAATGGCCCCCAAATCGGGTCTTCGTCATCAGGTGTACCGTCTGCTCGTATGTCCGCCATAATGTAAAAAAACCGGCCAAGTGCGAGTCGGACTCGCCCATGAAGGGTTCCGTAGCAGCAAGTAACATATATGGAAGGTAAATTGCGGTTTACGGTTTATAACGTATTAAAAAAAACTACTTACTACATCGAGTCCAAACCAATTTTCGTTGTTATTTTTCATGATAATGTACATCATATATTTTTTAGTTTTATAATTCATTGATTATAGAAGTTAGAAGAGGGACACGCACACACACACACACACACACGCACACACACACATAATTTACCACTTTGGGAGAATTTACAAAAAAATTATGTTAAAAACCTCAACATCATTTTTAAAGACCTATCCATAGATACCCCACACGTATAGGTTTGATGAAAAAAAATTGTTGAGTTTCAGTTTCAAGTATGGAGACCCCCCCCCCCCCCCATTTTTTTATTTTTTCCAATATTTGTGTAAAAATCGTAATGCGGTTAACAAAATACATCTATTTACCAAGTTTCAATAGTATAGTTCTTATAGTTTCGGAGAAAAGTGGCTGTGACATACGGACGGACGGACAGACGGACAGACATGACGAATCTATAAGGGTTCCGTTTTTTGCCATTTGGCTACGGAACCCTAAAAAACATCCTCCGATTGTTTTTTCTTCCTTGTTCTAATTTTTTCATGATTCCTTCATATTTACTACCCGCAAAGACTAGCGGCGGATGGTAGAGTATTTCATTAATTACTAATGAATGATTTAAGCCAGTTAAGTTGTGCAAAATGGTCAGCAGGTTTAAAGGGAAGTAACTGTTACACTTGAGCTGAAGACTCGTTGCAGTCGGAGTCATATTTCATTCATAGGTAATGAATGAATTAAACACTACCGTCTGCCGCGAACCTTTGCGGTTTCTATAAAATTTGATATCGTCAGTGAAGTTCTAACACTATATAAGTAATTTTTGGCGGTTTTGACATTTTGATGCCATTCGCTAAAGAATCGATAGACGCATCATTTCGCCCAATCAGAATTGAGATACGACCAATAAAAACCTTTAAAATTAAGAAAAAGTAACAGCGCGGAAGTCATAAAATGACCTACGCTTTGAGATGACCACGTAAGTCACAATTTAGTTTTTTATTTTTTGCTGGTGGCGGTTATGACATTTTGATGCCATTCGTTAGAGACTTTTTTTTTAAATAAATATTTCACAACATCACATACATCACTGACTCCGAGATAGGTAGCTCAAGCACCTGTGTTACGGATATCAGAATCAACAGTGGGATTAGAAATATATTTCATATAATACTTTTCTGTTGTAAATACATACTTATAATACATAGATAACGCCCAGACCAATACAAACAGATATGTGCACACAAATGTTTGTACTGTGCGGGGATCGAACCCGCAACCCTTGCACCAGAGGCAGCGTTCTCTACCATGTTCCAAACGGGTCGTCACTTGGAAGATGGATCGTTTTTATCAATCAGAATTCAGTTGCGGCCATCAAAAATCTTTTAAATGTTGAACAGGTAACAGAGCGGAGGTCAACAATTGAATTCTAATGGAAATAGCACGTAAGTCTCCGATCAGTTTTTTATTTGACTTTAATGTAATGTTGCTTAAAATGACTTACGTGATGTGAAGATTCGGAATATTCTTCAATGAAGTGCTACTTCACTGAAGAATATTCCGAATCCACGCTAGACTACATATTTTACATTTATACTTGTATACGTCTCTGAAAGAGATTCGTGGCAAAGACATCATTAGGTAAAGTTGACATTAAAATGTTCCACAGATGATACAGGGATGCAAATTTTATCTTTCCGGCAGTTATATCGTCCTAACTCGTAAAATTTTTCCCATTAGCCCGAAACCCAAAAAACAATGCGTATGAAATGAAAGTTACTACAACTTCGTGTTTTGAAAATGATTAGCAATTTTTATTTGGAATTTAGAGGATATGTTTTCCTTTGTTTATTGTTCTATTAAAGCAAAGCCCTTGAGCGAGATTAAATAATGATGATGCGATGTAATAAAGCGTTAAATCTCATAGTATGATGATGATGGTGTCTGGCCGATTTCGACCACGGAAGCCGAGATGTACCTATAAGTCGCAGTCCGGTTGTAAAATTCGCCGTATTACATTACAGCTAGCTGTTATCAAAACAGGGTCGTTTTGAAATGCAGCGTTTCAAAGATTAGACAGATTGAATGCGGCTGAATAAAAAAATAACGGAACTTATTCGTCGCCATGTTATGCCGTCACAACACGGCTAGTCATAATGTAATAAAGCGAGATATTAGCAGCTTTTAGTTCCGATTCTTAACACCCGTGGCGCTGAATGACATAATGAAAACAATGGCGTTGGATACAAAAAAATGTGTTGCTAAAGTTATAAGTGAATTATACAAGAAGACGTGTTAAATAAGTCGGTGAACAATGACTTTAAGAACAATATACGTGATTACTTAACTGATTTTCATTTTCATGGTCGCGCGTTGAATAACGTATCGCAATGACGATCTGGCTAATCGTCGTGCCGCCGCGTTTTAAAACGGCCCTGTTTCTGATAACAGTGCTAGCCTTTTGTAACCTTTTTTTTTTGTTTTGCGTCGGGGAAATGCGGCCGGCCCGTAATGCAGTGGGCCGACGTGACCTTATACATAGCCGTCCACCCGTGGGTGGACGGGTTATGTCGGGCTCTCCTCCGGTGAAGCCAGAGTCCTACCGTCTAAACCCCCGACGGCGCTCCCTTCTTCGCCAGAGTGGGAAGGAGACATGTGTACTAGTTGATTAACTTTAACTACACGTTCCTTCCCAGGCGGTGGCCCGCTTACAGCGCGGGCCCTACACTAACTCCCCCAGATGAGTTGGGGGAGGGATAGTGACAGCCGGGAGCGCCGAGCCGTCCCGACCGAGCTGAAAAATAGGCCTGTGCAATGCCAACGCTGGTGCTCCCGTACCACGCACTGACCGGCCTCTTCCTCGGAGAGGGGGTAGACGCGCATCTGTTCGGCGTCTCCTCCCCCTTGCCCTTTTGCGAGCGCTAGCGAGGAGATCCTCCTCTCCCAGTCGCTCAGCAGCCTCTTTCTGTGACATTACGTCCTCACAAGCCTTTTGTAACCTGTAGTTTTAAGTCGTGTAAGCAGAAGACCTTTGCATGGAGCTTACCAAACGCTGCAGGAACAGCGCCCATTCTGCTGTTGATTTCTGCACCAAGGTTGCACTTGGTCGTATATAATTGTGCTCCCCAGATATCGAAACTTATAGACTTGCTTCAACTCGCCCTGACCGAGTTTAATATTCAGTGCCTCACTAACAGACATTTTTCATATTAGAAATCTTTTAGTATTATGTTACTAAGCAAAGTACGAGTATAAGCATTATTGTTATTTGAAAGAAATGGGGTGAGCCTTGCGTCTCATAGCCACTGCGACCAGTATTTGATCGATTGTGGCAACCCCAGAACCTATTACAGCGCCACATGTAGCTCCAGCTTCAGGACGAACCCGAGAATAGAGCTGATGGGGGAGCTTTTGATCTCGTCTGCCGAGATCGTTTGTGCTCTCAGGTGCCGGCTTCTGCAGTGGTGCAGCGCTGTGCACTCGCCGAGGTTGTGGATAATCGTTTCCTCTTCCTCACGACAGAACCTGCAGATTTTGGTGTCTGAAAGGCCCATGTTGTGCAGGTGCTTGATTAATTTGCAGTGCCCCGTGAGGGTCCGAGTGAGTGCCCTAACATGTATTCTACTCAGTTTTATTATTTTTACAGCTCGTTTCTGGTCGAATGCCTGTATCAACGCCTTGGACTGTCCTAGTCGAGGTAGATAAGTAAGTAAGTACCTACTATTCGAAATCTTGAATCATGGTTCATGCGTACCCCGGCTTCTTAAGTAATGGTTTGGACGCAAGTGGGAATGACACGGAGATGATCATGTCATTTTCATAAAAAGGGGAAAAGTTTGGCAGCGCACTTGTGACTCCACTTGTGTTGCGGGTGTCCATGGGCGGCGGAATTGCTTACCATCAGGTAATCCGTCTGCTCATCTGCCACCTCTCATATAAAAAAAGTATCGTTTCTGCTTGTTTTACTCTACAAATTAAGTTACAAAATAAACTTTTGTAGCTAGCTTTTAGTTTGCTTTAAAAGCGTTTTACTTAAATAAACAGAGTGAAATTTGCGTTAGCTACAGTTAAGCTTGGAAAAATTCGCAAAAGCCGCACTTTCTAGCGATTTTGCGTTTATATTACCATCTTTTTTGTCTTCCAGATATCTTATTAGTATAATTTACTGATTATCTTGACTTTAAATACATTTTGTATAGAATGGAAATAACAGTCATATTCATACGTGACGTGTGTCACAGATGTCCATGCGCGGCGGTGAGCCGTCTGCTCGTTTGTCTGCTATAATGTAAAAAAAAAACATTCATATTAGGTAAACATGTAAGGATTTCGGCATGAGTTTTTAGACGCTCTTAGCAAAATTTTTCAAATCTAATCTATTTAATAATTATACTATCAGGGTCTGCATAATGGCTAATACAATCTAACCTAGTGACAACTTGTAACAATGATCGAGTTGGTCTAATTCACCTTAAAAGTCCGTTGAAAACATTCATAAATCGCTTTATCAACTAATTTTGATATCCTCTAAGCTCATAATAACACGTCAGCTTAAAAGCATTCATTTTTGATCTTTAAAAGTCTTTAAAGCATTCATTTTTGATCAGGTCGATGTATTGTTGTCCGTTGTTCTGTTTCTGAACAACTTTTGCGCAGATTTAAATCAAATTGGCGTTTTATCATAGAACAACGCAATACGGTAATTGACTATTTTTTATTTATTTTTGTAATCAAAAGACCTCTTAATGATAGAAACATCGTTGAAAGAATTACTTGATTCTCACTTAAACTACCTGAGATATTACAACTTTAAAATCAGATTATTTTGGGCAAACCCAAAACGCTCCATACAAATGGCTATGGCTTAAATGTGACTTCACAAGCAAGAATTTTGTATGTATTTCATTTGAATTTTGTATGGTAGGTATATCAAATTTTTCGCGTATGTCAATGGTTCTTTTATAATAGATGGTGCAAATTGTATGGGTTATTCAATGGTATAATTATTTTTTTATAAATTTCATACTTCTAAAATGGACTTGCCCATGAATCTTTGAATGACCATAAAACCAGCTAGACGTTATATTTTTAGTTGAGATTTTTTGCTATTGGCACATATTTATATTTTGATAAAATATTTATATTTTGTTAAATCTCGAGTTTAGTCAAATACCCTATTGGTGCGTTTTATTGTGTTGAGAGGGCAATTGATTACCACTTCAACAGAGTATTGGCCTTCGAAACAAGCACTACTTCCAGCCAGTTATTGGAAAGTCATCGTCAAGACTAAAATACGATTAATTACTCCAATTGATTAAAATGGGGAAAAAACGTTTATTCTTACAAAGTGCCCAATTATTTTGAAGGTGACGCATCGACGAAACTAACGTCGGCAAAAAAAAAATACAAAACCGGCCAAGTGCGAGTCGGGCTCGCGCACAAAGGGTTCCGTAGCAGCAAATATAATAAACTTATTATGTCAATTTATACACCTGGTGAATGGAGCCTAAACTCTCCCGATATTTTGCCTCAGCCATCGTTTTCAGTGTAAGCACAATAACTTAACCAAAATTACAGTTAAATCAACCTACCTCAAAAACTATAAGAGATACTTTGATCAAACCAAAAATCGTTGAAAGAGTTAATTAGCATGCATCACCTCTATTTTTTTTAGAATTTTATACCCCGTAGTTATAAAAATAGAGGGGGGGGGGGACATACTTTTTACGACTTTGAGAGCTGATATCTCAAAAACCGTTCACTTTAAGAAAAATGTTTTTTAGAAAACTTTATATCATTTTAAAAGACCTTTCCATTGATACCCCACACGGGTATGTACATCGAAAAAAAAAATTTCATCCCTCAGTTACATGTATGGGGGGCCCCACCCCCAATTCTTTTTTTTACTATTTAGTGTCATATTTTTGTAGCGGTTCATACAACACATATTCCCATCAAATTTCATCACTGTAGTACTTATAGTTTCCGAGTAAATCGGCTGTGACAGACGGACAGACGGACAGACGGACAGACGGACATGACGAAACTATAAGGGTTCCGTTTTTGCCATTTTGGCTACGGAACCCTAAAAACGTACAACGGTAAATCCACAAAGGAAAGTATTAAGATATTTTTTAAAAAGAAAATTAGTCATAATTTCTTCCTACAAGTTACCCCTTTGTAATTGGCTCTAAGTGCCTACTTTAGGCAATAATAAGAATTTTGGTTACTGTATGAAGATAATAGTACACAAGTACATCCCAAAAAAATCTTAATAGTTTTCTTTATTGATTCACAGTTGTACTTTTTTTAAAAAATGTCTCATAATCGTTACAAGTAATGGGTAAAAATCTACTAGGCGCTAGCTCGTACCTTTATCAATATTTTTTTACGAGTAACCGGTGGAATTTACTTAAAAACAAATTTGTGTTCTAACTTTAAATTTTAATGCTCAAAACCTTAGATTTAAGATTCCAGCCAGTGAATTAAAAAGAGTAACTGGCGAGTTTGTTGCCGGATCTTCTCGTCAGAATTAACTTTCCGATTCCGGTGGTAGAATCACATTATATTTATTCATTTCTAAGATTATTTTTTGTATCGATATATATAATAATTATATAGTATTATATAGTTTAATTAAATGTATAATATATATAGTTTTAATTTATATTTTTCATCTATGATGATTTGTAAGAGCTGTATACAAGCCTATGCTAATAAAGTTTTTTAAAATTGAATTGAAATGATTTATAGCCGTGTGGTCCCCGGCAGAGTAGAATAGGCCACCCTCACTCTTACCGAGGTGTCGTAAAAGGCGACTAAGGTAAAGCTGCTGGCATGATCATCAGCACCCAGAGAAGGAAAACTCTGCATTTATATCAAAACCCTCGCCAACCCGTCTACCAAGCGTGGTGAGTATGGCAATTACCCCTCATGTGATTGAGGGAGGCCCGTGCCCCAGCAGTGGGGACTTAAATGGGCTGACGATGATGACGATGATGATTTACATCATCAAACTGTTTATTGAAGATTATTCCAAATCGTAAAGCAAATGATGTGGGACATACATATTGTAGGTACAATCTAACTTCGAAATGGCAAAACTCAAATTGGATTTTCGTGTTTAGTGGGCGCAGGTGAAACATTTCAAGAAAATTTTTCAATAACTGAAAAATGGAATTGGTTTCCGACAGCCGAACGAGAACATTCGCGCCTTTCCTATTTCGAGATATTTTCCTGCAAATGAGATGGATTACCTATGGGCGAGAATATCGTATCGTTGAATAATATCGTCTGAGGTTCATAAATAGGTAACTTCGCTGAATCTAACAACTTTCATAGTAAATTCGCTTCTATATACATGTTAAGGAATGGAACTCCCTGCCGAGGTCTGTTTTTCCTGACCACTATATCTTTAGGGTGATGCATCGACTTCACTAGCGCCGCCAGTAGATTTGTATTAATTGTGGCGATTTTAAGACATTTTAAAAAGTACAAGAGGTGAATCCAAAAAGAATAGTACCTACCTATTAAAATGACGGGTAGGGCACACTATCGACGCCAATTGATTTTAATTTTTAGCTAGTAAACTGGATCTATTTTAAAAAATTTCGGGGTTACAACCTCTCGGCAAACACCTATACTATTTATTTAATACTTATAGTTAACTGTTTGGTCTGCGTTTGCACTCGAATTTTGGATTACTGTCAAAAGTGGCCGCTTTTGGCGTGAATCAATTTTCCGCGTACAAAAACGGACTCAACATTTGTGCATGGTTATTTAATAAATAGTATTAGTGTTTGTCGAGAGATTGTGACCCCGACATTGTTTATAATAGATCCGGTTTAGTACCTAAAAAATAAAATCGATTGGCGTCGCTAGTGTGCCCTACCCGTCACCTTAAGGATTTTTTGGGATGTTCTTGTGTAATATTATTTTCGTACAAGTAACCGTAATTCTTATTATTGCCTAAAATGGCCACTTTTAGCAATTACAAAATTATGGTTACGTGCAGAAAGAAATTATGACATAGTCTCTAAAAATTCTTAATAATTTCTTCTATGGATACACCGTTTGTACTATTTTGAAAAATGTCTCATTATCGGCACAATAAAATTAATACAAATCGGGAGGCGGCCGTAATTTCGTCGATGCGTTACCTTAAGATTTTAATTTATAGCTACTAAACCAGATCTTTTTTCAACAATTTCGGGGTTACAACCTTTTCACGCCAAAAACGGCCACTTTTGGCGTGAATCAACCCGTCACCTTAAGGCAATAGTGAACAGGCATCTTCTAGGCAATCGCGTACCTTATAGTTGCTTTCCATCAGGCGGGTATTGTGGTCAAGTGTGATAGTCCAAAAAATATATTTGAATCTATAATCATCGCACCGAATGCGGTTTGATGAGTATCATAGAGCCTAGAACGAAACCATTCTGCATCCCGCACGAGAATATAATTATGTCTGCCACATCTTAAACAATTAAAAAGCATAGTGCTTGGATAAAGAATTGTTCAATGAATCGAAAGATTCATTGTAGGGAAACTTGGCCACAGCTTTTCGCCAAGTATTGTGCCGATGAGTGTATTTAATAATATTGATAAATATAAAAAAAAACTGAAAAATATAACGTAAAATAACGTAAGGATTCCTCGGTGGGCGAGCCCGACTCGCATTTGGTTGGTTTTTTTTTAAGTGATAGGTGGAAAACGAGCGAGGAATCACCTGACTCACCGCCGCTTTAAACCTCTTCCCCCGGACCAGCGAATATAGGAATACTGTGACGATGAGGCATAGAAGCGTTAGTCCGGGGGAGAACCCCGTTTCGGCATGAATGGGCGGGCTCGACCGGAGTGATAGCACGGCTTCACAGAAAACCGGCGTGAAGAAGCACTGTGTTTCGTGAGTGAGGGTACCGGAGGCCCAACCCGGGGGAAAGGGGGTTTAAAGGTTGGCGCACTTGTGACTCCGCGGGTGTCGCGGGTGTCCGTGGGAAATCATTTACCATCAGCTGACCCTGCTCGTCTGCCACCTAACACATAAAAAATAGGGGCTCGGTGACACGGTGGACAAACTGACAGACGGAAAAATGTTGTTCAGAATACTTGACAGAACTCGTGGTTAAAGGGAGCGCCAACCTTTAAACCCCCTTTTCGCCCGGATTGATCCTCCAATACCCTCACTCACGCAGCGAAACAAAGCAAAGACACTTCTAAATAAAAGTTGGTTTTATGATGCGGATAGTCAGGAAAACATGTACGAATCAAAGAAAATTAAATGCACTTTGACTGGCCATAAATAAATAAATATTTCACAACATCACATACATTGATCTGACTCCGAGATAGGTAGCTCAAGCACGTGTGTTACAGATATCAAAACCATCAACGGAATTACATGTATGTACGTTGAATACTTTTCTTTTGTAAATACATAGAAAAACACCCAGACCAATACAAACTGTCATGTTCATGCACACAAATGTTTGTAGCTACTGTGCGGGACCGAGCCCGCAACCCTTGTACCAGAGGCAGCGTGCACTACCACTAATCCAAACGGGTTGTCAACATACCATATCACATCATCTCTCGTCAAGTGCAAGTCGGGGAGAACCACGAGCCATTGCGAAATACTCGTGGCCCCCACGGGACCAACGTAAGGGGACCACGAGTCATACAAGTTGTTGATGATCCAGAACTAGATTTGATGATCACTATGATGCTGCTGTTAGGGCTTCTTAGTCACTTCGGACATTCGTATTTATGTACTCGCTATGTTTTACCTCGCCACCGAGCTAGAAATAAATGTATATAATAAATACTTCACAACATCACATAGGTACATTGATCTGACTCCGAGATAGGTAGCTCAAGCACCTCTGTTACGGATATCAGAATCAACAGTGGGATTACAAATATTATAATACCCTTTTTATTTTGTAAATACATCCATATAATAAAAAATACACCCAGACCAATACATACAGACAGTTTATGCACACAAAGTACCATGCGGGGATCGAACCTGCAACCCTTGGACCAAAAACAGCGTTCTCCACCACGGTTCCAAACGGGACGTATGTATGTACGTCGTATATATGCACATAGATTTAAAAAATCTAGAGTTGCATACTCGGATTCGAACCTCGACCCCCTCATGGAACACCCCCGGCGGTGTCGGATGCCTGAACAACAATTTATAGCTGCTCCTTGTTTTTCATAATTTATAAGATTAGCGCAGAGGCGCCGTCGCGGGCCCTTTATAAATTTCAAATAAGCCTGATTTATGACTCGAGTAAAAACTAATGCCGTAATTACGAGTGAACTCAGTGATTTTATTGTTAATTGAAATTTATGTATTTGTTCAAGAATAAATCAGAGAATAAATAAATAAATATTCCACCGCATTACATACATTGATCTGACTCCGAGATAGGTAGCTCAAGCACCTGTGTTACGGATATCAGTATCAACAGTGGGATTACAAATCATCATCATCAGCAACCCTCACGGCGACTCTCATCCAGCCCACACCAGACAGCCTTCGAATGTCATCATCCCATCTTGTCGCAGGGCGTCCTACACTACGCTTACCGAGTCGCGGTCTCCACTCAAGGACTTTATCCAGGACCAGCCCACTGCCACTTCAGTTTGCTAATTCGGTGGGCTATGTCGATTACAAATATATACATATAATACTTTTTTTTTTGTAAATACATACTTATAATTATAAGTATGTATTCACAAAAGAAAAGTATTATATGTATATATTTGTAATCCCACTGTTTATTCTGATACCCGTAACACAGGTGCTTGAGCTAACTATCTCGGAGTCAGATCAATGTAGGTATGTGATGTTGTGAAATATTTATTTATTTATAATAAGTACATATAAAACACCCAGACCAGTACAATCAGACATGTTCATGCACACAATTTTTGTACTGTGCGGAGATCGAACCCGCAACCATTGGACCAAAGGCAGCGTTCACGACCACTGTTCCAAACGCGTCGTCAATGTGGAATGAGGTCAATGGTTATAATTGGGCTTTAATTAGTTGCAATCAAGTATGATGATTATAATTTATTGTCTAGCAGGCACAATTAAGTACTATTATTTAATTCGATTTATTGTGTTACACAGTTTTTTTTTTATGTGATAGGTTGACGATTGCTGCCGCCCATGATTCATCTTCAGGCAGTTGACTGCTTTGGTGGCGTAGTGGCTAGTGGGTCGCACTGTAAAGCGACGGCTGCGCCAGTCCCAGGTTCGATCTCCGGGTCGGGCCAACACTTGAACACTATAAATATGCTGCGTACGCGGCTAATCGTTGAGATTGGCCGCCGTAGCGGTAATCGGTCCATTTAAGTCCCTACTGCCGGGGCACGGGCCTCCCTCAATCACATGAGGAGTAATTGCCATACTCACCACGCTTGGCAGACGGGTTGTCGAGGGTTTTGATATAAATGCAGAGTTTTCCTTCTCTGGGTGCTGATGATCATGCCAGCAGCTTTACCTTAGTCGCCTTTTACGACACCTCGGTAAGAGTGAGGGTGGCTTATTCTACTCTGCCGGGGACCACACTGCGGAGGATATTATTAATCTTCAGAATTTGTACAGTTGGCAAACGTAGCTTGAGTACCTACCTATAATAAAACAAAAACAATTGTACAGTTAGAGCATAAAAGGCTATTTACGGCACCAGACCTAATGGAGAGTGTAGGTGGATTCCCGGTAGCTACGAATACTTCGATCATAATAGGTACATATTTGATCGCATTACGTGTATAAAAACTGATAGAAAAAACCTCCTTTAGAGAGGGCCGATTAATCTGTCAAGTGAAAATGGGAAGTCCAAAGTCGAAATGAGCAGTTTTCCAGAAGGTATTTATAAATTTTCAAGTGATTCGCTAGATGGCGCAATCAGTTAGGTATTAACCTCTAAATATTAGGTGTGGTATGATATTTCATGAGGTCCCTAATCTATGGGAAAATTACATTAAATATTTGAATAATTTCTAGTCAATATGTATTTGTAGTGCTATAGTACATTTTAAATTACAGAGAGTGATGCAAAACGAAACTTTCTACATTATTTTACTGGTTTACTTTTTATCTCTATTTTCTTATGGGTAAAATAAAATTAAATATGGCAGGACAGTAAATGTCATGATGATGGTTGTTTTATCAAATATTTCCTATCCTATCGTAGACAAATCATCATCATCATCATCAGCAACCCACACTCGTCCACTGCTGGACATAGGTCTCCCCTAATGCACGCCACTGCTCCCGAGTTTCGGCCACTCTCATCCAGCCCACACCAGCCAACCTTCGAATGTCATCATCCCATCTTGTCGCAGGGCGTCCTTCACTACGCTTACCGAGTCGCGGTCTCCACTCAAGAACTTTACGGCTCCAACGGCTGTCAGTTCTGCGGCTAATATGACCAGCCCACTGCCACTTCAGTTTGCTAATTCGGTGGGCTATGTCGGTGACTCAGGTTCTCTGTCGGATTACATCATTTCTGATGCGGTCCTTCAGAGATACTCCGAGCATAGCCCTTTCCATAGCTCTTTGAGCGACTTTGAACCGGTGAACTAGTCCAGCCGTGAGTGTCCACGTCTCGGCACCGTAAGTCATGACCGGAAGGACGCACTGGTCAAAGACTTTCGACTTAAGACTTCGAGGGATGGGTGACGAGAAGACTTGACGAAGTTTACCAAATGCTGCCCAGCCTAGCTGAATTCTTCTATTGGCTTCTCTCTCGAAGTTGTTTCTGCCTAATTGGAGCGCTTGTCCTAGATAGACATATTCCTGAACAACTTCGAGAGGTACTCCATTAACAGCGACCGGTCCCGGATCAACGAGCTCGTTGAACATGACCTTGGTTTTATCCAAGTTCATCCTAAGACCGACGTGTTTGGAAGATTCAGCCAGGCTGCTCACCATCTCCTGTAGGTCTTGTAGGGTTTCCGCCAAGATGACGATGTCGTCTGCGAATCGTAGGTGTGACATGTACTCGCCATTAATATTGATTCCGCGCTCCTTCCAGTTTAGCGTTCCAAACATGTCCTGCAGCGCAGCGGAGAAAAGTTTTGGAGATATAACATCTCCTTGTCTTACACCACGTCGCAGCAGGACAGGCTCAGTTTGGCCATTTTGGATTACTACGGACATATTAGCAGCGTCATACAGACACCTCAACACCTCGATATATCGCCAATCGACTTGGCACCTTTGCAAGGCCTCTAGAACAGCCCAGGTCTCGACGGACTCAAAAGCTTTTTCATAGTCCACAAACGCCATGCACAGGGGCTGGTTATACTCTCTGGTCTTCTGTATAACCTGCCTCACTGTGTGAATATGGTCTATGGTGCTATAACTCCGTCGGAATCCGGCCTGCTCTGCAGGTTGAGCTTCGTCAAGTCTTCGTGTAAGGCGATTCGAAATGACTCTTGAGAACAGCTTATAGACGTGACTCAGGAGAGAAATTGGTCGATAGTTCTACAGTAAAGTTTTGTCGTAGACAATCGTATCGTATAGGTCTTTCTCGCCGTTGGGCGAGAGTGCGGGCCTCGAGCCTACGCTCTTTACCCGGGCATCTTCTCACAGACCCTCCCGGGTCTGGGTGTTGTGGAGCTGGCCCGGCGAGGAGATTGCTCCTTCAGCCGTGCGGGCCTCATGCGGGGAGGCAGGGCTTGAAGTGGGGGGGGTCGTAGACAAATAAGGAACTTTAATTGTTAGTGAGAGTAGCGTCATCTAGTGTAGCTTTTAAAAACCACCCGAAAATGCCTACTGGAAAACTGCTCATTAAAATCAATAAAACGGCGGCGATGAGCGTTTTGTTGTTATGCGGGTTTGGTTGTTCATTCTTCTACCCGAAGGTCTACTACAAGTCATAGCCTTTTTGTATTGTCTTTGGTTTTAATACTATGTACGAAGTAGGTACAGTCAATTTGGGTAACTTTGAATTACCTTGTAACTTTGAATAAAACTGGTTTAAAGTTTTTTTATTTAATTCCTTGGAATTCCTATACAATTTAAAACGGTATCTAAAGGTCGATCCATTCATCGTAGATACCGTTTTAAATTGTATAGGAATTCCAAGGAATAAAATAAAAAATCTTTAAACCAGTTTTATTCAAAGTTACAAAGTAATTCAAAGTTACCCAAATTTACTGTATTTTGTTTCTGTGCAATATAGAATGAGTATTTATCAAATGCGCTAGGTTGTTGTAGAAAGTCTGCAGCAATATATTGTGTTCTCGGTACTCGTAAATTTTGAGTACCTACAAAAGTAGAAATAATAATACGAAATGTACATATACGATTGGATTGGATTTAACTCAGTGCACCTTATGGCTGTCCGCCTTTATCAACGACTTCTTTCCTTTTATCCGAGTGTGCACTCCAGTTGGGAAAGTACGTCTGGGTTGCTAGAGCTTTTCTTAAAACTCCCTTTTAAAACTTAAACTAGGAAATTCAAACTTAAAAATGTTAAATTCAAATCGTTTTTTTTTATTACTATAAAGCCGAAGTTCAGCTGAGAATTTATTTTCGGACACTCGATCTAAATATCACATTTTTGTTCGGAAAATGTTGGAAGCTGAATAAATCACTCATTTTTGAGTACCTGGATCTTTCAATCTCAGTTGGCTAATGTTTGCAGAAAACGAGCACGAGTAAGAAGATATAATCATCATCATCATCATCAGCCCATTTAAGTCCCCACTGCTGGGGCACGGGCCTCCCTCAATCACATGAGGGGTATTTGCCATACTCACCACGCTTGGCAGACGGGTTGGCGAGGGTTTTGATATAAATGCAGAGTTTTCCTTCTCTGGGTGCTGATGATCATGCCAGCAGCTTTACCTTATTCGCCTTTTACGACACCTCGGTAAGAGTGAGGGTGGCCTATTCTACTCTGCCGGGGACCACACGGCTTAAAGAAGTGTTACTTGTGAATATATGTAACCTCACATCACCTAGGTACCTAGGTATACTTGGTGAAGGGTACCGCACACTAGCGAAACTTTCAATCGTACCTCTACCGACATGGAACGAAACATTGTCTTCAGCGTAAGTAATTTACTAAGCTTTTTTTAGTAAAAAAAAATCTACCCCCCATGCCGATGTACCCCCGTTGCTCGGAAAGCACGTTAAGCCGTTAGTCCTGCGCCCAATCCTTCTAAAGTCGTGTCATGCTGGTGTCCCATCGGATTATGACGATATGGGATTAGAAAGTGCACTTGTGTTTGCGCACACACTCGAGCACTATAATATATCCTGTGTAAGTGGCTGATCGTTGAGATTGGCCGCCGTAGCCGAAATCAGAGGAGGATATTATTACAATAACCTTTCATGTTCACAGGAATTCCGTCCATTTTCCTAATTTTAAGGTGTTTTCCATATGCTGGCCATACTTTCGATCTGTCACGAGCCCCGGTCCGGACACTTGGTGGGACGTGAGCCGTGTGGAGAAGTACGTCCGGCCACGGACAGAGACAGATGTACGGATCTCCGGGCAAGTGATATTTTTCTCCTTTTTTGTGTGCAAGAATGTGAAGCGGTTGCCAGTAGTGGGTGGCAACTAGAGCTGTCAAACCTTTGTTCATGCATTTGAAGAGAATTTTGGTATTTCAAAGTGCGTGTTAAGCTATATTGCGTGTACCTACAGGGTAGGTAGTTATTCCTGTAGTGACTGACTGTTGGCGCAGTGGGTAGTGGGTCGCACTTTTAAGCGACGGCTGCGCTTGGGGTCCCTTTGATCCCCGGCTGCGGTTCGATCCCCGAGTCCGGCCAAAATTTGTACGTGCGTTAAATTCGACGACCCGTTTGGAACAGTGGTAGTGAACGCTGCCTTTGGTCTTTGGGTTGTGTTTTTGGGTTGGGTTCCATCCCCGCAGAGTACAAATATTTGTGAGCATGAACATGTCTATTCGTATTGGTCTGGGTGTTTCTATGTATTATAAGTATGTATATACAAAAGAAAAGTATTATACGCATATATT
Organism: Marasmia exigua; assembly: GCA_019059595.1. Taxonomy (NCBI): domain Eukaryota; kingdom Metazoa; phylum Arthropoda; class Insecta; order Lepidoptera; family Crambidae; genus Marasmia; species Marasmia exigua. The sequence continues at coordinate 3,019,984 of CM032464.1, read as the reverse complement.
TGTAATTCCGCTGTTGGTTCTGATATCCGTAACACAGTTGCTTGAGCTAACTATCTCGGATTCAGATCAATGTATGTGATGTTGTGAAATATTTATTTATTTAATGTCATTTATTAAAAAGAAAAACCCTCTCCAGTCGCTGTCACGCTGGTGTCCCATCGTAATATGAGTGCAAGGGAATAGAGAATGCACTTGTGTTTGTGCGCACACACCAAAGTATACCTATCTTGCGTGCGTGGCCGTAATCGGTTGGAGGATATTATTTTAAGTCAGCTTTTCTTCAATTGACTGCGGTCCAAAAGTAAAGTACTATGCATACTATTTCAATATTTTTTGTGCAGATTTAGTTCATTCATAAAAAATGAGTCACTTGTGCAAGACAATGCATGTAACATGAGGTAAGTACGTAAACAGGTAACATGGTGCACAGTACCTAATTTAACTTCATCTTGTTTCACATTCATGAAACGCACTTCTGACTTTGATTTTCTGTTACGTTCATATTACATCTCCTTATGTGTGTTTATACGAGTATATTTGTTATTTCTTAACGCGAATGTCATGCTGTACAATTTGTATTTTTTGTCACTTATTTTTCTGCACTTGCACTTTATTTAATGCACTTGTGTTTGTGCGCACACACTAAAGTATATCTTGCGTGCGTGGCCGTAATCGGTTGGAGGATATTATTTTAAGTCAGCTTTTTTTTTACTGCGGTCCAAAAGTAAAGTAATATGCATACTATTTCAATATTTTTTGTGCAGATTTAGTTCATTCATAAAAAATGAGTCACTTGTGCAAGACAATGCATGTAACATGAGGTAAGTACGTAAACAGGTAACATGGTGCACAGTACCTAATTTAACTTCATCTTGTTTCACATTCATGAAACGCACTTCTGACTTTGATTTTCTGTTACGTTCATATTACATCTCCTTATGTGTGTTTATACGAGTATATTTGTTATTTCTTAACGCGAATGTCATGCTGTACAATTTGTATTTTTTGTCACTTATTTTTCGTTAAAAACCACCGTTATTATTGCATTTTCCACAAAGATTACAGCAGCCAACAGAATGAAAGCATACAACGCAAATGTTTTGCTGATGCGGTTTTCATTGGATCGCGTAATTGATACGCGGTGACGCGCGTATTACATATGTCGACGTTTGATGCACGCGTGGAATGCAAACAAGCCCAGGGAGAAACCCACGGGGAAACGTTACACAATTATTATTTTGTGATAGGTGGCAGATGAGCGGACAGATTGCTTGATGGTAAAAAATTGCCGCCGCCGAAAGATTAGTAGAGTCCCAAGAGCGCTGCTAAGATACGTGTACGTTCCTCCTCGGATTGGACTCTTTCTCACTCCTTTGGTGAAACTTTTTCACGCCGGTTTTTTCTGAAGCATCGTTTGAACCGGCCCATTCATGCCTAAGCATGACTCTCCCATATTAAAATGTTAAAAACATCATCTTTTTTAAAAAAAAAATATGCTAGAGGCGGACAAACGAGCAAGCGAGTCACCTGATGGAAAGTAATCATCGCCGCACATGAACATCCGCGAAATCAGAGAGATCGCTAATGTGTTGCCGGCCTTTTTAAAAAAGAGTACGCTCTTCTCTTGAAGATTCCTAAGTCGTAGCCGACCGGAAATACTCCTGCAGCCATACCGTTCCACAGAACTGAGGTACGTGGTAGAAAGTTCCGGGAGAAACGCACAGTATTAGACCGCCATCCATCGAGATGATGAGGATGGAATGACAATCGCTTGCGAGTGGTTCGATGTAAGAATTCGGCTGCAGGGAGTAGATCAAACAGTTCTTCAGAGCACTCCCCATGATAGATCACCTATCTATCACCGGATATCGAACATTCTTTCAATTATGACTCGCTTGACACCAAGGTTTTTTATCCTAGAGGCGTCCAACGTGCAAGTCAGATGATCGATATTCATTGATGTTGAAAAAATATCGATGTTTAACTATAAAACATCGATGTTTTAACATCGATGGGTTGACTTTGATGGGTTGACTTCGATATCATCGAAAGATCGATGTTACTTGAATAAAATATCGAAACGTCAATTATTTTCAGGCGCAGTCTAGCGTGCAGTAGATGTACCTTCTAGCTTCAACTAAATATTGCATAGTTATTAGCAGACTACTAAGTTTCAACAATTTTCCACTAGATGACACTGATCAAAATAATCGGAGTAAGCTCACAGCCGTACGAATAAGTTTGTTTTCATTTCTCAAGAGATTTAAAAAAGTAACTGTCACTGTCACTTACTTGATGAGTGAGGTGTTGTTTTGTGAGTAAACTTGTGAAGCGTTGGCAAATTAGATTTACTATTGATTTTGTAAATAATGAAACTTTGGTGTCCCAGCAAGAGTGCATTTATCTGTTAATTAAAACCCAGTTTTATTTGTTTCCAAAAATATCGATGTCTTTCTAACGATATTTATCGTACATCGATACTTTTGATTCGATTTTAACATCGATGGCATCGATGTTTTTCTAATATCGATCATCCTTAGCTCATACTCTTATAAAAAATTTGGAGTAGGTTAGTTAATTCTGTGCCTAGAATTACTAACTTACTTACTCCGCTGACTCAGCGACCCAAAAAGAGTCTTGGCCTCCGAAACAAGATGGCGATTTCTTGTTTCGGAGGCCAAGACTCTTTTTGGACTCTCTTCGGTAGATCCTGCATTACTTCATGCCAATTATTGACCTGGAGTTTGCGCAGTAAAGTCTCAACGACGTCCTTCCAGCGATACCTAGGTCGCCCAACTGGGCGTCCTCCCATGGGCATGGGTCGACCCTGGTAAGCTTTTTTCACGAGACAATCTTCGTCCAACCTCTCGAGATGGCCAAGCCAGTGAAGACGGTGCGCCCTGGTCTCGCCGATATAATGCCTAGATTATCGTAATTTTTCTGTAGATAATTTTATTTTGGCGAGGAATTTAAAAAACAAAACTCTTTAGAGGTTCACAAAACTCAAACATGGCGCTTGTAGGCCGAAGCTATTGATCGAATGGCAGTTGCTCTTAAACCAGATGGCTGCGTGTAAAACCCTTATTGTTTATACCTACTTACAATCCGGATGTTCAGTAACGTTTGTATTTACGAGTACACTCCCGCTGGTTCAGCGGAATTAACATTTCCAGTGGTGTGGATACTGTCCCACTGTAATGTTGTCCCGTCAGGAAAAACATTTTTTTTTCTAGTTATTGCTCGCGGCTTCGCTCGCGTTAGTCAGAGACAAGAGTAGCCTATGTTACTCTATATCCCTTCAACTATCTTCATTTAAAAACACGGCAATCCGATGCTCCGTTTTCCGTAAAAGACGTATGTATGTCACGGACGGTTATCACAGGCTGTGACAGACAGACAGACTTATTCGCATTTATAATATTAGTATGGATTGTCGCTGGCTGATGAGCAGAATTATCACCTGATAGTAGCGTATACGCCGCCCATAGACATTCGCAACTCCATTGTAGTCACAAGCGCGGTGACAATCTTTTCCCCTATAAAATCACAGAACGGGAACGGTTTACGGTTGCGTATTGTTTCTCAATTATGTTATTCTTTCTCATTAGGAAAGTCATTACTTTATATTTAAATCTTGATTCCTTCATTGCTTCATCCGCATTCATCCTTCAAGATTCACATAGGTACATCGATTAGAGCAAGCAGCATAGATACGGACTTGTGGCGTAAGCAAAAAATAATTTCTTTTACGATACTGATTCTAAGAATACTCTACTCACCCGTAGGTACGTACAGGTAATCCTGGGATGATGATGTTGAACCCATTTTTTCAGCATTTTTGTAAATAAATGACTAAAGCCAAATATAAAATCGCAATAGTATGATATTCAGAACACAAGCGCTTAAGGTGACGGGTAGAGCACACTCTCGGCATACAGTATACTATTTATTAATAACCATACACAAATGTTGGGTCCGTTTTTGTACGCGAAAAATTGATTACCGCCAAAAGCGGCCACTTTTAGCGTAAATCAATTTTTCGCGTACATTTGTGCATGGTTATTTAATAAATAGTAGGTATGAGTGTTCGAGGCTGTAACTTCGAAATTATTTAAAATATATCCGGTTTAGTAGCTAAAAATTAAAATCGATTGGCGTCGCTATTGTGCCCTACCCGTCACCTTAAGGCTCCTTAAGCTACTGAGTACGGACTCAAGTAAATGTATCTTTGCGATATTTATTTATTTTATTCAGTTTTATAGTACACTTTACAGTTTTAGACCAAAACCTACACTATTTAATGAATAAATAAAAATAAATTCACACACCACATAGATACATTGTCTTGATTCATCATTTAAATAATAAATTTATATTAACCCAAAAAGTATGCCTTTTGTGTAAGTATATTGTATGTGTTGTGGGGTGAAAGAAAAAGAACACTTTTTTTGTCCCATTTGTTCCAAATTGATACACCACTCAACATTTTTATGTTCCGGCGACAAACGGAGCGGTCATTAGCCGCTCGAACTTTACGCTCGGGCGCGCTATCGAAATTGTCCCCGGTATTGGGGATGAACGCTTGTAGCCTTCGAAATATGCAATTTCAAACCTAATCAGATCTTTTCCTTCCATTCCAAGTACCTACTTATCAGATGTCAATCTTGGCTATTGTGCTTTCAAGACGCATAAAAGGTAATTTCACGTAGATCTTTTTAAAGCAAACATTGATATTATCTCAATAAAAACCGTAATTAGGGTTTTGTTAATTTTATTCAAAGTAATAATAATATATCCCTCCAACTGATTACGGCTACGGCGACCAATCTTAACAATCAGCCACGTACGCAGAATATAGTATAGTGCTCAAGTGCGTGCGCAAACACAAGTGCACTCTCTATTCCCTTACCTTCATATTCCGATGGGACATCAGCGTGACACGACCGGAGACGGCTTAACGTGCTTTTCGAAGCATATGGGTCATGACCGCCGACTTCCAGACTCTGGGCTTAAAACTAAGAATTTCTTACCGAAAACTTAGGAGTTTTTTTTTTACCCCTCGCGCCGCTGTCGCTTTAAAGTGCGACCCACTAACCACTGCACCACCGAGGCAGTTACGCAAAGTAGTGAAATTACAAAGACATTAATTGTACGAGTATTAGTATGTATGTAATATTATTATTCGATATTCAAATCATTAACTGACAAACTGAAAATGACCAACTGTTTTGTAGAGTGAATGATAGCACCGGAGGCCCAATCTGGGTAAATGGAATTTAAAGGTTGTGACTCCACTGGTGTTGCCTGTGTCAATGGGTAGCGGCAATCGCTTACCATCCGGTGATCAGTCTGTATGTTTGCCACCTATCACATAAAAAAATGGAATGAGATAGGTAAATTTATTTTTCAGAGAACGAATGGTATAGCTCAGTGGATTCTTATCCACTGAGCTATACCATTGGTTCTCCCATATGGGAGGCGCGTTCTTACGCGTCTGCCATAGGTATGGGAAGTCGTGGTGCCAATCCGAACGTGCATCTCTAAATTTTTTAAATTTATATTCATATATCTACCACAAGCTCGTTGCTGAGGCAAAAACATCGTGAGGAAGCCTGCACGTCACGTGTAGTGTCTCAAAATTGTGTATATTATTTACCCTAAGAATCTTACCGCTAATTAAATTTAAGGTAGAATTAAGAAAGAGGCTGGTTGGTGGTTGTTTTTATGATCTGAAAGAATACTTCGATAGCAAATACAGATGATTAGTTTATTTTATATTATTGACATAAATGATGAGATCCGCAGGAGAACTAAGGTCACTGACGTAGCCCATAGGATTGCATGCCTCAAGTGGCAATGGGCAGGGCACATAGCGAGGAGAACAGACGGCCGTTGGGGCGGAAAGGTCCTCAAGTGGAGGCGACGTACAGGAAGTCGCAGCCGTGGCAGGCCTCCTACAAGGTGAACCGACGATCTGGTGAATATCGCGGGAATCCATTGGATGCGGGAGGCACAGGACCGATCTGTGTGGAGAACATTGGGGGAGGCCTATGTCCAGCAGTGGACGTCTATTGGCTGAAATTATGATGATGATGATGATTGACATAAATTGCAATACTATTAATTAATGATTTATATTTTCCATTTTTATTCATTTCAATTTTGACATCACAATAAATTTTGATCTATTTTGATTTTTTTTTATTCAGTGGCTGCTACTGGAGTTTCCCGTGGCGAACACATAATAACTCTGCCAGTGTCGAGTGATTAGAGAGACACGTTATTTTTATGGTTATTGACCGGTGTGGCGAGTTTAAATCCTTTTAATATTTATTTTAATTGAGTTTTGCACCAAACACCATCTAAAATCTATTTTGATATTCTGACTTATTTAATTTTATTTCATTGACATTTCTCTTTTGACATTTAATAGTTATTTTAAACATACCCACATTAATTTAGTACTGAAATACATGGCAAACAATATTTAATTAGAATCAAATTATTTAGTAAATAGATTATTGTATGCCTAACAGTAATTGTGAGAACTAATATATAATTTAACACCTGAATATTTTGTGAACTACTATTTCCACAATAAAGATTTATTTTATATATTTGAGATAAAATTAGTAAAATTATTAGAAAACGTGTAACCGCGATCCAGTTGGTCTGGTTTCCCTATCTAAGGGTTGCGAAGTTCACAAGGCAACCGCTTCCTGAATTCTGGATTATGTTCCAAGCCTACCTACCCCGGGCTCCGAAGCAACAGTTTTGGACGTAACTGGGAAATACACTGTATTTATTTGAGGAGGATATATTTATCTCCAACAAACGATGCCGGTCATTAGACGGCTCCCACGCCTCGGTGCGTTATCGGAATGGAATTGTCCTCCGATTCGCTCGTGTTTCTGGATGAAGGTTTACATTTCCTCTCGAAATGATGTATTTAAAATCAAATCAGTTTCCCTTCGCTGTTCTCAATTATTAAGGGCGGATGTGTAATGAGTCTTCGATGTCACTGCGGATTTTTTTTGCTTTCAATATCATCTTGATTGTTAATTTATTTTATCATTTAGGGAATAACTTATTGTAGGTAAGTAATTAATTAACTTAACTCGACATCGAGATCTTAAAAAAAAACGAGCTTATTCTTAGCTTACCTTAATAAAAGGCCGACGACGCATCTTCACAACTTCTGGTGTGGTTGATGTCCATCATCAGGTGACTCGCTTGCTCGTTTGCCTCCCCTTCTCATAAAAAAAGCTCGATAAAAGTAGTGTAGGGCGACCACAGGCCAGATTGTGTGACGACCTGGATGCCAGTAGCCTACGGTCAATCGGAGTGGCGAACGTTCGGAAAGGCCTATGCCCATCAGTGGACTGCAATGGGGTGATGACGATGATGAAGTAACTTAAGTCATACTTGATCTTGATTTCCTTAAGCAGATGAAACACCAATCACCATCAGGCAATCGGTTTGTTTGTCCATTGTGTCCCAGGTTTTCATAATCTTGGAAGAGCTACGTTTTGGCATGAATTGATTGACTACCAATCACTATTACGTGCTGTGATAGGCAGTGGCTAGAACGGGGTAGGTTTCAGCGCCTAGCACTCCACAGGGCGATCGAAAACACAGTGGTTGTATAACCCATGTTCAACGTACTTAATGAGTTGTTGTCCGAGAAATAACGATATAAGCATTTTTTACAAAATCCTTTGTCAATACAAACAAAAACAAATGACGCGACAATTTATCCCTCATCTCTATAACTCCGCAAAAACACTTTAATGTCTCGAAAATTGAGACTCGGAGTTTTCTGAACTAAATGGGTTTGTAATTAGTTTTGGATTGGTGGCGCACCGGCCGACTGCAAAAATCACAAAGCGCCCATTATAATGGACTAAGCTTGAGATTGTCTCCTCATCGCCCGGACACTTTAATTAATGGATGTAGAGATGTGACAGCCTATAAGAAAATAATCGATTGAGCACAAATTTTATCGATGTTATTGATGCATATTGAGGCTTTTCCAACAGCGTGAATCTAAATTTCTACTGTTGGTTTTTTCAATAAACAATGACATTAAAAGATTTAAAGAACTTTAATTTTCACAAACTGTGACTCTGTGTTTTTTTAATGAAAAATACTCAGTATAAGTATACCTAAGTAAATAAGTATATTTAATCACATCTCTATTAATGACACATTCGGAAATCCAGAAATTCCGACTGTCATTTAAACCTGGTGATAAACGAAAGCCAGAAGTCTACCGTTTCATTATGGTTTAAGCTTTGTCTGTCAAACCGATTCGGGAGTAAGTATTTTCAATTAGGTAGTATTTTATTACTAACTAGATTTATTATAGAGGACGCCAAATAACCAGATGGACTGATGACATAAGCAAAGCGATGGCTAGATGAAAGACCTGGATGAAAATCGTAAGGGAGGAGGCCTATTCCCTGCAATGGGATCAATATTGGTGTCCCATTGCTGGGCAAAGGCCTTCCTACCCTTTCTCTACATTTCATGAAAAAAAAAACAGATAAAATAAAAACCAATATTGCAGTTGGTTCTGACATCTGTAACACAGGTGCTTGAGCTACCTATCTCGAAGTAAGATCAATGTATGCGATGTTGTGAAATATTTGTTAAATTATTATTTAGTGTTTGTCAACATTACATTAAACTGAATTTATTCCAAAATAACATAAGCATGTGTGCTTAGGTATTAGTTGAGAACCAAATGTACGGCATAAACGAAATACACAATAATAGACATAATCCTCCAATATATCACATAAAAAAACTTATTTGTTAGTTATAAGCTTGCTATGTGACGTAGGTCCTTTAAAATACGACATTTTTATTCAGTCGCAAATACACACCTCTAAAGCACGCACGCGTTTCTCTTCATATCGACCTCTCGAGCAAAACTAAACCTTAACGCGAGACATATTGGTCCTTCGAGCCGGATTTGAACCAGCGACCTAATACTAGGTACTATGGTGACCAATCTCAATGATCAGCTATGTACGTAGGATACCTAAATTAAAGAGCTCAAGTCTGTGCGCAAACACAATTGCACTCCCTATTTCCTTTCCCTCATATTCCGATGGGACACTTCTATGATACGACCAGAGAGGGATTGAGCGCCTGACCAACGGCTTATCGTACTTTCCGAGACACGGGGGTACAAGACCGCCAAATACCAGATTCCGGGCAGACACCATGAATTTTTCACCGAAAACTTAGGTACAATCTTTTGGCCCGCCCCGGGGATCGGACCCGTTACCTCTTGCGCAGCCGTCGACTTAAAGGGCGACCCACTACCCACTCGAAGAATAGACATAAGTAATACACCTATACACTAAACAAAAGTTTTCGGTAAAATATTCTTACTGACAGCCCGTCGTCTGCAAGTAGGCGGTCTTGTACACCGTGCCCTGGAAAGCACATTAAGCTGTTGGTCCTGCGCCCGATCCCTCTCCGGTCATATCACAGTAGTGTCCCATCGGAATATAAGGGGTAGGAGGATAAGCGAATAGAGAGTGTGCTTGTGTTTGCGCACATACTTGAGCACTATAATATATCCTGCGTACATGGCTGATCGTTGAGTTTGACCATCGTAACCATTATCGGTTGGATATTAATCAAACACAAATGTTCATTACGGGTATGTTTGTGCAGGGTGGGAATCGAAACGATAACCCTGAGTGAACCCTGAAGTGAGGGTCACTACTTAAGAGGGTTTGTTTTGAACTTTAATTAATTTCAGCATCGGAGCAAAGTACCTACTCATATTGTGATTTTAGTCAGGTAGATAGATACATATTTATTTGCATCGTCATCATACACACAATAAAAGTTAACACTTCTTAAAATTTTAGATCTTAGTCATAATTATTGTCAAAAGTGACCACTTTTTTATCATGAATTTAATACGAGTACTAAACAGTACAAGTACCAAATAGAATCATCAAGAGAAGAGCGTACTCTTTACTAAATGGGCAACGTATCTGCGATCTCTCAAATTTCGCGAATGTTCATAGGCGGTAGTCATTACTCGTTTGTCGTTTCTAGCATAAAGCAAATTCTCTTTCTGCGTTATTTCCAACTCATTAGCAGTCGATGTTTCCTTCTACAAGTCACCAATTAATCCACCTCCCACTCTATCTTATCATTCTTCACACGATTAATCTACCCTTTTTGTTGTTTTTTTTCCCTTGCCAATGTTCAATTTTTATAGTATAGGTACCTAACGGGCATGCTTCATTGTTAATATTTGGAGTAATGTTTTCTCGACTCGTTTGGATCAGTGGAAGTGAACGCTGCCTCTGGTGAAAGGGTTGTGGGTTCGATTCCCGCACAGTACAAACATTTCTGTGCATGTCTGTTTGTGTTGGTCTGGGTGTTGTCTATTTATTATGAGTATAATGAAACTCCAGAGTCCGCTTCTCATGTCATTTATTCCGTAATTTGCACTTACAGATATTCATAGATACATTGATATCCACTCAGAACTTTTATTTTATTATTTATTATTTATTTTGAAACGTCCGTACCAGACGGCTGCTCAAATCAAACTGTCCGTTGGCGTTCGCCCGTCAACCGACAAGTCAATAAATCGGTTTTCACGCCTATCGATTATCGATGCGTTTCCGGTTACGACAATTAACTTAACTTAAAAAATAATTTAACGTCAACAGTCAAATCAAACACTACTAAATTACTCGAATCCTAAAATTACATTAATTAATTATTGAAAATCATGACATGAGTAATGAGTATGTATTTACAAAATAAAGTATCAAATGTATATATTTGTAATTCCATTGTTGATTATGATATCCGTAACACAGGTGCTTGCGCTACCTATCTCGAAATCAGATCAAAGTATATGATATTATATTATATACTTATTATGATGTTTGTCTATTGTGTGCATCTACCTTAAATACAAATCCATAGATACTAAAAATACCTGTACACTTAGTGAGGTCGTAAATTCGAATTCCAGCACCTCTGAATTTTTAAAAATGTGTGTATTTTTAACCACCTACGGCAGTGAGGGAAGTCACCATGAGGAAACCTGCTTAAAATTCTTACAAAATCATTCTACCCGATTCCGTAGTACAGCTTCAGCACTTGTGTTACAGGTATCAGACAACAATAAATCGACATTCCGAACCAGCGGTAGATGATAATACGTGTACCTACCTATTTTGACATTCAAAAGTGTTCTGTATGGACCTAAATTGAATTAAAGATTTTTTTATCTTTATCTTTAAAGGAGCTACAATTACTTATTAATATCTGCTTACATAATAATAATATCCTCCAAACGATTATGGCTACCGCGGTCAATCTCAACAGCCACGTACACAGGATATATTATAGTGTGTGCGCAAACACAAGTGCACTCTCTATTCCCTTACACTCATATTCCGATGGGACACCAGCGTGATTAAGTGCAGGACCAACGGCTTAGCGTGCTGTCCCGAGGCACGGGGGTTCATGACCGCCGACTTCTAGACTCCGGGCTGACACTCAGAATTTCTTACCGAAAACTTGGGTACAAATTTTTGGCCCGACCCGGGGATCGAACCCGGGACCTTTTGCGCTTCCGTTGCTTTAAAGTGCGAGCCACTAACCACTCCGGCATCAAGGTAGTTTTACATATTATACTACACATAAACACTGAATAAATAGGTAGCTATTAATGTTCACCACACAAAAAAACTGAGTTTGTTACCTAAGGGTTGAAAACATAAGGCACTAAAATAATTGTCAAAAGTTTGGATCTTGGTCAAAGCTTACAAAAATAGGATTAAGCGGAAAATGAAGAGACAACCTATTTATAATATGAATTAGCTTTTCACGAACAAATATACTAAAAATACATACTTCATCTTTAGTCTTCCGCAGACCTCAAGCAAACGGTCAAGCAACGTTGCATTAGCGGGCACATGTGCACACAATACAGTTTCGGTCCCAAATCATTGCCCTGGGAGAGTCAGAATCGCCACTATTGGCATAGTGAATGATTAATTTGTGGCCTGAATACCTACAGCTATCCAGTCACGGGAGATGAAAGCTTCAGCTACTCTGGAACAATAAGTACTTAATTAATATCGATCTGCAATAAGTAAGAGATAAGTAGGTAAATAAAAGGTTTGAACATGTAGTAACCAAAAGAGATAGATATGAATATACTGGTAGAGGAACAAAGGATGACTGGAAAAGAAACGGATGGATTGTGAGAAAAAATAACACGATTGAAATAGGAGTGGATGATTCGACGCCGAATTACAAGGACTTATGGAAGATGAAGACAGACTACGACGATCCCAGATGACCGAGGAACAGAATAAGATAATGATTGAAGGTAGGAACTTATACGAATAAAACCGCGACTGTGTATTAAAAACTCTTTTTTAATTCTAAAAGTGGCACACGAGCATGCCGCTCATCTCGTGGTAAAAGGTAACTGCCGCTCATAGACATCAACAATGCCGGAGCACAGTCATGTCACTGCCTATCGTGAAAGAAGAACTCTTTTCAAACCTACGAGTAGGTAATTTATATTTTCTGGAATAAAACAAATTCTTTAACTCACAACTGGTACACAGATAGTGATGAAGTAAAATGGTAGATTGTATTGCATAATAGTATCTAAATTCACGTTGTAATACTATCGGTAGCGCCTGTGTGGAATAAAACAGCATAGTTGATGCTCTACGTTACGTTTCCATTACCTGCCTAAACAATATATGTACGGTACAGAGAAGAAAAGGCAAATTTTCGCTTGCACGGCAAGAATCAGTTATACCAACATAGCGTTTTAAAAAGATCTGCTAATCTTCCTTAAATTTTCTTTAGGTCAAAAGGAATCAATGTTGCTACAAGCAAATCTGAACTTTCTGATCAAACAGTAAAGCATAACTTTCTGTGTTCTGTGCAACAGGTATTACTTTGAAAATTTTTTGAAAGGGAATAAGTGCTGAACGCATAAATCAAACGAATCAATTTGAAAATTGTCGAACCTTTTCGTTCTTTCACTGTACTTAGACTGCAAATATTTACACAATAGTTTTATTACTCCACTATGGGTTAGGACTTGGCATTAATTTTACATTTACGGTAACCAATTTTAGATGTGCCTTTGACTTAAAATCCTCACCCTCATAGAAGCTGCCTATCTTGCTTTTGATTGTAAGAGCAAAATATCATAGTGTTAATAAAGTCAGAAGAATACTTACAGAAGGGTCAAGCGATAGGTAAGGGGATGCTATACCGATAAGAGCGGTTACCATAATGTAGTACTTTGATCTGGAGAGCTACTCAGAAAAGCCGCGGGCCAATAAAATGTTCGACTTACATACTATTTTGGCTACTGTTTTTAGGGTTACAGACGTGTCGCTTTTGAGGGGACAGTCCCCTTTCTGGGCACGTCGGATTTGGGGTTATTTTTTTTTATGCTAGAGGTGGACAAACCAGCAAGCGAGTCACCTGATGGAAAGTAATTATCATGGTTATTCCGTATTCGTCCTATAGGGACCCAATATTGCAACTTTGATTAAGGTGACGGGTAGGGCACACTAGCGACGCCAATCGATTTTAATCTTTTAACCGGATCTATTTTAAACAATTTCGGGTTTACAACCTCTCGGTAAACACCTATACTATTTTTTTTATACTTATTGTTAGCTGTTTGGTCTGGAATACCGCTAAAAGTGGCCGCTCTTGGCGTGAATCAATTTTTCGCGTACAAAAACGGACCCAAAATTTGTGCATGGTTATTTAATAAATAGTATAAGTATTTGCCGAGAGGTTCTAACCCCGAAATTGTTTAAAATAGATCCGGTTTAGTAGCTAAAAAATTAAAATCGATTGGCGTCGCTAGTGAGCCCTACCCGTCACCTTAATCAACGAATACGACTTACACTTTAAAATAAATATATGGAGCCAATTTATCTAGACAGTGGCCTAGCACTATTTTGTTTTCAAGTAACTCTTGTTAGGGTCTTATGTTAGTGTAGTTCAGGGGTGTCTTACTTACTGCATTGAATGTAGGTAAATTTTTCGACAATCCTGTTTTAACCGATTTTTTTTTCTGGCAAAGTTTTGGTTCTGGCTATCTTTATTCTATGGTAATCTTCTCTCTCACGAAAGTCCTATAAAAATTTTGTGAGCACGTTGATTGCTGCAGTCTCGCCGCGCAGTATGACATCCGTAAGTGCTCGTTTTACGTTGCACTCCAGAATGGCCAGGTAATTTTATTTTTACAACAGCTGTTGCTAATGGCGCCAAGTCTTATTATGTAGGTAGTTCAAAAAGTTCGGTTACAGACGTCTGAATCTCTACACGTTACGTTACGGTATGGGACATCTTTGAAAAAGGAAAAATCGTCGTAAGCTTGACAAAGTTATACAATAATTCGCCACCCTTGATCAGCCGAAGTTTACCTTACTGGATTATGGAATCACTACCTTAAGTAAGGTGACGGGTAGGGCGCACTAGTGACGCCAGTCGATTTTATTTTCTAGCTACTAAACCGGATCTATTTTAAACGATTTCGTTACAATCTCTCGGCAAACACTTACACTATTTATTGAATAACCATGCACATATGTTGGGTCCGTTTTTGTACGCGAAAAATTGATTCACGCCAAAGGCGGTCACTTTTGGCGGTAATCCAAAATTCGAGTGCAAAAGCAGACCAAACAGTTAATTATAAGTATTAAATAAATAGTATAGGTGTTTCCCGAGAGATTGTAATCCCGAAATGGTTTAAAATAGACCCGGTTTAGAAGCTAAAAATTAAAATATATTGGCATCGCTATTGTGCCCTACCCGTCACCATAACAATAAAATTATTCATACCTACAGTTTATTTAAGAAACTAACCGAAGAAGGCAAGGTTCTCACGTTGCTTTGCCTCTGCAAGTAAGTGTTAAAAAATAGGCTCATATTAATAAATTTGAAAAAAAAAAAACTTTAGAAATCCAACAGCTAGTTGTAATTCTTATTAAAATGGTTTCGATTTCCCTACTTATTTTGGACTTGTATAGTTGAAATTTTTGGAACTGAAATTGCCAGAAATATTGTAGTGTTAAACTTTTACCACGATCATTATAACCTATTAGTCGATAGCACGATCATTAGTACATACATTTATACACTATTAATTCACCACACTACGAGGTATACAACACTCACACACACACACACACACCCACACACACATGCACACGCATACACACACGCATACACCACACACGCATACACCATACGCACACAAACGCGCGCGCGCGCAGACAACCTATTGTCCAATTTAATTAAATTTAGTTTAGTTTAGGCAAGGATTAAAAACACTTGTATTGTGTGCCACCGTTTTACCATAAAGAGCCTGTCTTTCACAACACAGGGCGACCTTATGTGAGAACAGTCCTATATTTTTTCTTGTAATGGTGTTTTTCTGAATAAATCATTTTTTATTTTATTTTTTATTACGAATACCTTGTTTTTTTCCTCGACCCAAAGGTTGTCTGAAAAAAATCGCTACAAGCAATAAGACCGCCTCATTGTACTGAATGTTGTTTTTGTATAATACATGTATTTTGTTTTTGTGCAATAAAGAATATTGATCTAGTATAATTTTTTTTGTAGCGGTTTTTAGGGTTCCGTAGCCAAATGGCAAAAAACGGAACCCTCATAGATTCGTCATGTCTGTCCGTCTGTTCGTCCGTCCGTATGTCACAGCCACTTTTCTCCGAAACTATAAGAACTATACTTGGTAAATAGATGTGCTTTGTTAACCGCATTACGATTTTTACACAAAAATTGGAAAAAATAAATAAAATGGGGGGTCTCCATACTTGAAACTGAAACTCAAATTGAGCCTACCTCAAATTGAGAACCTATACGTATGGGGTATCTATGGATAGGTCTTTAAAATGATGTTGAGGTTTTTAACATATTTTTTTTCTAAACACAATATTTTGCGCAAGAGACGCTCCCAAAGTGGTAAATTGTGCCCCCCCCACTCTATCTTCTATAATGAATGAATTATAAAACTTAAAAAAATATATGATGTACATAATCATGAAAACTAACAACGAAAATTGGTTTGAACTAGATCTAGTAAGTAGTTTTTTTTAATACGTACTTCCATATATCTTACTTGCTGCTACGGAACCCTTCATAGGCGAGTCCGACTCGCATTTGGCCGGTTTTTTGTATGCGTGGGTAGTACGTATTAGGCTCCCAATTTCAAAAAAAGATTATTTTAAAAAATGTTTCAAATGTTTTAATGTGAGATACTAGATCGTTTGAATTATTACCCCCGATCACCATCAAAAAACAACGATAGATAATTTTATTCCTAATATATTTTAGGTAATTGCGACTATTATTATACTGAGCCCATGATACCTCCTTCACCACACTGTTTCAAGCTGACCTGGGTTAAGTTTCAACGCCCTGTTGGACTAGTCATTTAAGTACCGGGCCGTAATCTCGGGGTGCTGGGCTCTATTCCCGGGTCGAGCAAAAAGTATATTTCGAATTTTTCGACGAACATAGCTCGAATTTGTGGTGTTTAACCCTAATCCTATCATAGTAACGATGACCATGATTTCTATGATGGAGGCCTTTGTCCTGTGGGACAGTATATAAGTAGCCTAACTTTACAGTATAAAATCGAAATATAATTTTTACTAATTAGATTTAAATCATCATCATCATCATCAACCTATCCCAGTCCACTGCTGGACGTAGGCCTCTCCAATTGTTCGCCACTGTGATCTATCCATGGCTTCTCGCATCCAGCTCTTGCCAGCCATCCCCCGATCTAGCCAGAGGGCGCCCTACACTACGTTTGCCAAGACGCGGTCTTCACTCTAGAACTCGTTTACCCCATCGGTTGTCGGTTCAGGCCAGGCCACTGCCACTTAAGCTTGATAATCCGGTGAGCAATGTCGATGACTTTATTTCTCTGCCGGATCACCTCATTTCGGATTAGATCTCGGAGAGAGACGCCGAGCATTGCTCGTTCCATAGCCCGCTGAGCGACCTTTAATTTGTGGACCAGCGGTACCGTAAGTGTCCACGTTTCGGCTCCGTATGTCATGACGAGTAGGACGCACTGATTGAAGACTTTTGTCTTAAGGCACTGTGGTATCGACGATACGAAGACATAGTTTTCCAAATTCTGCCCAACCTAACTGGATACTCCTATTCACCTCATCCTCGAAGTTTAAATCATTAGTGATAAAAGCTTCAAAAGAGGTCTTCCCTCATTTAGCACTCTCCTTTGTCCGAAATATACTGTTGCAATCCTGCACTGCGGTATGTTCTAACAATGCAATTTAATGCGCCCCACGTACCTTGTTAGGGTGATAATATTATCTTAAAAGGATAGTTTTCGTGTGGCCTGAAAACCTCATTTTCCAAACTAGTCTCTTGTTATTAAATATCCCGGTTAAGGTGACGGGTAGAGCACACTAGCGACGCCAATCGATTTTAATTTTTAGCTACTAAACCGGATCTATTTTAAACAATTTCCGGGCTACAACCTCTTGGCAAACACTTATACTATTTATTAAATAACCATGCACATTATGTTGGGTCCGTTTTTGTACGCGAAAAATTGATTCATGCCAAAAGCGGCCACTTTTGGCGGTAATCCAAAATTCGAGTGCAAAAGCAGACCAAACAGTTAACTATAAGTATTAAATAAATAGTATAGGTGTTTCCCGAGAGATTGTGACCCCGAAATGGTTTAAAATAGATCCGGTTTAGTAGCGTGGTTAGCGTGGTAGTGGTACGTGTAAGTGGTACGTACGGTACGGTAAGTGGTAGTGGAAGATGTACCACTTGGCTCTTCCGACCATTGCCTGGTACGGAGCACTGTACCTCTCAACAGCACTCAGCGGTCGAAACTGGGCACCCGCCGTATTTGGCACTATCGGTCAGCAGACTGGGATGGAATGCGAAGTTTTTTTTCGTCTTACCCATGGCAGCAGGTTTGCTTTACGCCGGAGGATTGTGATGCCTCAGCTAAAAATATTGCCGGTGTGATACTGCAGGGAATGGAATTATTTATTCCAAGCTCTGTAGTACCTATAGGCGGCAGATTCCAGCCCTGGTTTGGTCATACTAGCAAAATGGCATCACGCCGGAAGCAAGATTGTTACCAAGCCTGGGCTGCAGCAGTGACATCCAATGACCCAAATACCAGCGTCCTAAAGAAAAAGTACAATTTCGCTGCTAGGTCCTTCAAGAAGGATATTGCCAAATCAAAGGCATCGTTCATCGGTGAAATTGGCGAGAAGCTAATGCGCCTTCCATCAGGCACCTATACTCGCACTCGTGGGGTGCGAGTATAGACGCAAATAGTGTTGTACATGTTTTTTTTTTTATGATATAGGTGGCAGACGAGCAGACGGATCACCTGATGGTAAGTGATTACCGCCGCCCATGGACGCCTGCAACACCAGTGGTGTCACAAGTGCGCTGCTTACCTTTTAACCTCCCTTCCCCTGGATTGGGCCTCCGGTACCCTCACTCACGCAGCGAAACACAGCGCATGCACTGCTTCACGCCGGTTATGTTGCTTATGATTTATACTATTTTCTTAAACAAAATTTGTTACAACTATCTATCAATTATCTTTGGTTGTAAGTTTCAAATTTGACTTACAACAAAAGATAATTTAACGCAATAACACGTGCACAGAACAGTTACATCAGTGCTCTTAAAAGTCGAGTAGGTACGATTATTGTGACCCTCTGGTCGCAAACGGCACTGTTCTCAGATAGATAAATAAGGTGAGACATGATGCTTACAATGATTTTTCTCTACCTTCATAAATAAATAATTTTAAACGCACAAGACTTGGACAAAACAGTTACTTAAGAGCTCTTAAAAGTTGAGTCTCGCTGTCACATAGCACACGTACTGTGCCCCTCCAGACGCAAATGGTACTGTTCCCAGATAGATAAGACATTTTGAGCTGCTTACTATAATCGTGTCTCTTTAATCAATCGACATTGGCAGAGTTAAAATGTTTTCGGCATAAGCAGACACAATAGCAGCCAAAAAAAAGTTGTCGTTACAATCAATATAAGTAGTCCATTCAGCGTAAGAAGTTGAAGTAAGAAGTTCGTTGGTTTGGTTAAAACATATTGTATCAAGCAACTAACTTTCTAAAACTAAAAATATTAAATTGTAAAATCGATACTTTCTTTTTGTGTTCTCATTCTTCCAAAATGATAAATATTAATCTTCGTCAGTCACAAAATCTGAAAAAGAACCTAAAAAATAATTACTAATAAAATTTGTAATAAATATCTTATGAATTGCATAATGCGCTAATCTGAATTTTTGCTCATAAAGGTTGACACAAACACAATAAATCAGTAATCGGTATGGCGGCCATCTTACCATCGAATCACGATTATTGTCTCGTGGAAAAAATGTCGGCAAAGGTTGTGTTGGAGACCAAGAACTGGTAATTTATCTTGGTGACGAAGGTGGTTCCGACACGTCAAGCGAGAATTGTTATTTTTCAGATGATTAAGATGCATCTTAATTATTTGTGATTTATTGTACTAAGAATATTTACATAATTGAAATGTTCCTAGATAGTTAAGATATTGTGTGCTGCTTATTATGATTTTTCACTATCTTCAAAAGTAAACGAATAATTTTCGACGCACAAGACTTACTCAAACAGTTACATCAGAGCTCTTAATAGTTGAGTATTTCCGTCACAATTAGGTGGCACTACTATGAGTATTGTGCCCCTCCACTCACATACGGCACTGTTCCTAGATAGATAAGGTGCGGCGTGATATCTATAATATTTAGTGGATCACCACTGGAAAATCTGGAAAAATCATTAGGAAAGTATCAACTTTCCTAATGATTTTTTCAGATTTTTCACTACATACCTTAATAAATGAATTTTAAGGAACTAATACTTGCACTAACAGTTACAACATTGCTCTTAAAAGTCGCGTCTTGTCGTCACAATTAGCTGGCACAAGTACGAGTATTGTGCCCTTCCAGTCTCATACGGCACTGTTCCTAGATAGGTGAGGTGCAGTGTGATGCCTCTGATATTCAGTGGTGATACTTTCCAGATTTTTCACTAAGTACCTTATTAAAAAAATGATTTTTAAGGAACTAAGGCTTGCACAAACAATTACATCAAAGCTCTTAATAGTTGAGTATTGCCGTCATAATTAGGTGTCACTAGTATGAGTATTGTGCCCTCCAGTTGTGATTGGAGGGGCACAATACTCATACTAGTGCCACCTTATTGAGGTTTTACGGCACTGTTCCTAGATAGATAAGGTGCGGCGTGATATCTATAATATTCAGTGGATTACCACTGGAAAAGTCATTAAGAAAGTATCAACTTTCCTAATGATTTTTCCAGATTTTTCACTAAATACCTTAAGAAATGAATTTTAAGGAACTAATATTAACAGTACAACATTGCTCTTAAAAGTCACAATTAGGTGGCACAAGTACGAGTATTGTGCCCCTCCAGTCTCATACGGCACTGTTCCTAGATAGGTGAGGTGCAGTGTGATGCCTCTGATATTCAGTGGTGATACTTTCCAGATTTTTCACTAAGTACCTTATTAAACAAAAGATTTTTAAGGAACTAAGGCTTGCACAAACAGTTACAACAGAGCTCTTAAAAGTCGAGTCTCGCCGTCACAATTAGGTGGCACAAGTACGAGTATTGTGCCCCTCCAGTCGCAAACGGCACTGTTCCTAGTAGGTGAGGTGCAGTGTGATGCCTCTAATATTCAATGGTGATACTTTCCAGATTTTTCACTAAGTACCTTATTAAACAAAAGATTTTTAAGGAACTAAGGCTTGCACTAACAGTTACAACAGAGCTCTTAAAAGTCGAATCTCGCCGTCACAATTAGGTGGCACAAGTACGAGTATTGTGCCCCTCCAGTCGCAAACGGCAGTGTTCCCAGATAGATAAGGTGCGGCGTGATGCTGACAGCTGACAGGCGTCACGCGAGGCGGCCAAAGCGGCACACTTTCACACAAGGGAGCGCGAAATGAGCAATACTCGGGCGGTATTTAACGAGTTAAATATGGGTCAAATTATGAAGGCAGCTTGTAACTGCTTAGTTTTCATGTTTGTGTCCGTGTCATCCCAAGTAGGGATGGTTTGGGCGGGTGATTAGAATATTTTTAAAATTTTTTTGATTTTCTTTGAATATTTTTTTTTTCTTATTTTTCTGTCCTGTAAATACATAGATTTACTTATTTTAAATTTATTTAGTTATTTTAAACTTTAGCATCCTGGTAGGTTGTAAATGAACATAATATGAACGAACAGTCAACTTTCAGGTAATTCGACAGATGAATAGATGATAAAATGCACTCAGCGATAGTAGCTCAGAGGTTCACCGTATGAAACGCACCTTCCACACTTGGGGTCTGGGGTTCGAAGCCGAGCATGCACCTACATTTTTCAAATCTATGTGCATATTTCCACTATTAGCTCGGCGCACATACGGCAAAATGACCGATTTAGGGGGACAAATTGCTTGTATTCTTCGAGTCAAGTAGTTGCTCCATCGCGCTGATCATAAATATCCTCCGTTATGTTTATAACAAAATTACCCGAGGTCCCGATAGGTACGCGTTGTGCAGTGCACGGATCGTTGCTTCTAAAACCTAAAAAAAAAGTGTTTTTTCGTTCACCTCGTGCAAAAATCTAAATATTTTTTATGGACATGGAAGCCACGGGTATGTTTATTATTATTATGAAATTATTGTTTATTTTCTGTTACTTTAGTTAATAAAAAATACGATTTCGTTCCACATCCACTTTTCATAAATCAAATATATTTTCTTAGACTTTCAAAAAAAGTTCCGCTTAGGGTCCTTAATATTTACATTTGTGCATTTGTTGAGTGTTAGTATACAACATTTTAGGAACTCAAACCAACTCATTGTGCCACTACCCCATTACAAGACAAGGACAATGATGATGAAGAAAGAGTGGATGATCACTATCACTGTCGGATAGTAATTAACTAATTTGACTATTCTCGACATAATGAATGTATCATTGATAGAATATGTAAACTTTAAGCTAAACATACTCAATTTTATACTCAATTCTATATTAAATTTATACCTTTTAGGTAGGTACGTAGGTACTTACAAAATGTTCTCAAACCAAAACACACAGTAACCTTTAGAATAGACGTCAGTAACATTTAAAAGTATAAATGCACATATTCTTTTACATCTTTGAATATTGACCTCCTAAAGTGGTAATTTTTCCGTATGTGCGGCGGAGAGGGAAAACATTGTGAGGAAACCTACACGTTTCGGACAGAGTCTGGAACGTGTCACCGTGATTCAGTAGGTCTGGTCCCCCTGTAAAGGTTTGCGAAGGTCAGACGGCAGTTGTTTCATTGTAATTACCAGACTGCCCAGATCCTGAGTCATGGTCCAAGCGTACCCCGGACTCCAGAGCGACAGCTTAGGACGCAACCAGGAATTACACGCTAAGATGATGATGATAAAAAGCACAAGTTGACCGATAAGTACTGACTCTCGACAAAGTAGGTACACCTTCATTGAAGAAACTATGAAAATTAATGCATTAATCTGGCTGGGTAAAGACATCGACAAATCACTTAGCCTCCACACGACAAAGTACCTTAGTAGTTACCTACTTTCATAATGGATTTGCAACTTTGAGTCTCGAAGTTGCAAACCTTTGGGAGCGTTGGAGGGTTTCTGTTGAAACGGCTTCGAGTGAAAGACAGGCATTCGGCCATATGCTCACATTGTGACTACTTTGTGCTAGGTAACAAACACTGGTGAAACTAAACGCACGGGGAATGTTTATTTTAGGCCTCGACACAGAAACCTGGGTTTTCTATGTGTCTTTTTGAGGCATATTTTTATGTAAAAGGTGGCAGACGAGCAAACGGATCACCTGATGGTAAACGAATCCCGCCGCCCATGAATACCCGCGACACCAGTAGCTTCATAAGTGCGCTGCCAACCTTAAAACCCCTTTCCCCCGGATTGGGCCTGCGGTACTCTCTATTTATCGACTTTTTATTTATCTTTATGCGGTCTATGTGGCCAATCAGGCCCATTGTCGTTCAGATGGACACTTGATAGATTTTTAGGTCTGCCCCGTTGTCGGCGTCCGTCAGGTAGCCATTGGGTACTGACTGCATCGGTGGCGCAATGGTTAGTGATTCGCACTTAAACGCGGCGGCTGCCAAAAAGTTCCCGGGTGCGGTCTTCGGCTAGGGCCAAAAATTTGTACCTAAGATTTCGGTAAGGAATTCTTAGTGTCAGCCCTGGAAGTCGGCGGTCATGTACCTCCGTGCCTCGGAAAGCACCATACCACGGTCTCACAGAAAACCGGAATGAAGCAGTAGGTACTGTGCTGTGTTTTGCTGCGTGAGTGAAGATACTGGAGGCCCAATCCAGAGGAAAGGGGGTTTAAAGGTTAGCAGCGCACTTGTGAATCCACTGGTGTCGCGGGTGTCCATGGGCGGCGGCAATCGCTTAATACGAGGTGACCCGTCTGCTCGTCTGCTACCTATCACATAAAAAAGAGATCAACAGAGGAACTCGAGGGTGGCGTTTGTCCAGCAATGGGTCAATATAGGCTAACTAGTAGACGGTTCACCTGATGGTTAGTGCTTTTCGCTGGCCATTGCCACCCTCAACGCCTATGGAAAAACAATATGATATCACTTTATTGAATTATATCCGGTTCTTTTTATTTATCCATAAAGATGATTCCTGACCCGGAAAACAGTGCCAAACTGCCTAAAAGTGGCACAACCCGTTTGGATCAATGGTAGTGAACGCTGCCTCTGATGCAAGGGTTGCGGGTTCGAACCCCGCACAGTACAAACATTAAATGTAAACACAAATTTTGTGTGCACGAACATGTCTGTTTGTATTTAATTGGTCTGGGTGTTTTCAATGTATTATAATTGTATTTACAAAACAAAATTACTATATGTATAGGTATATTTGTAATTCTGTTGTTGATTCTGATATCCGTAATACAAATGCTTGAGCTGCCTATCTCGGAGTGAGATCAATGTATGTGATGTTGTGTAATATTTATTTGAATTGAATGATTGGTTTCTAGGTAAAATTCCTGTGCAGTCTGCCGTCATGTAGCCGCTTTCTTGGTTGTGCTTCTCCGAACATTCCCTCGCCAAATTGTCCTTTTGACCAATTTGTTAGTGGATCCTAGTTATGATTAATTTTAGGTTAAGTACGAGTCAAAGTGATCTATATCGTAAGCCACCGTCCTTCAAACGCAAAGGGCATGAAATATGCTTCTTGAGATAACTTATATCCCAGCGTTATGCAAATGGCTCGCTTATTATGAGGAAAATTTGCATCGTTTGCAAACTTATGATATTCCGCCGTGGGCAGACGAACATGGTCTACGCTTTGAATCAGTCAGGGAGACGATTAAATTAAATATCAGAAATCATTTTATTTGCTATATGATGTCCCAATATACCTTCTGGCCCTCAGGTTTACTTCCTGCAGTGTTTTTTAAATTTCTGATGCGGGTAGCCGGCTTGAGGTAATTGTTTCGGAAACACGCTTTATGTACACAGGGCGTCACATCGAGTTACCCTTGTTGACCTTTGGACCGATTTATTTATATCGTTAGAGGGGCAAAGTAAATTGGCATATTTTTATTTGCATACGATATATTTTGGTAAGCAGACAATTGAATACAGAATAGATTGTCATACAGGATGTCTTCTTAAATCGAGTGTAGACTTTGTCTATGTAAACCAAGAAGGTTTAACACCCCCCCGCAAAGTCAACACCCTGTATAAAAAAAAATTGGACAAAAAATATACAGCAAGTACAAAAAACACATCATACCCTATATACACTACACACACACCCTATATATAAACGCACACAAAAAAAACCTATATAAAGACACCTGAACCTACTTTACAAACCATTTATTTATATCGTTAGAGGGGCAAAGTAAATTGGCATATTTTTATTTGCATACGATATATTTTGGTAAGCAGACAATTGAATACAGAATAGATTGTCATACAGGATGTCTTCTTAAATCGAGTGTAGACTTTGTCTATGTAAACCAAGAAGGTTTAACAGACCGTCCTTATGTCTGGGGCTAAAGTGCTATTTTTCCACTGCAGGGGGTAACTTGATGTGACGCTGTACTAGCGCGATGTACAAATGTATAGTGATATGTACCGAAATAAGCCATGTGGCCCCCGGCAGAGTAGAATAGGCCACCCTTACTCTTACCGAGGTGTCGTAAAAGGCGACTAAGTAAAGGTGCTGGCATGATCATCAGCACCCAGAGAAGGAAAACTCTGCATTTATATCAAAACCCTCGCCAACCCGTCTGCCAAGCGTGCTGAGTATGGCAATTACCCCTCATGTGATTGAGGGAGGCCCGTGCCCCAGCAGTGGGGACTTAAATGGGCTGATGATGATGATGATGATGTACCGAAATAACGCTGAACCATCTGTTTGATTGCTTTTTAAAGCTACACCTGCTTTTATTTTTCCCATTACTAAGGAAAAAAGTATTAATTGAAATGAGCCTGTCCATGGCCTTCCTTAAGGAAAATCCCTAGCTACGCCAATGTCAACTTCAACTTACGAATTTAACGTACTGATCCTGTGTGAAAATCGATGACTTTAACTCTCTGGCATATAACAGCGTTCCAGATTTAATACGCTTGAGAAACACCAATTGAAGTAGATGATAATTTTGGAATTTTTTGCTGATTGAATTCAATAAACCGTCTTTGGGAATTTTAAATCGTGCGATTCTTTGACGGTATGCGCTGTCATGACTTTTATGTCTCATGAATCATTTATTTCGTTATTTCTGTGGTTTTTGTGTGATATTATTGACGTTGGTTCAATGCAAATGGCAGATACGATATTAATTTATTCTTTTTGGGTTTTAATGTTTCACCATTGCAAATAACGAATAACGCTAAAGTCAGTTGTGTTTAAAGAATTTATTCTCATAAGAACTTATAAAAAAAAAAATACAGTTCACTTAAAATGAGACTTATTTATCTAAAGCATGCAATTATTTCTTACAAATAGCGCAGCGCGGCTACAAAACTAAACTAACAAATAAAAACAATAACCTTTTAAAAACTAATCATTAATCATTAACTATTTCAATATTGATTCCTATTGTTATTGTCGTTTACAACCACAAGATACACTAATAAACTATAAATTATGAAAGGAGGGTATCCTTTCGTGCAAAACTATCAAAACATTGTCGAGCGCACACAAGCGCACGGCTTGTGAGTTGACAAATACG
Source organism: Marasmia exigua (assembly GCA_019059595.1). Classification (NCBI taxonomy): domain Eukaryota; kingdom Metazoa; phylum Arthropoda; class Insecta; order Lepidoptera; family Crambidae; genus Marasmia; species Marasmia exigua. Next base: position 2,993,592 of record CM032464.1, on the reverse strand, counting down.
TAAACTCAGCCAGTAGCATTAAGAATGGAGTGGAGTCGTATATTGTAATTTTTTTTTTTTTTTTTATTATTATCATTTTTATTTTTGGCATTTTGTATTTATTCTTTCAACAACAATTTATAACTAACAATAATTAAGTTTTATATTTTTCTAAAATGACTTTCTTTAAATTTGTTTTAAACATTTTAATGTTTTCCGAGTTTTTGACATCGTCTGGTAGTTTATTATAAAAGTTGACTCCTTCATAGAGTAAGTTTTTCTTGCCATAGTTTACTGTTCTTGGATTTGGAAGGCATAGTTTATTTGTATTTCTTAAATTATACTTAAATTGTCTTTGCGGAATATTTATATTTGTTTGTATAGTCTTAGTAATGATTTTTTTAATTAATAGGCATGAATTATATCTGTAAAGTTGCTCGAGATTAAATAATTTTGTTTTTTTAAATATGAGTTTTGTGTCTGTACGATAATTTATGTGGAACAATATTTTAATAATTTTATTTTGTAAGATTTGTAGGTCTTTCAATACAGCCTTTGAAGCAGATCCCCATATCTCGATTAGATATTGTAGATTTGATTTGACCAGCGCATCATACAAGACGGCGCGAACCTTCTCAGGAATGCAGTATGATATTTTCCGTAGTGACGTTAACACCGGCATCAGGTTTTTCCTTACATGCTCGATATGTGGCCTCCACGTTAAATTTTCATCCAACCACAAGCCTAGATATTTTTCTATTTGCGACCGCCTGATTGGGATATTATTTATAGTGACTGGAGTGTGACTCTCGATCTTTTTATTTTTTGCTCTAAAAATTATGTATGATGTTTTTGATACGTTTATAGTCAAGAGGTTATGCAAGTACCATATATTGAGCCTATCTAAATCCATTTGTGCCTTACTAATAATATCTTGAATACAGTTGCCATAGTAAAAAAGACATGTATCGTCCGCGTACAAAGTTAACTCACCGGTAAATCCTATATTGGCTAGATTATTTATATAAATAAGAAAAAATAAGGGTCCCAGAATTGAACCCTGTGGAATTCCATAAGTGAGACTCTGAGAGCTGCTTGAAAACTGTCCTATTTTTACTATTTGTGTTCTATGTTCGAGATATGATTTTAATATTTGAATTGCCGCACCCGATATGCCTATGTTATGCAGTTTTTTTAATAATTTTGAATGGCTTATAGTGTCGAAAGCCTTTTTTAAGTCAATAAAAATACCTAAGACGATGAGCTTTTTATCAATACTAGACTTTATTTTGCTTATCAAGTCTGCTACTGCCGAGAGGGTGCTGGATTTGGGGCGAAAGCCATATTGGCAATCGCTAAAGAAGTTCTTTTGATTGAGATATTCAAATAACCTATTGTACAGAATTCGCTCAAAAACTTTCGACACTATCGGCAGCACGGAAATTGGCCTATAGTTCCCAGGATCAGTTCTTGTACCCGATTTAAAAATAGGGCTTACTTTTGCAATTTTTAGTGAATCAGGGAAAATACCGTCATGTAGGCATCTATTTATGCAGCACGTGAGATCGTCAAGTATTAGCTCTTTTATACATTTAATTGTTTTTACACTTATACCATCAATGCCAGTGCTTGAGTTACTATCAAGTAGGTTTATAATATTACTGACTTCCTCCCGACTACATGGTGAGAAATGAGATAATGTTGTCTTGTGGTCATAATTATCATTATACATAAATATATCGGTGGTACTTTCGTGATAGTGTATTGGTACATTGTTTGCTAAGTTACTACCAACAGATGAAAAAAATACGTTAAACGTTTCACAGACTTTGTTTCCTTCGGTTATAGTGCCATCCGTACTCAGTGTCAGGTTTGGTATTGGAACTTCTTCTTGAGTTTTGTTTCTGGCTAGCCAATTGATTATTTCCCACATTTTTCGCGAGTTTTTGAAGCTTTTATGAAATAAGTCATGATAGTATTTTTTTTTGCACAATTTAATGGATTTCTGGACATTATTCTGTAACACTTCAAATGACATTTGGTCACCATTGCCGGACTTTAGAGCTTTCCATATTTTATTGCGTTTGTTTATTTGATCTATTATGTCTTTATTAATCCAATCATCACGTGGGGCATTCAAAATCTTTGTTTTTATCAATTTATTTTTACTCATGCTCCACAGAATTACTCTCTCCAGTTGGTCATATTCACAATCTTCATTGACTTTTTTTCTTTCTTTCATGGTATTATATAGTCCTTCATAATTCAAAGCTTCATACTCAGCGCGTTTCTTGATTTGCATTTTTAGTTTTGTCACCTCAATGAAAATCTGCTTATGATCAGAAAGAGACGACTCGATTAACGAAAAATTATATTCGTGGTTGTTTATATTTGTACATACATGATCCAATATTGTACTAACGGTTGGTGTTTCACGGGTGACATATTTTTTGTTGATTTTATTTAAAATCTTATATCCAGCAGCATTTACTGTGCCTAGGTACTTCTTCGACGTGTTGTCTTTTTTTAATAAATTTATATTCATATCCCCAAAAACAATTGATCTTTTTCTCTTTTCAAGTAGCAAATTAAATGTTTCAAAAAATGAATTAACGTTCGTGTTGGGTGCCCTGTACACTGCGCCAATACTTAAAGAAAGCTTATTTATCTTTAACCATAAGTAATGGTTACCATCTGCCACCAGGTTATCGGTCACTTCAAATTGAATGGTATTATGAATATATATGGAGACTCCACCCCCTCTGCTGTGCTGCCTAAAGTTGTAAATATGATTATAGTCGGGTAGTTTATAAGATTCGGCGTCGATATCGGATGTTATCCATGTTTCTACGAAAATTAATATGTGTATCACCGATGAGATGGCCTTAAGGATGCATTTTATTTCGTCAAACTTTCCTGGCGAACGTATACTCCGAATATTAGCGTAAAAAAATCTCAATGAGGAAGGAGTTAACGGTACGTCTTGGTATTTATTCACAATATAATAGTTCGTTTCTTTTAATCTGTCACGGTCAAAATTGACAACACATCGCTGCTGGCTAATTAGTTTTTTTTGTCTTGTAGATCATTTTGTTCCAGAATTTTAGGTGTACCCTTGAAATATTTGATAGTAAGGTTTTTTTCTCCAATTTCCTCTCGACGTTTTAATTCTTCTTTCAATGATTTTAGAAATGATTTCTGTTTTGGCGTTTGGTCCGAATATATTTTGACATCTTTAGCTAATTTTGATTTGTTGCGTAGTAGCTCCTTTGGTATTTTTGTGTTGTCAAAGCATAGTTTCAATGGGCGGTCTTTAACAGAATTATATTTGCCCAGCCTCATGCATTTCGTAGGTTTAGGGCAGTTTTCAAACAACAATTTGATTGTTTGCGTTGCCATTTCGTCGTCATATATGCGTCTCGCGGTAAGATTTTTATTATTTTTTTCCGGAATACCCACTATTATAACATTTTTCTCTCGCTCATTGCGATCCCTAAGTTCTGAGATTAGGCTTTCGTGTGTTGAAATTAGCGATTTCGTGAAGTCCTGAGAATTATTCTCTCGTAGTTGGACGATGTCGTTTTCGAGGAGTGTTATTTTTTCCTGTGTTTTAGTATTTTCAATTTTCATTTCTTTCATTTCACTGCTCATATTGTTTATTTTCTGCGCTAAACTTTCCGTGACTGACTTTACTGCTTTTACTTCTTCTTTTATTTCCGACATTTCTTGGCGTATATTCGCGAAGTTTTCATTTTGTACTCTTCCAAATTCTTGGAAGAAGTTCATGATCTCAGTCCGGAACTCCAATAGATCTTGCTTAAAATCGTGTATGTCACTGCGATCCTTCCGCTTCCTGGCGTTGATATTGCTGTATCCGTCATCGTCATAACATGTCGAGAGGTTGGGCGTTGACCCGCCCGTGCTCCCGCTTCCGCTTATCAATGTAACACTAGGCGGAGTTCTCTGCATCGTGTAGTACGAGTGAGATGTATGTGTATCTGTTTCACTTCACGGTTGAGTCACAATCAGCACCGATCAAGAAAGTAAGTATTCGTTTGCGTTAGAATTTTGAGCTCTAATGTGCAGTAAACAAGGGTTGTATTTGTTTACACTTGATTGGTAATTTTTAAAAATGTTTTTACTAATTTGTGCACACGTCTGTTCGCTGCGCGCGCGCTCGCGAGAGAGTTCAGTTCTGTGGATGATATGTACAGTGTGCCCACTAAAACACCGTAGATCTGTTTGCAAGATATTATACCTAATTAGTTATTATGTTAATGTAACGTACGGCTTGGTGTCGTGACGTTTGATTGATGATGATGATCATTAGGTTATTATTAGTTGAGATATCGGAAAAAGACCTGGCAAGTTTAAAAAAAAAGATTTTTTTTATGTGCTAGGTGGCAGACGAGCAAACGGATCACCTGATAGTAAGCGATGGATACCAGCGACATCAACGGAGACACAAGGGCGCTGCCAACCTTTAAACTCCCCTTTCCCCCAGATTGGACCTCCGGTACCCTCACTCACGCAGCGAAACACATCACAGTGCTGCTTCACGCCGGTTTTCTTTGATGCCGAGGTATCACTCCGGTCGAGCCGGGCCATTCATGCCGAAGCGTGGCTCTCCCACGGTGAGACTTAGTTTTCAGTTCAGGAAAGCTAAAATCACAATAAAAGCCTAAAACCGAGCGTATCTTTTACTTGAATATCTTATAATAGTAAATAGAAAGTATTCCCTTTTGTATATTTACAAATACCCACGTCTATTATTCATTATGTAAGGTATTTTTATCCCCTCTTTTCAACTTGGAGAAATAGCTTCAATGTATGTAAATGGGGGAAATTACGATAATCACATCGCCTGTAAAATAGCAGGTAACCAGGTACCGTGAGCACCGTGAGTGATCGCCACCGCGGCACCGCGCCGTGTGTACAGACAAGTGCATAGCGGCAAGTAAACTCTTTTTTCACACACCCATGTCAGAAAATATTTTTATTAATGTTGGCTGTTGATTCTCTCTGTCAACCCTTTTCTTTTTTTTTTCTTTTTTTGACTTGCACTGCCTCACCCCTTTTCTTAATTCGCTATACTTTTCCTCTACCTTGTGGTTGTCTGGAAGAGATTGCTATTAGCGATAAGACCGCCTACATTCTTTTAGTATAATAACATAGACTAAGATCTGTAAATGATTGTGCAATAAAGTGTATCTATCTATCTACCCCTATGGTTTCCATAGAATACCAGCGTCTTGGCGTTCCGGTGCCGTGACATACTGCTGCTGAGTGGCAACCATTTTGGTAGCATATCACGGAACGTGTTTTATTTTTGTTTTTTTAATGTACTAATTATGTGATGAGTTTAGCAAATAAATGCTTCATCATCATTTCAGCCATTAGACGTCCACTGCAGGACATGGGCCTCTCCCAATTTTCTCCACACAGATCGGTCCTGTGTTCAATGGATTCCCGCTGAAATGGATGGAATGCTCATTCTATTCTATTATTATTCTATAAAATGAGTATATAAAGAAAGTATTTTTATCATGGACTAAAATGGCCCACTAGAGACGCCAATCGATTTTAATATTTAGCCAGCCAATGTGTAGTAGCTAAAGGGTACTAGAGGGTACAACTAGCCCATCCTGCGAAGGGCGCTTACCGAATAGCAGTCACTCTCGGAGGAGTCGCGTCCGCGGTAAAACTCGGGCGAATACCTATTAGTGTTACAACAGTTTTCTTACAGATTTCCTTTTAATAAACGTATATTTCTTGAAGGGTTACGGTCTTTCTCTTTCTCTAACATACGGCTGCCAAACATGGATATTCGACCACAAGGCAAGACAAAAAATACAAACCACACAGAGAGTAATGGAAAGGAGCTGTCTAAATATAATACTCAGAAATAGAGTAAGAAGCATAGACATTCGCAAGACGACCAAAGTGACTGATGCTCTACATTACGCGTTAAGTCTTAAGTGGAGATGGGCCGGTCATGTTGCGAAATACGACGACAATCGCTGGACCATCAACACCACAAAGTGGAAGGGACCGCACGGTGTGAGAAGCAAAGGGCGTCCGTGCGCCCGTTGGCAAGACGAGATTGTTGCCAGCAAAGGAAATAGATGGATGTCCATTGCCAAAGACAGAAAGAGGTGGCTTTTCGTTGGAGGAGGCTTTTACCCCTATGGGTAAATGCCTATGGGATCCGCAGGAAAAATATAAATTTTGTGAAACACATTGAAGTACTTTTTAAACTTGTAGTGGATCAGATAAAGCTATTTTTATTTATATTTATTTTATAAACGTATATCTTCCTTTTTGTTGCGCCACCGCGGCGCGACAGTACCTCTCTACCTCACTGTCTGTCTACCATTGCCTGTGCTATGCCGCTACTATCGCCAAAATACTACCGGGCCGCCCTTTAGCGCACATCCTCCTTTTATCCCCGCTAATGACGGTACGGCCTTTATATTTCAGTTTGTGTGAAAATTGAGGAGACTGCCGCTCTGTTATTACGACGCCGACCGGACGCGCGAATATCCGATCCGTCTCTGTGGTGATTCTGTTTTGTCTCCGAGCTGAGTCACGTCTTATAGATCGGTTTACGGCCGTTAGGGACGTAGGGCGCTTGAAAGGGTCCGGGTAGTTAGAATATTTGGGATATAGTGACGGTAAAGGGGTGGTGGAGTATGTTACCGTGCCTTTTTGACTGACGAGAATTTTTTATCTTCTTACTTCACAAAACTTTCTGTATAGAGGTAAATATTCTAGAGCTCTAAAGTCCTACAATGGTAGATATTGCCACATAGATATTTTTGGTCTTGAACCAGTTAAGTTTAAAAACCTGTTGCGAGCAACCATTTGGTAAAAAATGGACCTTATATTTTGTAATTATTTTACATTGTGGTATTTACCTCAATGTTATTTAAGCGAAATATATGTCTAGTATTCAATCGTGTACTTAGTGAAAACTATTTTGGCAAACGAGATGTGCATATTCTTCAGGCTATGCGTGTAAAATCTGCTATTTTTTTTCCTTATAAATAAATAAAAAAAACAATAAATAAACATTAAAGATAAAAGTGAGCACGAAAACAGACGATAGGTAGATAATACATAGTTGAACAATGAAAATATTCTAAATCAGTGGCGCCACGGTCGCTGTCAAGTACGCAATTGCTCGTATTTAATTCCCAATTTAAAATTACAAAATATACCGTTAGAAATGCCGCGGCCGCGCAGATATTCTGGCAGGACTTGTTGTGAGTGACGACCGTGTTAATGAAGAAACATTAGAGATAAATAAATAATAATATGAGATAAAATTCATATGGAAATAGGTAACACATGTCGAATGTCTAGTATATCGTACGAGATACTAGGCACCCTAACAACAAAATGATTGAAACTATATATTGTTTTTTTTTCCAAGTAAAGATTTCATTATTTGTACTTTTATATACCGTTAGTTAACTTCAGGTGCTCGCCAATAACTTTCTATTTAGTTTCTAGCTAACCTTGCTACTCGTTTATCGTTAAAATAAAATAAAATAAAATGATTTTATTTCATATAACTTTGATCCATATTTGTATTAGTACAGCTTAACCTAAAGTTGTTAGTACTCTTAAGTGTTATGAATTGAATTATGTAATGATAATATTGAAAATATAAATTATTGTGAAATTAAATTTAAGTCAAATAATAATGGAAATTAGATTAAATCAAAATCAAATTAAAATTAAAAGTACAATCCTCTAACTAACAATAACAATATTGAAATAAAAATTAAATTAAATTAGATTAAATTCAATTATATAAAAACACAAGCCCCTTATTACTAAATTATCAGATATACTCGTTATTTGTTTCAAATCCTCTATATTCTCAGTCACAAAGCTACCTACTCATGAAACCTTAGCATTATTGACCTCCCGATATTATGTAGACATGAGGCGCTTTCGGTTTGTGTACATTATCTAGCCCCAACACGATCGCAGATCTCAAATCACAACGTCGATCTCACGTCAAGTATGGGTACTGGTATACCGAAAATGCTTTGGACATTATAGGTTTTTTTTATTGAAGATGGGTTTTCTCTTGGCTTCACACTGAACTGAGTTGAGAGGAAACCTACGATGGAGCGAGCCAAAAGTAGCCTATTCACTCTAGCTTTGAAAATATTAGGGTTGTATTCACTGGGAAAGACGGACGCACTGGGAAAAACATCACGAAGGGGGAGGAAAAGCGCTTTGTATGCTTAGGCTTGTGTCCTATTTTTTTCTCTTAATGTTAAATAAGAACACCTCAAAAGTGAAAACATCGGTGAAAGAATGTATTTGTTAGATTGGAAACTCTTCGAGATAGGACAATTTGAAAATCACTTAAAATAGACTTGCCCAAAACGCTCCCTACAAACAGCGACGCGAGGCGTGCTGTCAGCCCTCACTAGTTTGTGCGCATCGCGAGATAGCTTTGTTCGATAGCTATATGAAATAGTGCGTTTATGAAAATGGTTTCTTAATAAAAGTTGCTATAAATTGAATTTGCTATATAAATATTTCGTAAAGTTAAGACTTAAATTTACTTGCCTATCTTTGCCTTTGAGGGCTCATTAAAAAATACATAATGGTTTCAAGCTGAAACTTTGTACATAGCTCCTTTTGACCGTTATTTCTCAATGCTATTTAAAAGATCTGCCAATCTCTGACCTAGTACACAAGCCTATTATTCGAAAATAGGTATTCGAAAATGTAACGTACTTTTACTTACTTATTAAATGTTTACTAACTTACTCTAAAAAGAATTAAATATTTAGGTGGTGCCCGTGACACTATGCTGTGATGTTTATACTCTATTACAAGTATGTCATCATTACTCCTTGTTTCCTTGAAAATATATTATCAATTTCTGTGAATGAGTTTATAAGGCCGCCAACTTCCAGACTCCGCGCTGACACTGAGAATTTCTTAACTGAAAAAATCAGGTACAAAATTTTGGGCCGACCCGGGGATCGAACCCGGGACCCCAAGCGCAACCGCAGCAACCACTGCGCCACCGAGGCTGTAAATTTTTTTATACTACGATGGTGGCAAACAAGGGTTATATCAAAACTTATTATATTCAATACTTATTTAATAATATTTCGCAATACCACAAACTTTGATCTGACTTTGAGATAGATTAGCTCAATGTTGCTTACGGATATTAAAACCAACAGTGGAATTACTTTATACTTAAATATTATCTTTGAATTTAAGTAAATACGTTCGTTTAGTAATAAGGCCCTACATGTAAAACTTGTAGACCGCATCATTTCGATGACAGTCGATAACAGCCAGCTGACCACTGTGATCAGAGTTTATAAAGTATTATAGATTCTCCACTACAAGACAATCACCGAAGATGTTGATCCAAGCGTAGCTGAAGTAGGGGGTGATTCTGGTAGGTTCGTTGAAAGAGGGGCACCAGATTGAAAACACTTAAAAAAGATTCAGAAACCGAACTGAGTTCTGCGAATTCTCCAGGATGTTAATATTAAAGTCACCGCACACGATAAACTTGTTTACTAGTTTGCACATACTTTTCTAGGACTTTTCCATGCTAGTCTCAAATGAGTCGTAATTTGCAGAAAGGGGGTCTAAAACGCAGACAATGATAGCTGCTCCAGCTCATTTACTGCACACGAATTTCAATAGTTCGTTCTATAGAGAGTGACCAATATCTTTACGTTGTTTACATTTAAGAGACTTTTTAACAAAATGAGTGGCCCTCCCTATTATTGCAGAGTCTCTCGTGAACGAAACTGATAATTTGTAATTATTAATAGTATACACAATTAATGATGTTTATTTAACCAATGTTTCGGTGGTGAGACATAGTCATCAACATTTATTTCTTCTAAAAAATAATTACTCCTAGTTCGAGTTCTTTACCCAGGAGGACCCTGTATATTTGCGTGAATAAGTTTTTAAATATCTTCCCTGGTCAATAAATTGTAGAACGGCGTCCTCATTGTCTAGACGAAATTTAAATTGTTGGAAATCATTCCAAGTCTGGCCTATATATATTATTTATATTAAAGCTAACAAAGTCGCTACTTCTTTATTTACATTATAAGGCAAATAAAACTTTTTGCCAGTCACTATCAACGTATAATTAATAAAGTGTTGTGTCCAAAACACAAAGTTGCGCTTATGACTAGTAACTAACTTATATAATGTAGTATTCAATAGAGTGAATTACTGTTATTTGTTCTGATAAGTAGTGCCTAGAAAAATGGGAAGGGCACAAAACAACTATTTTTTTACAGCAATCCCTTTTAAACGGGATAAACACTGTAATGATGTCCTTTTATTTGCATTAATCCATTCCCCAGCATTAATATAATAATTGCGTCTGTATCATAATTACATTACCACCCTATCTATTATTTGGGAAGAGATGCATTTGGCATACAATAATTAATTATTTTACAATTGCAGTTGCTTGGTAAACGGGGAGCCTAGCCAACTCCAATTGAATCTGAAAATACTAGACATTATGTTTGTATTATAGTATAGTAGAGTTCATAGGACATCGGTACATCCCTCTAGGTGTCTAAGAGGAGAAGTGAAATATCTGGCACTTGGTATGGGCAGCTGGGCTGGCCCCCGACGGGCACTACCTTCCTCTGTGCCGCTACTTACAGTGGGAACCTGGGGCTTCGTCTGACCGCACCCAGATTGCAGCTGCCACTGTAGCCATGTACTGTTGGAGGATATTATAGCAGCTGTATCCTTGAGTAAGCTATAGTCGCTATGAACACTTACGCACATCCTCTGAAAAACTATCATAACACAAAAAGCGACTTTTGAGAAAAACGCGTTTTCACTATTATTTACTTCATTAATGTTATTGCTCAGTTATCAATAGTGGTTTTTTATGGTTTCAAAATATTTTAACTGTTGACGAGTTTAATAACTCTTTTCTAGAATGTAAAAAAGGCTTAGGAACTAAGAAAAAAGGCATTTACGCAATGTGAAAGTGTTCTTGTCTTATGACAGTTTTTTAGAGGATGTGCGACTAGATAAGCTTTGGTCCGCTATCCTGTATTTAATCGACTGTTTACGCTCTGGCACAATAGGCTTGTGTACTAGGTCAGAGATTGTCAGAATTTTTAAATAGCATTAAGAAATAACGGTCATAAGGAGCTATGTAAAAAAATTGAGCTTGAAACCTTATGTATTATTTTTGTTATGAGCCCTCAAAGGCAAAGATAGGCAAATAAATTTTAAGTCTTAAATTTACGAAATATTTATATAGCAATCGATATCTTTATTCAATTTATAGCAACTTTTGTTAAGAAACCATTTTCATAAACGCACTATTTCATATAGCCATCGAACAAAGCTATCTCGCGATGCGCACAAACCTATGAGGGCTGACGTCACGCTTCGCGTCGCTGTTTGTATGGAGCGTGTTGGGCAAGTCTATTATAAGTGATTTTCAAATTGTCCTATCTCAAAGAGTTTCCAAGCTGACAAATCCATTGTTTCACTGATGTTTTCACTTTTGAGGGGTGATATTACCAAAAATAGGACACTAGCCTATTGATATCAAACTCCATTATTATTTCGTCTGATTCTATGATCGTAAGTGTACCTTTAGCCTTGAAATTAAGTTACTACATCATTTTATTACTTGTCTTTCCAGCATCAACCTTTACATTTGTCTATTGTAGCCCAAAACTTAGGCTGCTGAATGTGGCAATAGTCGCTGTCGGGCTAGGTCGGAACATTCAGACCTAGTTCACTATCGAGGATTTACACTCTAGCGCACTTATTATCATCAAATTCTTGGAGCTTTTCGCCCCACTGAATCATACTTACTTGTATTGTTATCAATGTTTCCAAAGACAAGATTTTTTTTCAACCAAACCATCTACCGCAGTACCTTAAGACGAAAGTCTTTAATGCGTGTGTATTGCCAGTGATGACAATCGGAACCGAAACATGGCCGCTTACAATGAGCCGCTTAAGAAGGCTCAAAGTCACGCAGAGAGCAATGTAAAGGGCTATGCTCGGAGTCTCCTTGCTTGATTGCATCAGGTATGATGAGATCCGCAGGAGAACCAAGATCAAAGACATAGTCTAAACAAAGAATTGCATGCCTCAAGTAGCATTCATCATCATCATCATCATCAGCCCATTTAAGTCCCCACTGCTGGGGCACGGGCCTCCCTCAATCACATGAGGGGTAGTTGCCATACTCACCACGCTTGGCAGACGAGTTGGCGAGGGTTTAGATATAAATGCAGAGTTTTCCTTCTCTGGGTGCTGATGATCACGCCAGCAGCTTTACCTTAGTCGCCTTTTACGACACCTCGGTAAGAGTGAGGGTGGCCTATTCTACTCTCCCGGGGACCACACGGCCTCACGGCTTGGAAGCGGGCGGCATAGGACCAATCTATGTGGAGATCATTGGGGGAGGCCTATGTCCAACAGTTGACGTTTATTGGCTGAAATGATGTTGATGATGATGATACCATTATTTGTCTACCTAATCATCAACGTCTACGTTACAACTAATAGTATTCTTCTCGATCGTCATGCATTTTGCGTAAGATTTTTGCTTTTAAATTCGTTTGCTGGGTTTATATATCCCAAATCAAGGCGTGCGTTTCTATTCGTTCTTTTATATGGTTCTTTCATTGTCGCAACATTTAAAACACACTGCACTTTTTTGAAAATAGGAATACGTAAAGAGAAATTAATTGCAGTCCAATGTCTATCCCAACAGAACATCTGCAAAACGACTGCATCAAAAAAGAGTGCGAATGGACGTGCAGTATAGAAAGAAGAGCAGTGAAGGCGTTCTTTATACTGCAACCGACCTGATGGTGCATTTTGTGGTGACTCTGCTTTGCATGAACATCTGCAACTGCCAAAGCATTAAAGTTGCGTTTTTTCTGGTCGCTAGCTTTACCACTAAATAGTCAACCTTCGCGATGGTTCGCAGTACGCGGGGGGCGGATTGCGCTCGACCAGTCAATCACTCCACTCGGATGTCAGCCGGCAGACCACATAAAATGACTGACCGGATGGCGCAATTGGTAGTGACAATGCCTCTTACGCCAAAGGTCGTGGGTTCGATCCCCAACCTGGACAAACATTCGTGCGATGAACACTTGTGTTTGTTCAGTGTCTGGGTGTAATATATGTATTCAAGTATATATTTGTATTCCTCTGTTGCTTGATATCTGTAACACAAGTGGATAATCTACTTAGTACGGAACCAGAACAACGTATGACGTGTTGTAAGAATTATTATTATTAATGACGTCACAGGGAGAGCTCGTGCGGTTGTAGCTTCGTTTCCGGTACACACGTGATTATTTTACGTTATTACATATATAACAACAATTATGAACTTTTTAAGTCTGCGTAACAAAGATTTAATAAGAACTCATTCAAAACGTGCATATTTAAAAAAACAGGATATAGTTCACTGATTTAACCCTACGTTTTTTTTTGCTAAAACCATCTAAATGTTATAGAGGAACGTTTCTTTTTCTATCCCACTCTTCAACTACCCCCCTTTCCAGTTTGAATATTTTTCGAAACACAGGCCTGTGAAAATAGTTCACACCCAAAACATTTTCATGGGCCATGGGTATTTATAAAGATACCATATTTTGTATATATTAAGTTACTTCTTCTTCTTCTTTGCCTGTTCCCACTTTAGGTGGGGTCGGCTCTCCTTATCCTTCTGCGCCAGGACAATCTGTCCTGGGTTGTCGGGTCAGGTAGTTGGAGCTTCTTGACTAGGTTGGCTGTACTGGTCCACCAGGTCAAGGGCGGGCGTCCCCTTCCTCTCTTGCCTTCTGGGATTGCCAGTGCTTTCTGGACCACATGCTCGCTGTGTCTCCGTATGACGTGGCCGTACCATCTGAGACGTGTTTCGGTGAGCTTTTCCTGGACAGGGGTGACTTTGAAACTACCTCGGACGTATTCGTTTCGAATTTTGTCCAATTTAGTTACTCCGCCCGACCACCTAAGCATCTTCATTTCGGTCACATGTAGTTTCTGAGCATGTGTTTCCTTCACAGTCCAGCATTCAGCCCCGTAAAGCATCGCTGGTCTTACTGCTGTCTTGTACACCTTTCCCTTAGTTCTTATGGGCATGCGCGGGTCGCATAAAACTCCAGTAAGTGTGCGCCATTTTTGCCAAGCAACATTTATTCTGTGGGATACATCAGCTTTCGACATTTGCATCTTGCGTTATTACTGAGCCCAGGTATCGAAATTGGTCGACTTTAGGTACTTGCGTGCCATCTGGGTAGTGGATGTTAGCGGTGCTTGTTGTGTTGCTAAATTTACATTCAAGATGTTCTATTTTAGATCTGCTTACTCGAAGTCCTGAGTTTTCTAAAGCGGTTATCCACTCGTTCAGTGATACCTGCAGTTTTTCGGCAGATTCGGCTACAAGCGCAACATCATCGGCATACAAGAGATTCCAAGGTAGAGGCTGTTGGATATTCTTTGTAGCAAAGTCTATTACCATATTAAACAGCAAGAGACTGAGTGCTGATCCTTGGTGAACTCCAACTTCAACCGTGAATTCTCTACTAAGGCCGGCCGGGCTTCTAACTTTGGTGTGGATGTTGCGGTACATATCTTGGACCAGTAAGATGTAGTCTTCAGGGATTAGTTGGGCTCGCATCGCTTGCCACACCAGCCTTCTTGGAACTCGGTCGAACGCTTTTTCAAGATCAATAAATGCGAAATGAAGATCTTTTTTGTTCACACGATGCTTTTCCATCAGTACCCTCACTGCCGGAATAGCATCTGTTGTTGATTTGGATGGAGTAAATCCAAATTGATTTGGCGTAATTTCGCAGATGTTCAAGAAGCGTTTATTTAGGATGCGCTCCCACAGTTTCAGGGTATGAGAGGTTAGTTTTATGCCCCTGTAATTACTACACAGAGTAATATCGCCCTTGTTTTTATAAAAGGGTACAACGTAGCTTTGCCGCCAAGATTCTGGAACCGTGCTGCTCTTCATTATTGTGTTGAAAAGTTGTGTGAGCCATACTATAGCGATGGGCCGAAGAGCCTTCCAAAGATCTGCAGGGATCTCGTCAGGGCCTAGCGCTTTACGATTCTTCATTTTTTGAACGGCTTGCTTTACTTCATGTATTGTAACCTCATGAATTGGTCCCTGTGCTGGTGCCGAGGGGTCGATAGCTTGGCTAGGGAATTCTTCATTAAGCAACTCTTCGTAATAATCGTGCCATCTGTTATTTATGTCATCATGAGTGGTGAGTAGCGTGTTATCTTTGTTCTTTATAAACTTATTGGCCTTAAAGTCCAGACTAGATCTGTGTCTATTTTTAGCCAATCTGAAGACATCGGCATCTGTAGTTGCGTTATCTAAATTAGTGTAGAAGTTTTCCCGTGTCTGCGCTCTGGACTGCGCTACACGTCTTTTGGCTTTCTTCTTGGCTTCCTTGTACAGCTCTCGATCATGCTCTGATTGAGAGCTTTGCCAAGTCTTGAAAAGATCCTTTTTGTTATTAACGGCCTCTTTAACTTCTTTGTCCCACCACGTAGGGTCTTTGCCTGTACTGACACCTCCTCTTGAAACGCCCAATGCGGTACGAGCCTCACTTATGCAATGTTCTTCTAGTTTAGACCACATTAGATCTGCGTTTTGGTAGTGTGTTTCCAGGTCGTGTGCCAGGTACTCGCGCATCCTATCGATAAGAAGTATATATTAAGTTACTAATTTTGAAAAATTAGTTTCAATAGATAATGCCCACTAATTATATCAGATTACTTTCTATTAATATAGAGATATCGGACGTACTTTACTTGATAAAAATCGCATTTGGTGCAGTAGATTCATCCGAGCTGTTATCAAAATTATCACTTTACGTACCTAGTAGAACCTTCAGATCCCTTCTCCATATTCCATCATGGTCTACTAACTATCGTAGGGATTCGTATATGTTGCGAGCGAGTAAAACCTTTAATAGCTTAAAACATTTGGATATCGATATATTTACTATTAGTGTGTGTGAGAAAGACGCTGTTTGACTCATTTTTCGAGAAAATGTAACATGACAAGTACGGACACCCAAACATTAATGTCTACAAATTTGTCAAATTTCCTCAATAGATCTTTACCCTAACTTAGTTTTCATTTGTTGAGGAAATTAGGTATAGTACCTACCTACTCGTATTCGTTCTGTTCTGCGGCTGCGGAAGCCGCCAATAACGGCAACAGTATGTAATAGTGTTTTAAATTTATTTTTACGTGTCATCGCCAACTTGATCTGTTGCTTTCCGTGATCTTCGCATGTTAAAACTGTTACTTACTTTATTTCTATCAGTGAAGACCTGTTATTAGCTTTAACACATTCATTGTAATTGCTACTGTATTAAGACAGCTGTTGGTCTTCCGAATAAAATAAAATAAAATAATAAAAGAGAATTGTTACCCTTTGATTTTTATAATAAACTAACATACAACATCTCGTTGCCTCGTTAGCGCAGTGGGTGTGCGTCGCACTTTAAAAGCGACGGCTCCGCTTGGGGTCCTGAGTTCGATCCCCGGGTCGGGCCAAAATTTTTACCCGAGTTTTTCTGATAAAGAAATTCTCAGTGTTAGCCCGGAGTCTGGGAATTGGCGGTCTTGTGCCCCTGTGCCTCGGAAAGCGCGATTAGCCGTTGGTCCTGCGCCCGATCCCCCTCCGATCGTGTAATCCTGGTGTCCCATCGGAATATGAGTGTAAGAGAATAGAGAGTGCACTTGTGTTGCACCGCTGTAGGTTGGAACTTAGAGGATATTACACGCGGACAAAAGACTAAGATAGAGATCGTGAGCCCAATTTTCGGGACGTGATATTTTATCATCATACGATTTATATCACAAAAACATAGTGACCTCAATTGTGCTTGTGACATTTATTTTCATACGACATATATCACTAAAACATAGTTTTTTTGTATGCTTTTCAGGTGATATCCGCCATTGTTTCAAAATATCACGAGCACGAGAATTGGGCTCAGCTTTTTGTATGGTTTTCAGGTGATATCCGCCATATTTTTTCATATGGAAAAACTTGAGAATTGGGTTCCGTGTTTCGACAAAGATAAACATGTGTTAGTAGTATATTGTGTATTGATACACGAACATGGTTCACTGTTATTGTCCCGGTAGCACAGCAGCTGCAGTACTTGCGTCACTCTCGCGTACACTCACGTACATTCGCGTGTCCGTTCCATAGGCGCAGCCCACGATAGAAAACACCGCAACGCAGCATTGTTTCAGGCTTTTTGCAACTGAATTAGGTTTTGATGGGTGCAGTGTCGGTACATTCCTGTTTGTAATGAAAAATATTACTCACTTTCCCTGCCTGTGCGGTTTCGGCTGTTTGGTTGAGGTTGCTGTTTTTTTTGGGCGATTATTTGATGGTAACTCCACTATGGCCGATGAGTGTTGCTGTAAAAAAAATAAAAAGATTTGTAGAATAAAGAAGTTTTTTTTTTATTTATAGACACACCACTACACGTACCTATGTGTGCGTTACGACGTTTGATTACTGATGAGGTAAATAATTTATACTTTTTTTTTGCAATGAAATGACAGCAACTTTAGTCATTCATTTACCTTCTTCAGCACTATGGGAGGAATCTTGTTTCTGTCTTTTTTATATCTTATACTTGCCGAAGTTTGTTCGAATGATCTAAAATATTTATTTTAATTTTATTGCCTATCAAAAAAAAAATCCTTTATTCAATTTCGGTCCACACAGAACACTTATGAATGTCAAAATAGGTACATAATATCTACCGCTGGTTCGGAATGTCGATTTCTACTGAGAAGACACGAGCAAGAAACTCAGTAGTTACAGTTTCAATCGAGAAAAAAAAAATACAATTATGAAAGTTAATAGACTACTATGAATAACAACTCAAAATATTAATCAATTAACTTGACCAAGAATCCTTATCATTTAGATAGTCTTGTACACTATAGTAACCTTTCTTCATTAGGCAGGTTTTAATATGAGACTTAAACTTATCCAGTGATAGGTTAATGACATTTTGTGGTAGCTTATTAAATATCTTAATACTTAAGCCAACAAACGAATTACCGATTTTATGATGTCTGAGGACCGGGACGGCAAGCCTATGTTTATTTCTGGTGTTAAGACTATGACTATTGGACTTTTTTGGAAAAGTGTGCAAGTTCTTACGTACATACATAATGCAGTCGAGGATAAATTGGGAAGCCACGGTTAAAATCATCTAGGCATGTCTGTCAACATGTTAATGAGGTGATTTTGAAAGATATGTATACTTTTTTCACGAGTATAGCAACACAACAACTTGTTCACGGAAATGTTTGACGTCTAAAGCATGCTGCTCCTATAAATTAAAAAAAAACCCTCCACTCGCAGCATTCCAAAACGTGAACTAAAAGAGGTTTATAATTTATTAAGACTACAGCTACAGCAGCCGTCGTCACGAGCGGACTCAACGGCTGCTGTAATGTAGCCGAAACGTCGAGCAAAATATAATTCTCACAACATCTCATACGTTGACCTGATTCCGTAATAAGTAGCTTAAGCACTTGTGTTACAGATATCAGACAACAGAGGAACACAAATATATACTTAAATACATATATTACACCCAGACACCGAACAAACACAAGTGTTCATCGCACGAATGTTTGTCCAGGGTGGAGATCGAACCAACGACCTTTGGCGTAAGAGGCAGGGTCACTACCAATTGCGCCATCCGGTCAGTCAACATATCTGTGAGTACACAATGTTGTATCACATAGTAAATATCGTGTTAATTCTCGTCTTAATAAATTATAGTTATCATGCAAAAATCTAAAAAACTATGAAAGATGTTTGACCGTAGGAATGAAACCTTTTTTTTACAGTACAATAAGTAGTCCTCTACAGGTGAAAGAATTTTTAAGACCAGACGGGTAGTTTTCCTAACGTATGGAAATATAAATATTACAGAACGATAGTATTAGTAGGCTTTTACTTATAATAAAAAATATATTGACTGCATTGGTGGCTCAGTGGTTAGTGGGTCGCATTTTAAAGCGACGGCCGCGCAAGAGGTCCCAGGTTCCATCCCCGGATAGGGTCAACAATTTGTACCTAAGTTTTCGGTAAGAAATTCTTAGTGTTAGCCCGGAGTTTGAAAGTTAGCGGTCTTGTAACCCCGTGTCTCGGAAAGTACGATAAGCCATTGGTCCTGCACCCGATTCTTTTTTGGTCGTGTCACGCTTTTGTCCCATAGGAATACGAGGGTAAGGGAATAGAGAGTGCAGTTGTGTTTGCGGACACACTTGAGCACTATAATATATCCAGCGTACGTACGTACGTGACTGATCGGTACGATCGCCCGCCATAGCCGTAATCGGTTGGAGGATATTATAATAAAAGTATGTTTTGTATAATACGGGGAAGCTTGACAACCTTGTTAACATCTGAACACTAGCGACGCCAATCGAATTTAATTTATAACTACTAAACCGGATCTATTTTAAACAATTTCGGGATTACAACGTCTCGGCAAACACTTCTACTATTTATTAAATAACCATGCACAAATGTCGGGTCCCTTTTTTGTACGCGAAAAATTGATTCACGCAAAAAGTGGCCGCTTTTGGCGGTAATTCAAATTTTGAGTAGGTACACAAGCAGACCCAAAAGCTAAGTATAAGTATTTAATAAATAGTATAAGGGTTTGCCGAGAGGTTGTATCCCCGAAAATGTTTAAAATAGACCCGGTTTAGGAGCTTAAAATTAAAAACCAATGGGGGCCCTATTGTGCCCTACCCGTCACCTTAAATAACTTGCTTAAAAAGAGGTAAACAGTAGGTACGATATAATAAAAAGAAAGTGTTTTAACATTTTTGATAACCTGTCCATAACAATGTGGGATTGAACCAATTTATTTTGGGTTCTGATTTTAATTTCAGCAGAATTATTACCTTACTCTATGATTTCAGCCTTTTACAATGGGCACTGAATGTTTTTGATTGACAACTCAATTACGGGGCTTTCTGAAAATAGCTGTGCGTACCCACGTGACGTGCATTATCTTCCGAGAAAATAAATGACAAGTATGTGTTCGGGATTTTAGCAATAGAAAATAATTTTTGTTTTGGGCATCGCAACAATGTAAGAGGTACTTACTAAGAGTACCTACCTAACAACAAAATGTAAGATTTTAAATTTCGCGTTGTATTTATACTACCTGTGCGGAAAATGGGATCAGAAATGGCGGCGCATCTATTTAGTTCTCGCTCGCACACTATTTGCGTCTATACTCGCACTCGTGGGTGTGCGAGCGGGAAGTGAATAGATGCGCCGCCATTTCTGATCCCATTCTTTATCCGCACAGGTTGTACAAATAATTTATATATACGGGAGAAAACGCGGTTATTTTTATATGTAAGTACATACTCTTAGTCAAGCACAATCGCTGAGCGTGTCAAAGAACACATCGCAGCTGTAAGAAACAAATTAACAAGTCAGCTATAGCAGAACATTTGCTGGAAAGCGGTGTTAATTATTGGATGGAGTTCCACGCCCTTAACATCCTCTCCACTGATCGTCATTACCACACGAGAGTAGCATGTGAAGCGATTGAGATAAAGAAGTATCAGAATTTCAATCGGGAGGACGGGTTCAAATTATCATCGATGTGGAATCCAGTGATTGACCAATTTGCCTTTTGAAATTACTTCCAACCCGGATACTGTGAGTGTAGTGTGTCGGGTGACCTCACTGACATTTTATTTAGAGGCAGTGTAACACACAAACACACACACATAGACAAGTCAAACTTATAACACCCCGTCGTTTTTGCGCAAGGGGTTAAAAATAACAGCGTTTTGTCCCGTGTACATTAATTATTTGAAAAAAATGTAAGTAAGAAGAACACCTCTGCATAGCATTCTTTCGGGTGTATGAATGAGTCTAAGCGGCACGGATCATTGGCCATCAGGAGACTCACTTTCCGCATTTATTACAATATCACTAAATCCCTTATTACAAACGCGAGCAACATTTACTTGTTGATAGAGTGTGTTAAAAATAAAACACAGCGTCGATCACTGATGAAAAACTTGCGTCTCAAACAGTATGACTTAGGGGTATTCCAATCTATTTTGACTAAACCTGCATCAGACGCAGCTAAACTAGTGTGTGAGATGATTCTTCATCGGTGATTGAACTACGTACATAGTTTTTAATTAATATAAATGTATTATGTAACGTATTTAACTACATATCTTAAATTGTAATAATAATGTTTAAGTTACGATGGGACTGACATAACACAAGGTTAAAGTCCCTAAACTAAAATAGAATAAAAAAAACAAATCGCGAACTAAGAACAAAATTAATGTCAGCCCCTTTTCACGTTGCGTGTTGGAACGGGATGACGAGAGCTTTGGTAAGGTAGCTTTAGATCGCGAGTAATCATATGGTGTTTAGTGTCTTTGAACTTAAATTGCTATTGTTTCAGAAAAAAAACATTTGATTCTATTTTAAAACACTTTATACTCACCTTTTAATTTAATTTTTAACAACTTTTTTTCATAAAAAGCCCAAAAAAGTACAATTTTGTTGATTTTAGCGTAGGTAGACAATGACGTATCTTTCTTTAAAGTTTCAACCCCAATTTCATCCCTAAAGGTACTGTAACATATGCTTTAAACATGCTACTTTTGAGTTAATGTAGTGCAGTAGCACTTGCTCAAAAGTAGCAGGCTTATTAAGTATAGTAGCATGTGTTACAAATAAGCATGCTAATTTTCAGCAAACACAGAAATCGCACGCCGGCCGATTTTTAAGCATGCTACCTGCAGGGCGGGTGGAAGAGGGAGTGTGGCCGTGTGCTTTAACACATGCAAACAGGTTTGCTTCTTTTGAGCATGCTTATTGATAGCAAATGTGGACAGTTCGTTAGGCATGCTCATATTTGGCATGATTAAAAGGCTTAAGAGGAAACTCGTGCTTATTGATAGCAAATGTGGACAGTTCGTTATGCATGCTCATATTTGGCATGATTAAAAGGCTTAAGTGGAAACTCGCCACCGTAAAAACTCGTCCATCGGCGAGTTTACACCTTAAAATATATTTGGTGGTTAACTGGCGAGTTGCCACATAAGCCGTTTAAAAAGCATCCTACAAATAAGCATGTTTAATAGTAGATGAAGGCGACAGGTTGCCCCATCTAGCGACATTTTTAATTGTTAGCTACTAAACCGGATCCTATTCTAAACAATTTCGGGGTTACAACCTCTCGGCAAACATTTATATTATTTATTAAATAACCATGCGCAAGTGTTGGGTCCGTTTTACTACGGCGGCTAAGCCTAAGCGGCTACTTTTAGCGTGAATCAATTTTTCGCGTACAAATGTTGGCTCCGCATTTGTGCATGGTTATTTAATAAATAGTATGCGTGTTTGCCGAGAGGTTGTAACCCCATAATTGTTTAAAATACATCCGATTAAGTAGCTTAAAATTAAAATCAATTGGCGTCGCTAGTGTGCCCTACCCGACACCTTAAGGGGTTGTGTTGAACAAATAATTCAAATAGGTAATTTTTCATTTCTCTTAAAAATATAAATATAAGTAGGTAATATTAATTTTTACAGACTATCTTTTTATGGGTTGAATAATCTAGAAGGTAGTAGGTATTATGCTATATCATAAATATATACCTAAGTAGCGACTATCTTAGTTCCACGTTTCATGTTTTTCGGTTGTTTCAACTCTGCGTTGATAGATCAGCCAATCAGTCATTCACAAGACGTCGTATTTATTAAAAACATTTTTCAGCTCCGTGTAGACAGAAGTGTATCAATGTCTTCCTGGACGTTTCGGGATGTTCCTGCAAGCTGGCGAGTTGGTTGCATATTTCATTCACTCGTGTATGTGTGCAGTTAAGTCTCTTCCAGTAGAACACAAAGGCACATCTGAGCACGGCGAAAGGAATGTAGGGATGTTTATTTTCCCGTGATCGATTATTTTCAAAATAAAATAAACATTTGCTCAGTGGTTAGTTCGCCTGTGACCAAGGGCACAGATATTATAATACTAGTCCAAGGGTATCGCGATGTACCTATACAATATACTTGTTTAATTTTCGACGCTGAGTTATAAGCTCAGTTGTATATTTTTTTATGTGATAGGCGGGCCGCCTTATGGCAAGCGACCGCCGCCAGTCAATCTGCGACACCAGTGGAGTCACAAATGCGCTCCCAACCTTCAAACCCCCTTTTCCCTCCGATTGGGCCTCCGGTATCCTCACTCACGCAGCAGCACAGTGCTGCTTCAAGCCAGTTTTCGGTGAGGCCGTGGTATCATTCCGGACGAGCCGGCGCATTCATGCCGAAGCATGGCCCTGCCACGGACAGTAATATATTATTAATCCTTAATTACCTGAGTCTTACAAAACCAAAGCTCACAGACTCCGATGGCTTGGCCACATCGAAAGGATGGGTGAAGATCGCAGTGTCAAGAAAGCCTATCTGGGCCGGCCAAGCGGCAGACGCCAGGTCGGCCGCCCCAGATATCGCTGGGATGACGTCGTGCAGGCAGATCTTCGCGAGCTGCGAGTCAGCGACTGACGTGAAACCGCGAATCATTCTTGTATCGGAGGCCAAGACACACTTTGGGTCGCTGAGCCATCGGAGTAGTAGTAGTAGTAGTAGCACCTGAGTCTTAAATCCTGAATCATTGTCTAAGCGTACCCTGGGCTCCAAAGCGACAGCTTAGGATGCAACCGGGAACTACACGCTAAGATGAGGAGGATAATGAATTATTAAAACGTAAACATCTTTGAATCGCTTCACAGTAACTACTACTCTGTAGGACCTATGAGGGAAACCTAAGTAGTCATGCTCACTCAAATTTCTCTGAGGTGGTGGCGCTATATGGCGGCTCATTGCATTCTGTCTAATATGGTTGAGTGACATGATGGCTGACACATGCGTCATACTTGTGAACAGGTGCCACCTTTGCGGACTGGTCTCCCTCGGTTTACCTGATAAAATAATTTATTTTAAAATTTTCTTTATTTCATTTTGTGTTACAATTAAACTGTAGGGCATGACACAATATTGTATGAAAGTTTGGAGTTTAAAAAGAGTAGGTACTAGCGAGTTTCTTGCCGGATCTTCTCGACCAGAAACAACTTTTCGAGCCGGTGGTAAAATCGCATTATGTTTATTTATTTTATAGAATATTTTTGTATCAACATATAGGATGTATTAACATGTAAATTATACATAAGTACTTATAAATAGTTTTATAAGTCAAATGTATGACGCTTTGTAAGTGCTGTGCACAAGCCTATGCATATAAAGAATTATTTGACTTTGACTCTGGGTGTTACGAAAACTTTTTGGCAGACGAGCAGACGGATCACCTTTTAGACTTCCAGGGTGTCATTTTTAAACCGGTCTTAGTGCTTCAGACATACCTGGATAGTTCTCCCTATACATGTGACGGACAGGACATCATCGTAAGAATGATGTACGAAATTTATAAAACACGATGTTTAATCCATGGGAGCGCCACGATACGGCACGAAGAGGCTCGACCGGAGTGATACCACGGCCTCACAGAAAACTGACGTGAAGTAGCACTGTGCTGTGTTTCGCTGCGTGAGTGAGGGTACCGGAGGCCCAATCCGGGGAAGGGGGATTTAAAGGTTGGCAGCGCAATCCAATCGCAATCCAATGGTGTCGCGGGTGCCCATGGGTGGCGGCAATAGCTTACCATCAGCTGATCCGTCTGCTCGTCTGCCACCTATGACAAAAAAAAAAGTACAAACCGTGCGGATAAAGAATGGGATCAGAAATGGCGGCGCATCTATTCACTTCTCGCTCGCACACTATTTGCGTCTATACTCGCACCCCACGAGTGCAAATAGTGTGCGAGCGAGAAGTGAATAGATGCGCCGCCATTTCTGATCCCATTCTTTATCCGCACGTGTAGTAACGTCACAACGTAGCAGTATTGGTCGACGTGCACTTTGCGCAATTTGACAACAGATCAGTGTACTAGCTTGGCACTCGGATATTTTGATGCGATAGGTTGTGATAGGTGGCAGACGAGCAGACGGATCACCTGATGGCAAGCAATCCGAGGTGTTTCCGAGTTTGTATACTTTTTCTAAACACATCCTTAGGACAACGGGTAGGGTCAACTAGCGACGCTAATCGATTTTGATTTTTAGGTACTAAACCAAGTCTATTTTAAACAATTTCGGGGTTACAACCTCTCGGCAAACACTTATTCTAATAATAAATACTTATACTTAACTTTTGGGCCTGCTTTTGTACTCGAAATGTGAATTACCGCCAAAAGCGGCCACTTTTGGCGTGAATAATTTTTTCACGTACAAAAACGGACCCAACATTTGTGCGTAGTTATTTAATAAATAGTATAAGTGTTTGCCGAGAGGTTGTAATTCCGAAATCGTTTAATATAGAGCCGGTTTAGTAGCTAAAAATTAAAATGGATTGGCGTCGCTAGTGTGCCCTACCCGTCACCTTAAGTACAAATTATGGACTTAATTATTTTTTTATACGACTTTACAATTTTGCGAATTATACAAATGATTACATAACATCCGACGGACAGACCGAAGAGACGACCCGTTTGGATCAGTGGTGGTAAACGCTACCTCTGGTCCAAGGGTTGAAGGTTCGATCCTCGCACAGTACAAACATTTGTGTGCATAACATGTCTGTTTGTATTGGTCTGAGTGTTTTCTATGTATTATAAGCAATTCGTCAAGAGATCTGTAACTAGACTGCCATGCGGAGTTTTTGTTTGAAAGCGGTGATTATTTCTAGACTACCACATCCCTATGAGAGTGACGTCACAGCGTGGCAGTGGACGCCGACGTACTCAGCGCAATTCGTCAAGAGCTCGGTAACTAGAGCCTGCCACTCGGGCTTTTTGTCCCGGAGCAAAATAACGTATACACATGAAACGGGCACAGCTGTTGCCTTTATCCCTGCAATCGAGTCGAGAACTTCGGTATAATGCAATATTGTTTTTCGAACGAAATTTCTATTGATCTTGCCCAAGGTACCATTTGGAAATGTGAAAGTATATCCCTCTTATTACAAAAAACTGCTCTAATACCGCGTTTAATCCTAAACTAGCAAGTTCATGATTATTACGGAACAATGTCAGGTCTTAAATTTTTATTACAAATCCTCGAGTCGACCATAGACAACTTATTACCGCAGGATAGTGTTAAAATTGATCGAATCATTCAATCATTCGTTCAGTGACATTTCATTTTACATAACCTTATTTTGTGGTCTGAAGTAAAAATTCTAAAGAATTGTTTTTAAGCAACAATAAATTAAAATATTGACCTAAGGACCTAAAACGGAGTAAACTGTGACAGGGATAAGTTGTCATGGTTACTGAATCGAAATTGTTTCGCTATCCTGTAGCAAGCAAATATAAAATAACATTAAGTTAAATTCTAAAAGATGTCAGGTTGCATGAAATAAAATAAATAAATTAGGATTAAGTAGAATTAAAATGGCATAAATCAGGTACAGGTACCTACCGATTCACAGTCACAGTCAAATTTACAAAAACAAAGCACTTTACATCAGGTTCTATCAGTGCCTCGATCTAAACATAAGTTGCATGTACTCCTCAACAGAATATAAGCATTGTTCCTGCAGCCAAAACTTAACTGTGTGCCTAAACCACCTTCTTGGGAGAGATTGGAATTCTATTGGTAAAGCATTAAACACCTTAATACACATGGCTGAGCAACTTTTCACATAAATGCTACTCCTAGGTCTCACACTATGGGTAAGTCTATCAGGGTATCTCAATACCCTCTGTGATACATCTTTGAATTTCGTAAACAACTCATTATTGAATTTAACAAAACATACCAAATTTCAAATATACAAACATGGCAATGTCAATATTCGTAATTTCTTAAAAAACGGCTTACACGGTTCATCTGGGACTAGACCCTGCATGGCTCGTATATATTTTTTCTGAGTGTTCGAAATAAGACCTTTCCCTTTGATCCACCCAACGTCAGTTCCGTGTTGATAACTTCGCAGAAGATTAGACCCTACCGCTCTTTCGTACCATAAACCACTCAAAGCAAACAGTGCCTACCCATTATGGATGTTATTGGTTGACTGAAACACGCTAAGAATTAAGTACTCAGTTGATAGACAATGAGTATTCAGCTTTTTGAGGTAGAAGCTAAAATACTTTTAGCTTGATTAACTAAATTCTCTTTAGGGCCATACAGCAATGCATAAGAGTGCAGAATAGGAAATTTGACTACAGGTAAAATTAACAATTAAGCTATTATTGACCTAAAAGGAAGTACTTTCAAAGTAATTTTACCCAAACATTATATTTTACTATATTAAAATATACTGTGATCTTTTAAAAATATTATTACTAAAATCATTAAATCTCCATGTTTGACCACACCACTAAAAAAACAAACAAATTGAAATGACATCACCAGCCACATCAAAATAGAAAAATTCGAGGCCGTGAGACCATTAAATTTATATTTTTTAATTTTTTACGTTTTTTTGTTTCAAGTGTTGCTAATAGAAATTTGTAAACACAGAATCATTTTCAACTCCAAAAAATCCACATATTTACATTTTGATGATTCAAAGCATACCTAGTTTATTGTTAACAATTTTAATAAATAATTTTTACTTTTTAGAACTCGCCGAGCTTTACTGAGTTGATTGAGTGGAACGGAACAAATTATGAGATCTGGCTCGTGACGTCACAGTTCACGTGACTGCGCGTTTTGGCCGCTTTAAAATAATTGAAACTTTGAAGACGATTGTTTTTATTTTTTTTTTATTTCGAAGCTTTGATCGATTTATATAATTCGATCATGCCAGCTTCATCTTACCCTAATTTTATTATCTAACCTTTATTAAAACTAGAAATCACAAAATTTACTAGAATTAGGTTTAGTATTTTTTTTTATGTTGGTTCTGCTAAGAGGTCATTCAATGAGCCCATATCATGTATATTAACGTTCAGCAGTTTATAAACTATGTCTCTCTGACGGAGATTCCGCTTACATTACATTAGTAAATGATGTACGTCTTCTAATACACCACATACTTCACAATTTGGTGACTCTACTACATTCATAGACCGTTTGAATATGCTGCCTCTGATACAAGGGTTGCGGGTTCGATCCCCGCACAGTACAAATATTTGTGTGCATGAACATGTTTGTTTGTATTGGTCTGGGTGTTTGCTATGTATTGTCTGTATTTACAAAAAAAGTATTATATGTATATATTTGTAATCCCACTGTTGATTCTGATATCCGTAACACAGGTGCTTGAGCTACCTATCTCGGAGTCAGATCAATGTATGTGGTATTGTGAAATATGTATTTATTTATTTAATGGAAAGTGTCCAGATAGTAACCTTTGAGCCGTGACAATTTGCAATCTACTTAAACTACTATTAATAAATCAGGGGATCCGAGGAGGCTCCGACTGTAGGGGAAGACGATTTTTGTAGAAAATAAAGAATTAAATGAGGATTTACTCAAAATGTACATGTATACTTAGTGCAATAATGAATAGTTTGAGATATTTTCTCAAAACGAGTCAAATACCCTCTTGCGGGGAAATGGGGCATTTCCTGGCTAATCTGTGATCTATAAGTACTCGCTTGATAACCCAGCGATAGTGGCATGATTTTTAATGAAATAGGTGGCAAACGAGCAGGCAGATCACCTGATGGTTAGCGATTGCCGCCGCCCGTGGCCACCCGCAATACCAGTGGAGTCATAAATACGCTGCCAACCATTAAAGCTACCCTCCCCTTCAGATTGAGCCTCCAGTATCATCACTCATGCAACAAAACACAATGAAGACGCTGCTTTACGCCGGTTTTCTGTGGTATCATCGCGGTCGAGCTGGCTCATTCATGCTCATACTCATGGCTTTCCCACGGTCACGATTCAGGGAATTGGGGGGAAATGCCTCGCGACTGCTGTCTAAGCTCACTTTTGGGTTAGCAAGCGAGATTAGACAGCAGTCGCGTGTGCGGCGATAGTCCCGTATGTCGAAAACTTCACAGGGAAGGACTAAGTTTGGGGGTTGATAATATTGATATACTATGCCACTTACACTTTTGCTCTTTCTAGCAAAATAAACAACGAAGGAACCGTCACGAACCTTACTGATAGCGCTTAGAACACGCAATGAAATCCTACTAGATTTGCTAAGAGAATTTACTCAGCTGAGTCAGCTGATTTGACCGTGAGAGAGCTCCGCTGCGGCATGAATGTGCCTCCTTGACCGGAGTGATACCACGGCCTCACAGAAAACCAGCGTGAAGCAGCAGCGTGAACTGTGCTGTGTTTCGCTGCGTGAGTGAAGGTACCGGAAGGCCCAATCCGGGGGATAGGGAGGCTTAAACACTGATGTCGCGGGTGTCTATGGGCGGCGGCAATCGCTTACCATCAGGCGATTCGTCTGCTCGTCTGCCATATATCACACAAAAAAGAAGTGAAGTACAGCGATTTGTGAAAAATAGGGCAAAAGGGACTGGTTAAAATGCCCAGTATTCGCAGTCCATGCGTGCTTGATGAGCTTCTCATATCGACACAGGGATGACACGGGACATAACTTTGCAAGAGAGGACTAACTGCCACACTCAGAGACGTCTACTACTCAAATACCTACTTTTTTATATTACGACTCTACCCTAAGATATCTTGCCAATGTCAAGTAACTTATTGAGAATAAGTGGGTAGTCAACAGTCGAAGTCAGTCAAAATCACATTCACTCAATAAAACACCAGCGGCCCAATTCTCGTGCTCGTGATATTTTGAAAACATGACGGATATCACCAGAAAACCATACAAAAAAACTATGTTTTAGTGATATACTCGTATATAGTATGATGATATGTACCTCCCAATTCTCGTGCCGTGATATTTTGAAAACATGACGGATATCACCAGAAAACCATACAAAAAAACTATGTTTTAGTGATATACTCGTATATAGTATGATGATAAATGTTACGAGCACGAGAATCGAGCTCCTGGTGTTTTGCGTTATATCTTACCTACGGATTCTGCCCATACCATTCTAAATACAATCGCGGGATTTAAGACTATTAGGTCCAAGCAAGTTGTTAATTGACACCTCACTCGACACACAATAGCAGTGTTAAAAGTGATAGGTGAATTGAAGTAAATTCTTATTATTAGGATCACTTCGCGGCACTTCACTGCACAAATTACCATCCATACCAACCCCTAGAAACTAATTTAAAACCTGGGAATGCATTAGCCCACGCGGAGTGTTTTAGTCCTGCCGCCAGAATATTTAATTGTTACTTAAGAAGAAATAATGACTCTTGTTTGAATACGCATAAAGACTATTATAATTAAGTTAATGAACATTTAGCCTTATAGCGTCTTTGAATTCGACAGTTAGTTAAGGGGCCGATAGAGACTGTCGCTCGAGCTTTTCCGTCTATCAAAAAATAAACCGCGAAGCAAACGGTGCTCGTAACGAACGTTATTGATAGTGTCTGGGACCTTAGCGCGAAGACGTCCCGTAAGCGGACGAGAATATACCTGTCGCATCTAAATAAAGGAGAAGCACAGCGAGTATGAAAGGGAGGGGAACTACGATTCGGTCGTAATGTCCGGCTCTTACTAAGGTCCCTGGAATACGCTCCGTCATTTTGTCTGCGGCCGAAACGCGCGCCGAAGATGTATCGGCGGTATATATTCGGATGAGTTATTCTTTCTAGTGCTGGAGGAGAGCAGCAAATTGTGATGAAAAGGATAATAGCATAGCACTATATGATAATAAACAAATAAATAATTGTCTATGCCATCCATTATTATATACGTAGCTTTGGTAGGATCCACGATAAGCGATCATCTGCTTAGTAATAGTTCATATTGTAAGGATTCAATAATACATTATAGATTTCCAATTGTTATTTATTTCAACAGTTTGAATATGTATATTTAAAAAGGGAACTGTAATAATTATAAAAACAAATTAATACAAAAGTTCTATGAAAGTGGGTAAGAACGGTGTGTTATGGAGCTCTCTGGTGCTCGGTTGTATTTTTAGGACTGAATCCTTAGAATTAGAATGAAGATCGATTGGATTCTGCAACCGACAATTTAAATTTAGATTATGAGTAGTCAGCAGGTTACGTTTTTTTTTATGTCATAGGTGGCAGACGAACAGACTGATAACCTGATGGTAAGCGATTGCCGCCGCCCGTAGACACCCGCGACACCAGTGGAGTCACAAGTGCGCTACCAACCTTTAAACCCCCCTTCCCCCGGATTGGGCCTCAGTTATGAATAAGAACGGAGTTTTCAGTCATCATGGAGGTCAAACCATCCACGGAGACTCTAGGGTTTACAATATATGAAGATACAGCCGAAGAAGACAGATCACATACCGATGTCCGTGCAAATCCTTTTCGACCTCATCTTCTTCGATTTGCCGAAGGTGGCACAAGATCAACCTAGATCTTATACGTGTATATGAGACTTTTATGATATGACCGAGATCAATGGTACTTATACTTTGGGTCGCTGTGCCCACTTAGTTAATCATATAAATACTAGTACGTACTAAGTCAATTTATCAAAAAAATATCCAATAGGTCCAGTGGTACTTTTCCCCTTAATACATATTTCTAGATTTTTTTGTATTTTGCAGTACAAGTTTGCTTAAAAGATGAAACTACGCATAGTTTGATATGTACTCGTGACTCTTAATTTGTTTTGAAAAGACCTATTCTTTTCGGTATTATACTAGGTAAGTACCTCTGTTTGTTTATTTCATAAATATTATCCGAAGGGCGCTTACGTGTTTTAACAAAGTTGCATTGAGAACAAAATGAGGTTTTAGGAGCATATGGTAGCGCTGGCCGTCTGCCACGAGAGGGGCTTAAAGAAAATTTACTGCCCACAAAAATTTAGTCTCCACAGCCCGACCCGCGGGGACGCACCGACCAGATTAAAGTTTTGTTAATATGGAAAGGTTACTGCGGTACGATTTCCCATGAGGTCAAAATAAATACGCTATAGACTATCAGAGGCCTAGCTATGAGGGATTTCGCTGGCTACTACCGATAAGATACTTAGCAACGAGAATCGGCCCTTTCCCAAAATTGACAATGAATGCCGATTAAATTAGGGAGTTTTGAAATAGGGTCTTCTAAATGCACAGATATTCCAATTACCCACTTGTTATTCAGATGATGAGCCTCTTTAAGCACAAAAACCTATATACATCTTTAATGCGTATTACAATTGTAAGCATGTTGTACTAACGTGTAGCTACAGAATTCATATATTGGTTTTTCTTTGAAAGACTGAAAGAAAGAAATGAATGAAGGAAATACGGAGGCAGTCTAATCAAACAGGATATTGGGTGAGTAATCGAGTATTATTTTGGTACTAATGGACGCAGTTTTAGTGGTGGTAAAAAGGGTTTAAAAACTAACCTTAACCGTGGAAGAGCCACGCTTCGGTATGAAAGATCTGACTCCACTGGTAATAGAAAACCAGCGTGAAGCAGCACCGGCGCCGTGTTTCAGCAATGGGGCTATCGCTAAATCTATCCGCTAAATGGCGTGCCTGTGAACCGGGATCAAACTTCAACATCATTGGCTGATTTATTCGTTAATTGACAATTTGATATATCAGGTTTAAAAATACCCAATTACCTTGTAGATTAACCTCAGGCCTATAGTATGCCATCTTGCGGATTTTTCGCACGCGATAGCCTCTATTGAGTGAAGGTGCTGGAACCTCCATACTGATCAAGGGGAAAACGTTGGCATCAAACTTATGACTCCACTAGGTGTTGCATGGGCACCGGCAATCGCTTACTATCTTTAGATCCATCTGCTCGTCTGCCACCTATCACAATAAAAAAGAAATCTCGGGGAATGGTGCCATTATAGCACAGAGCGCGAGGGACCCGAGATCATAGGCCATTTGAATAATACATGAAACAGAGATGCGCTGTTCCGTCTGCGTGCAAAGGTTGGGACCATATTATGAAAGAATCAGTGGGTTCTTAATGTCGTAAATTGTTCCTATTTTGGTCAATAAAGTAGGTCGAATGTTTTCATTGGCTTAACTATGCGGAAGTAAGGGCTGGAGTTAAGCAAGCAAGTAAGAGGTCATTTTCATAGGGGACATTGACAGTATGGGATCTTTTGTACCTCTTCTATCATTTCCACTCACGATTGATTCTTCTCAACAACGTCACTATGGTTTTCAGACTGAATTATGTGTGTATAATTCTCACAACATCTCATACATTGACCTGATTCCGTACTTAGTACCTTAAGCACTTGTGTTACAGATATCAGACAACAGATGAACACAAATTTATACTTAAATACATATATTACACCCAGACACTGAACAAACACAAGTGTTCATCGCACGAAAGTTTGTCCAGGGTGGGAATCGAACCCACGACCTTTGGCGTAAGAGGCAGGGTCACTATCAATTGCGCCATCCGGTCAAAGATACAATCAGAACTTGAATTTATAACTAAAAATAGTTTATTTGAGGAGCCTGAACTCTCATCATAGATTCAACCATTCTCCCTTCTTAGAAGCGCTCTAAATAGGAAGATACGTAGATACGTCTCGTCTTCGTGTCATAGGGTCGTCATATATGTGTCATAGGGTCGCAAAGTTCCATTGTCTCTGAAAGTAGAACAGGCTTGAAGAAACAGGGAGCAATATACTTCCAGGGCCGAACAACCCACCACCTCCCATGGCCATACCAACACTATGGTTATACTGGCCGAATCGTGGGAGATGTGCGCGGATATTGCGTGTCCTTGGGACTCTTGCACTCCGAGCACAATTATTGACTCCCTACAAGTTATTAATCTCTGTCCTTGTCCCGGGCCCAACAGTGGGAGATGTCAAAATGATATCAATAAAATTATTTAATATTTCCCACATTGTTGCACCTGATAAAGCAACAGCGAGGAATGTTGCCCGAACTAGAGAAGGCCCTATGTCTTGAGACACCATATGCTCGCTCAAACAATACATAAGTCGCGAGTTGGCACAGTTTCCGACTCTGCAGACACTGTTTCACGTGACTAATTTCAGGACCAATGAATTTTTAAAGAAAAGAGTATACTCCTTTTCAAAGGGACCTTCCTTTTTAACCGGAAAAGTAAGTGATTGTTTATATATTGTTTTAAACTTTCATGGTCACCAATATTAGAATAGTTATTTTCGAGATTTCTACCATGTACCTTATTTTGAGTTTTCGATATTTCGGCACTGTTGCAAGCGTCACGTCCTATGGTCACGGAGAAACTGAACTTTTTGCGGGTAAGTTATTACTGGCAGACATGTCGGTCTAGCCCACTTCGCAATCTTTTACTACGCGCACCTGCGGTGCCACTGTTCACTAATTTACTATTTTCTCGTGCCTTGGCGCTTGAAACAGCGCCAAAATATCTCAAACTCAAAAATAAATTACATGGTAGAAATCTCTAACTTTTCTAAGTGAGTTTTTGTCCAAGATTTGAATTAGGGAGTGTATGTTTCAAATACAGAGCGCAACTTATTTAGCCTATAGGACCAACAATGATTAATATCGTTCCGATAAGCCGTACAAATGAAGTGGCAGCCATGGGACGATAGTTTTCTGACGGGGTAATTAATCACTGTGCATCTGCATGGAGATAAATCATCTGAAGGACTCTAACGAGCTGGTCCTCGGTCTGCTGTGGGTTTACTTACGGATTCGTCTACTTTTAAGCGCTCAACCAGGTATCAACTGTTGATTAGCTTCGACCTTTTCAATAGATATTTACATATACCTTTGATTTTTCAAAACATAATTTTCACCTTTGTGTAGATCGATAATGAAGTGGCAGGGACACTGCCACCGTTTTCTCAAGGGGTAATTAATCACGCGGCACGCGGCGCGATATATCATCCGGCGGACTCTAACGAGCAGCTCCTCAGACTGCCGTGGATATACTTACTCTCGCTACCCCTGTGCTTGGAGATAAAGGTTGTGTAAACGCTTTCCAGCATGAGTTTGAGAGACGATTCTGTCAAAAAAATATTTTACTCACTTTCGAGAGAAAGTGCTCTGACATTGTTAAATGTCTACGAGCGACGGATGCGGCTTACTACCAAATGGTCCGCATACTCGTCTATATATTTTTGCAATAAAAATGTTTTGTTCACAACTTATAACAAAAGTTGTGACAAAGCATATGACATAAATACACACAGATTTCATAACAAGATAAGGTTTTAACATTGATAGTATAATAGGCTATTTGACGGTGATAAAAATATACATTTCTTTTATAACATCAGTGTTAATATATTATTTGTGGAGCGATTTTAACGCGAGATAAAAATATTGCATTATTTCATCAAAATTCGTCTTCTAAAATTATTATTTTTTAAACAGGGGTCACGTGACTAAAACGGCCCGTGACGTAGATTACGCGTAAGTATACTGCCAATG
The DNA here is from genome assembly GCA_019059595.1 of Marasmia exigua. Classification (NCBI taxonomy): domain Eukaryota; kingdom Metazoa; phylum Arthropoda; class Insecta; order Lepidoptera; family Crambidae; genus Marasmia; species Marasmia exigua. The sequence goes on along the minus strand of CM032464.1, from coordinate 2,957,998 downwards.
GTCGATTGCCTTTCCTTTCCTTTATAGGAAGAAATAAACAAAAAAAAGTCTTTAAAAACTATTTGAAAGAAACACTGAAACACCAACAAGCTCAATGTTTATTTATGGACAATATACGTCACCGGCCGCCATATTGCTAAAAACGCGTTTTTGCGGCATATTTGAATATTGCATTTTCTTTTTCGTTTTTTTATTAAAATATCTAAAATAAAAACAGAAAAGTATTTTTTTAGGGCTCCTTATTAACAAATGAATACCCTGAGATAGTTTTCAGAATTTTGTCAAATAGCCTATTAGAAACGAACGAACTGTTACGCGGCACCATGCGAATGTCTTTTAATAAACACCTTGATTCCCTTATCTAAAAATTTATTTCCAAGACAGTTCAATATAATTTAAAAGATTTCACAAGTTCTTTTAATAAATTTGAAAAATCGGTAAGCAGGGGACACTGATGATTGGTAAAAAATTTGATGACGGACGGATGATAGGCAACTGGCTCGCGGATGGTGGGCAACTGTCTCAACGGCATGGTCATAAACAGTTTTGTTAAACAAAAACCACGAGCTAAAAAGTGTGAAATAACATTTTGACACTTCATACACTTTAAATAACATTTTATAACAGCACACTTGAGAAAAGGTGTTACCGAAGTCAGCGCCCAAGACTATCCTGTAATACTTTATTCAATTATTAAACCAGGGATTAGATTCCGACTTCAATCACAAATTTTCTCGAGTGTGTTATGTATCCCCTCGGAATCCGGTGACGTGTTCGTCAATATCGTAAACATTGTAAATCTTACTGCATCCTTTTAGACGAGATATTATACCTATTATCATTGTGTCTTTAAACCATTATTCTTAAACGAGAAACATTTGTACAATTCACGTTACTTTTATTATCTATTCCCTTAAAACTTATTAGGCATTTCTATTATTGTACCCTTGCACAAATTGTAGTTAAGTGTCCTATTGTTAAGATATCCTTAAGTTTCCCTTTAACATTCCATTCCTGCCTTATCTTAATTGCTACCCTCATCCCCGACTTTCCCCCGAAGTAGTCGGTTAGTCATAAGAATAGTATAATATAAGTTCACCATTTTTGTAAAGTAGTCAGTAATATACTAACCTACTAGCCTCCGAACCGTACGAATAAGTAAACCGTTGAGCAAGACTTGGTCGTCTCATTTTCCCCAAGTAACAAGTGTACTGTTTTTTTTTAAATCAGCCTATAAACTGTCCCACTGCAGGGCAAAGGCCTCTATCATAGAAATCAAGTTATCGCTACTATGATGGGATTAGGCTTAATCACCACGATTGCCAAATGCGGGTTGGTGATCACAAACCCGAGCTATGTCCGAAAAATTCGAAACATACTTTTCGCTCGACCTGGGAATCGAACCCAGGACCCTGAGATCACGGCCCGGTACTTAAACCAATCAACCAACAGGGAGTATACTGTTGAAAATGTTATTTCACACTTTTTAGTTCGTGGTTTTTGAAGGCGGTTTTTTTTTTGGAGAAAATGTTTTTTTCATGCTTTTTAGTGTTTCATTTTTCTTTAGCCCCCCACCCCCGTCAATAACCATCAGCCTAATTGTGAATACGGTATTGAAAGAATTATCATTTAACTCATAACCGTTGAGGAGTTGACCTTCCATCATCAGGTTACCCACAAAAATTATCCATCAGGCGTAAAAACTGCTGCAGCTTTGATAAAAAATACAAAAACATTTCAAGTGGCTATAAAATTTGAGGGTTGCCCTCGATTTCTCTGGGATCCCTTCGTCAGATCCTGACATGATGCAAATGGAACTAATTTGGAAGTGTGTTCTTTCGAATAAAAAAAGAATTGTGCAAATCGGTCCACAATTGGCCGACAGTAGATAAGAATGTATACCTCCGGAACTGGAGCTCGCAGGTTTGAATTCGATCATGCATCTCTAGATTTTTATTTAAATTTTGCAATAACATAACTTTTAAAACTGAAGGAAGAGATCGGTACTGGGAAAACACCAAGTTATGGCTTTTTTATGAGATAGGGGGCAGACGAGCAAACGGATTACGTGCAACACCAGAGTATGATGAGGAGGAGGCGAGGATGACAGAGGCTGGTTATAAAATATCACCGTTAATACTGGACAAATCACTATCCAATTTTTTATTCTTAAATCAGACGAGGAGTAATTTTGTAAGTCAAACAATCTTATTTTTACCCGACTACGGCAAAACCAAAAAGGAAGGGTTATGATTTTAGCAGTCTATGTATCATATGTAAGTATGTTCCAAGATTCTGCGTAAACTACCCAGCCGATTTTGATGAATGAGGTATCAGTCGATACATTATTAAGCTGACGGATAGGGCACACTAGCGACGCCAGTCGATTTTAATTGTTAGCTACAGCTAAAATAGATCCGGCTTAGTAGCTAACAATTAAAATCGATTGGCGGACCCCCGTGCCTCAGAAAACCCGCTAAGCTGTTGGTCCTGCGCCCGATCTCTCTCCGGTCGTATTACAGTAGTATCCCATCGGAATATGAGGGTTAGAGAATAGAGAGTGCACTTGTGTTGCGCTATGTGCGCACACACTTGAGCACTATAATATATCCTGCGTACTTAGATGATTGTTGAGAATGGCCGCGGTAGCAGTAATCTGTTGGAGGATATTATTAATATTAACGTCCAGGTGACCTAGGCTTGTATTTTTTCTTATGTATCTGCAAGGATCAAATTACTCTACAAGGCAAGCTCTACTAAAAAGTTGCTTGTTGCAATATCACTATGGCAAACAACTTCAACCAGATTGCCTTCATTTGGACCTGGTGTTCTACTTTAAAAATTCAAGGAACGGGATGTATGGATGGAATGCATCTGAGAAATGATTGGATTGAAGAAGATTGGTTGACGTGCTGAGTCGCCTCAGCGATTTCGCTGACACAACTAGTGTTGAGACTGGAGTCGAGTTGTTACAACTTGAGTCATTTTACATTTTCACTCGAATTCTACCCTAGTGTATAATTTCGGAGTTTGGCAACGTGTGCGCGTGACGTCGTAGTAATTATACCAAAGATTGGTAACAAACAGCATGAAATGTAGTGTAATGGCGATCTTTCTAAACCATTTTTTTTAAATCTTAAATTAATTCTCTTGGAACGATAAAAACTAAGCACATCGATTGATTACTTGCATGACTTCAATTTTACTGTTGCATCGTGAGAAACTTTACACACAAATAATTCATAATTAATCTAATTGTCATAATTAGTCTAATTGGTAGAACATTCACCCGGATTGTGGAAGGTGTGGGTTCGAGTCGTGCCTGAACACGAGATGAAATTTTTAAGTGTGTAATTTACATCTTATTTATTTACTTTTAATACAGCTATAACCCATGTTTGTTATATGATGTTTATTTCTATTTATTATACTATATAAGTAACACTAATGTCTATCTAGGTATATTTGTCTACTTTCATTTAGTTAGTTTAAATTGTTACTGCGGTGCCGTCACGCGCATCCCTCAATACTGGCAAAGGCTGAAAATCAGTTCGCACAACTACTGCACATATGCCTCATTATAAGAACTTCTGGTTTTTTTTGTACTCACGTTTGTATTGCTCTAAATGTGTGCTTTTTGATGCGAATAAACGGTTTATCTATCTATCAATGGGACTCTGGGGCTAGCGACACGGTCCAGTTGCGAGGGTATGTTAGCCGACCACGATTACCTACCCTGAGATGAACACCCACAGAGTACCATCACAGTTCAGTTGTTATACTGTGCTACCATGTTCTCTACATGGGGCAATATAACGGTAATGATAGTTTCCTCTGAGATACAAAAAAGGCTTTTTTGCAACGGTGTATGGCAGTGTAGAATATGAAATAAACATTATACGAGTGATTCAGGCTTTCATGTGGTTCTAAAGGATATCTGCTTATTTAAAATAACTAGAGGGCATTTGATTCATGATAATGACTAAGAAATTTCACACTCGAACACATTTAGACCGTGGGAGAGCCACGCTTCAGCATGAATGGGCCGGCTCGACCGGAGTAATACCACGGCCTCGAAGAAAACCGGCGTGAAGCAGCACTGTGCTGTGTTTCGCTGCGTGAGTGAGGGTACCGGAGGCCCAATCCGGGGGTTTAAAGGTGTCTGAACTCCACTGGTGTCCATAGGCGGCGGCAATCCTTTACCATCAGGTCATCCGTCTGCTCGTCTGCCACCGTCGTCGTCTGTCATATAAAAAAAGTGTTTTTTTTTTCAATGGAAAATGGCTTTACTAACAAGTGGGTCACTTAATAATAGGCAATCACAACGCCGAAAATGGACATTCGCTACACCAGAAAGTATGCAGTTGCGTCACCGAACTGTTAAGAAGATGTAGGCTCGTTTCTCACTATCACTCGAGTTACTCGACTCGAAGAGCGTCACTAGACCACACACTCCCTCGGATTAAACCGCCTCTAGACGTCTTCGGGTCCAGCTGCGATTGCCTTTGCTATTGACAGGTCTGTCAAGATATGGCGATGAGCTGTCTGGAGATTGCTGCATCGTATAGGAACCCTTAAGAGACATTGTATATTATGGTAGATATGTAGTTTGACAAAAATGTTTTGACCGATACCTAAGGGTTTCAATTATCATTTATTCATCCAGTCCATGCTATCGAATGTAGATACATAACATATGAGCTATGAGAGCAGTGGATAAGAACGCGCTATCCATGTGGGGGTTAGTGGTTTGAACCCGAGCATGCAACTCTGGATTTTTCAAATCTAAATGCGTGTTTTTACTATTAGCTCGGCGCTATCGGAAAACATCGTGAAAAACCTGCAGCTTTCGGATTGATTCTGAAACTGGGACTTCGGAGTTGGGTCTGGTTCCCCTGTCAACCAACCTTGCGGACCTTGACGGAGGCGCAGGAATCGTGCGATCGATAGCCATGTATAGACGCCCCTATGTGGGCTGGATTCCTTATAAACGGGAGTGTGTTCATCGCAACGGGTGATGGCTGTCAGGGTTATAGGTGGCTATCGCAAGATCCCGTTTGAGGTGGCGTGCGTGTTGGCTCGTACTTTGCCCTGGGATCTTACTCTCTGCGCCGTTTTTCACTGGCAAGAGAAGCAGCTTCGATCTGGAGGGCAAAATCTAGCACCTAGAGAAATTGAGGCTGGTCATGACTGACCTTCGCCGGATGACGGTGGAGGACTGGAGTAGACGACTGGAGAATCCCGGAGCCAACATTTGCACGATACGGTCGATGCGACAGTACTGTCGCAGTGGCTTGAGAGGCACGACGGTTAACTTTCTTACAGGCTGACACAGGTACTCACGGGGCACTGTTACTTCGGGAGATACCTGTGCTGGATAGGGAGGGAGTCAAATGTTGCCTGTCACAACTGTGATGCTACGAATGACACAGCTGAGCATACGCTCGCGGTATATCCCTGAGACTGAACTAATAAACCTTTGCGCCATCGGACTAGACTTGTCCCTGCCGACTGCGCATTATGGTCGAAAGCAGGGCCGCCTGCGAGGCGGTTTCTTCTTTTTGTGAGCATTGTCATGCTCCAGAAAGAGGAAACCGAGCACGAACACCAGCGTGTAAATCCCTCGTGTCGGAGAAGACGTCACAGGGGCAGTCCTGACGGTGTATCTTAGGGGGACCGCTCTGTGTACTGTGTCTAGGGGCGTTTAATTAATAATGCTACTAAGGTGTTCCCAGCCTGTCATAATAGGCGACTAAACGGGCCCTCGGAGTACGTGAGCGTACCCACTGCTGGGGAGTGGCTAGCGCAGTATTCGACTCCGCGGGGGATGACGTTACTGGGTGTCCTGGTAATAAAGGGCTGCATTGCGAAGTGGCGAGCGCGATCATGCGGTGCAGTCTAGTCCCAGTCTGTGGGGTTTCCAACCGTTATTGCGCAGAGATGGACACCACAGGGATTTTGGTTAGGGTTAGAGTCTCACACCCTACCTTGTTCCCTACATGTAGCAAGGTGACGGTCATGATGGTTTTCCCTGGGAAAAAAAATGGTTTCCATATCAAATGGGTGGCGAAGGTCAGACGGCAGTTACTTCATTGTAATTAACAGACTCCCCAAGTCCTATATCATGGTGTAAGTATACCCCGGGCTCTAAAGCGACAGCTCTAGATGCAACTGGGAATTTCACGGTAAGATGAGGAGGAGGAGTAAATTTATATAGCGACAAAAATATTTTGGCCGATATGGATGAAAGTAAAAGCAATGTAAGATTTTTCTAATATTTTATACTGACCCACCATTCGTTTCCCTTTTTACAAAGGCACATCAATTTTAATATTTACTACGGCAGGTTTAGTTCCAACCTTGATATTATTTATTTTCACTACTTTTGTTATGTAGATAAATAGCTGTGAAGGGTTAAGGGACTGCCAAACTCTTTGAACTCGCCCAAGTTTAGAAAGTTTACGTTAAGTGCCTGAGGTTTCAAGAATGTTAATAATATGAAGGGTAGAATATTAATAATAAGTACAAGTATTAATAAAAAGTAAAGGCATATAGGGACATATAAGTATACCCTCTTAGTATTCGCAAATATCAAAACAAAAACCATATAAAATTGAAAGCAAAGCACTGAATTTTGGAAAATACTACCTCGACTAGAACAGTCCAAGGCGTTGATACAGGCGTTCGACCAGAAACGAGCTGTAGAAATAATAAAACTGAGTAAAGGACATGTTATGGGCAATCACTCGGACCCTCACGGGGCACTGCGAATTAAACAAGCATCTTCACAGCATGGGCCTTTCAAATAGCAAAATCTGCAGGTTCTGTCGCGAGGACGAGGAAACGATTATCCATGTCCTCGGCGAGTGCATAGCGCTGCACCGCTGCAGAAGCCGGCACCTGAGAGCACACATGATCTCAGCAGACGAGATCAAAAGCTCCCCCATCAGTTTCATTCTCGGGTTTATCCTGGAGCTGGAACTACATGAGGTGCTGTAATAAGTTCTGGGGCTGCCACAATAGATCATCTACTGGTCGCAGTGGCTATGAGACACAATGCTCACCCCATTTCTTTCAAATAAAAAATAAAATAAAATTATAGTTACGAGCAAAAGAAAAAAAGTATCAAAATTTCCAGCTTTCCCAGGCAGTTTCCCAGTCCCGGGCTCCGTAGCTAAATGGGTATATTTAGACAAAAATTCTAAAAAAGGTCTCTATACCTAGAACTGAAACTCATTTTTTTTCATCTAACCCATACGTGTGGAGTATCTATGGATAGGTCCTTAAAAGTGATGATGAGGTTTCTAATATATATTTTTTCTAAACTTAATACTTTGCGTCGCTCCTAAAGTCGTAAAATGCGTGTCCCGAGAGAGACACGATACGATGCAATGCCCAGCACGTAGGTCAACGTACTCTACGAATTAATGTGAGTTAGACCTTCTGCGTCTATTTATTTTGTGACCAAATTGTTTTGGAATGCCTATTTTCCATTCCGCCTGAGTATCGAATTATTTTTCTGAACCCCTTAAAATCAATACAAAAATCCGCGCCTGTTTCCTTGTATTAGTAAGCACCCTCAGCATTTTGTAATTCCCAAATTGCGGACGTCTAGAGAATATCGCTTATTTCGTTAAGGTACAGTTCATTAGCCCTAAATCTTTATTATGAGAGGTTACAGCGTCCTATGAGATTAAAGAGCGCACTTTGTGTTACGACTTTCGGATAATCCCGAGAAAAAGTGCCCGTCTTCAGAAACACAATGTTGAGACGGTATGGAGATTTTGAATGGTAGTAATAAACCGTATATTCACAGTTTTAAGTGGTTGTTACCCGGAGTTTAGGACGACTTTTTACGCCAAAGTTAGAGCTTTGTGCTTTGGAAATCGAACATAAATAATAATGTTTTTCAGTTGAATGAGCTTAACAAGAAAATTAAAAACGTTTCGACATCACAGTGCGCACTGTTGTTTTACGATCCGTTTAGCGCAATGTTTCGAGTACGGTTGTAAGAAAGAAGAAAGAAAATATATTTATTAATAGGTAATTTCGACACTACAACACATTTTAATACAGGCAAGTTATATACGTAGAATAGGCCACCCTCACTCTTACCGAGGTGTCGTAAAAGGCGACTAATGTAAAGCTGCTAGCATGATCATCAGCACCCAGAGAAGGAAAACTCTGCATTTATATCTAAACCCTCGCCAACCCGTCTGTCAAGCGTGGTGAGTATGGCCATTACTCCTCATGTGATTGTGGGAGGCCCGTGCCCCAGCAGTGGGGACTTAATTGGGCTGACGATGAAGTTATATACGTGTTACAACCATTTGGTTAAATTAGCCATTCAATTTGACGCCTAAGCCGTTCGTTAAACGCCGGCATCCAATCGGATGGCTGAAGAACGACTAGTCATGTCGTGGACTGCAACGTTTAACCAGATGACAGAACGTTTCTCAACACCATCATCCAATTACATGACTAGGCCAATTAAAATAAAATCACTCGACTCAAACTTTTCGTAGAAGCTTGCAGACGAGACGTACTGTTATTTGGTACTTCCATGTATAGACTATTTTGTCAAATTACACTTCATTTCTTACTTAAAATTGCACACAAGAACGAGATGATCTAACCATAAAATTCACAACTGTGTTCGCTGCTGACGCCATATTTGTTTAATGATTACTAGCACTGCAGTGGAGAATAGCGCAATTGAATTTCGTATCACTTGGCTGAGTCTTGATCAGTCATTCAAATGTACTAACATACGCCAAGCTGGTAAACGTGGCGGCTGCGACATACGCATCTCACAGAAACAGAAGAAAATTAAATATGAAACAATATTTTAAACAAAAGGCGTAGGCTCGACCGACCGTATTATACTTAATAAATTTTAAAACCGCCTGCGGTAAATTTTTAATGCCATTCCGAACAACTATATGACCGAGTTAGTCGGTTATTGTAAGCAGAGAACCGCTACGTCTTTCTCGGCAATGCCGAGACGAGACTGAGATCTCAGTTGAACCTTACCGGTGCTTAGTGTCAACGCCCATTGACCAGGCAGAGTTGTGTTAAAGGTTGAAGCATCCAACATAAATGGCCCTCACTTAGCTTTAACACAGGCTTAAGTTATGACCCAATGTTAGGTCATAACGCTGGTTTCAGTAAGACCATCTGAGCGAGTACCACGGACGTTTGCCAATGTGTGTGTGTAATGGCCTTTGTGTGATGAATCATCGCAAGGAATCAGGGAGACTGAGCAAGCAATAAAGTTGAGGCGTAAGGATCGCGGGTTTGATTCCCGAAACAACATAACTAATACTAAAAATGGTAACTTTTTATAGCGGGCTTATCTAGTGAGTAGAGTCATCACCTGCCCATTTGATTGATTGACGTAATTTTAATCATTAAACTCCATAAAACCATAGAAATTTTATAACAATTGTTGCCCAGAATGGTACAAGTAGAACACGTGGTCAAATTGATGTAAATGTTCACCAATACACCCTGTACTTTAAAAAAAAAAGTTAATTTCATGAAAGCACTTACAAGTATCGAGTTACATTAGTTATTGCACTAGGCTCGCAGACCTGTATCACACTAACCATGAGTAAATATAATAAGTTTTGCTTATGATTAATTTGCTCCGGTTCGGCTAAAAGGAATGAGAGAGAAAAAAAAACTAGTTACAATAATATAAGCAGCATTGGGGTACATGATTTAGTGAGTGGGTTATATGTATGTGTGTGTTGTGTGTGTGTGTGTGTGTGTGTGTGTGTGTGTGTGTGTGTGTGTGTGGTGTGTGTGTGTGTGTATTGTGGTTTGAATATCTCTGTACATTACAGAAACATATTTTCTGTGCCATAAAAACCACAGCTGAAGGAAATGCGGCTGACTGGACAAAAATCGAAGGGTAATACTAATAAGTATGCATAGGGTTTACCGATACCGCAGGTGTTCCCGGCCCGGGCAAATAAAGTAACAATCAATGTCTTATACGTTTCCATTACTGGTCTAGCCTGAGAACAAATATAGGATCTGTCTAGGAAGAATAGCGTTGTTTGCTACAATAGTTTTCAGTTGACAAACTTATTACCTATGAGTACATAGATACAGTACGAGTTTCTTTACAGGTTAACGTAACATCCACTGCCTTGTTGGCAGCAGTGGATAGTGAGTCGCACTTTTAATCGACAACTGCGCTTGGGGTCCTGGGTTCGATCCCCGGGTCGGGCTAAAATTTGTACCTGAGTTTTTCTGTTAAAAAAATTTCCGAAACAACAGATGTTCCATACAATATTGACGCGCCGATATTTTATTTAGCCTTGTAAACCCTGGTGCGTTAAATATATAGGAAATCAATAAAAAATCAATTTCACCTTCACCAAAGTATTATATAAATTGATACCACATGTTTCATAGGAAGACATTTTGAAAAAACCAGCTTTTCACATTATTTTAATTTTGAAATATTTTTTTCTTAATATAAATACTATTAAAAAAAGAAACGTTCGAAATTGTTTCCAACGCAAAGTATTATATAAATTGATACAAAATGTTTCATAGGAAGACATTTTGAAAAAAAACAGCTTTTTACATTATTTTAATTTTGAAATATTTTTTTCTTAATATAAATACCATTACAAAAAAACGTTTGAAATTGAACGTTTAAAACATTTTAAATATCTCCAGGGCTTAGGAGGTTAGTAAGGAACAGCTGATTTTTTGGCTCAGATGATGCTCATATGTTGGCAGTGAAGTATTTACACGGAATATGTACACCCTTAAGTATCTATTATTGCTCATTTACACTTTTTATAAGCCACGTAGTATAGGTACGCAAACACAATTGCACTTTCCCTTACCCTAATATTTCGGTCGGGCACCATAGTAACACGACCAAAGAGGAATAAGTCGCAGGCCTAATGCTCAACGTGCTTTCCGAGGTATTGGGGCACAAGATCGCCAATTTCCTGACTTAGGGCGAACACTAATAATTTCTTACTGAAAACTTAACTAGGCAATTTGGCAGAAAAACTATATTTATTTTAAAAAGTGTAGTGTGTGACATAGACTACATAATTTTATTTAAACAATGTCATTGAGCTATTAAAATGTTCCTTAAAGAATCTTTCGACTTCTTTTCAATTATCATCATCATTTCAGCCAATAGACGTCCACTGCTGGACATAGGCCTCCCCCAATGTTCTCCACATAGATCGGTCCTGTTCCGCCCGTATCAAATGGATTCCCGCGATCTTCACCAGATCGTCGGTCCACCTTGTAGGAGGTCTGCCACGGCTGCGACTTCCTGTATGTGGCCTCCAATCGAGGACCATTCCGCCCCAACGGCCGTCTGTTCTCCTCGCTATGTGCCCTGCCCATTCCCACTTCACGCATGCAATCCTTTGGGCTATGTCTGTGACGGATCTCATCATTTCTGATACGATCACGCACGGTGACTCCGAGCAAAATTCTCTCCATTGCTCTCCGGGTGACTTTGAGCCTCCTTAATCGGCACATTGCAAGCGGCCACGTTTCGGTTCCGTATGTCAACTACTGGCAACACTAATAAGTTTCTACTACTGGTACTGGCAACACTAAATTACAATTCACCTATCACTAAACATATTGATGTTTAGAAATAGGTGAATTGTACTTAAACTATCATTTAAACAATTATTAGCGATAATCGGTATAATATGAAAAGCCAAAAAAATAAAAAAATACCACATTTAGTAGTTGAATAAAAATACAAATTAATATTATTCCATACCTAACTTACTAACTAGGTTGGCGCGCGACCCATTGTGAGTCCTGGTCTCCGATATTGAGAGCCACCATCTCAGTTGGTTTTGCGCCACTTTCTACCATCATCCGCCAAGAGTCTGAAAACATTGGTACTTACTACTAGGTACTCATAATTTGGACCAACCCGGGAATTGAACCCGGGACCTCTTGCGCAGCCGTCGCTATAAGCCCACTGCGCCACTGAGACAGTTAACGATGAATTTACCTATGGTAAATGCTCAACGACGCCCATGTATTTCCGCTGCCAAATGGCTGGTTTCCGGCCTTTTAAAAATATGTAGGCTCGTTACTCCTTATGCTCTGTTAAATCCGTTTGTAATCTCAAGACGAATGCCAGCAATCGCCTACAGGAGGGTCAGAACTGATCATGCAATCAGGCGGAGTGGTACAGCCAGATTGATGAACTACCCACCGTACCGCGCGCTCACCGCACCGATACACTGATAGATGCAGTTCTGCAACCATATTATAGGATTAGAATACACATCAGAGGGTGTATGCTTGGTTAAATCAACTCCGTCAGCCTAATATCAATTTTAGTACTCACTATTAAGGAATACTTTAATTACTGTAAATTAATGTTTCTAAATTTTTAAATCGATGGGACTTCAGTTGATTAAATCGTACAGCCTCAAGATGTCATATGTAGTTTCCAATGGCAATTCGCATTTCTCGATTATCTTAAATCTTCACAAAAGTTCATCATAGAACAAATGTTGTCCAGAATGATTAGTAGAACACATGGTTAAATTGATAAATGTTTACCGATACAACGTGTTCTTTTGTGGTTTGAATATTCTCTATGTAGGTACATTACAAAAACAAATTGTCTAGGAAACTTCCAAAAATAATAATACTAGCATAAAGGTGTTGTCCAAATGGAAGCTTGGCTAAGACCTCGTACGTAATTCTATGAAGAATGTTTTTTTTGTATATTTCCATTTTCGAAATCAGCAGAGTTTCTTGATTTTTTGTATTAGAATACTCTACCATAGTACAGTATTAGGACATATCCTAGCAAATGATAAGTCCTTTATATAACTGAAAAGCTACGTAACTGATTTTAACAAATTTCAAATCAAATTTAGTCAAATCTCTCATTAAGGAAAGCTAGTTACGCAAAGCAGTATACAGAAACGTGTCTTATTCCTACAGGAAAATATTATTTAGTTCAGATTGGCCACTCTGCTAGGGGGTAACTTTACAGCTCAAAATTAAGGTACTTACTATTGAAACGTAATGTAGGGCGCCCTCTGGCTAGGTGGGGGGACGATCTGCGCAGGATGGCTGGCAAGAGCTGGATGCGAGAAGCCATGGATAGATCACAGTGGCGAACAATTGGAGAGGCCTACGTCCAGCAATGGACTGCGATAGGCTGGTGATGATGATGACTATTGAAACTAGTTTTTGTAAGTACAAAATAAGCGAGGGATGTGTACGAAAAATGTGTGAGAGCAGTATGCGAGGGTCATTTCACTTAGTACTTTTTGCTTAGTATGGGAAAAATTGCGGTTTTCGTTAGATGGAGCTTGTAAAAAGCAGATATATCTTTAAAAACCAATCAAGCAGATGGTTCAGCGTTGTTTCGGTAGATGTCACTATGCATTTTTACATCGCGGTAGAACTGGCTAGACGAGTGATGCCTCTATCTCAGTATATAAAAGTTACTCTATGGTGCGAGGGACGGCGGGAAGTTCAGAAACATTTGAAATTGATCGCTAGCGCCACCTAGTGCACTTTGGTAGAAACGCTCGCACCGTTTCCCAACTCCCCTGCTTAAGGGTTATTTTAATAATTAATTAAATTAGTTTAAGATTGGGATAACAGTGGCATGAATGGGCCGGCTCGACCGGAGTAACATAACGTCCTCACAGAAAACCGGTGTGAAGCAGTGCATGCGCTGTGGGTGCGTGAGTGTGGGTACCGGAGACCCAATCCAGGGGAAGGAGGGTTTCAAGGTAAGCAGCGCACTTGTGACATCACTGGTGTTGCAGGTGTCCATGGGCGGCGGTAATCGCTTACCATCAGATGATCCGTCGGCTCATCTGCCACCTATATCATAAATTACAGTGGAAATGCAGCCTTAGGCAAACATAAAATAAGAAGCTTGGAAACGGGAAAAAATCCTCGTCGTCACATCCCAGGCTCCTGTATTTACTATCCACGTGTCTCTCGCGATCGCTTACCCTGTCCAAACACGGTAATCGAGAAGGCAGGGAGCTCCTCCTGTTTACCCACTCTACACCCCAAGATAAATGTTAAATACTGCTTAAAGTATTTCGGGAACCGTTTAATATGTATGCGTCAAGCTTTTATTTCAACGCTTTCGCCGGTTCTTTATCTGCGGCCAAATTACAGACGGTATAGACGCAGTATCTTGTTATACTGTGGTATAGATAGGGCTTATAGTCATTTGTTTCAGTTCGTCTTTGTGGTCTGATATTGGATTTAAAGGAGACGTTTGCCTTAAGAAAAATAATATTTGACTTGCGATTCCTTCCTATTATAACTCGCATAATTTTCGACTATTTATTATGTTCCTTAGGTGAAAATGTTTGTTTGCCCTCGAAAAGTTTCTCGGCTTTAAAAAAAAATCAAGACGTGTTACCATTTCTATGCTGACGGTCTCATTTTGAAAGGATTTTGCCGCAATCTCCCGACGCACTTGCACTAACCCGGGATCAAGCCTTAGAGGTTTAAACACCTTAAGTAAACGCAGAACAAAACCACAACGAAACACCCGGCAAAATAAAACGGTTACCGTCCACTTCCCTTTATCTCGCTAAAAAAATATGGTGATGTAATCTACTAAATCGAGGACAAATGATCTTAACACGTAGTAAAATAAATCCGCAAAATGGCGCTGCTTATCACAGGGATCTATAAATCAGAGGGAATAGAGGAGTAGTGACGAGACTGGAGTCTTTCTTTTCGTGTCGATGTCAATCACTTGTATTTTCCAAGTCCAACTCCACGCGAATCATACCTATTATTTGTACATACTCAACTTATTATTAAAATTTGTAAAATATCGTCATATTTTGTAAAATATCGTCATCGTTATCATCATCATCGTTATCGTTCATCGTTAGTTATAAACATTCGTGCGATGAACACTTGTATTTGTTCGGTGTCTGGGTGTAATATATGTATTTAAGTATATATTTGTGTTCCACTGTTGTCTGATATCTGTAACACAAGTGCTTAAGCTACTTAGTACGGAATCAGGTCAACGTAAGAGATGTTGTGAGAATTATTATTATTATTATGTTTGTCAGTTGTTCCATAACCACGGGCAATTATGTCCCGGATTTTTGGAAGACGTGCGTGGGGCCGAAGCCAACACGTAGAGGCCCGTTCAATTGACAGTTTTACTATAATGTGATGTGACACCAGTCGGCGACTATCCCTGTTTACACTACAGAAGTGTAGCCAAGGACAGTCCCCGGTTGGCATAAGACTATTGAAAATAATGGAAAACAAAATGAGCTGGGCTATTGGGTCGAGGTGCTAGTCGACCGGTTAACTGGTACTATGGAGAGACTATGGCACCTGCCCGATCAATGATAAAAATCACGAAAAAATGGGCAGGGGGCGACTCGCCACTCACTAGATGGGCCCCCTATAATAAGCTACCAGGAAGCCAAGCAAAAGCTAGCTACCAGATATAGCAAGGCGGGCAACATTGGTGTGAGCAGCTCAGGGTGCCGAGAGGTGTACACCGCTTTCTACCCAGTGTCTGTGGTTACAGACACTGTGCCAACTCGCGACTTATGCATCTTTCACTTCCACCCTGCGAGCATATAGCTCTGACATCCCACTCTGGTCGGCTGGTGAAGGCAAGCCAGAGGTGAGAGGCCTGCAGCCCCTGCTGGGGTCCACCCCAGCCGGCCAATAAAGGCAAACCGGGGAGAGGGGCCTGATCGACTCTCGGGGATATGGGACCCAAGGGATGTCACTTCCCATTCAGCGCGCCACAACGCTGCCCTGGGGAGACTGACTGCACTGATGAGAGTTGTTGCTCTTAAGGTGGAAGCTCACGCAATCCTGCTAAACCATGCTAAGAGATGGCTCTGTTGACAGTGAATCGAGAAAAAAAATAATTACGACTTCTACAGGACAGTAATTTTAAGTGTAGAGTGATTCGCGACATCTACGTAATAACTGCGATTTTTTGATGTATTTCAACAATTAACAACTAAACCAGAATCGTTATATTGCTGCATCGTTGCTAAATTAATATCAACTTGTGTACGTACGTATCGTCCCCACACACACATACAAAGCTGAAGCATGGTTTTTATCGGATAGCTGTTATTCCTGGCTGGCAATAGATGGCGCGCTTAACACTAAAAATATGTGGGTAGGAATTACGGAATATATGATTTCTTCTTCGGATCTATCGAATGGACTACGGATAGGTAGCGATGGTAATCTAGTAGATAACTTAACACACACTGGACTTTTCGAAATTGAAGTGCGGTTTATTATGCAACTAGCGGTCCGCCCTCACTTCGTTTCGGGACGATTTTTTGCCACATAGCGTCTGTAGACCTAATAGAGTAGGCTGGGTGTGCGTAGGTGGGCGACTTCTAATAACTTCATGTAGGTAGGTTCGTGCAGAAGAAGTGGAGTGGTATAAATCCTTAGGAATGATAATTAAAAAACAATAAATATAATAAAATCTATATTTGAATCCTTTAAAATAATTTCATTAGTACGTATAATTTACATGTGATTACATAAATATGCCGATACATAAAATATATTAAAATATAAATACACAAAATGCGACTCTTTCGACAAGAAACTCACCAGTTACTCTTTAAACGCCATATTTTTATACAATGTTTTATTACACATTATACAAAGTATACCTGATACCAAGTCATACAGCTAATAATGCAACACAAAATAATAAGCTAAATATGATTTAAACCAAAGCAGACCAGTCCCCAAAGGTGGCACCTGTTCAAGTATGACATTTGTTTCAGCCATCACTTCACTCAACCATAGTGAATTTTATGACCAGCCACATAGCGCCACAACCTCAGGGACATTTGGGGAGCATGATCATTAGTGAAGTTCCCCTCATATGTTACAAACAAAAGTAAATATTCCAAAACTAGTTAACTGTATGACGAGGTGTACAAATTAGTTGGTGTAGGTAGGTAGGAGGTAGTATCAAGTCAATTTTTAATAATTAATAAAAAATATTTACATCAATTTATATACAATAAAATGCTTCTAAAGTAACTTTGAGTGTTTCTTGAAAATCACCATGCTTGAATGCTATGCATTCTATCCCAAGTGGACTGAAGTATCTGTAAAAAGAAATAAATAATGTAAGAATGTTTGTAACAATAAATTTATATTATTTCAATTTGTTATTAAATATTGTTACCAAACATCTGTCCCCTTTATTACAAAAATGGTCTACAAGGTTTAAAAATGACGCTGTCACTTTTATATAACTTTCAAATGAAAGTGACGGCATCCGTTTTAAACCAAGCCTAACTTTAGACCACGTTTTGTAATAAAGGGGTGTGTGTTTTATAACACATTCTATTATTACTTTGAACTCCGGAATTGGTAAGAAAATTTTAGTAATAATATGGGTACACACGGAGTTACCCTTATTGGACTTTGTACCGTCCTTATGTCTGAGATACATTTTCAGTGGGATTAAAGATTTACTTGCAAAAATTAAATAATGAAAAATGTATAACAAACAAGTGATTATAACAAAGTTAAACTTACCATCCCAGAAGATGAGTTAAAGTTATGCCCATATGATCTTTTTAGACAGTGATATATAGCACCCCATCAGGGGACATGTGTCCCTTTTCAATGGCGATGGCTCTTTCTTCGGCTCCAGCTTTTATTATCTCCTCTGTTAAGTGTTGTTGCCACACAGATCCCAATTCTTTTTCAATTGAGTGAAACTTATTCAGTGATAAACTTGGTATATCCATAAGCGCAGTCATCTGGGCTACTTGTGCATAGTAGCTGCCACTTGTCACAGCACCCCAAACTAGGGCTTTATTTATGTGACCATCCTTTTCACTAGCTCGCTTCCAGAGCATTCCACACATTCAAAAGAGTAAACACTGTGTAATCCATTTTTTGTTTCATCATTCAGTTCAATTTGAGGTTTGGTTAGAGAATAGGTCTTTCTGTAATTGAAAAGCAAAGTTTATTGTTCTGTACATAGTAAGAGAGTAACACATTAAAAAGCTCGATTTGTTTGTCCTTCCTAAGTCCATTGTGAACACCCAGCTCCTCACTTCATCTCAAACAAAACTATCAAAAAAATCAGCAAAATATAGGAAAGTCAATCAAATTGCATACAATACCTAAACAACGATCAGAACAAGTCAGTCAGAAATTCAGACAGAATGAAAAAAAGTTGTTTGAAAAAGTACGAGTAGAGTTGTTTATTTTGCTATCAGAGAAGCTGGCAATTTATCGATAAAAGCATTATTCAAATGAAAATTTATCATCATAGCATAGCATACATTTTATTGGAAAAATACTATTAAATTTTAAAATACAGACTATCACTTTTTAAAAATAATATTATCATAGGTAGTAGAAGTTAAAAGTAGCACGAAAAGTAAGTTCAATTGGTAGGTATGTACTTACCAAGCTTAACTTTTTATACTTAATTCAATCAATGACCACAAGAGTTACATTTGACTCTTAATTCCAAGTGTTTATCACGAGTTCCCATAACTTTAAGGCCAATACATTACCAATGGAATCACTATTTATCAATCCACATTGGACTTTATCCTCTCAACTCATCACTTAACATTCGAATATTTAAAACACTGCCGCTTGATTAACACTACGCGACGTAAACAACAAATTGCACAGATGAGTTCCTAACTTTGTACCCTGACGAACTTGATTCAATATCACTCAAAAAAACCGTTCGCTCATAGAAAATTCGTAGCAACATTCAACACTAAATACAGTAATTTCACTAAAACTAAAAAAATAATTGGTTGTACTTGTACGTATACTTTTGTCTCGGAACCCGAACGGAGCCGAGAGTAGCTGATGCAGAGTTCCATCCAATTCTGCTGTATTGGCCTACCCGTTGTACTACATATTATATATTATCAGATAAGTACGGATAGCGCGTGGCTGTTACGTTTCGCGCGAACTGCAGATGTCAATGTTTGTATTTAAATTTCTTCAACAATGCACCTACCAAACCAAGGCTATGAATATCGATATTTATTTATTTTAGCGTTGAATGGATTGATGCATACTCAACACTAGTTATCACAAAAAATTAGATTACGTTCCGTTACAGCAAATGGTTTATCATTCCTTAGAAATATATTATAATTAAGTTATTGGAAATAATTATGTATGCACTATTATTGACCAATCATTTGTAACAATAAAGTAGGTATTTCTTAAAATTTAATAACTTTACAGTTGAATTTTTTAAGTAAATAACACACTTAAAAATTTCATCTCGTGTTCAGGCGGGACTCGAACCCACACCTTCCACAATCCGGGTGAATGTACTACCAATTATACCACTGAACGCGTTACTTAGTCGACGAAATTTGTAAGTGCTTGATTCGACATGAGCTGTCGATAGTCTCATCAATATTGTAGGTATATTTACAATATCCAGTGGAAATATTATTACAAATATTTGACCACCAGTTAAGATGAGACTGCTAAATTAATAGTTGATATTTTATAGCAATCTTATGCGATTTATTCTTAAGTAAATAACACACTTAAAAATTTCATCTCGTGTTCAGGCGGGACTCGAACCCACACCTTCCACAATCCGGGTGAATGTACTACCAATTATACCACTGAACGCGTTACTTAGTCGACGAAATTTGTAAGTGCTTGATTCGACATGAGCTGTCGATAGTCTCATCAATATTGTAGGTATATTTACAATATCCAGTGGAAATATTATTACAAATATTTGACCACCAGTTAAGATGAGACTGCTAAATCAATAATTCACCCGGATTGTGGAAGGTGTGGGTTCGAGTCCCGCCTGAACACGAGATGAAATTTTTAAGTGTGTTATTTACTTAAGAATAAATCGCATAAGATTGCTATAAAATATCAACTATTGATTTAGCAGTCTCATCTTAACTGGTGGTCAAATATTTGTAATAATATTTCCACTGGATATTGTAAATATACCTACAATATTGATGAGACTATCGACAGCTCATGTCGAATCAAGCACTTACAAATTTCGTCGACTAAGTAACGCGTTCAGTGGTATAATTGGTAGTACATTCACCCGGATTGTGGAAGGTGTGGGTTCGAGTCCCGCCTGAACACGAGATGAAATTTTTAAGTGTGTTATTTACTTAAGAATAAATCGCATAAGATTGCTATAAAATATCAACTATTGAATTTTTTAGTTGAAAAGTTTTGGAAATTAGCGGTAGGTACATTTTGTAAAGCGTAAACAGGGTCGCACTTCGGACGATGCCGCGATGCTAGATTGAGTCATAGTTGCCAGGAACGATTTTGTATTTGTCCCCAAATTCCTGTCCATAAATATACAGACTAATTTTCTGGCCCCAGTCTCACGGCGATTTTAGACAGCCAATACCAAGCTAAACTCTGTTTTTTTACTATGCAGACTAAAACTGACAGAGATGGCAATGTGTTAATCCCAGTACATATTTGCTCTTTTTGACAGATCAATTGTATTTCGTTCCTGGATGCGTATATAAATTGCATGTTCGTTTCATGTACACTCACTTCACAATATTTCTCCTATGGAACCAATGAAAAAAAAGGAAATTAAAAAAATGAAAGACTAAATTTTACCAAGAGTTTCAGAAAAAGTACCTTCTGGCAACCCAGTAAAGGAGCAATCTAAAATCCCGAAATAATTTCAAGTTGAAGAAATTGGTGCTATAGAAATATGGCAACGACGCGTCAAAGCGGCAACGTCGCTAACACATAATGACATGCCTCGATGGCCCAGCGGGTAGACAGACGGTCGCACTTAAAAGCTACTATTATTTCTTATCAATGTAAAGTCAAAGTGTGTGACCTTTTTTGCATTTTGTGTTTTATTTAGCAATAAAATGATACAATTTTTAATATATTATGAATATAAATTAACAAATCGCTAAAATATCATGCATATTTTTATTGCAGTTCAGCGCCATCTGTTCGATAGCCAGTTCGTTTAGCTAAGCAAACATAGCTTACCATCTTGGAAATTTAACTAGATTCGTATAGATGTCGCCGTTTTTACGAGAGATTGCATTCGTTTCAAGCACACACACATTCAAGCGATTTCGCAAATTGCTACGTTTTTTAAAATCGAAATTATACTTTGTTTATGTTTTAAACTTGAAAGATTATACCATTCGCGTAAATAGACACACATATATAATTTTTTAAAAGACATTTTAACCATATTCAAGCTTCTGCCTGTAAGTATTCCTGTAAAACAAGTTTGTATAGGAAACGGACCACCTTAAGCAAGAGCACCAACTCTCACCAGCGGGCGATGGGGTCGTCACTTCCCTACGCACTTATTATTATTTATTATTATCGTTCCGGGGGGCAGGGGATTCGTGGAAAATTCTATAGACTTTTAACTAAACTGAATGCACTATATAATGAACACCCAAAACATCTGTTACATTGGTAGTTGGAACGAATAGATTCGAAACAAAATGAAGGCGGACAACTATTCAGTTATATTTTGGTGGCAGTAAGGGAGGTCCATCAGACATTCAAGAACCTGGGCTAAAGAATATAAAGACCTCGTTCCTGCCCCGAGCCATCAGAGCATGCAATGCCCTCCCAGCTCATGTGTTTCCTCCTTCATACAATCCGGGGTCCTTTAGGCGGGGCGTGAAACGGCATCTCAGCAGGCCATTAGGGTGAGGATGGCAGACACAATGGGTACTTTGTTAGTTTTTTTGTGCCTGTCAACCTCATATTTGGATTTCACGGTCGCTTACCATCAGGCGGAGTGAGGTCATCCAGATTAGCCTTTCTATAAAAAAAAGACGAGCGTTTTTGAACAGTCAAATTACCACTCGATTTTTTATCGATACTACTTTAGATGCACCACTATTAGAGGTTGATTCGGCACATATTACGAACATTCACTTGTTCACCGTGACGCATTGGGATCTGCCCAATCTTTAGCCTAGGGCAGGGTTTCTCAATCTTGGATTTTTAGGAGTATGTAGGTTCACGGTATATCATGTTCTTGGTAGAAAAATGGGATATTGAGACACAATCTTACGATCTTTCAAGATAATGTTCGTGGAAAAGATAGCTAGAGAAATATTTTATTTGCCGCTCTGTAGGCTCTGTGGGTGTGTAATTTGTGGTGATTGTTAATAGTAACCACTTCTATCAATACTTACGAGTGTGATGGTTGTCGTAACAAGAATAACATGACATCACAAATACTGTTCTCTACACTACGAAGAGATCTTTTCTTTAAATTTCTTCAACTATAACTTAAAAAGAGTTAAGTATTTGCCTATATACTGTCCCACTTCAGGGCAAAGGCCTCCATCATAGAAATCAAGTTATCGCTACTATGATGGTATTAGGCATAGTCATGCTTGCAATGCGGATTGGTGATTACAAACCCGAGCAATTCGATTCGATTGATTCGACACATACTTTTTGCTCGACCCGGGAATCGAACCCAGGACCCCGAGATCAGGGCCCGGTACTTAAACCACAAGGGCAAGAGGGCGTCTTCAACTATCTTTATTAATATATAGTTATATGTAGGTATATATTTGTATTCCACTGTTTTTTTTTTTTTTATTTGATAGAAATGGGGTGAGCCCTGCGTCTCATAGCCACTGCGACCAGTAGATGATCTATTGTGGCAGCCCCGTAACCTATTACAGCACCTCATGTAGCTCCAGTTCCAGGATAAACCCGAGAATGGAGCTGATGGGGGAGCTCTTGATCTCGTCAGCCGAGATCATGTGTGCTCCCAGGTGCCGGCTTCTGCAGCGGTGCAGCGCTATGCACTCGCCGAGGACGTGGATAATCGTTTCCTCGTCCTCGCGACAGAACCTGCAGATTTTGGTATCTGTAAGGCCCATGTTGTGCAGGTGCTTATTTAATTTGCAGTGCCCTGTGAGGGTCCGAGTGAGTGCCCTAACATGTCCTCTACTCAGTTTTGTTATTTCTACAGCTCGTTTCTGATCGAACGCCTGTATCAACGCCTTAGACTGTTCTAGTCGAGGTAATCTTTTCCAGAATTCAGTGCTTTGTTTTTTCTCCCACTCTTTTAACTCGAACCTGACCATGCATGCTGGAACGCCACTTATTGGTTCCGGTCCGAGTAGTGGGCTCTCTGCCCCGGCCTTTGCTAGCACGTCAGCGACTTCGTTGCCTCTGATATTGCAGTGTCCCGGTACCCAAATCAGATTTACAATGTTGGCATTGCCAAGCTGGTTTAGGAGCAGGACACACTCGCTAGTGAGTTTGGAGTCAAGTTCACAGGATGTTAACGCCTTGAGGGCAGCTTGACTATCTGAGAAGATGAATATCTTCTTATTCTGGAGATTCATTTGTAGACTCTCTTGGACACAGCCAATTATTGCGAAGACTTCCGCTTGGTACACTGTGGTATAGCGACCCAGGTTGGCGAATTTGCGTATTCCGCAGCGATCATTACAAAATCCCGCCCCAGATATGCCCTGCTTCCTGGAGCCATCTGTATACCAAACGATGTCATTCTGCTTAACATTTCCGGGAGTTCCAGCCTCCCAGTCTTGTCTACTTGGTAACAAGACTGTAAACCGCTTATCGAAGCGGTGTTCACGGACCATGGAGTCAGAGGGCATATCCATGACCGGAATTTTCATTAGTTCATTGTAGAGGCCTCTCATGACCCTAGAATGCCATCTCGTCCTCCCTCTGATTTTCGCTCTCGTGATAGCCATCCTCGCTTCCATCTGCACGTGAATGTGCAGAGGTGGAATGTTCAGGAGGGCATCCAGTGCTGCAGAGGGAGAGGACGAAAGCGCGCCAGTGGCTATAAGGCAGGCAGTTCTTTGAACTTTGCTGAGGTTCTCTACGCAGTTAAGTTGGTGCGTCTTCTTATACCACACACAGCAGCCATAAGTGACGATCGGCCTCACTATGGTTTTATAAATCCAGAGTGCGGCCATGGGCCGTAGCCCCCATTTTAGCCCCACCAACCTACTGCTTGCCCCCATCGCAATTTTTGCCTTTCTAGTGATGTAGTCGAGATGCTTGTTCCATGTTAGTTTTTGGTCTAAAAAGACTCCGAGATATTTGACCTCGTTGGACAAGCATAGCTTCGTACCAAGAAGTGTTGGGGTGTGTAGCGCCTCTAGTTTCCTTCTTTTGGTAAACGGGATTAAGACCGTCTTACGTGCATTGACTGTTAGCACGTGTCTCGTGCACCAGTTTTCTACTATTCGTAGGGCCCTTTGCATAAGATTGGAAATGGTGCTAGGGCATTTTCCTATGACCATTATTACTATGTCATCTGCGTAACCCTGAGTCAGAAATCTGGCTTCATTGAGCTCGCAGATGAGACTGTCAACAACCAATGACCATTGAAGGGGTGATAGGACTCCGCCCTGTGGACATCCTCTGGTCACTCTATAATGTAGGGTTTTATTCATCAACGTTGTTGTTGCAGTCCGATTTTGTAGCATGGATCCCATCCATCTGGTGGTGGTGTCGTCGATTCCACGATTCACCATACTACGTGTTATAACATCGAAGTTGGTGTTGTCAAACGCCCCTTCGATGTCAAGAAAGGCACAGAGTGCAATTTCTTTGTCTTCTATGGCTTTCTCAATTCTGTCCACCAGGTCAATAAGTGCCGTTTCCGTGGACTTGCCTGTTTGGTAGGCATGTTGTCTTGCACTCAGGGGTTTTTCAACGAGGTATGTTGCCCTGATGTGACTGTTCAACACCTTTTCCATCGTTTTTAGTAGGAATGAGGTGAGACTTATCGGTCTGTAGGACTTGGGCTGCGATTTGTCTTTGTCCCCTCCCTTGGGAATGTAAGTGACCCTCGCCCGAGTCCACGCTGATGGCAGATAACTCCAAGCAAAGCTTGCACGGTATAATTTTATCAGCGTAGAGATGATGATATCTTCGCCCCGCTGCAACAAAGCCGGGAAGATACCATCGACCCCACCAGATTTGTACGGCTTGAAACTCCTAATGGCCCAAATTATCTGCTGGGGACGAAAAATAACGGAAGCTCTCCTCCAGTCTTCATTCCTCGGTCTCCTGTCCGGAGATTTACTGACCTGGAGTTCTCTTTCGTTATTAATGTACACGGATTCCGGAAAGTGCGTTTGAGCAAGCAGTCTCAGTGTTTCCTCCGGAGATTCTGTGAAAGATCCATCCGCTTTCCTTAGCAGGCCTAGATGGGATTCAGGTGTCTTGGATAGTATTTTGTGGATCCTGGCAGCTCGGGCAGTGTCCTTGATTGACCCGCAGAATTTTTGCCAGGATCTTCTTTTTGCTTTCCTGAGCTCCCTATTGAAACGTGTTAACGCCTTCCTGTAAGCATCCCAGTTCTTGTCTTTTTTTGCCTTGTTAAATAAGGCACGGGCCTTTTGCCTCAGATGCTCCAGGTTTTTGTTCCACCAAGGCGTGTTTCTGTTGCTCTTAGTGGTCTTGAGAGGACAATTTTCTAGATACGCATTCATTAGGCTCTTGCCTAAGTCCTCTGCTGCGGCTTCCACTTGGTCCACAGTTTTGATGTATTTAAAATCTCCAAGGTATAACCTAAGGGAGTTCCTAAAGCCCTCCCAGTCTGTTCCCTTGGGGTCACGGTAGGTGTTCGGTTCCTTTGTTCCCGAGCATAGTATGTCGTACCTAATGTGGGTGTGATCGGACATGGACGGCTCATCTGAGACGTGCCAATTGGTCACTCGGTGTGCGAGATTACCTGAACACCAAGTTATGTCTAGTACTTCCTGCCTAGAACGTGTGGTAAAGGTTGGTTTACTACCCACGTTAAGAACAAATTGATTATTAGTGAGCAAGTAGTCAAACAGTAACTCACCTCTAGCGTTCGTGTTGGAGCTGCCCCATGATGTGTGGTGGGAGTTGCAGTCGGATTATTATTAGTCGGATATTCCACTGTTGGTTCTGATATCCGTAACCACCTGTGTTACGGATATCAGAACCACTTGAGCTATCCATCTAGGAGTCAGATCAATGTATGTGATGTTGTGAAATGTTTATTTCATTCATCAAAATTAATTGGGATTCTTTACACTCTTTAAGTAATGGCGCTCCTGGACCGAACAAATACACTTAACAAAACATAAGACCTCAAATTAATTGCAAAAAGGTCCCCAGCGTAGAGATTTTCCCCACAAAAAAGATTCGTTGATGACCCAAATTGTAAATTCTAATACTTTGCGGGACATACAGATATGAGTAGATTGGTGAAAAAAAAGAAGAGGCTATTTTGAAAATGCGATATAATAATTCTCAGGAGAGCAGGAACACAGTATAACGATTCCTAGTATGATAAAAGGGTGCGTCGAAGATTACTCGTATGTACGCGCGTACGACGTGTGCGTTTTTCCCGGAACTTTCTACCACGTACTTCAGTTCTTTGGAACGGTTTGGCTGCAGGAGTATTTCCGGACGGCTACTACTTAGGGACCCTCAAGAGAAGAGCGTAATCATTTTTAAAAAGGTAGGCAACACATTAGCGATCTCTCTGATTTCGCGGATGTTAATGGGCGGCGATGTATATATATGTATATATTGAATATGTAACTAATTTAAGTAAGTATTAAATTAAAAAATAAACTAAAAATATTTTGTAAAAAAATGTTGTCTAATGTCTAATGCAACTTGTTTACCAAGGAAACGTTGTCTGAACTGTCATTTGCCAAATAAATTACTTCTTCCAGTAACGCACATTAAATGGGTCCCATATCCATATAATCAGTGTATATATATATATATATATACTAGCTGACCCGGCAAACGTTGTTTTGCCATATAAATAAAAGGGTTGATCGTAGAAGGGTGAAAATTGAGGATTGTATGTATTTTTGTATGTTGTATCATAAAAAAAGAGAAATTAAAAATTTTGTCTAAAAATAAAAATAAAAATTTAGGGGTGGACTACCCCTAACATTTAGGGGGATGAAAAATAGATGTTGGCCGATTCTCATAGATACCGGATAAGCACAAAAAATTTAATCAAAATCGGTCAAGCCGTTTCGGAGGAGTATGGCAACGAAAACTGTGACACGAGAATTTTATATATTAGACTAGCTGACCCGGCAAACGTTGTTTTGCCATATAAATAAAAGGGTTGATCGTAGAAGGGTGAAAATTGAGGATTGTATGTATTTTTGTATGTTGTATCATAAAAAAAGAGAAATTAAAAATTTTGTCTAAAAAATAAAAATAAAAATTTAGGGGTGGACTACCCCTAACATTTAGGGGGATGAAAAATAGATGTTGGCCGATTCTCATAGATACCGGATAAGCACAAAAAATTTCATCAAAATCGGTCAAGCCGTTTCGGAGGAGTATGGCAACGAAAACTGTGACACGAGAATTTTATATATTAGATATATATATATATATATATATATATATATATATATATATATATATATATATATATATATATATATATATATATAATAAATTAAATAAATCATTAAACCTCAGTTCATTACCATACTTCGCATATAAAAAGAAAGTAACAACATGGTTAAAATTGCAAAACTACGAAATTATAGAAATTATAAAACCTCCTAACTAACAATTCACACTAATATTTTAGTATTAAAAAAAGGGAAACAATACATAATAAACATTATATTCTATTCTATATATTATAAATAGGTTATATTATTAAAATAATGTATTTTTGTTAATATGTAAGTGTATCTTATACATATATTTTTTTAAATTTATTTCATAACATTAATTTATCAAATTCTATTTAACATTCTTTTTTATTATCACAAATAGATTAGATTAGAACAGAATTCAATTTATTATAAGTTCTTCTTTGTACCCAACTACAGTTTAACTAATGTATACTAAAGAGAGGGGTCTCTTCTAATACAGGTTTGCCAAACTTAAAAGAAGAGGCCCACACAATGTAACAACTACCTGTAGTTAACAATAAAGCTATTTTGATTTTGATTTTTTGATTTTGATATCCCTAATCCCGCAACATACGGGATCCAAAAGTTAAGTAGGATCCCTCAAACCGAGGTCTCGTAATTCCATAGAGGAATCCCCCAGCTGTGACACCCCTCTCGAGTAAGGTGAACGTTTTACTTGCCTACCATCGCCAGCTCCGATGTCTTTGGCCTTTATGAGTTGTATGGTAGGTTCTCTACAATTGTGATCAACGACAGAAATATTTTAAATTTTACCATTTAAATGAAAAAGAAGTTCATTGACTGACACCGAACAGTTAAAGATGGCGCTAAACTACTACACTACTCGCTACAAACGATAAGACCGCCTCGTGGTACTGTATGTGGTTTTTATATCATTCTTGTATTTTGTTTCTACGCAATAAAGAATATCTATCTATGCATTAAAATATTTTTATATTACTGGTAACTTTATTGCGACATTGTGGCCCCCCTGCCAATGTAACTGAAGTGCCTTCTGATCTTGGTCGGTCTGTACAGTCAGCGTCAGATCAAGTTATCCCCCTGCAGTGAAAAAAAATCACTTGTGCCCCAGACATAAGGACGGTCCAAAGGGTAACTCGACGTGACGCCGTACAGTGGCGGACAGGTCAAGCTATACAAAACTGTCAAATTTCCTCAATCGATTTCGAACTCAATGTGTGACAATATGAGGTTTATAATCAAATGAAGAAATTTGACAGTTTTGTATAGCTTGATAAGTCCGCCACTGTACATACATGGAGATACTCTGGTGATATTTACTCTGTGGCAAGGGTAATAAACATGGTGGATTGTGGTGTAGCAGTTACGAATGGGGGCAATCCATTGTCCTCGCGGTTCCCTTTGGCACTAATGAGACCGGGAATCACATTCCTAACCAAATCGTACAAATTTCGATACGAGTGAGCGGGTCAGGGATACTGTGATTGCGGGTTTTAAGGGTATTTGAACCTTTTTAGGAACGTGTGAATGATCTTTGTTTTCAATTACAAACCGTATAAAAGCCATATGTCTTCAACATAGCATAACAGTCTTCCATATGGAGGGTCGTGGTAATAAATAGTAGGTAAGCATGCGCCTCTGGATTTTTCAAATCTATCTATGTATGTGCATATTTTATTTTTTTCATTTGTTTATCATATTCAATACCAGTATTTAAATTAAGAGTGTCATAAAAACCTTGCCGGTTTGTCCTTGACACGGTTACACATGAGTGTCGCCTATTTAACTAAATAAAAATAATAAAGTATAACATAACTTATTTCTAATACATTATTATCTAAACGACCGCGCGCTGCGAGCCGTTTGCGTAGGTACCTATGCCGATGCATCTCGCTCGCACTGAGCTGCCCATTACACCAGCGCTCATAAAAATGGCAACAAACAGGGTGGTACGCATATTCTGAAGTATATTTTTGTAGTATGTTTTGAGTTTATGTTTATAGTTTTCATCGATTAATTCTGCTCGTATACTATGTGAAATTTCATTTAAAAGAATAGGGACTAAGTATTTATTTAAGCGTTTTCCGTAATAATTTTTAAAGGTTGGTATCTTAAGTTTGGTTCGAGTAATATTCCTGGTAATTGTTTTATGATTTATATAGATTCGTAAGTATTTATTATGGCATTGTTCGATGAGTATTGACATTTTAATTTTAATTTGTATTGGTAATATTTCACAGAATTTAAATAGTTGTCTATGGTTATTATCTTTTTTGTATAGTTTTTGTTTCAATTTGTTAGGGATTATAATTTTAAGAATTCTTAGTTGTAAGTTCTGTATTTTATTTAAGTACGTTTTAAATGTTATTCCGTAACTTGTAATCCCATATGAGACAATAGATTCAACTAGTGCTTAATACATGTTTAGAAGTATTGGGAAAGGAACTTTATATTTTAGTATAGCAAACTTAGCCACCAAGGCTCTTAGTTTTTCACAGATACTTTCAACTTGTTGGCACCAGTTAAATCCATTATCTATTAATAGACGAAGATTTTTTTGGTAGTAACCTGCTCTAAAGAGTTGCAGAGTTGTAGTTACATTTACTATTTATCAACTTCGCTTTTAAATGTAGACATTCGTGAGTGTGTGCAACGGTCTGTCGACATTCAGAAGGTGGTTGGTGGTGGTGGAAAAAATCAATCAATCAATCTGCGAAAACAAAAATCATGATTTTTGTTTTCGTAGAGTTTATTACAAGTCCCTTCTAAATTCTACCTTTAACTCTGCGGTGAGAAAAAACATCGCGAGGAAACCTGCACGTTTCGGATAGATTTCCCTGTAAAAGGTTTTCGAAGGTCAGACTGCAGTCGCTTCATTGTAATAACCATACTCCCCAAATCATGAATCAAGGTCCAAGCGCACCCCGAGCTCCAGGGCGACATCTTTGGACGCAAGCAGGAATCACACGCAAAGATGAGGAGGATGTCTTCAAAAATAAATACATAGAACTCTTTTCCACACACATTCATAGTACTGTTTTACCAATTTTTATGAGTTACACCAATGTACCTATGCAAAAGTCTTATTTTCGAAAACTGCAGAAAAATCTTAACCAATCATAACGGTGCATTTACGCGCGCCAAAAATTACAATTTCTTATTGGTTGATGCGTCAGCGCCATGTTCGGTGCGAGTGCGGTTAAGACAGAAATAGCATTCCTCTCTAGATTTACTGTATTTAATGTAACGCAATAAAGTCTGTAACAACAATCGTATCTAACCTAAATCGTAATCAATCGGATTTAACTTACAACAACGGCGTAGACGTATTTTGCCGATGTGAGTGAGGGTGCTGGAGGCCCAATCCGGGACAAAGGGGGGGTTTAAAGGTTGGCAGACGATTCGTCTGCTCTTCTGCCACCTATCACATAAAAAAATTTAACTTATAAACTTGGTACTGCTGGAAGTATAAGTACTTAGGTAACTTATATTCTAGTAGAGTAAGCAGTAGGTAAGTATATAAATACTGTAAAGACACGTTATCTTGAGAGACAGGCAAAAAGATTTTTTTCAAAATAAGAATAGATACATCCCAGAAATATTTGTATATAAGTTTTTTTTACTTTTATGCTTACCAGCATGTCATGTCATGAAACTAAAATGAATATGACGCGACGCCGTGATCGGGAGCGTGTTAAATTTTGTTCGTAACATAAAACTTTAAACCGATTTTATGATAAAACTTTGGGGACGCAATTAAAAATAAATGCCTCAACGGGTATCGACGCTAGCGTGCCTAACGATGATAATATTTTTAAATAAATTTTACTCGGTGATAGTTGAAATATAAATACCAGAAGTTACTGTCGGTAAAGTTATTCAAATATACGAAACGCAGAAACTCGAGGCAGACTGTAGAGTATTTATTACATTAAATGAATGATAATATGTCGGTTAAGTTGTCCAAAATGGTCAGTAGGATTAACGGGAAGTATCTGTTATTTTTGACCCAAAGAGTAGTGGCCGTCGATGTCATATTTCATTATTATTTTTTTGTATTTGCTAGAGGCGGACAAACGAGCAAGCGAGTCATCTGATGGAAAGTAATCATCGCCGCCCGTGAACAACCGCGAAATCGGAGAGATCGCTAATGTATTGCCGGCATTTTTAAAAATAAATAATAATGATAATAAATAAATATTTCACAACATCACATACATTGATCTGACTCCGAGATAGGTAGCTCAAGCACCTGTGTTACGGATATCAGAATCAACAGTAGGATTACAAATATATACATATAATACTTATCTTTTGTAAATACATACTTATAATACATAGCAAACACCCAGACCAATACAAACAAACATGTTCATGCACACAAATGTTTGTACTGTGCGGGGATCGAACCCGTAACCCGTATCAGAGGTAGCGTTTACTACTACTGTTCCAATCGGGTCGTCAAAAAAAAAATGAGTAGTAATAATGAAAGAATTACTCTCTGCCACGAGGTTAGACAAAAATGTCTACGGCCACGAGTCTTTCCGTTTAGTAATTCCTATTTGCAAAGTTATTTGCTAGCGTACCGAACAAAGACACTTTTTAAAAATGTTTTTTGATCGATAATAGCTTACACACAAATGCCGACGCTGTGCAGTGTGTTCATAGTTTATTACACTGATATAGAGTCATCATCATCATCAGCCCATTTAAGCCCCACTGCTGGGGCACGGGCCTCCCTCAATCACATGAGGGGTAATTGCCATACTCACCACGCTTGGCAGACGGGTTGGCGAGGGTTTTGATATAAATGCAGAGTTTTCCTTCTCTGAGCGCTGATGATCATGCCAGCAGCTTTACCTTAGTCGCCTTTTACGACACCTCGGTAAGAGTGAGGGTGGCCTATTCTACTCTGCCGGGGACCACACGGCCCCCGTATATGATATAGAGTGACGAAATAAGAATAAGAATAAAATTATTTATTCAGCGCCAAACATACATAAAACAAAAATATAACGAAATGGACATTAGAATGGCACTGAAATGGGCTCTACTCAGCATGTGTCCGTGTCTAAAGGACACCCTGACGCTGGTCTTCCGTGGAGTCGAAGGAAATAAGAGACGTCACTGGGCGTGCCGACGCCATAAAGTACATAAGTACACTTAACCTTATTTAAATTAATTAAATAGTTGTTACAAAGCATAGCAGAGTAAATAGTATAGTAGCATTATAAAGTGAATTAAAATCTTAACATCACTGTACTATGTTGTTCACTTAACTGCATTTATTGTAACTTTTATATAAATAAAATAACGCAATTTATAAATTGCCACAAATATAGAAGTGCCCTAAAAGGGTCCATTTCAACACTGATAGCACTTTAATATGATCTAAGAATTAAGTACCTACATAAAATAATAAAGAATATGAAAGAAAATCTGTCTGAAAATTTGCCGTCATGGGCTCTTAGGCTATAATAATAATTCTCACAACATCGCATACGTTGACCTGATTCCGTACTAAGTAGCTTAAGCACTTGTGTTACAGATATCAGACAACAGAGGAACACAAATATATACTTAAATACATATATAACACCCAGACACTGAACAAACACAAGTGTTCATCGCACGAATGTTTGTCCAGGGTGAGGATCGAACCCACGACCTTTGGCGTAAGAGGCAGGGTCACTACCAATTGCGCCATCCGGTCAGTCTACTCATTAATTCATAATTATAACGTAACATACCTACTCGTAGGGACGTCTAAATAATCTACTTTGTTCGTAGGAGCTAAACAGTACTAACAAATGAAACTTGATTAATGGCGGTTCAACAATGTTTGCTGAATGGGGCTGACCGGACCATTCGATTGGTCGGTCAGCTGCGCTGTCGACCCGCCGCAGTGCAAATGTTGTGATTGCCGGTTCCCTACCCGCACTTGTGACCGTGTCTAGAAATCAGCTGACCCCATCCTAAGGCGAATTCAATTTGGGAGGTACTCTACTTGTTTGGTTCAATAGCAATTTAATT
Source organism: Marasmia exigua (assembly GCA_019059595.1). NCBI lineage: Eukaryota > Metazoa > Arthropoda > Insecta > Lepidoptera > Crambidae > Marasmia > Marasmia exigua. The sequence continues at coordinate 2,924,519 of CM032464.1, read as the reverse complement.
ATGGTCGATTGTGATGAAGTTAAGACTATATGGAACGTGTATGGAAGGGGCACTCTAAGATACTGCATAGCGATATAAACAGATAGAGTCGACAAAAAATTAATGGTTAGGTAAATAAAACAAATGTTAAATGTTTTTATTTATTTTTTTTAAATAGTGAAAAAAGTAGGTATTACTTAAGTAGTTATTGGAGGGAGTCTCGATTTCGGTGTCTATTTATTTTGTCGAGTCCTCTCGTCACCCCATCCCTCAAAGTCTTAAGTCGAAAGTCTTCGACCAGTGCGTTCTCCCGGTCATGACTTACGGAGCCGAGACGTTGACACTCACAGATGGGCTAGTCCACCGGTTCAAAGTCGCTCAAAGAGCTATGGAAAGGGCTCATCATCATCATCAGCCTATCGCAGTCCACTGCTGGACGTAGGCCTCTCCAATTGTTCGCCACTGTGATCTGTACGTCGCCAGGGTCAGTTTGTTGTGGTGGCCTCCCGTAGCCCGGAGATTCTTCGCACCCCCCGTCCCGCCGTTACCATGGTCGCCACCATGACCAGGAATAGCGGGACTGCCGGGAACTGGGAGCCGTGGCTGCAGTTTTACTCTCATTGGAGGATTTGCCCATAATCGCCACGCTGGGCAGGCGGGTTGGCGATCGCAGGACGTGGATTTTTGCGCCAATGACGCTGCTGCCCGTCACTGGCCTGGCGTATTTGGCCACGCCATAGCCGTGGTTATACCGCCATCGGTCGGTCGCCAGAGCCTCGTTGGTAATTCAGCAGGATGCACCACGGGCAGGTGAGGTTGGCTTGGGGCAGGAAGGTGGTAGATCGCCCCCTTACACCACTGGAAAGGGCTATACTCGGAGTATCTCTTAAGGACAGCATTAGAAATGATGTAATCCGACAGAAAACCAGATTCGCCGACATAGCCCACCGAATTAGCAACCTGAAGTGGCAGCAAAGTGGTGGGCTGGTCACATTAACTGACAGCCGTTGGAGCCGTAAAGTCCTTGAGTGGAGACCGCGACTTGGTAAGCGTAGTGTTGGACGCCCTGCGACAGGATGGGGTGATGACATTCGAAGGCTGGCTGGTGTGGGCTGGATGAGAGTAGCCGAAAATCGGGAGCAGTGGCGTGCATTAGGGGAGACCTATGTCCGCAGTGGACGAGTGTGGGTTGCTGATGATGATGGATTAATTTAAAATTCTGACACAAACCCCTTTATTACAAACCGTGAACTAAGGATAATCCCGGAACAAAATTCGTGCCAACCCCTTTTAACATTGCGCGTTGGAGCGGGATCACATGAGCTTTAGTACGGTAGGTAATCACTTAAGATCGCTATTGATAGTAAGGTGGCAAGTCTCACCCGTCACAAGTCTCCGTCATTCATGATAAAATAGATACGAATAAAAGAAAAAACTCAGAAAATAGGCGTACGTTGGACGTACGAGTGTATTATGTAAGCTGGCCCAGCTTAATTTTCTGGCAAGCTTCGCTGTTAAAAATATTAGTTGGCGTTGCATTTTCTTATGCAAATTGTTTTGGTTATTTTAGGTAGACGCCGTGAGACCCACTTTCACGAGCCAACGCCTCTGCCGATGTGGACCGAGTACTTACAATGAATATTTTGTGTTTATTTTGTATTAGATCTAGACGATTTTTTCTCTTGTTTTAACATTCTGCTGTAAAAAGAGAAATGCCAAAGTATTTGCTGTAAAACGGATTAGATACATTTTTATGGCAAAGGGAGGTAAACAAGCAATTATTAATGGCAACGGTAAAATCCGCTTCACCTTAAGAATTTGTATATGTGTTAAATTGTCTAAGTTGAATATAATATCGTTTTAAGGTGACGGGTAGGGCACACTAGCGACACCAATCGATATTATTTTTTGCTATTACACCGCATCTATTTTAAACAATTTTGGGTTACAACCTCTCGGCAAACACTTATACTGTTTATTAAATAACCATGCACAAATGTTGGGTCCCAACGTGTACGCGAAAAATTGATTCAAGCCTAAAGCGGTCACTTATGGCGTGAATCAATTTTTCGCGTACACGTTGGGCCCAACATTTGTACATGGTTATTTAAAAAATAGTATAAGTGTTTGCCGAGAGGTTGTAACGCCCAATTTTTTTAAAAATAGATACGGTTTAGTGACTTAAAATTAAAATCGATTGGCGTCGCTAGTGAGCCCTACCCGTCACCTTAATGAAGAAATCCACCCAGATAGAAAAAACACAGTATAAAAATACTGTGGCAATAACGTGTAATTCTAATATCGACGACCCGTTTGGAACAGTGGTAGTGAACGCTGCCTATGGTGCAAGGGTTGCGGGTTCGATCCCCGCACATTACAAACATTATGTGCATGAACATATCTGCTAATATTAGTTTGGTTGTTATTTATGAATTATAAGTATGTATTTACAAAAGAAAAGTATTATATGTATATGTTTGTAATCCCACTATTGATTCTGATATCCGTAACACAGGTGCTTGAGCTACCTATCTCGGAGTCAGATCAATACGCGTGATGTTGTGAAATTTTTATTATTATTTATTACTAAAAATAGTGGGGCGGTATTAGTCTTCTTACTAATCTTTAAGTTAATGGTTCGAAACTAACCCTAAAAATAGTTCGAAAACTCTAAGTCACCTTACATCTCAGACAGCTTTCAGTCAGAGTAAGCGACTATCAATAAACGATCGCCGCTAATTGGTGGCTTAGTGCAGGATACCGGGCTGTGGAATTGCTGATAATGCGATTTACTGGTGTTTGTACTGAGCTTTGTTGGATTCGATTATTGACGATGATTCAGTTCTACGTTCCATTTCGGATTATGATTACTATAAAAAGGTTTCTGGTAAAAAAATCATACTCATGTTGAAAGGTTGATAGAATGTCAGCGATTGTTCTATCGGTATGAACGGTTCTATCGGTTTTATCGGTATGAACTGGCAACATGAACGCCGTGCGCATTGAAAAATAAATAAATAAATTTGAAATTAGAATTAGAATGAATATGTAAAAAAAAAATAGGTATGTTAAGGCGTAGCCATTAAATAAAATACGAAAAGATGCAGTAGTAGAGTCAGCGCCACGAAAGACCTGCGGAAAAATACGGAACTAAAATACGAGATTTCTTGTACCTATGAGCATAAAGGTCAAATTTGAATGTTGATGGCGACTCAAGCGCTCTTTTCACGGGACTCCTTTGGTGGCGCTGACTCTGGGGTTTAATTTGATTTTAGAATACACACCTCATTTTTTTATTTGGAAAAGGAAAAAAGCTGAACTTCTTTCTTTCATTTGTTTTTAGTAACTAGGTATATACTATTGTTATAAAATCTTTTTAGAGAACCCTTATAGATTCGTCATTTCTGTATGTCTGTTCCAAATATTGTTCATAATGGTTAGTAGAACACGTGGTTAAATTGATGTAAATGTTTACAGATACACCCTGTAATAAAGGCACAATAATATTTGTTCCGAAGAGCTTACCGCGGGGTGAGTGGGGCGGTGCACTCTGACGTCACGGATAAATATACACAGTTATACGTCGGATGGAGAACCGCAGTGACGTCAGTGGGAAAAAGCATTACATCGGTATATGGCCAATATAAATACACACATATTAAGTAGATTTAAAAAAAAAAACCATGGGTATTTTTAGTGCTTGAAGTCGAATCTACGATCTCCAATTTGGAATTTGCACGTTCTTTGAATCGACTGAGTTTTCATAATTTGTGGGTATGATAAAAGTAGATTTTTATAAAATGACGGATTTATAGTATTTATGGAAAGAAAGACGCGTTGTGATTGACATTTTTTAAGTAGTCATTTTTTAACGTCGAGCCAAATATGTTAGTTCACAATGTTGTTTCACATAATAAATATTATATTGTTTCATATAATCCCCGTTTTGATACATTATAGTTATTTTTTAAGTATCTAACATAGGAGGCTAAATGAATGTTAACATTATTACTTAATTGAACATTTTAATACAGATATCCACACGTCGGGTTATTAGAGATGTTCGATTCGATCCGATACTTGTGTGGATCGATACAAAGCAATACGATCCACTCGATTTTTGTATCGATAACGGCTTTCGATCCGTTAGTGGATCGATACAACTAAGGTGAGGATCGGATCGATCGCAAAATAAACCAAATTAAACCATAATAAATATTTATTTGTAACGTGAATACTGACCGCGTTCCTGTTCGACAAAGTAAGTATAGTTTAACAACGAACTGATTCATATTACGTTAATGTTAATATTTATCTTGCATTAGGTTTTGTCAAAACTTTTATTTCAATACTCTTTCAATTTCGGCAATATTGGCGATTGTGTTTATAGATCGCTTATTGTGTATTACGTTTGGATAACACTTAGCGATACAGCATTACGTTACTTGTCCGTTGTAGGAACGTCTTTACCAGAATATTTTCATTGAACAATCATACTTTGATATTTGAATGAGAGCCGCAATTGTATTGATCTAGAGAGGCTATCAAATTAATATTTTACTTACACTTCCTTATAAAAATTGGCCTATGTAAACAATCTCGTTTTTTTGTTGAACCTAAATAATTAAAAATACAACTTGTTTAATTTTTAAAAATAGTTAATACGATACTGGATCGATCAAAAAATCGTATCAATTCTTTTGGATCGATATTCGTATCGATACAGTGTGTTGCGATCCAGAGTGTCGATAAAAAGTGCCCGGATCGAACATCTCTACGGGTTATCACAAATTCTAGTTATATTTCAATCAAATTTCTTTATTTTTATATGTAGTTATCCAATATCTATATCTGTTGTACTATTTATAAAGAGGTTAGTACTATAGACAGCGGCAACGCTTAAAGGTAATCCGAAAACACGAAACGCTTGCGCGATGTAATCGTCACCTAGCGCCATCTATTGGTATAAAGTGGAACTAATGTCCCGAAACGAAGTGAGGGCGGGCCATTAGTTATGTAACTAAAAAAAACATGGCGGTCAATAGGTAATAAAGAAATTTAACAAAGGATAGGTAGGGACTATAAGGAGTGTCCGTACCTAGAGCACCGAACTTATATAATTATATTATATGTATACCTACTACTATATACCTACTGTTTACTTCTTAGAATATGTTTGTGATAGGATTGCAGCGCGTCTTGGGCGTTGCACGCCCTTAAGCTTTCGGGTAGTTGCTGAAAATCAGCAGTTTGCTTTTGCTGCTTATGCCTTAGCAAAACATCGCTGAGCTATCACCCTTTCGCATTACTGTGACACACATGATCCGTACTTTTTATGCCTTAGCAAAACATCGCTGATCTATCACCCTTTCGCATTACTGTGACACACATGATCCGTACTTTTTATGCCTTAGCAAAACATCGCTGAGCTATCACCCTTTCGCATTACTGTGACACACATGATCCGTACTTTTTATGCCTTAGCAAAACATCGCTGATCTATCACCCTTTCGCATTACTGTGACACACATGATCCGTACTTTTTATGCCTTAGCAAAACATCGCTGAGCTATCACCCTTTCGCATTACTGTGACACACATGATCCGTACTTTTGCATACTTTTAACGTTTGTTGGAGTTTCTCTTTTTTTAATTATTGTTTTTTTTCTCTTTGCATTAGTAGTAATTGTACCTTACTTTAATTTTGTTTTTTTTTCCTTGTATTTATGTATGACAACTTAAATGCGAATAAATGTTTTATCTATCTATATGTTCTTATAGTCCTAACTTAAGTCCCTTGTTTTATGTATTTTACTTTGTTACTTTACGGTTCGAAGTGGACGGTCCCCGTAACCAAATGACAATAAACTGATTTACCGCGGTCACCAATCTAATTTCCAACTTCATTCTGAATATATCAGCTTAGTTTTAGTAGGTTTAAGTTATAAACCAAAACAAATTTAGCTTCATCCGCATAAGTGGGAAAAGGGCCGATGTCGAAGGGACCAGCCCTATTATCTTTCTAACACAATTTTGTATCTTGAAAGAATTTACCTTAAAACTTAGATCAATAATATATACAGGGCGTCCTACGGCCATGCCACACGGAGGGAAAGTACCTTTAATATTGTAGATGGAACATTTTACTGAAAAAGACATTATTTTTATTTAAAAAACAATCTAACTAACTGCATCTTACTGCATTCATAGATTTTTAAATAATTACACGGTTGAACCGGGAATCGAACCCGCTACACGAGAAATAAAATATCCTGTAGCTTTATCACACCGATCGGAAGGCTTCGTCATAAGGATTATTTTTTGCTCAATAACATACTATCAGAAATAAAAAGAGGACCATGAATTTTAACATTTGTTTTGAAATTTCGTTCAGAAATATTAAAAGCTAACATTTTCGTAAGGACACAACCCCGTTAGATTTTATATGGGGACATGTAATAAAAATAGTTTACAAGAATCAATATGTAAGTGTCCACGAGCTACAAACAGACGTATTATTCTCTATATCCACCACAACGAGATCAAAAGATCGACAGGTAGTGAAATAATCAAAAGAATGCGACTTTGTATTCAACAGATGGGGACTCATTGTAAGCATTTGATAAATTGATTAATAAGTTTGTATTACAAATGTTAAAATTCATGGTCTTCCTTTTATTTCTGATAGAATGTTATTTAGAAAAAATAATCCTTATGATGAAGCCTTCCGTTAGGTGTGATAAAGCTCCAGGGTAATTGTTTTGCTCGTGTAGCGGGTTCGATTAAACCGTGAAATTGTTTTAAAATCTATGAATGCAAATTAGATTGTTGAAATGAAAATAATATCTTGTTTCAGTGGAATGATCCATCTACAATATTACAGGTACTTTCCCTCCATGTGGCATGGTCGTGGGACGCCCTGTATACCTAGACATACCACTCCCGCCCTCACTTCGTTTCATGGCTTAATTATTTAAAACCCGGTCCTTTTTTCCTTGAACCGGTGTCAAGTAGCGCCTGTGTTTCACCAAGGAAGTGAAGGTATTGAATTTCGAATGTTTTTGCTCTGTTAACATAATAATCTGTTTTGATATTTTTTTTTTTGACAGCCGTGTGGTCCCCGGCAGAGTAGAATAGGCCACCCTCACTCTTACCGAGGTGTCGTAAAAGGGGACTAAGGTAAGGCTGCTGGCATGATCATCAGCACCCAGAGAAGGAAAACTCTGCATTTATATCAAAACCCTCGCCAACCCGTCTGCCAAGCGTGGTGAGTATGGCAATTACCCCTCATGTGATTGAGGGAGGCCCGTGCACCAGCAGTGGGGACTTAAATGGGCTGACGATGACGATGATGACGATGATATTTTTTACCGTACAGGTTGCTTGTTCATCTAGGAGAAGAGTGATTCAGGACCTAAGAAGCTTGCTGACATCCATTACATAAGCTTCGGTAATCGCTTACCATCACGCGAGCCGTACGCTTGTTAAACACCTACGTATTATAAAAAATGGATTAAAAACACCCTTAAACGTGTCCTCCTTCTCCTTGCGTTGTATTCCCCAGTGCTGAGGGTTGTGACCCCCCTTCTGCATCACTTTCTCCCGTAATGGTTTTCCTCCAACTTTTTCTATCTCCGGCGGTATTCAGGGCGTTATGTACCATAGAGTCGAGCGTGGTGCAGATTTGGACCAACGTCGACAGTCGCGACTGTCGTCTGAGTGCCTTCGCAGAATCCTCGAAAACTTCAGTCATATTGCAAGGAAAGATAATCTAATAACATTGAGAAGCTCATTGTGACCGGAAAAGTAGACGAGAAAGTGCCTCGTGGACGCATTAAACGCGTAAAAAGGCATTATATTGGTAGAAAGCGATCCGTCTGCTCGTCTGCCGCCTAACACATAAAAAAAAAGAAAGTGACCCGATACCTAAAGTATTAGCGTACCTATATTCATCCTAAATCTTTCCGTAAACACGATAACCCAAAAATGTTTATTGCGCAGAGTGCGGCGGAGTGAATGGATGCGCCGCAATACAGAGATGTGGAGGCGTTATCACTCTTTGTCCGAATGCAACGAACGGGTTAACTAAAGCTGTTAGATAACCTAAATGCGTTTTCGCAATGAATTTCCTCGCGGGTAGGGTAGCTGTGTTTCTACGAAAACGGGAAAATTCATATTTAATCCATCCCTATATAATACTAACTTTTGTCTGCGGTTTCGCGTTAGAAAGAGACAAAAGTAGCCTATGTTTCTCCATCCCTTCAACTATGCCCGTCGCTCTGTTTTGCCCTGAAAGACAGACAGACAGACACACAACTTTCACATTTATAATATTAGTATGGATTATAAATGTGTAAGTGTGTGAGTCTGTTTGTCAGTCTGACTAATTGGCGTATTTTTTTACATGGAGTAGTTAAACGGGCGGGCAGTGACTTAGGCTAATTTGTGGCAATTCGAATTCCACTCTAGCGAAGTCGCGGGCGACCGCTTAGTAACTAATAAAGTTATTTTATTGGAGAAATATTTCAATACGATCTTTTATGATAACGATCTAAGCACCGTCCGGCTATTAAGGTGACGGGTAGGGCACACTAGCGACGCCAAACGATTTTAATCTTTATTTTAAACAATTTCGGGATTACAACCTCTTGGCAAACACTTATACTATTTATGAAATAACCATGCACAAATGTTGTGTCCGTTTTTGTACGCGAAAAATTGATTCACGCCAAAAGTGGCCGCTTTTGGCGGTAATTCAAATTTCGAGTACTAAAGCAGATCCAAAAGTTAAGTAGAAGTATTTAACAAATAGTATAAGGGTTTGCCGAGAGGTTGTAACCCCGAAATTGTTTAAAATGGATCCGGTTTAGTAGCTAAAATTTAAAATCGATTGGCGTTGCTAGTGTGCCCTGCCCCTCAGCTTAAGCCTCTGTTGACAAAAAGGTATCTAGGTGCTTCAATATTTTTTTAATGAATTTAATGGTTTACCATCGGGTATATGCTAATAATGTAAAGAAAAAATATCTATCTATTTTTTTAACGTTCAGTTCTAATGACATATTAAATTATCACATTAATTTTGTACTTACCTAACTGCCGCACTGAGTCGTTGATTAACTTAGTTGGCTACTTAAGAATAAATATTGACATTCATTTTGATACGCATAAAGACTACCGATACTAAAGTTAATGAACATTAGCTTAAATGACGTCTCTGAGTGCGGCCGTTAATTCCATTATGATAACTTGTAGCAGGCGTGGTACATCGAGCTCGTAGCGTGGCTACGAGTAATCACACCTAATGTACGTCGAATTGTAATGGCTAGTCGAATACTTATTCATACAATCAATTGATCGAGATATTATCGATCGACATTCGATGGCATGGACCGATAAACGATTATAATTGGATACCTTTGGGTATCTCTGTATAATCGAAAACGACTCTTAAGAGGAACTATTTACGGAAAAAATATTCATGTATTTTTTTTCTTTTTATTTGTAGTGTGATTAGATGTTTTTGTGTCCGAATAAATCCTTTTTTTAAACTTTACACATATAACCCAGTGGAACGGCCCTGAATAGTATTAGTAGTATCAGCCTATTAATTGTCCCACTGCAGGGCAAAGGCCTCCATCATAGAAATCAAGTCATCGCTATTATGATAGGATTAGGCTTAATCACCACTCTTGCCAAATGCGGTTTGGTGATCACAAACCCGAGCTATGTTCGAAAAATTCGAAACATACTTTTCGCTTGACCCGGGAATCGAACCCAGGACCGCGAGATCACGGCCCGGTACTTAAACCACTAGACCAACAGGGCGTTTTTTAATTACTTAAATCTGAATATTTAAATTTACTTACCTAAATCTAAATATTTAAACAGCCCTGAACATTTAAAGCAAATAAACGTAGTTATAAACATGATATTCCCTGTGCAAATAATATTAACTCTTAGAAAATATTGTTTAAGAAAAAACAAAGGATATTTAAACGCTATTTCTAGTCACCCTATCACCATATGTGGGGCATACTGTTATAGCTGCGGTTCAACCCCGTAGATTTAAAGCGTATTTTTTTTTATTCCCTTCTCAAATTAAGTTTAGAAACCTTCTCAAATCTTTGCCTAATCAATTTATACCGTCCCATGGTTCCATAAAACGTTAGCCTATAGTTTAGTTAATTGATCGATTTAACATCGATTCATTTTTTTTTATCATGTAGGGGGCAGACGAGTAGACGTATCACTGGTGGTAAGCGATTACCGACGCCCATAGACACCTGCGACGTCAAGGGAGTCTCAGGTGCCCTGCCGGCGGCTTTAAAAGGGAGTACGCACTTTTCTTGAATGTCGTTTCGGTCCGGAAACACCGCAGGCGATAGTTCATTTCACAGTTTTGTCTTACGAGGTAGGAAGTTTCTTGAGAAACGCACAGTTGAAGACTGCCAACTATCTAGATGATGGGCATGGAACTGTTGACGAGTGGAACGATGACGAGTGGACTGATGCCATAGCGTAGAAATAGATGTTGACTTTGCTGCTATTAAAAATCAATCATCGATTTCAACTTATTTAAAAGATCAACGTCGACATTACTGAATGCAAGGACTCGCGGCAGACGATATACGAGTATTAAGTATTTAATTCCATACTAATGGATTATATATGACAGTTCAGTGGTTAAAAATGGTCAGTACGTTTAAAAGGAAGTGACTGTTATTATTATATAGACTCGAAGGAAAAGATTCGTGTCGGTCGGTGTTAAAGTAAAAAAATAAAAATAAATTAATGAAGTACTCTACCGTCTGCCGCCAATTTTTGCGTTAATGTCTCTTATGAAATAAAAATTATTGCTTCTTATCTTGTTTGTGATCAGCAATGCGTATTAGGCAAGCGTAGTGTTAAAGCCTAAACCTATCATAATAGCGATAACTTTGCCCTGCAGTGGGACGATATATAGAATAGAATGATACTTAAATTTACTTTTATTTCTAGTCACCCTAAAACCATATGCGGGGTATATTCATAGCTCTGCGGTTGAGCCTGTAGATTGAAAAGTCCTGCGAAGGTCTAATTCAATTCGAGGCAAGCTTCGCCGTTCCTCGGATATCTCGCTATCTCTGTTGCGCCACCGCGACCCTTGCGTGCGAGTAGAAACTGCAAGATAGCTGTTTGGAATAAATTAAGAAAATTGTGTGCATATGCAAATACTAAACTAAACTTGATTATATTTTGATTTTCTTTAAAACATTGTGTAACTACACTATACAAGCTGTGTCTCTGTTTAATTTACATATGGATTATTTAGGTTAATATAAACAAATAGGTCCATAACGTCAAAAATTTTACGAAATGTAATCGCATATATTTTGAAGTGCGCAAAACTATTGGTAAGAAAATACTTCCTTAAATCGAATGACAGCAATGAAACGTCGAGATATCCTCAAATTTTAAATTATTTTGGTATTATTTTTGTATGGGGAATCGGCCGAGCAGAAGAAACGCAGTCGTATGAGTATGATATTTGTGAGCGGGATTAAGAAACGTTACGATAGAATTCCCGCGAGGTACAAAATTAGTTTTTTTTGTGCTAGAGGCGGACAAACGAGCAAACGAATCACCTGATGGAAAGTAATCAGCGCCGCTCATGAACATCCGCGAAATCAGAGAGACCGCGTGTTACTGGCCTTTTTAAAAAAGAGTAAGCTCTTCTCTTGAAGGTCCCTAAGTCGTAGCCGTCGGGAAATACTCCTGCAGGTAAACCGTTCCGCAGAACTAAGGTACATGGTAGAAAGTTTCGCGAAAAAAGCACAGTATTAGACCGCCATCCATCGAGATTATTGTCTAATAATTAGAAAATGCAGACTTGTTACAGCTACGGAGGCTTTACGAGTATAAAGGGGCTTTTTAAAAGGCCGGCAGCAGCAGCGCATTTCTGACTCCAGCAGGGGCGGCTCAAGCCCAAGAAGCGCCCAGGCCCAATCAATAACCTGGCGCCCTCTTGTTTCAAATGCGCGAACAAAATGAAATACAATAACATTCGACTACCTATGGGCAGTCGCTTTATTTTAATTATCCCGAATCCTGTATCATGGTTGTCATTAGTAGTAGCACTGGAGGCAACTGGGTATCATACGCTAAGATAAGGTGAACGATCAGTACTCGCACCCACTCCTTGCGGAATGTTACAGTGGAGCCACTATGTGTAGCGAGGGACTTTCGGCGCCCTCTAACTTACGCTCGGGTGCACCGCACCCCCCTGCACTATAAGTAAAGACGTCCCTGGACTCCAGAGGAGAGTTGAAGGTATCCTTGGGCGGTGGTGATCGCTAACTATGAGGTAATCCGGCTATCTCATAAAATAAAACAATAAAAAAATTGTCCTTGGTTTACAGGGGTGATGCCCTAGACACTATCTCCAATAAGACAAAAATAAAAGGAGAGAAAGGATTTAGGCCAAAAAATCTCACCGGATGGCGCAATTGGTAGTGGCCCTACGTCATGCGCCAAATGTCGTGGGTTCGATCCCCACCCTGGACAAACATTCGTGCGATGAACACTTGTATTTGTTTAGTGTCTGAGTGTAATATATGTATTTAAGTATACATTTGTGTTCCTCTGTTGTCTGATATCTGTAACACAAGTGCTTACGCTACTTAGTACGGAATCAGCTCAACGTATGAGATGTTGTGATAATTATTTTTATTATAATGTCTAATTTGTAAATTAACTATTAAACATTAGAATCCCGGGGTATGCTTGGACCATGATTCAGGATTTGGGGAGTGTGATGATTACGCAACCTTTTTACAGGGGAACCAGCCCAATTGAATCATGGTTTGGTTACACGTTTCAGAAACTATCCGAAACGTGCAGGTTTCCTCATGAGGTTTCCTCACCGTCGAGCTTAAGGTAAAACTGCGCACATTTGAAAGCTCTAGACGTTACCGTGGGAGAGCCACGCTTCGGCATGGGCTGGCTCGACCGGAGTGATGCCACGGCCTCACGCAAAACCGCGTGATTGAGGGTACCGGAGGCCAATTCTGATGGCAATCGCTTACCATCAGGTGATCCGTCTGCTCGTCTGCCACCTATCACGTAAAAAAAGTGCATGCTCGGATTTGAACCTAATCCGTTTCTTGTCAACGTCAAGAATCTGTAGGTAGGTGCCTACCTTTTTTCCGACCAATGTTAGGTAAGCTGTTCACCTTCGGAACGGATGGTAGCAAGTATGAATCCCGTGCACGAACCATTAGATTTCTCTAATCTATGTGCGGATTATTTTGTACCACTACTTATAGCTTGGCAAAGAGGAAAAACATTGCAGAGAAACCGGCACGTGTCGTGTAGTCCCTCAATCACAGTAATTTAGACATACAAAGAAAACCTCTCAAATTCTAAAATATTTATCTTGTAAGTACCTACCTACTCCCATCTCCGAATACTGCCGTAGAGTTTATATCGTTCGTACGTATGCAATATCCATACTAAAACGGATAATGGATTACAGTCTAAAATGATCAATAGCCTTTTGTATTCCGCTGTTATCCTTGTGTGACGGGTTTGCATTCTCATTGGTTGTTTTGAAATTGGAACGAAATTCTCATTTACATTCCATTGGAGCTTAGTGTCCGATCAAATCAGCCGCCGGTAATATCTAATCTCGGTAATAGTTATCAGTAGGTTTGAGCAAAACACTGAATAGAAAAGAGTTGATACATTAGAATTTAATTTTATTTATTTATTTTATTTTACAAGTTTTTGGAAAACTTACAGCTAGATTTAGGGTATAGGGTATTTAGGGTATAGGGGTACAGTCACAGAAAAAAAAAACATTGAGGGCCAATTACAAGTTTCCACTGATAATCACTTGGTTGTTTAACAGAAATGCAAATGGGTAATGTTAACAAAGAAAAAAAAGTTACTAAATCACAAACAAAACGAACAACGTATTTGCCACTCTTAGAAGAAGAAACATTGAAATTGATCAAGTCATCTGACATTATCAGGAAAAAAAGAAATTGATTAAGATTCGAGAAAAAGTTATCATTCAGTACACGTTTCAATTTCGAAACTGAAGTGTTGAACAAGCCAATGTCGACATTTACTTTTGCCAAATTATTAAATAGTTGACATGTTCTAATGGAATACCAATTAAATGAAATAAAAACACCACTGCTCCAAGTATGTTGATCACGTTGTGACCACGGTGAATCCGTCGCGCATCCGTTGCGCATCCGCCGCGTGAACGATGCGCAGCCGCAACGTGGTCTCTCCGCTTTGAAAATGTTCGCAATCCGCCAGTGTGGCAACTCCCTATGAAAAGTATACAATGGAACCAAAACAATTTATTGCCCAAGCGTCACTACCCTAGTAAAATGTTACTCGGAAATTAGTTTCGAGCATACTGATCTCTCATCCTAGCGTGTCATTCCCGGTTGCCTAGCTGTTGCTTTGGAGCCCAAGGTACGCTTAGACTATTATTCAAGATTCGGGGAGTCCATTACAATGAAGCGACTTTAACAGGGAATTGTTGTAACTATAATCCAGTTTGAATAGTATTAGAAACTTTTCAAAACGTGCAGGTTCCCTCACGGCGTTTTCTTTACCGCTGAGCTAATGGTAGAAATACGCTTAAATAGATTTGAAAAATTTAGAGGTGCATGCTCGGATTCGAACCAAGACCCCTCGCATGGAAGGTGCGTTCTTATCCACTGAGATACCATTGCTCCAGTATCGAGCATACTGATATTACTAGTAAAACTGTTTAACTACTTGGGGTTTCATTGGTAATATAGGCTGCAGTAACTGCTTACACTGACTTTGCGAGAGATGACGATGTGGTTGTTCATAGAGCGATGATAGCTTAGTGGACAGGAGACAATTTGATCCCCATAACATAATTTGTTCCCCCCCAGTCCATTCCATCACCGGACGACAAGGCGCGGCGAGGGCTTTCATCTTTATGTGGTAAAATTACCCCTTATACGTACGAAGCGATTCGCTTCCATATTTAAGAATAAGAATAAGAAATCATTTATGAACCACACACATGTTTACATACAAAATGAAATAAGAACAAAACATTATAAAGTTGCAGCCAATAAGATTCAGCCTCACCATGTGCTACAGCAACCGCTAGGCAGCCGCTGCAGCGCTGATTTTCAGACTGTACCTTTGCGCGACGCCTCATAATAAAACATGCAAACAACATGCATTTATAATGCGGATGGCTAAAGAATAAATCTCCCTGCCGAGGTCTGTTTTTCCTGACCACTATAATCTGGACATCTTTAAGACAAGAGTGAACAGGTATATTTTAGGCAAATGCGTATCATCCTAGACGTCATCGTCGCTTTCTATCAGGTGCGATTGTGGGCTAGCGTCCTATTGACCAAAAAGAAAAACTCTCCCTTTGAGAAGGGCTGTGTAAGAAGGGTAAAGCGACAAGCGCATCAGCAGTAGAACGGTTTATTTTTTTTTTATAATATGGCTCTACCCGAAGATGTGCCGTGTGGTCCCGGCAGAGTAGAATAGGCCACCCTCACTCTTACCGAGGTGTCGTAAAAGGCGACTAAGGTATAGCTGCTGGCATGATCATCAGCGCCCAGAGAAGGAAAACTCTGCATTAATATGAAAACCCTCGCCAACCCGTCTGCCAAGCGTGGTGAGTATAGCATTTACCCCTCATGTGATTGAGGGAGGCCCGTGCCCCAGCAGTGGGGACTTAAATGGGCTGATGATGATGATGATGACCCGAAGATATCTTGCTAATGAAAGTAACTTATTGAGAATAAGTGGATAGATAGTCAACAGTCAAAGTCACTCAAATACAGTCACTCAATAAAACGCCGGTGTTTTGCGTTTTATCAACCTACGGATTCTGCCTATACCACTCTAAACAGAATCGCGGGTTTTTGAGACTATTAGGTTTAAGCAATTTGTCACGTGACAACTCATTCGACACACAATAGCAGTGTTTGTGAGTGTTAAAAAGATACAATTCAACGATTTTTATTATTAGGATCACTTTGAGGGACTTCACTGCACAAATGAACACCAGACTTGTTCATTAAAACTACTAGAAACTAATTTAAGTATTTTAGTCCTACCGTCAGAGACCTAGTACGGTTTTGTCTAGACCGCTATTGCGCTGAAGACACCCCAGGGGTTTCCCCTAAAAAATATATGTTTAAAGTCCGATTACCGTTATTTGACACGTGGCAAAAGTCGGAACTTACGCTATTTCCTTTACAACGCGCCCATGTCAACGACACTGAAGTGCCTTCTGATCTTGGTCGGTTTGTACGATTGATTGATTGACACCTTATATTAGGTGTCCATTTTAGGCGGCCCTTCTATACATAGTTTTCTCTATGGCGTAGTGCAGTCTGTTTAATAGTGAAAGAAACACTCCTAAAGGCCCCACTTTGTGAGGTTGCCGAGATTCCCTCCTGTTAATATTTGAGGGAGTGTAACGCGCAATTCACCCGGATACCTGGTTTCTTATATTCGCCTCCTTTGTTCTATATGAGTGCGTATGTGTTTGTATACAAGGGCATGCAACTATGAACCTTATTGCATTGACATAAGTATATCTTTATACGTGTTGTGTATATGGAACCGTTTCACCCTTTTGCGCCCACAGTTAATTTATTTCATTTGTTACAATGAAAAGAAAAAGCCCAACGTGAATTTGAGGCTGAAAGGATCATTATTATAAAGATGCTTACCTTTGAAGGTATGGTTAGATAGTTACCCTTTTCAATAAGTAGGTCAGTATCCTTTTTTGTTACTTTGTTTTGTGGGAACCGACTAAATCTTGAATTAGGTTAGATAGGCGGGAAAGTATGTGTAGGTAAATGAACTTCATATACCTTCAACCTTCCTCGTGTTTTAGATTATTACATTTCTACTCGTTTCTTTATATAAACCTACTTACTTCGGCTTTTACGAGTCAAATAGTATCCTACCAATCGATAATACCTATAGCCAGTATCACGAGAAAGGTACCTACCTACCTACCTACTTGCCTAGTCTTAAAGGGCTCTTTTACGGTGCATTTACGTCGCCAACAGGTTTTTATTGAATGGTATGAAATTAAGACATTTAATTTTCCAATATAATAGATATTTTTCTATTGGTTTAGTTTTGATTTGAAGCTCCAAAAAAGGGATGTCTGAAACTAAGTAGAATAGAGTTGCGGGAAAAAATATTCTTTCAAGCTACTTAAGATGTTACTTAATACAATTACTTTTTTTAATGATGATGCTGTTGGCTTCACACTGAACCCTAGAGTTGAGCGGAAGCCTACAATGTAGCGAGCTTATCCAGAAGTAGCTTATTCACAGTATTACTACATTTATAAACAAAATATATAAAATATCTCCATAATGATTTATGATAAACTACCGACATCTATTAAACTGTAAGAAGGTAATGCTTTCAAGAAATCTTTAACATCATGGTTGACACAAAATTGTTCTTACAGTATAAAATAATGTATGGAGCACGATATATTGTAACTCAATTAGATTCATATTTATTTCTATTTCATTATGTCTGTAAATAAGTATGTTTCAAAGTTATGTAAGTTTTAACCTTTAATTATAACGCCACCTATTGGTGAAATTGGAATAACTTGCTTGTTTCCTTTTAAATTCTATTTCATCTGGTAACAGGCTAAATACAAGAACTGGGATGCTCCTTATCATAAGACCTTAACTTGTATCAAATGTATTTATGCAAATAAAATGTTTGTTTGTTTGTTTAGCACTCTATAAATATTGAATATAATATTAATTTACTCACACAAATAACCAAGTCACGATTCATCTTATCCGCCTAAACTTGCGAAATAAATGACAGTATTTATTCCTTTACATTCCGCAATAAGCTGTTAAAAGGGATTCCCGAGTCATAAAATATAAAGAGGCATTAACCCCATATATTTCTGTTCGAGCGAATTTTACTCAAGCAGATCTCGAGTACAGTAAACAGTTCCGAGGGCTTATCATTGGCACACTCTACATCTAAGACCGGGATACAAGATTCTCCATTTTATTATACACTTTTCTCCCCATGATATTTGTAAAGAAAAAGATACTTACGTACATTTTATACGCAAGAACAGATACAAATAAACGTGATAATTTGAGCGCGACACCTCGGTAAGAGTGAAGGTGGCCTATTCTACTCTGCCGGGGACCACACGGTTAATTTGAGCGCTTACCTTTTTTTTACATTATGGCAGACAAACGAGCAGACGGCTCACCTGATGGTAAGTGATTACCGCCGCGCCACCCATGGACATCTGTGACACACGGGGCGTCACAGATGCGTTACCGGCTCTTAAGGAAGGAATAAGCTCTGCACTTGAAGATCACCAGGTCGTATCTGTTCGGAAACGCCATCGTTGGTAGCTGATTCCATAGTTTTACTACGCGCGGTAGGGGGTGGCGTGAGAAGCGCACTGTGGTGGAATAAAATCCATCCAATTATACGTACTTAAATACCGAATGTTTTATAGCCATTGTCAATAGCGAGCGAGAGTATTTAGACGCAAGGTCCGATTGACTTTACGCGCTTCCCATTTCACCCCTTAATTTGGTAACCCGAAGTTTCCATTTTACAAGACCGACGAGCGACGATGTGGATACGGTTTTTATGACTATTGACTAAAATGATGTCCTCGGTGGCCATAATTAAGGCTATACCAGTGACCCAGAAGGATGTAGAGCAGGCAAAAACGTATCTTTCAAAAGGTTGAACATTTGCATCTGGATCAGTGCAGAGATGCGGAACAGTGAAACGCTTCATTTGGAACATCGACTCTCAGATAGATCCGTGATTAAATAAAAAAAAAACAAAAAAAAACATTTATTAACCAAAAACACACATTAACAGAAAGAAAAGTTCTTTAACTCCCACACTAGGCAGAGCCTGTCTCGTGGGTGTCAAATCATATGAATTTCCGCTATGGCTTATTGTCTAAATTAAGACTAAAGTGACAAACTGATGATGAAATCTTCAAAAAAAATCGAAATGTAATCAAAAATACTAAAATTTAAGTTATGGCTGTAAGCGCGTTAGTGAAGTAGTGTGTGTGCGTGTGTGTATGTGTATGTGTGAGTGTGGTGAGGAGGAGTTGGGTTTTGGGTAGCCCTATGATTTTAGTCTTGGAATCGAGCGACAGGAGGGTGCTGGGTCTCTGCCGTTCACTACCTATTAAGGGATTCATTCCACTCATTCGGATCATTCGGCTTACTCGGATCATTTAGCTCATTCGGCTCATTCAGCTCAATCGGATCATTCTGCTCATCGGATCATTCAGCTCATTCGGATCATTCGGTTCACACGAACTCGAGATCCGTTTGAGTCGAATGTAAGGAGCGAACAGTGTATCATGTGGCTGACACGGATCCCTGAGTCGTTTCAGTAAAGAGTTACACTCGTCTAGAATGATGTGTCAGTGATCCCGATTTTACCCTAATCTTACCACGTTGCAATCAAAATTTGAAATCAAAAACACTTTTTCGTCCACACGGAGGGCTGTATTTTAGACACTGTTATAGTTTAACCAGGCAGGTTTAGGCCGTGTGGTGCCCGGCAGAGTAGAATAGGCCATCCTCACTCTTACCGAGGTGTCGTAAAAGGCGACTAAGGTAAAGCTGCTTGCATGATCATCATCACCCAGAGAAGGAAAACTCTGCATTTGTATCGAAACCCTCGCCAACCCGTCTGCCAAGCGTGGTGAGTATGGCAATTACCCCTCATGTGATTGAGGGAGGCCCGTGCCCCAGCAGTGGGGACTTAAATGAGCTGACGATGACGATGATGATAGTTTAACCATGCCACAGGCATGGTTAAACTATCATCATCGTCATCGTCAGCCCATTTAAGTACTTAGCCATATGACTTTTTTGTACCCATAGAAGACTGTTTTCGTGACCCAGATTCTGCCTGAGACTAAGTATGGCAGATTTGAATCATGGTAAGACTATGGTCTTACCATGATGCAAATCTGCCATACTTAGTCTTATCATGTCACATTAAGAAGCTGTCACATAACACTTTGACCGTGAGAGAGCCAGGCTCGACCGGAGTGATACCAAGACCTCACAGAAAACCGGCGTGAAGCAGCACTGTGCTGTGTTTCGCTGCGTGAGTGAGGGTACCGGAGGCCCAATGCGCGGGAAAGGGGGATTTAAAGGTTGGCAGTGTACTTGTAACTCCACTGGTGTCGCGGATGCCGGTAGGCGGTCGAAATCGCTTACCATCAGGTGATCCGTTTCGTTCACATAAAAAAGGTGAAATAAAAAACATGCTTCGTATTATCATAATCTTTTTATTAACAATAAAATGAATCATGTGCGATACATAATTGAATTTCCAATTTAAGATGCACAAGCCTGATAATGCAGACACTACCGTACCTTTCCTTACCGTCCGTACGTCTCATCTGAAGATAAATTAAGTACTTACGATAATTAAGTAATTATATAAATTAATTGCATTTAGTTCGATCTCTTTTGAGGACGAAGATTTCGATCGGCATTTATTTACAGGTAATTTAAAATAAAAAAGTATATACCGCCTTCGATAAAATGGATGGATAGAATATTTACGACTTTATCTCTCTCGTGCCGACTGCAATATGTGAGCTCTCGCCATTATCTTTTTAAGAAACCTAGGAGCGGCGCGCCTCCGCCTCGACTCCAGCTCGACTGTCATGTAGGCGACATGCCTAACACGTTAATTGCTTAGCCAAATTTTGACTATTTGACAGACTATGCGTTTTGGGGTAGAAAGACCAGCACGGTACCTTTAGGTGGTGCGGTATTAGTTTTCCGGCCATTATACATGTTCTGCTTTTTAAAACATAACGCTTGCATGCCAGCTAGGTAATGGATATTGTTTATCAAAACAAAATGAGGTTCACTCCATAATTGGCGCAAACGTGAATAAAACTTTGAGTGCTTTAAATGAATCGCTGCAGCTCTCAAACATTTCAATAACGCGCCACTCACAGTCAAAGTTGCTTCCACCTGCGAATGCTAGTTTGTTTCCGATTGATATACCGAAGGCGACAAGCTTATAAAGTTGGAAAAGTTTAATGAGTTTCGTTTGGAGAGTTCTCGCCTACTATCGGAATAAGTTACGGTATTAGGGTTCCTTGAACACCGATTGTGCTTAGAGCAATTAGTTGTTTCGCGACTCTACGGTACACTGCACACTGGATCGCACATAGTTAGAATCGCGATTGTTCGGTTTAAGGCGAGCGCAGACTTGGACAAAGCGATTCAATTAAGTATCAGCCTTTGTATGGGGAAAGTGTGTTCGGTCAAATTGGGTACAATAAAGTTCCAACGTGAGCCAAGTTCGTTTAAATTTTGGAACCATACCAGGAGGCAACATTAGGATTTTCTTGTACAAGACGCAAAGAGATCTCGGCTGCTATTTATTTGAGACGGAACAGAGCATTTATTAGATAGGACTCCCAGTAAATAGACTGATGTTTAGTTGTGATTTTAATTAAAAAATCTCGATACAAGCTACTTATTTTTCATAATAAAATAACGTTTGTTACTTCAAAATGTTTTGAGTAAACACCAGACAAATGTTTATCGTGATTGGGATCGATACAACCATAGAATTCAAAGGGGCTTGACAAACTTGGTACAAAGCAAAAGCAGTACCGTACTTTGTTGTCGAAGCTAAGATTAACTTTGGGTAACTAGCTAGCGAAGTAGGTGGGATTCGTTTTGATTGAACAAGTTACGGTGACTTTGTAACATCAGGGAGGAGACTGGCAAAATAGTCTCATGTGACTTTTTAGATTTGTTCAAATGACGCGGATACGGATTTTTGGAACATAAGTAACAAGGATAGAAAATGTCAACCATGATGTTTTTTTTTTCACGTTTAATAAGTACTTGCAGGTACATCATCTTACGGTATTCGTAATAGATTTCTACTATTACTGAAACCATAACTTTGTACTGCGTTATCAGACGAACATCTTTAGACATTGTTGTGTAAAAAAAATTTTTTAAATTAAATAGTGTGGAAGCGCTCTAACCCACTTCTAACCCTGAGAATGGGACTGAAATGTGCTTGAAACTAGAGTGAGGCGTCTGTATTGATTAGTTGGATAGAACTTTGCACTTGTTTGCGACAACTTGTGTGGAACACTATGCCATAGCGACCCTTGGGTGACGAGAATGATGGCTGCCGCGCTATGAATAATGCTATCTGGTGCACAAGTGCGCATCCATTATCGATAATGTCCTCCACGGATTACGGTTACGGCCGAAGTCAATCAATTAAGCTGAACTAACAATATTACTCATCTGAGATATAATCAAATGAAGACAAATGTCCATCGGAAAATTACTAATGGTAATTGTAATCCATCGTTGCATCATTGAGCCGTGTGGTCTCCGGCAGTTTAGAATAGGCCACCCTCACTCTTATCGAGGTGTCGTAAAAGGCGACTAAGGTAAAGCTGCTGGCATGATCATCAACACCTAAAGAAGGAAAACTCTGCATTTATATCAAATCCCTCGCCAACCCGTCTGCCAAGCGTGGTGAGTATGGCAATCATCCCTCATGTGATTGAGGGAGGCCCGTGTCCCAGCAGTGGGGACTTAAATGGGCTGACGATGACGATGTATCATTTTTCTGTGGGGTATTGAGTCCACCAATAATACTCTTGTGTATGCGTACTTATATTTATATAAATATTAACAAATAGGTAGAGATCAGGATTTATAGATACTGTTGACATTATGTAAATGTTTTGTTTAAGAAATTTGATACTTCATAATGTTTTGGGTAAACACCAAACAAATCTTTATCGTGATCGGGATCGATACAGCCATAAAATTCAAAGGGGATTGACGAACTTGGTACAAAGAAAAAGCAGTACCGTACTTTGCTGTCGAAGCTAAGATCAACTTTGGGTAACTAGCTAGCGAAATAGGTAGGATTCGTTTTGATTGAACAAGTTACGGTGACTTTGTAACATCAGGGAGGAGACTGGCAAAATAGTCTCATGTGATTATTTAGATTTGTTTTAATGACGCGGATGCGGACTTTTGGAATATAAGTAACACGGATAGAAAATGTCAATCACGATGTTCTTGACTATATCTAGACTAGACTATATGATCGAAGTGTAAAGTGATTGATAATTTACATTAAGTCTTCGTTACCCATGAAATTGATTTATAACTTTTTTCAATTTGTAAAGTAACTATTAATGCTG
This sequence comes from Marasmia exigua, assembly GCA_019059595.1. NCBI lineage: Eukaryota > Metazoa > Arthropoda > Insecta > Lepidoptera > Crambidae > Marasmia > Marasmia exigua. The sequence continues at coordinate 2,901,268 of CM032464.1, read as the reverse complement.
CTTCTCCATAATGAATTGTGCTTTAATGCACAACGCTTAGGAACGTGTAGAATAGTTTTTCAGAATAATATAATTTTAGTGAAAAAGTTATTATGGATAATTAAAAACGTTCATTTTGTCAAGTAAATAAGGAGTCCTTTTCGAGTTATTTTTTTGCATAACAAAAAAAATAATATCTAATCTCTATTGCTATTAAATATAAACCTAAATTTAAAATTCTAAATAAAAAAAACAAAATAAAATTATAGCATGGTAACTTTTTGCTAATTAAAGGAGTTATACATCTTATTGTGTCTAGAAAAAAAACGCCAATTTCATAGGTAAATTCATAGTTAATTTTGGGAAACCTGTAAATAAATGCCTTGCACAGAATCTCGCCCGTTGATATTACGCCATAGTTCGCTACATGTACATGATAAAAAGCACTTGCTCCTCGTTTTATATAATCAATTGCATAATGCATTTCTCTTATCTTTTTTATAATTGAGAAATATGTAAGAAGAAAAATTTATGGATTATAATAACAATAAATAAATATTTTATTTACAGTTAAAAATTTTATCGCCTATCTATTATATCGTTGGGCGTCAGGAATTGGTAACTGTAACTGATGCAGAAGGAAGGAACCGAATTCATTCACATTTTAAGGAGTTTAAATATCTTTGAACCTATACATCATACATTTAACTTATATATTAGGGGTATTGTTTTAAAGCTTCAAACATTTCATTATAAAACTCCTATTTAATAAGGTATTACAATTCAATAAAGCAATAAATATGTCTCTTAATAAATGTTCTAATTTCATCTAAGTCTCAATTGGTCGATAAAATCCCGAAGTTGGCAGAATAAAAAGACAATTTTGCATTTCAAAAGTGATTAAAAGTCGAGAAAGTTTGGTCATTTCATTGAACATGTTTGGTCACGTACCGGCTATTTACAGAACGGTTGAGACTTTAAAACAACACCCTGTACACACATGTTATACCGTACATCACTGACAGACACAGGCAATCCGATTGTATGTCAACCAAATACTACTTTGCCAACGACTCTTCCACCCTCTGTACGCCCTCGGGCCCTTGCAGCCAAAACAACGTCCTTCAATGAAAACAGCTTATAAACACGAATCATAGAGTAGTATAAGTATTTACAATTTACTTAGTTTTGAATATAATTATATCGCTCCCGCGTTTTGGTACTTTCATAAGAACTAAAATTGACCAAAAAAACACAGAAGCTTTAACAATAAAATTCACTTATGTAGACTCATTAACGCTACATAACTTTTGCACAAACAAAATTTTGTTAAATAAAAAGAATATTAAGTACAAAACATTCTTTAGTCAATTGGTAATATCTTTACATTAAAACATTTCGTTTTATCTACTTAATTCTTATTTGGCAGTAGTGATTTTTAAATTACCAAAACTGACTTTAATATCAGTTTTAAGCTACATTTCTTAATACATAGGTAATAATCCGTTTTATATAACAAATTACAACATACTATGGTCGATTTATATCATTACAACGGGCAAAACTGCTTCAGAATTTAATATTTCACGAATATACATAGATTATAAGATACCAAATTGATTGACGATGAAAGAACTATACCCTAGACTGTTAAATATAACCAAGGGTAGATTGAAAACGTAATTATCAGAAAGTTTGATCAAGTCTTCCGGGATTTAATTATAATTAAAGCTCAAATTTAATGGATAAGAAAATACCCATTACTCTATTTATGAGTTAACACAAAAATCTTATCCGTAACACATTCACTTTGGCCACTTATTTGGCACATAGTTCCAGTTATTTATTACACGATGCGGGTAAACTTTATACACAAACTTTCCAACTCGAGTCGAGAATATTTCGCCATTAGATAACATCAGCAAAAACAGGGAAACAATATCACAAAAATAAAGTGGAATTTATCTCACTGTAACAAAACAAGTAAAACAGTTTGTGGAAATGTGCATTCGGCAACAAGTAGGTTTATTTATAGATCGACTTTGTTGCTGATTGTACAAAGGTTTACGATCGAATCAATAATCAACGAAACATTTTGCCCTTTAGGACAGATGCAAATGAACACTACAACGAGCCGGCACTCTGACGCTGGCACACACACTTTTCACCCTCGATGTATCTAAACGATTTAAATTTAAGATAATATTGTCTCGGCAAAATCTCACTCCACGGCACTCGATTATTAGCGAGTCGTATATACTACGTATATATAAATTTGATAAAGTTAATTCGTATTAAATATACCATAATAATATTTTACTCACCATAAAAACACTGAGTCTCGTGTTCACAGTCACTTGAGTACAACACAGGGGAGGGGGGACCGCGCGGGCTTGAAGACTTGAGACAGGGAGCGCTACAATTGATTGTGGGGATGTAACTATGAATCGGCTTCACCGCAGGTTGCTCGCTTACTGAGATTTTCAAATGGGTCTACAAATGGCTAACACTTGGGTCTTTCCTATGTAAATTCTTCTAGAAATCTATGGCAATCTGTCTTCGTACACGAAGACGTGGCGCTGATTGCTGTTGCTTGCGAAGGCTCTTTGATGTAGCTACAGACCCTGTAAAATCGTACTGGCTATATCTTATTACCGATGACTCTAAACGCTTTTGCCGCCTCAGAACAGTTACTCACTTACCGAGCATTCAAATAGATACATTTTCTTGGGTCTATTCTCAGAAGAATTTTCTTTAAATCGGAGTTAATCTTTATCGTGTCTTTATACACACTGAGACGTGGTATTGTTTGCGAAGGCTCTTAAGTGCAGCTCCAGGCCCAGTAAAATCGCGCGACCCACGACTGTAAGCGCTTTCGTCGCTTCACAGTAGCAAGCTTCAGTAGACGATGGAAGACCGCAGCACGGGCAGCGGTGGCAGAGCGCGCGGCGGCGCAGGTGAGGCGCGCCGTTAAATGATGCTCTCGCGGTTCCGCTCGTTGTCTTCCTGCGAGCTGAGTGAGCTGCCGCCGCAGATCTGCATCTCTATCTCTTGCAGTCTGCAACAAATCATTAAGACTTGATCCGTGTGATCTTATGGAATACTTTAAATCCGAAGTCATAGGGTATTACTAGTTAGATTGAAAACACGTGACGATGAGGCTATGAGGCAGTAACAGCTCGCCATAATGGCAGGCGACTATCTGTGACCGTTAGCTGTGATTTGTCTACGATCAACGAATATCGCCTGCTGTTGACGCACTATTTTTTCTTTTCTTTTTTTTTCGGAAGACTAACAGTAGCATCTTAATACAGTAGCATTTACAATGAATGTCTTAAAGCTAATAATAGGTCTTCACTGATAGAAATAAAGTAAGTATCAGTTTTAACATGCGGAGATCACGGAAAACAAACAGATCAAGTTGGCAATGAAACGTAAAAATAAATTTAAGAACACTGTTACATACTGTTGCCGTTATTGGCGGCTTCCGCAGCCACAGAACAGAACGAATACCTATGTAGGTGCTATGCCTAATTTTCTCAAAAAATTAAAACTAAATTAAGGTCTTTGCCCTAATTTAGTTTTCATTTGTTGTTCATCTATTGAGGAAATTTGACAAATTTGTAGACATTAATGTTTGGGTGTCCGTACTTGTCATGTTACAATTTCTCGAAAAATTAGTCACACAGCGTCTTTCTCGCCCTAGCCACAATAATAGTAAATATCGCTCGTCTGCCACCTATCACATAAAAAAACCTCAATTACGGTTCAACTCCCATCAACACCCGTCACTTGGCAAGATGGCCACGTGAGTAAAACTTTACTATGCGCTGATCCTAAATTTTACAAAAGTTCTGTACCTCTGGTCCACCTCCCACTGCTGTTGGCTGAGTTTGGCAGACATCGCGGCGTTCTCCGTCTCGACGGTGTACAGCCGTTCTCTGAGACGCTTGATCTCGCACTCAAGCACTTCATGCGAGTCGAGGAGGACCCGCGGCGCCACAATGCCGGCGGCTACACTGCCGCCGCCAGCTGCGCTGCTACGTGCGCTTGATGCGCAGGATGCTACAGGAGATGCTACACGAAGAGGGCTTACTGACGAACTGCAAAGAAAGTTGAGAAATTAGCGCGATAGCTTGGTGCATTCGCAGAACATTGGGTTTAGCGTAACACGCTCAACCATATACTGAGCGGAGACCATTTGGGTACCAATTAATTGAATTACGTAATCAACCTGCTGTTTGTTTTATATATAAATGTATATGTTGTTGCGGTATAGTGCCCGCTCAGTGGGAAAAACAGGCAGCGATGGAGGAGGCACCTCGTCCATCAAAAGGTGCAAACATTTGAAGAAGTGAGGAGGTCAAACTTGGACAAAAGACGACATGACCTTAAGGCACGCCCACATGCAGCCATCCACTATAACTACAATCGTGGTGTGCTAACGTGTTCCCTTTGTGCGCACGTTCAGCGCTAGGATTGGTTACGCCAGTCACTGGAAAGCACACCAGAGGTCAGGAATACCTTAGTCCAATAAAAAATACAAAGTGGTTGCTGTAGCCGAAATCGGCTGGGAAGGCATCATCATGTTGTTAAACGTAACAAGAGTTTTTGATAGAATGGTGTAATTATTGGTTCCAAATTCTATCCTTCTTTATTATCTGGGACGATTGACGTCTGGAGGTATCGCTGGACCAACTCATCTCTCTAGATAAAATGGCGAACTTTTACATCGAAGGCCAGTAGCTGGGCCAGTGCAGCAAATAGTAAGTGCGGAAAATCTGCTAACATGGCCGATAAATTTTTTATCTGATCATCTCTACAGCTGGTCCTAGTAGATAATGTGTCATCCGTATGTATGTGTGTCCGCTCGAGTCCCACCAACAAACTTCATATTATTTCATATAAGTACAATAGGAAAGGTCTCGAGTGGAGGCCACGTACAGGAAGTCGCAGCCGTGGCAGGCCCCCTACAAGGTGGACCGACGATCTGGTGAAGGTCGCGGGAATCCATTGGATGCGGGCGGCACTGGACTGATCTGTGTGGAGATCATTGAGGGAGGCCTATGTCCAGCAGTGGACGTCCATTGGCTGAAATGATGTCATCATTATTTCAGCCAATGATGAGGTACAATAGGATGTGTGTTGGTGGGATTCAGGTGGGTTAAAGCTGGCTACTGAGCCTGCTAGTGACTTGTATCATGTTCGACAGTTGATCCGGTAGGGCGACCCTCTCTCTCTCTTTGTTGCGTGGACGAAAGTCACCCGAACCTGAACGCTCGTTTTGCGCCGGTCCTGAATCTGAAGATGTTCCTGTTTCCTAGTAGTGAAGTGTTTAGTTAATATTCAAGAGAAGAGCGTACTCCTTTTTAAAAAGGCCGGCAACACATTACCGATCTCTCTGATTTCGCGGATGTTCATGGGCGATGATTACTTTCCATCGAGTGACTCGCTTGCTCGTTTGTCGGCTCTAGCATAAAAAAGAAAAAATATGTCACCTATAAAGCTGGTCCCGGTAGGAAGGCGGGTGTGAGGGGTGCATCGACGGCGGCGCCGGCGCAGGGGGGAGCTGCATTTCCTCGATGGGCACGCGCCCGCTCGTCTCCACGAGGCCGGGCGTTGACTGGCAGCGACCCATCGCCACTGCCAACATATCTACACTTAACACATATTATTATAATCCAGTGTTAGTGTTTTCTGTAGTACCAATAACAGTTAATTGCGTTGATCTACTTATATGCAATAATAACATTTATTATTCTACCTACTATAAGAGGATTGAAATCAGTGTTGCGAGATTTTATTCAGAAAACCGATTTATATTAATGGTCAGAAATGGGACATGGTACAAATGACCAAAAATTATAATTAACCAATAAGTTTAATAAGGTGACCACATTTAATTTTAAAGCAAAATAGAGCATGTCCCATGTGGGACATTGAATTTTGTTCCAGAAAGCGGACCAACAGGGTCTTAAAATATAAATTTAAAATGGTGTTGTTTTTACATTACATAATCGGAAGGTTTATTACTACACAGTATAAAACAAGCTTTCACTCCTAGTAAGCTAAAATCTTTAAAACGAAATACGCAGCGGATTTTGATACGGTTTTTTATAAGTATAGATAATGTAATTCAAGAGGAAGGTTTATATGTGAGCTTGTGTAATAGTATTTGCAAAATTTTGCACCCGGTACAGGTATACTAGCATAATACCTATAAAGTATAAATTTAAACTGGATTGTTTTTCTATAATATATAATCGAATAAACTCACTGATTTAGAAAGCAAAGTGTTAAGATTTTCATGCAAATTTTATTATATTTTTGAAAACTTTTAGAGTAAGATATAAAGTGTCATGTTGCCGTATTTGCATTACTTTTTAATGCATACATTACGTCACTTGACGTGTAAGTGTAACATAAAAATAGTACCCAAGAAAACCTATGGGCTTCACATACTTAGAGTCTTCAAATAGTACCTCCAGCTCCAATGAACAAACCTATTTTTTTTAATTACATACATACTCGTATAACTCTAATTTAAATTATTATTTTATCTTTTTAATATAAAAGATAAAAGAATAATTTAAATTAGGAAATGTAACAATAACACTAAATTATCGACTTGGAGACTATACACATTATTTAACACAAATTTGTAACATAAATTATTCACATTATAAAAAATAGGAACATTTTACAGACTACAACAAGGCTTAAGTAATAGATAAACGGGAAAAGGCAAGACACTTGCGCGATGCAAATAGCACCCAACGCCATCTGTTGGTACTTTTGGTGCAGCGCTGAGCGCCGCCAAGGTGCAAAACAAAGTGAAGGCGGACCACTAATCAGCTAACACAGATCTTGCAATACGGAGTTGCTGCGATTCGCAGTGTGTTCGTCAGATCCAAAAGCACCCTAATACCTGCTGTAAAAGTATCATCGAAACATCCCGTACCTTTTTCAAGCGGCGCTTTCTTATACTTCTCAAGTCTCTTGACTGCTATCGCCTCGAGGCGGACCCTGGCTGCGGGGTACTCCTTCAGCACGTCCCACATGTCCTTCTTGCTGAGCACGAACAGGTCCGAGTAGCCAACGGACCGCACAGATGCTGTCCGCCGGTTTCCTGTCGACGTGTCATACACACACTCCGTGCCAACCGGTGTTCGGTTTCCACTTCTTACGACCTGTTCTGGCTAGTTTGTATTTTGATTTTAACTGTACTTTTAGTTTTTCACTAAAGCGAGGTTAACTTTATGATGTTTGTCACTTCTTTTGTGGTGAGTGTGACAAACTTCATTTCATGACTTTTGAATTACTTCGATTCTTCTGGTAATATATTTTTCATTCTGATTTGTACTAAAATCAGTATTAATCGTCATTACATATTAAATCAAATTAGGCAGACAAAAGACGAATTCAAACAGTGTGAGAACCTAAGTTCTGGATAACCACGTAGTTTTTCTGTTATTAGTTTACGTGATAATATTATGCTTGATAGACTGCCAAAACAGATCATAAGAGATTCTATAAGGAAGACCGAAAACACCGGTTGCGGGATCACACAGGATGGTGGACTTCGTTACAAGGTTAGTAAGATTAAGCTGACATAAGAGAAAGATTATAATTTTAATTAAGTAATAACTACCTTATAGCAGGGGAAAGTGTATCAGTCTAGAGATTCCAAAAAATAATATTCGATCTTAAAACAACTATAAGAAGCAATTCTATTGAGTTGTCAATATGTGCTTCATACTCTGACAGACAAAGCGTTCAGGGCAGGAACAAATGATCCAAAATTATTTTTAGATCTCAAAGCATTCTACTAGTATGCGGATCAAAGTTAGATTTAGAAATAAAAACGTTGGAATTCAACTGACAGCACGACGAAAGATCTCCAGAGGTAAATAGTACACTTAAAAATAAGGGGTACATGCACCAAGAGGTCACGCCAAAGATTAATGATAATCAGGGAAGATGCAAAGCAATCGGGGACACTGCCTTCAATACAACCAAAGGAGAACAAAAGAATGACGAACAAAATGCATGACACTAGAATACTACAGTAATAAATATCCCGGAAGAGGACTTACTAAAAGCCAATGAAATCGTAATGTAAAAGAAACTGTAACAATGCAGCTTACCAAAGAGTATTGTCACTTCTTTGCAGTGTTTAATAAAATAAATTCAAAATTTAAAAAAATAAACCATAGAAACAATAGTCTAAGAGGCGAAATATCATTTTAATAAATAAATGAATGAAAATGTAATAATAGGCATTCCCTAGTAATTTTGTAAGTTGCCGTTACCGCAAGTCGATGGCCACTGTTATTTTATAAATATTGACTTTGACAAAGTGGTTGTTAGAAAAATTGGCTATGCTTTGCTGTCGTCTTGTACATATTCCGTGAGTCCTTGTATTCCTCCATTTAAGGTTAAAAAAATAATTACCAAAACAATTTTCCTATCATATGAAACGAGTCAAGCCAATACATGTTTGCAATAATATTCCTATTAGTCATAGATATTACAACATTTTTCATAACATTTTATTTTTTAATATTCGATATTTATTCGAATATATATTTTCCTAAATTAAATTGTTGTATTATGCGAGTAGCCTCCTGTTAGGGAGCATTTTTGTTGGATAGAGTTTCACAAAGAAGTAAATTTGGAAAAAAATCTTTCATGTCCATCTTTGCCAGTTGATTACTTCGTGAATTTTGATCTTCAGGTGAAGCGAGTGCAGTACGCGCTTTTTGTACAATAATAAAAATCCCTACTCCATCCAATCGTCAACAAAGACCACTTGTCCAAAAGGAGTTCTTGTTGCTTTTGTATGGTTTACAGTACGTGAACTGTTATAGTGCCAATGTGTGTGCATGACAATCTCTTAGGTTAAAAATTACATAAAGCTAATAAAGCGTGTTAAAAGACGTCAGCGCTCTAGAGCAAGCCCATTCGATCGAAACAAGGTCAAGGTCAAACAGTAACAGCTGTTGTGATGTCCCAAAACCTGATGCTGTCGTGGCCGCTCCCTCGGCCTGATTGCAGCGTCTCCTCGAAACGCGTTTGCTTTTGAAAACTTTTCAAGAAAATAATAAAGTAGAATAGTAATGGCGTGGCGTCTCGGGCCGTGGCGATATTTACCAAGTTGTTTACCTGCCGTGCCCATGTTCAGAATGGAAATTTCGCCAAAATAAGAACCCGCCTTGAGTGTAGCCAGGACTGTCTTCCCGTTGTCGCCAACGACCTGCAGCTTTCCTCGGTTGACTATGTACATCTCCTTCCCGACTTCACCTATGTGAAAAATGTTTAATTTGAGAGCAAACCTTCATGTCACAACAGCGCGGGTAGTTTTTGAGTCAGTTCGTGCAAAACTTCTAATCATCGATGTATGCAAACATTCCGTTAACCGTTTTCCACTCCTTACAACACATTACATTTATAAACTGTAAAATGTATAAGAAACGCGCTTCTGGTGAATGATGCTTCAGATGCTTAGTAAGATTACAAGCATTTTTTTTGATATTTTGTTAACTTTTTCTGTCAGCCTACTCATCGGTTCTCCGAATTCGAGAACTTTGGCTAACCAGATCTGTGTATAATATGAAGGAAAATTGTAAACTTGTTGTGCATAAATAATATTTAATTGAGTTTTATTGCATCATAGCACTAAAACATAACGGCGAAACGAATGTAATAACACAGATTAAGATAAGTAAATTCATTATGTTGTATACGTTACCTTTCCTGCAGATATAATCGCCTGGCGAGAACAACACGGGGCGTAGCCTGAGCACTAACTCGCAGAGGAATCCTGCCTCCGTATTTTGGAAGATCTCCACTCTATGGACAAGGAAATAAAGCAAATTATTGCAAGCTCTTCAATTTTAATAAAATCGGTTTATTGCTGTACTCAGGGAAGTGCTATCAAGAAATCAAGTTTTAATATCGCAAACCAGGCGTACCGAAAACGACATAGGCACAAGTACATTTGCTATGCTTTGCTATAGTTTGCTTTCTTGCGAATACTTACTTACTTACTTACTTATAAAATATTTATCGTTCTTTATGTTTTAATCACCAGATGTGCATTTTCATCCAAGAAATAAGGAGTACTAAGTAATACTGCTGTATTATATACAAAAGGAAACATATCGGATCAAGAAAAGATGACGATTAATTAATTAATTCTTAGCCAATAATAATTCAAAATGCATTGAATTAAGTACATATTAGTTCAAATGTTTTGTCATAAAGACATTCGTCGACTTATTTGGATCAGTGGTAGTGAGCGCTGCCTCTGATGTAAGGGTTGCGGGTTCCATCCCCGCACAGTACAAATATTTGTGTGCATGCATATGTCAATACAAACAGACATATGCATGCACACAAACTGTAAAATGTATAAGAAACGCGCTTCTAGTGAATGATGCGTCAAGATTACGGGCATTTTTTCTGATATTTTGTTAACTTTTTCTGTCAGCCTACTCATCGGTTCTCTGAATTCGAGAACTTTGGCTAACCCAGACCAATGTCTGGGTGTTTTCTCTGTATTATAAGTATGTATTCATAAAAGAAAAGTATTAAGTGCATATATTTGTAATTTCGTTCTTGGTTCTGATATCCGTACATATAGGTACACTGTTTTTGCCTTGTCTCTTCTTCCCTTTTTTATGTGGTCTGCTCTCTGGTCATTTATACCTATCTATAAGAAATATTTTTATTGAATTTTCTTATAAATTATCTATGTATATATTATTGGGTATGTATGTATTGTTTATTATTATTTATGTAATGTAATAATATTAATATATAAAATAATGTATATTTATGCCATTCTCAATTTCATATGGTAAACTACTTTGCACTGCCTTCCCTTATTACGAATACGATATTTCTTTCCTCTACCCAAAGGTTGTCTGGAAGAAATCGCTACAAGCGATAAGACCGCCTTATTGTACTGTCTGTTGCTTTTGTATCATGCTTGTATTTTGTTTTTGTGCAATAAAGAATATCTATCTATCCGTAACACATGAGGGCTCGAGCTACATATCTCGGAGTCAGATCAATGTATGTCATTTTGTGAAATATTTATTTATTTATTTTAAAAGAGCATGATATACAACATCAATTTTATTACTTAATAGCTGTTCCGCTAATGTCACATACGCCTCGCAAATTCGAGCTGCAAACAGAAGAGCTGAAGAGCCGTTTGGCGACAAACATTTACGGATCGTATAAACGAACACTTTTGCATAATTCATGGACGTAAAAAGCGAATGTTTCTCTTTTTAATTATACAACACGGGATATTAAGCTTGAACTGCCACACTGCATAATGTGGCCGTGTTGTGCTAGCCCTGACGTCGTCTTTGTAATTTTGCTGGCACCATTATGATGGGAAGAAAGACGAAATTGCTCGGCTAGTTGTCGTTTATTGTACTACACTAGTGATAGAAGATACCTTGTAAAGTCATAATTTTTTGGATTTCTTTGATATACATTCCAGGATAAACTAATAAGCTACTGATTTTAAAGGACTTTATTAAAACCATTACGTAACGTCCGTTTCCGTTATTAACTACACACGACGGACGACAGCAATATGTGTAGGTCTACTACATCATCATCTACTTTCATTTCAGGACTTTTTGCACGGCACTCAGCGCTCCTGAATGTTGTCATTTGTCCTTAGAATTAATCTATTTAAACTCAGTTTTTAATTAGATAAAGTGATTTGACGTTTGCAAATGTCAAGTCCTTATATATTTTGACAATTTGCATTTTGCAAATGTATGGGAATGACACATTGACATTTATTAGTTTACTTCGTCTAATTCTACTCAATTCAATAGGGCATCTTCAATTTTAATTTAATTAGACATAATTATGATTATAAGATGATAATAATTAGCCAATATTGTACCTACTCCCAATGACATGACTCGGTATTTGTGGTGCGCCACGTGTACTCTCAGGGCTTAAGCTGAAAATCAGTGTTTTGCTCTTTGACTGTGTCTTTGAACAAAAACTCCACTGAGCTTTGGCCCACTTGCACTGCTGCGGCACACATGCAGAAAACTTAGGAAAGGGTATTTTTATTTTTATTTCAATGTTTAAAATTGTGTATATGCATGTGTGTCCTTTGATGCAATAAATTAATTACCTATCTATCTATCTAATTAAAAATCCCACTCCTGAATGTTGTCATTTGTCCTTAGAATTAACCTATTTAAAGTCAGTTTTTAATTAGATAAAGTGATTTGACGTTTGCAAATGTCAAGTCCTTATATATTTTGACAATTTGCATTTTGCAAATGTATGGGAATGACACATTGACATTTATTAGTTTACTTCGTCTAATTAAAAATCCGACTCCTGAATGTTGTCATTTGTCCTTAGAATTAACCTATTTTAAGTCAGTTTTTAATTAGATAAAGTGATTTAACGTTTGCAAATGTCAAGTCCTTATACATTTTGACAATTTGCATTTTGCAAATGTATGGAAATGACACATTGACATTTATCAGTTTACTTCGTCTAATTAAAAATCCGACTATAGTAGTTTTAGGCCAGATTCGTCCAATCTTTATCCAACGATAAATCTATGGCGTAGCGCACAGTTAGGTATATGTAGTGTAAAATAAAAATCCGTTCAACCAACTGCTTATCCAACGCAGTCAACGCCTATTCCAATGGTAAATCGTTTAACCGCTCATTTTGACAGAATAACTAAAATTGAAAATGGCGTTGTTATTGTTGTCACAGCTGTTTTTGACTTAATACAATACCTGTATAATAACCCTACTTAACAAAAATATCCCGGTGACATTACGAGGAACTACAAAACAATTGTTTTTGTAGTTCATCGTAATGTTTTGTTTACTTCTTTAAATTATAGAATTAAAATTACCATTATATAAAATTAAGTCAGCGTATGTTTTTAGAAAATAGGTATATACTATTCTACGATCATTTTATTGCAGTGGCAACATTGTAGTAGCTTTTTTCGTCTTGAATTCCGGTTTCGGGTATAGGTAGATGTTTGATGTCGCGAATATCAATGATAACGGTTTCGGAATGTAACATTACTAGCATTAAAAGCATTTGGTTTTTCCAGTTAGTGTCCAACCCCGATCTCAATCTCAGCAGAGAGTCTGGTTGGCTAGAGAGTACCTATGTAGGTATATTATATCAAGCAGCAGATTATATTAACTAAGTTTTAAATTTTTGACCAATAAACATTTTACAGTGGTTTTAAGTTTCGGGTTAGCTTGCGTAACATAATAGAACTGTAGGAGCAATAATAAACCAGGTACTTACTTACATACATTATCTTTGTAATGGTTATATCTTCGAGTATCTTGTTCAATTAATATTCCAGATTACGATGTGTTTGAGTGCAAACATTAATTAATGTAGGTAGACGATGTTGAGGGTTTACTCGAGAGAAAATATTGATATTATTTATATGCAGTTTATTAAGACGAATATAGTCATATTGGTTTTAATCATCAATCCGTATGTAATTAAACGCGTCTGAACAGTAAGTACTCGAATGTTTATTTCATGAATTTTATTTTGGCTTATTATCTCTCACATTATTTTTTTTATGTGAGAGGGAGGGTAGACAAAAGATAACGTACCTACCTACCAAATAGGTAATAAGATCTTTCTAGTCGTAAAATCTTTCTTTAATACTACTGTATATACTGTTGATGGTGGGTTAATGATATTTTTTGTCTATTCACCGATTTACTTTGAAATGTAATGATGAAATACTTAACATAATGAATAGAACTAATTTAGTTTTGTCAACTATTTATCTCTACCCAAAGCGATTGCATCCATCAAGTGGCAATGGGCAGGGCATATAGCGAGAAGAAAAGACGACCGTTGGGGCGGTAAGGTCCTCTAGTGGAGGCCACGTACAGGAATTCGCAACCGTGGACCGACGATCTTGTGAAGGTCCCGGGAATCCATTGGATGCGGGCGGCACAGGGCCGATCTTTGTGGAGGCCTATGTCCACAGGTGGACGTCTAATGGCTGAAATGATGATGATCCATAACGAAATACAATTGTCTAATTTATCACACTAACATTGCTTCCAAGGCAAACCTCCAGTTTCCATTTGCCTTTATCTGGTTTGGTTGTTACAATAAACTAGTTTGTGGCTGTCTGCAAACAAACCTAAGCATATTACGAGTCTCTCTCAGTGTTGCCGCTTGTTTGAAACATGCTAATCATGATGGCTTACAACGAATACTGCGGTACTTTGGTCATGTTGCATGAAGGGACACCATCAATTTGGAACGCCTTATGGAGACGTAAAATCGTAGGTAAAAGGCCAAGAGGCAGTCCTAAACGATGGTCGGACCAATAGCAGAGGAATTAAATATAAGTACCTGTTAGCGACTCACTCAATCAAACTACGGGACTGATTGAGACAACTAGCAGACTGAATTAAGCGGAGTTACGATCCTCAGCTCAGTCAGCGTTTACAGCCGTGTGGTCCCCGGCAGAGTAGAATAGGCCACCCTCACTCTTACCGAGGTGTCGTAAAAGGCGACTAAGGTAAAGCTGCTGGCATGATCATCAGCACCCAGAGAAGGAAAACTCTGCATTTATATCAAAACCCTCGCCAACCCGTCTGCCAAGCGTGGTGAGTATGGCAATTACCCCTCACGTGATTGAGGGAGGCCCGTGCCCCAGCAGTGGGGACTTAAATGGGCTGACGATGATGATGATGACGATCCTCAGCAATGAGGACCGACTGAAGAGAGAGAGAATCAGAACGGATTGTAATGCCCGCTCTTTTTTATGAAATTGGGGGCAGACGAGCAGACGGATCACCGCCCATAGACACCGACCGACCACCCATGGACACCTGCAACACCAAAGGAGTCTCTAATTTGATGGCTTTATTTCTTCCTCCTCTACTTCGCATAGTCTTAAGCATCCATAGTAGCCAGTTTCTCCATCTCTTAAGACATCATGTAAAGTAACTTTTTTTGGATCTACCCTTCTTACCGGGACCTGGCATGGTCAGACATTAATTCACTACGCAATTCTTTAATTTTGGTATACCAATAAATTCTCGCTCTTACAATAAATTCATCACTTAAACCAGTTAGGTCTGGGTAAACAAAATTGGAAGCTGTCAAAGTAATCTCAACGCCCAGTAACGAGACACTTTGACGGCATCCACTGACAGCGTGACGTGGGTCAAGATGGCCAGGCCAGATTCAGTACACCTCGACGCTAAGATTTTACTGATAAAACGGATAAATTGCGGTTTGAAGTGATATTGATGGCAGCGGGGTAAAATAGGCGTACAATACTAATTATGTATTTCATTGAAAGTTAACGGATTGCAGGAGATCACATTTTTTTTTATTGACAACTAGTGGCCCGCCCACACTTCGTAGTAATAAGTTCCACTTAATACCAATAGATGGCGCTAGGAATCAATCACATCGTGCAATAGTTTCGTGTTTCAGATTACCCATAAGCTTTGGCCGCTGTCTTTAGGATTTACCTAAATGTGCAAAATTTTACTAACTTTAAAGAACCAGCTGCTAGACATTTTGGCTGTGTTACATCTTGCCGTGGTGATCAATACAAATTAAGTGAAGTGGTAAACCACTGACTTACAGTGATCACGATAATATGAACTACTTATAGTATTAGCGATTAGGCCTAGAATGCACTTGTCGCGTTGCGGCGTGCCGCACATCAGCCCCAGAACAACCAGATCGGATGGTGGCTGGCTGCACATGTATAATAAAAAAAAAAAACCTCCAACCGATTTACGGCTACGGCGGCCAATCTCAACGATCAGCCATGTATGCAGGATATATTATAGTGCTCAAGTGTGTGCGCAAACACAAGGTCACTGTCCAATCCCTTATCCGATATCCTAATATATAATCGAAGAGGGATCGGACGCAGGACCAAAGACTTAACGTGCTTTTCAAGGCACGGGGGTACACGACCGCTAACTTCCAGACTCCGGGCTGACACTAAGAATTTCTTACCGAAACTTATGTAAAATTTTTGGCCCGACCCGGGGATCGAACCCGAGACCTCTTGCGCAGCCGTCGTGTGTTTTGTGCGTGGCCGCACATGAGTGCGTTGTTATCAAGCGGTTTCATTTAAAATTTAATTGCGGCCTGCCCGCAACGGCACGCGGCATTGCGGCCTACCGCTAGTGCGTTCTAGGCCTTAGTCCCTGTGATATCCTAATCGTGTAAGATTAGATAATAGAAAAGGGAAAAAATGCAATGCAATAGCCTAAATCGTCGTACGTTTTTTAAATATAAATGAGATGCTTTTACTCACCCTAACACATCCACAATAAAGACACGAATAGGACTACTCGTTCGTGGGCGGCGGTGAATACTTACCAAGCATCAGGCGACCCGAGGCTCGATAGCCTTCTTTTCATATGTAAAAAGTGATATTGAGTTACCTACACGTTTCTTAGGTTCAACAATTTGCAAGTAATGTTGCTCCCGGTATTGCAAACATACTACTACAATAACCATAAGTAAGGAGTTGGAACCAAAGTGTCGGGGCCAGTGCCCTTTTCTGAATATATGGTGGAAGAAAAGGGATATCTGTCCTTTATAGATTAAAACTTCAGCGGACTGTAAATTTAGTGTACTCGACCAGAATTAGAAGAATCGTACAAATCGCCTCCGACAGTGATTTTGTAAGATGGTTGTTGTGACGTGCGCGGAAGCAAGATGCGTTACTTATGCCCGGCTGCGCCCGCCGTCAGTCCTATGCCGACGTTCGGCTGTAGCTCGACTGTCGTCGTTGTTCTTCGGCGATGGAGCATTGGTTGAAACAGGACGGATCTCCACGGCAACGGCGTCGTCTTGATCAAAAGCTTTTATGACACTGATGATATACAACATTTCATACTTTGAACTGATTCCGTACTAACTGCCGCAATCGGGGACGTAAATTAGAGTCAATTTTCAGAAGCTAGAGTGAATAGGCTACTTCTGGGAAAGCTCGCTGTATCGTAGGCTTTTTCTCAACTCAGTGAGTTCAATGTTAAGCCAATAAAAAATGAAGGTAAATGATAATAAATAATAAATATTTCACAACATCACATACATTGATCTGACTCCGAGATAGATAGCTCAAGCACTTGTGTTACGCATATCGGAACCAACAGTGGAATCACAAATATATATCACTGGTGTTGCGGATGTCCATGGGCGGCGGAATTGCTTACCATCAGGTGATCCGTCTGGCCGTCTGCCACCTCTCATATAAAAAAAATATACACATAATATAATAATATAATATAATATATAATATAATTCTCACAACATCTCATACGTTGACCTGATTCCATACTAAGTAGCTTAAGCACTTGTGTTACAGATATCAGACAACAGAGGAACACAAATATATACTTAAATACATATATTACACCCAGACACTGAACCAACACAAGTGTTCATCGCACGAATGTTTGTCCAGGGTGGGGATCGAACCCACGACCTTTGACGTAAGAGGCAGGGTCACTACCAATTGCGCCATCCGGTCAGTCACATAATACTTTTCTTTTGTAAATACATACTTATAATACATAGAAAACACCCAGACCAATATAAACAGAAATGTTCATGCACACAAATGTTTGTACTGTGCGGGGATCGAACCCGCAACCCTTGGACCGAAGGCAGCGTTCACGACCACTGTTCCAAACGGGTCGTCAGTGTTTAGTAACATAATTATGGAGTCTACGCATATTGAAATAAGCGTCAATATTTTTTCTTAAGGAACCATTAAAGTTAATTTGACGTCGTTGCGGCAGAAGTACACTAATATAAACACGGATGTTACGGATATCAGACAACAGAGGAATTAAAAATATAATATGTTATTAAACCCAGATATTGAACAAACACAAATGTTGATCAACGAATGTTAGTCCAAAGTGGGGATCGAAGCCAGGACCATTATACTAGTATTATAATATCTGTGCCATTAGCGTATAAGGCTTGATTTTTTGGTCTATAAGTAAAAATTATTTTCCTCCTTTTGCAAGTTTTCCATTACGTTCTTAAAAGTAAACTTGGAACTTAATAGAGTTGGCGAGTCCGGTTACACGTCGAGCCTGTGACAAATTAAATCATGGCGGCGCAAGAATTATGAAGTCTGCAGGTTTGCTCAGCGCTCCACCTCATCTAAGTCTCACTATACTTCATAGTCAGCTTTAGCGTTTCTTTACTTTATATATTTGTAGACGATGTAATAACCTAATACTATTTATCTGATTCAATGAAGTTGATCCCTTAATCTCATCTGTCTGATTTTGGTTTAGCTCAAGTAAGTGCCTTACTTACTGAATCGAGTCCGAACAGAGTCTTGGCCTCCGAAACTAAGAGCAAGACTATTCAGAACAGAGTCTTGGCCTCCGAAACTAAGAGCAAGATCGATCCTGTACTACTTCTTGCCAGTCATTGACCTGAAGTTATCGCAGATCAGTCTCGACGACGTCTTAAATCTCCATAAAAGTACTAATCACAATATATTAACAAGACACAAGACTATTCAGAACGGAGTCTTGGCCTTCGAAACTAAGAGCAAGATCGATCCTGTACTACTTCTTGCCAGTCATTGACCTGAAGTTATCGCAGATCAGTCTCGACGACGTCTTAAATGTCCATAACAGTACTAATCACAATATATTAACAAGACACAGGACTATTCAGAACAGAGTCTTGGCCTCCGAAACTAAGAGCAAGATCGATCCTGTACTACTTCTTGCCAGTCATTGACCTGAAGTTATCGCAGATCAGTCTCGACGAAGTCTTAAATGTCCATAACAGTACTAATCACAATATATTAACAAGACACAAGACTATTCAGAACAGAGTCTTGGCCTCCGAAACTAAGAGCAAGATCGATCCTGTACTACTTCTTGCCAGTCATTGACCTGAAGTTATCGCAGATCAGTCTCGAGGACGTCTTAAATCTCCATAAAAGTACTAATCACAATATATTATTAACAAGACACAAGACTATTCAGAACAGAGTCTTGGCCTCCGAAACTAAGAGCAAGATCGATCCTGTACTACTTCTTGCCAGTCATTGACCTGAAGTTATCGCAGATCAGTCTCGACGACGTCTTAAATCTCCATAAAAGTACTAATCACAATATATTAACAAGACACAAGACTATTCAGAACAGAGTCTTGGCCTCCGAAACTAAGAGCAAGATCGATCCTGTACTACTTCTTGCCAGTCATTGACCTGAAGTTATCGCAGATCAGTCTCGAGGACGTCTTAAATCTCCATAAAAGTACTAATCACAATATATTATTAACAAGACACAAGACTATTCAGAACAGAGTCTTGGCCTCCGAAACTAAGAGCAAGATCGATCCTGTACTACTTCTTGCCAGTCATTGACCTGAAGTTATCGCAGATCAGTCTCGACGACGTCTTAAATCTCCATAAAAGTACTAATCACAATATATTAACAAGACACAAGACTATTCAGAACAGAGTCTTGGCCTCCGAAACCAAGAGCGAGATCGATCCTGCACTACTTCTTGCCAGTCATTGACCTGAAGTTATCGCAGATCGGTCTCGACGACGTCTTAAATCTCCATAAAAGTACTAATCACAGTATATTAACAAGACACAAGACTATTCAGAACAGAGTCTTGTCCTCCGAAACCAAGAGCGAGATCGATCCTGCACTACTTCTTGCCAGTCATTGACCTGAAGTTATCGAAGATCAGTCTCGACGACGTCTTAAATATCCATAAAAGTACTAATCACAATATATTAACGAGACACAAGACTATTCGACTGCTAATGTTAATTTAATATGTTCATAACACCGCTCCGAGGGGAAACAACTAGCAAAGTGTATGTAGAAGTTCCATGTTTGACAGAAGCTCGATTCAATTAGTGTAACATCACCTAGATATTACAATTGAGGGGCGTGTGTAATTAACAATTAATTAGGCCTGTGTAGCTGACTTACTCGTGATGTCTGCAAATAAGACTTTGTAAAGCCGTCAGAAATGTTGTGTTGAATATGTTATAGTGGTTATGTATTAATAAGAGATCATTTATTCGACACTTAACATGGACATTTACAGACGAAATATCTTAAAAGCTAAGTGCCGAAACGGTCCCTACTCAGCATTTAGCTATGGCCTGAGCCATAGCGCTGATTTTCAGTAAAGACCGAATCGCATACTAATTTTTATTAACTTATTATATTGCGCTTCATGCATACATGCTTGAAATTAAACCATTGTGAGGAAACCTGCAAGTTTAGGATAGTCTATCAAACTGTGGATATCCAAAATTGTTGCGATATTGACTCGCGTAAAATTGCGTGCTCATCTTGAGTTTTGAAGATAACAAGACAATAAAAATAAAAACCCTGTAAGAGTTTACACATTTCACACAACATTTATTCATGGGTAAAGATAAAACATTTGCAAGCGCGACCACCTGATGGTAAAAGTCATTAGTGTACATACTGTTTTACATTTATCTCAGCCCTCAAAAATAAAAGTAACTTGAATATATTCTATACACGTGCAACCTGTGGAGCAAGTACACTAAAAAGGCTTTCAGTGCTCTGCGCGTCCAATACAATAACGCCTTCAGGGGGTGCTGGGGCTGCCTTGGCGTTGCAGTGCCTCGGGAATATTCACTGCCCTCCATACAGGCCACACCACACCACAACCACACATCGTCGATACCACAGTGCCTAAAGACGAAAGTCTTCAATCAGTGCGTCCTACCCGTCATGACATACGGAGCCGAAACGTCGACACTTACGGTACGGCTGGTCCACAAGTTAAGGTCCCTCAGAAGGCTATGGAACGAGCAATGCTCGGCGTCTCTCTCGGAGATCGAATCGACATTGCTCACCGGATTAGCAAGCTTAAGTGGCAGTGGGCTGGCCATATTAGCCCCAGAACTGACAACCGATGGGGTACACGAGTTCTAGAGTGGAGACCGAGTTTTGGCAAACGTAGTGTAGGGCGCCCTCTGGCCAGGTGGAGGGACGATCTGCGCAGGATGGTTGACAAGAGCTGGATGCGAGAAGCCAGGGATAGATCAAGGTGGCGAATAATTGAAGAGGCCTACGTCCAGCAGTGGACTGCGATAGGCTGATGATGATGATGATACAGACGGTTATGATGCCGTTCTGCGCAAACCAGTAACCGCTCTGTGGGAGCGAGTGCGGGGCAGCACTAACAGCCTCATGAAGGTAATCACGGAGAGACTGGACAGTCCGATCATCGCACACTGGAGTTGCATGCATGTCCGTTCCAATCCCAAATACAATCTCGCATAAGAATGTTGGGATCGGAACCGGATTGTGTCAATAAAATATAATTATCTGTCTGTATACTTTAATCTGAAATATTATTCAATATTCAGAGAACAATCTCCTAACTTTACTTAGCTTTTGTTTCCGATTAAGTAACAGAACATGAGTAACTTACCTCTTCAACGTATCTAGGTGAACATTGATCGCGATCTCGGCCTTCAGCTTGTCCGGCAGGCAGGAGACTGCCTTCTCTTCATCAGAACACTTCTGCGTTAGCCAGAGGTAGTCGAACCACTTGATCACCTTCACCTGCAGATGTGTTGGTACCCGCCGCATGCGCATGTACGTCTTCACACCATCCAATTTGGCTGTAACAAAAAAAATATAGACGAGTTAGAATTAGGTTTTTCTTAAAGTGTAAGTGAGTTATATAGTGTATCCAGAGTTTGGTACCACCCTTAGGACGTCTGCTATAATAGGATGGAACTATTATACTGTCATTGTAACGAGAGATCGAGATCCATCGGCCCTGAGTGGTCAGAAAGGTAATTCTGTGATTTGAAGGTACATAATCCTTTTGACTTACACGCGGCATATTCGTAGTACCTCAGTCCATCTTTGAAACAGATTTTCTTTTGAATATTCAGGATTCAACCGCTGGGAGAGCCACGCTTCGGCATGAATGGGCCGGCCCAACCGTAGTGATACCACGGCCTCATAGAAAACCGCCGTGAAGCAGCACTGTGCTGTGTTTCGCTGCGTGAGTGAGGATACCGGAGGCCAAATCCGGGGGAAAGGGGTGTTTAAAGGTTGGTAGCACACTTGTAACTCCACTGGTGTCGCGGGCGTCCATGGGCGGAGGCAATCGCTCACCATCAGGTGATCCATCTGCTCGTCTGCCACCTAAAACCTTAATAAAATTCAAACTTGCACATTTCACCTAGGCCATTTGCATTTTTTTTATGATATAGGGGGCAGACGAGCAGACGTGATGGTAAGCGATTACCGCCGCCCATGGGTACCTGTCACGTCAATGTAAAAGTAGACAGATTGTTAAAGTATGTATGTGGTAACTCGAAGTTATTACTCTACTTTCTGTGCGATATAAAAAAGTTCTAAATCTATGACAACATATCCACTTCGTATCGTGACAACTCGATGTCATCCAAAGTTTCCCGAAATCAATAATTTATGGAAATATTATTTCAACCGCAAATTCCCGTTTCATTTTTCATACCGCGAGTTTTGCGCAGTGTTCATACATTTTGTATATGACAAGCGCCGATATCCCTCGGGGGTCGTCTACACACGTGCCGTCTCCTCAAAACGATGAGATCCTTTCAATTCACAGTTACGTACTCACGTCGCAACCACCTGTCATTGGGAACTACGTGTGGAGGGTTTCGTTAGATACAATTATGTAATATATGTAAGTTGAGAGCGCGTTTGTAATATCAATGGGGATGTAAGTGGAATAACTTTGATATTCGAAGTTACATACGTGATATCGATATTTCATCATATACAGATATTATGTGGATTGTTTTAAATTTTCAGACAGCAGACACAATAGAAAATCAATGAGCAGTTTTCCTTTTCCAGAAAATAGGTATTTTCGGGTGGTTTCTTAAAGCAACACCAGATGACGCTACTGTCACTATCTAATTGAAGTGCCTTTTTTGTCTACGAAAGGAAATATTTGATAAATCAACCATCATCATTAAATTTGCAGTCCTGCCAATATTATATTTTATACTATCCATAAAAAATAGAGATAAAAAGTAAACAAGTAAAATATGCATAAAGTTTCGTTTTGCATCACTCTCTGTAATTTAAAATGTACATAGCAATAAAATACATATTGACGAAGTATACAGATATTTTATGTAATTAACCTAAAACAATTTTCCCATTGATTAGGGACCACATGAAATATCATTCCACACCTAACATTTACAGGGACTGATTGCGCCATATAGCAAATCACTTGGAAATTTATAAATACCTACTGAAAATCTGATCATTGATTTAAGCTTTAAAAAGGACGTTTGAGTAGGACAACGATTTTACTGATCTAGTGGAAAGTCTTAGTATCAATTGCATACTTTTCCTTTGAAGAATCACATTTCCTTTGAAGGTTGTGTATGGATTTATTAGGGATCGTAAATAGTAGAATACACATATACTCATACATATGTATATTTAATACAGTGCAATGATATGACATCATACGGTGTTGAAAAAATGTCAAATGGATGTAAAATGTCATATGACAAGGCCATTGCCGCTGACTATAGCATACGCAAATAATCAGATTGAAAAAGTAGATAATATAAAGTTCCTAGGAATACATATTGACACCAATTTAAATTGGAAGACTCAAGTTGAATCTATATGTGGTAGGCTAGATCGTTTTGTTTTTGCCTTAAAAAGATTGAGAAACACCGTGTCCATAGAGGCAGCTATCATTGCTTATCATGGGTATGTTTCTGCGGTACTTAATTACGGCTTAATTTTATGGGGCAACTCTGTCGAAATCGATAGGGTATTCAGGCTTCAAAAGAAGTGCATTCGAGCTATTACAAATACATGGTTCAGGGAAAGCTGCAGACCCCTATTTAAAAAGCTCAAAATTTTGCCACTACGCTGCATGTACATAAAAAATGCTTGCATGTTTGTAAAGTCACACCCAGCATTTTTTCAGAAACTGGATGAAGTCAAGGTGAAAAACCTGAGGGCTCAGTATGCAAATCTCTTGTACAAACCTCAGTGTCGCACATACATTTATAAAAATAACGTATTTAACATGTGTATCACTCTGTTTAATAATCTTCCAGATGAAATAAAGACTTTAGAGAGTAAGTGTTTCAAAATAAAATTAACTGAATGGCTATTAAAATATTGTTTTTACAGTGTGGCTGAATACATAAATTATAGAAATCTGATGAGCAACTAATAAAATTATTGAACTATATTAATCAATTAGTCAATTAAGAAATAATATTGCTGCATGCCATCCATTTGTTTTTGCACACCTGCATGCAGGTTGAATACTTGTACCTACTATTTTATTATTAAGACCTTTATAACCTGTGTTCTGGCAAATAAACATTTTTATCTTTATCTTTATCTTCGTTTTTGTTAACAAGGCCAACTGACGTTATAGCTACAGAGGGCCTAGCTAGGGAAGTTAGCCACTGATCATGCAGCCGCTATCAATACATCCAAAACAACAGCTCTCAGAGAAGCTAACCAACAAACAGATTGGTTTGTTAAAGGAAGTATTGTTTAAGGCAAGTGTCAGAATGAAGAAGAACAAAAAATAATGAAGAAGACGCCATAGAAGAAGAAAATGATGTGCAAACAAACCAATGTGAATAAAATTGTTTGAGAGATTCTCAAACGATTTACAAGCCAATTCAAGTAAGATACGTTGAGGTTATTTGTCCTATCCGTTATTACACGTCATATATGAAACCAAATATAAACCAAAATTATTTCCAACCATGAAATAAATAACGCGTTGAACAAATTGAGACTAAATCCGCAAAGAAAATGATAAAGGACGTGTTTAATATTTTCCTCGCACAATTCATAAAACAATTTATTCGAAACGCTGTCAATACATCGCTTTAGATCTGCTTCGTCAATCCGAGTAAGGGCCAAAACGCACGTAACGTTCGCGGTACTAACTATAAACGGCGATTTACACTTCATTAAGAACATAAGGAAGGAGAACATGCCTATGTCCAAAAGCGTGGGTGAGTTAAATTTTAACTGTTTTTTTTAACTCGCTATTGTACTTATTCATCTTCAGCCAAAGACTCAATGATAAGGGATGAGTTGTAAGTGGTATCCAAACGTAAGCAAGTAAGTAGTCATAAGATGTAGTGTGTACCTAAAAAAATATGGACGGCACTCAACCCCAACCTTGCGACAGACGGTGGGGTATTTCATTGATTCATTTTTAATGTGACACCGACTGCCACGCGTCATCATCAGCCCCTTTAGGTCCCCACTGATGGGGCACGGGCCTCCCTCAATCACATGAGGGGTAATTGCCATACTCACCACGCTTGGCAGACGGGTTGGCGAGGGTTTAGTTATAAATGCAGAGTTTTCCTTCTCTGGGTGCTGATGATCATGCCAGCAGCTTTACCTTAGTCGCCTTTTACGACACCTCGGTAAGAGTGAGGGCCTATTCTACTCTGCCGGGGACCACACGGCACGAGTAATTGAAAGAAAGAATGAAACCATTTATTGACCACAACACATTATACATAAAACAAAAAATAAATAAAAACGGTAAGGAGACAAAAAATTGCGGCCAACAAGGCTCAGCCTCAGCATATGTTGTAACTGTCGCAAGCAGCTGCAGCGCTGGTTTTCAGGCTGAACCTTGGGAGATGCCTTTGCGTTAGAAAAAATATAAATATTGGCATGCAATACAGATACAGACCGACCAAGATCAGAAGGCACTTCAGTGACATTTGCAGAGGGGACGTTTTAAGCGTTTTTTGTATGCGAAAATGTCTAAACAGCATTAGTTCCGACTTCTCCCCCGTGACAAATAACCGTGATCGGACTGTAAGAACAAGGAAACAAAATAATATTGACAGATACAAAAATATCCAATACATATAGGTGCTTAAACATGGAAACATTAAAATGATATATAGAAAAAAGAGTACATTAAAAGAATTCCTAAAAAAATATCTGAGCTGGTGCCAACAACCAATATGTTAGAGACAGTGGCGACATCAATCATTCGCTTTGAAAAGTATGTACACACGGCGTCACGTCAAGTTACCCTTGTTGACCTTTGGACCGTCCTATGTCTGGAGCACAAGTGTTATTTTTCCACTGCAGGGGGGTAACGTGATCTGACGCTGACTGTACATGCTTTATTATCTGTGACACTGTGACTCTGTCTATAACGAGAAAAAAAAAAAAGTTACAATAATGTGGAAGTGACCATATTGTTCTGTGTTATCTGTGGTTCTGTGGGAGTGACAATTTGGAAAATAATAAATTAATTATGTAGGTATATGGCTAGAGTACCTTTGACATTTACTTCCCTTTAATCATACTGATAATTCTAAACAACTTAATTATCATATCTTAACATTCATATTATAATAAATGAAATCCTCTACAGTGTGCTGCAAGTCAATGTTATAATAGTTTTAGGATAGTTTAGATGGCGGGGTGGACTATTTTGAGAGGCGAGAATAATAAAAGAGTAGTAGTTTTTTTTTGCGAACTTTATTTATGTATTGGCTGAATGATAAATATTATTACATTTTATATATGGAACAAAAACACAAGAAAATTAAGACAATAACTAAGAAATAAAAGTAGGTAGTTCATTATAGGCCAAGATCATTTTACTATGATACCTTGCTTTTCAACGTACTAGGCTACTTCTGGGTAATCTCAATCCATCGTAGTTAGGTTTCTTTTCATCACTAGAATTCAATGTGAAGCCAAGTGCAATCCCATCATCAATAAAAAAAGACAAAACGCGCACTCTCGACTAACACTCTGTGTGATCAATCCCTAAAGCCTATGACGATCACAATTTCCTATTTAATTTTGAAACAAATACAAAACCTCGCTTTTTGTCAAATGGAATGTAAAATATTTGTTTTGCCGGTAGAGTGATCAATTTGGTGAGCTTTACTGAACATTTCGAGGCTCAAGTGGACGGGACGCGAGGACGAATATATCACTAATCGCGCCTCGATAAATTCACTTACAGAAAAATTTACGGGTCAATGGATTATTACTAACGCAACGAATGGGGATCATTTTCTTTATTTTGATCATTTATTTTATTTTTCTTGATAATAAAGAACACTTTTTACGTTTGATGCAACACAATCACTGGATCGGCCCGACGCCATATTTGGTGGTATCCTCACGCTGCGCGCTGATAAATAGAGATCCTATTTCCGCCCTGGACTATTATTTATAGATAGATAGATATTCTTTATTGCACAAAAACAAAACACAAGTATGATACAACAACAGACAGTACAATAAGGCGGTCTTATTGCTTGTAGCGATTTCTTCCAGACAACCTTTGGGTAAAGGGAATATATAACGTATTCGTAATAGGGGAATAATAGTAATTCTCACAACATCTCATACGTTGACCTGGTTCCGTACTAAGTAGCTTAAGTACTTGTGTTACAGATATCAGACAACAGAGGAGCACAAATATATACTTAAATACACATATAAGTATATATACATATATGCAGTGCAAAGAAGTTTAACAAATAAAATTGAAAATGGCAGAAATATTCATACTTATATATTAATAATATTACATTCAAAAATAATAATTAAACAATACATATATACATAATAATATATAGAAAATTTATGAGATATTGCCTACCTTATTACAAAAAGCGATCTTTAGTTACATACTGTATAAATAAAGCTCATTCCACCTCTTTCCAACACACAATGTTAAAAATGGGAGGGACGAATTTAGTTTCAGAACTATTCTTAGATCGCGTTTTGTAGTAAGGGGGCACATGTTGGTAAAAAGTATTAATTTTATTTAGGTATTTTTTATTTCATAAAAAAACAATCAATGACCAATTTTACAATCGCATAAAAAATTAAATCAATTTTAATCTGCCGGAAATTCGATATCCATTCAATTTCTTTCAAAAAGCTATTTGCTTATACCATTGCAGAGAGCTTTTTAGTCGTGAAAAATACGAAAAACCGCGACGGAGATATAAACAAAACTGCAATCGAGCCTTTATACAGTTGATCAAAAGGGACCCCGGGTAGGGTTGCCAGTTCTTAGAAATGAATTCATACAAAAGCCAGACAATCCAACCAGTTTAGCCGAACATTTCAATAAAAAGTCGGACACCCCAAATTTGAAGTTAAAATTAATTAATAAACCTATGGGGAGGTAGGTATTATAATAGGTCTTTTCGGAAGCCAACACATAACAAAAGCAAAAGATATTTTAAAAAGCCTAACAAAACCCTGATGATATACTGGAAACCGTCTAATTTGGCCGGACACACAATTAATAAGCCTGACTATATCCGGCTTTATCCGGACGCCAGGTAACCCCAATCCCGGAAGATGTAGGCGCAACGTCGACGCTCGAAGCCATCAGTCCCTTATATGAGGCTCTGAATGAAATATGTAAGCATTTTTCAACACTGGATAATTATTTATCGTCTTTACCAATTTCACTATAACTGACTGAGACTAAAGAGATGTAGAAGTGCACAAAGCTGTAGACACTTTGGGGTCAGGTCCACGTATGTGGTGTAAAATAAAAGACCTGGTAGAAAATTAGCATAAGGATTACTCTTCTACCTCTTTTTAGGGTCCGTAGCTAAATGAAAAAATCGGAACTCTTTAATACTCCAAATTCAATAGAAGGATTCCATACAAAATGTTTTCATTTCATGTTACAAATTTATAAAATAAATGGCCAGATTTTGCGTTAGAATATTCATGTACTTTTGTTTGTGCAATTCAATTCTATTAAATTTAGGCTGCATGTGAAATAAATATGTCGATACTAATTTAAAATCTCTCGTATTGTATAAATAAATAATAAACTAACTTGTATCAGATTTCCTATAGACATTTTTTTTAGATTGAATCTATCAAATATTTCTATGAAATAATGATTAATGCCAGGGAAAATTTAAACATTTTTCACTATGGTATTTTATTTTGCGAAATATAGTTCGAACTGAATAAAAAATAATAATAAATATTTCACAACATCACATACATTGACCTGACTCTGAGATAGGTAGCTAATGCACCTAAGTTACGGATATCAGAATACCTGTGTTACAGGTATGAATAAACAGCAAGCCAGTTTTTACCACCAGTACATACTGATACATAGCCAATACCCGTAAATACATAACAGAGTCTAGCATGTTGCATTATAAGAGAGAAAATAAAAACAGCCAGAAAGAAGCGAGATGTTAAGCTTATTGGGCTCGACAATACACACTCCAGAAGATTTATTCTACTTTGCTAAAATGTACTGGGTTAGGAGGTTCCTATCCTTCGCTCGGTTCCTTTTTTGTCCCTCGTATTTTGAATTATTATTACATAAAGACGTCAGATTATGACATGTGGGCATAAATTATTGCCATTCGAGCGGCTCTGGAGGAATGTGGGAATATTTTCGCGGCCACCAAATGGGGGATGAAATTGGATGTTTTGAGAAATATTTGACTTTGATTAGATTTTTGTTGCTAATACTTGAGTGTAGTTTGAAGTTCAAAGTTGTCATATAAAAGGGTTTTGTGATTGAAATCCATACTTTACATGATCTTATGGATCCAATTTATAAGATGATTAGCATGCTTGCAATTGTACTGTACTGTACTGGAAACGCCAAAACCGCCGCACAAAGCAAGCCGTCTTTTCTTTGAAACTCGAAGTTCGTTGTCTATTTATAGAAGCCAAACCGTACCAGACACAACACAAACACAGTAACCAGCTAAGATCACGGTTACCCAGATCCGCAAAGGAGATTACTTAGCACGCGGCGCACGGCCAAATAAGCGACCGAGTCAACACGACAACCCTTGCCGCGCCAATGCATTGCCTCCCAAACTTTAAGCTATTCGTAGTTTCTTTAAGCTTCGTTTACCGTATCGACTGCCTCGTAGGCGCTTGGGGTCCCGGGTCCGATCCCCGGGATGGGCCAAATATTGTTCCTGAGTTGTTTTTATTAAGAAATTCTCAGTGTCAGCTCGGAGTCTGGAAGTTGGCGGACTTGTAACCCCGTGCCTCGGAAAGCACGTCAAGCCGTTGGTTCTGCGCCCTCTCCGGTCGTGTCACACTGGTGTCCCGGATGATGATGAGGTCAAGGGAATAGAGTGTGCACTTTGCGCATACACTTAAGCACTATAATATATCCTGCGTAAGTAGCTAATCGTTGAGATTGGCTGCCTTAGGCGAAATCGGTAGGAGGATATTGTAATACTTTCGCTTTGCTTCGTTTACATCTGCCGAAGTAAGCTGGAAAGTAGGCATGGGCAAGGTAAGTGTGTATACATGATAGGTATATAGATATTATAACACCGGTGCTTGAGCTACCTATCTAGCATTCCGATCAATGTTTATAGATACTTCTCATGCCACTGCCACTCGCGCTGTGACAGATTTCTATTTTTTTTTAACGTTGCATGAGACAAAATAAGAGTAGGAGCCAATGTATTGCTTCTCAAATTGGATTTTTTTGCAAGCATATTAAAGATTATTTTCGTGTATGGTGTCATCAGTTCAGGAACGCTCGCTTTGTGCATTAAGCCAAAGGCAAATTGTCTTCAAAATGCCTACGACATATGTATTTATTAAAACTTTATTGTACAAAATGTTTATACAATAGGCGAACTTAATGCCAAGAGGCATTCCATGCCAGATATTGATACAATAGAGAAAAGTTGGGTACTTTTATACGTGAAAGAGACCAAGGCGTTATCAAGCTCATGTCGAATGTTCAGCGGCGGACATACGAAGTTGTGCGAAGCTAGAGTGAAGTTCTTGAACTAAAAGTAACACAAGTCAACAAGAAAACACAACCTGAATAAAAATATGATAAATATAAAGAGCTTAATATGCTGAATCTAGATCTGTTATCAGAATTTTCATATCACGTCAAGTTATTAAGTTACGGAAGGTCGAAAATCTGAAAAGTAGCATTTAGCGTTTTTTTTGGGATTTATTTAAATATGTATCAATTGGGATGTAACAAAATTCAATAGATATTTTGAAAATAAAACCCCAAATTATGAAATGCTTTTAATTTATAATTTTACCTGATTTCCCTGCAACGCTACAGCCAATTAAGCTATCTTATGTTTTTTCCATTACAAGAATTAAGTGATGATTTGTATGCGCTATAAGTACACGGATGTTGATATGAATATTACTCAATATAGATTAAAGACTACAAAATAAATCTTATTGATATATATAATTGAGAAAATGAGCTTTACTGATATACCGAAAACATTTTTTTAAAGTGCTTGTACTTGTTTTGAAATTGCCAATGAAAAAGAATCTAAAACCAAATTTTGAGATATTTGACTCTCTATAAATCAAATACTAAACGAGGTATCAAAATTTTGAAAACAGATTCATAATCAGAGAGTGCAATTTAGTAAAATTATGGACCTCTGTTATTTGTTACGAAAAAAAGTTAAAATTTTGTTGACTAGTGAATTGGGCAGCCTCTTTCCACATGGCATCTCGCTCGACGGGGCAGAAGAGTTTGCTGCTATGTTGTCCCTTTTCAATATCCCCTCTCACGAATGGAGCATGACACCACAGCCCAAAATAACTCCTACTTGGGCAGTTGAGCATCTTTATACAACTTTTTTCTTGTTCAGCAACTGTCGGAAAACTTTCGCGGAGTTGAAATCTCTGCTTAGCAAACTGGTTTGTGCTCCTGTAATATCCTGATCATTAATTATTTGTTGCTTTCCCAATAGAATATCATCCGTAAGTTGGCACTTTTTATGCTAGAGAAGACAAACGGGTCGTCTGATGGAAAGTAATCAACGCCGCCCATGAACATCCGCAAAATCAGAGAGATAGCTAATGTGTTGCCGGCCTTTTTAAAAATGATGTTCGCTCTTCTCTTGAAGGTCCCTAAGTCGTAGTCGGGAAATAATGCTGCAGCCAGTTTGACTTTAGCAAACACTTTGAGAGCCTATGTTATAGTGTTATTAGTGCGCCGACATTCCGCGTAATTTAATCTTCTTCAAACACGGCACTGCGGTCGCCGTCCTGAGCTCACGGTACATTTCTCTTGGAGAACACTTTTTGGGAAATGAACTTAACATTTTCAACGGGTGATTGTGAGCAAACAAGGCATGTTGAGAAATTTTGGACGGTTTTGGCAACGAGAAAATAATTCTACATCTATAAGAGATTCGTCATCAATAGGTAAGTGTGAATTATATTTTGTATAATATCTGAGCATAGCAAGGGTTAGACGATAGTCGCTTTTATACAGCGTTCTGTTTTTTATACCTTCTCGAGGTCATTATTCTAATTAAAACCAAAGGCTATAATCTCAAAAAAGAATGTGACCTTCCCATATAAAAGTGGTAATTAGCTGATTGATGCAATTTGTATGTGGAGGCGAGTTTTTTTTTTAATTTAACCCTATGTTCCTATGGGAAAATGTTTTCATTATAATAATGACTTCGAGAAGTTTCTCGGGTATTCAAAAAATCACAATGTAGGTATAATTGCTTACTTCGATGCCTCAGCGACCCAAAATCTGTCTTGGCCTCCGATATAAGACTCCTCCATTGGTCCCAATCATTTGCGGTTTCGCTGCAGTCGCTGACACGTATAAATATTAGACTTACCAAAACATGGTCTAACTATGCGTACCCCGGACCTCGAAACGACCTTTGTTGGACTCAACCGGAAACGACAAGCTGAGAAAATGATGTGTTTGTTTGGCAATCGGAGCAGTGCTATGTCTTGCTACAAGTTATTTTTATACTGTGACTAGAGCGGACGCATGCAGCTTCGCTTGCGAGAAATACAATTTGCCACGAAGTAGCCAACGCCCTGTTGCTCTAGTGGTTTAAGTGCCGGGCCGTGATCAAGGGGTCCTGGGTTCGATTCCGGGAATCGTCCGGGAGTCGAGCGAAAAGTATGTTTCGAATTTTAAGAACATAGCTCGGGCTTGTGATCAACAATCCGCGTTTGTTAATCGTGGTAATTAAGCCTAATCCCATCATAGTAGCGATAACTTGATTTCTATGATAGAGGCCTTTGCCTGCAGTGGGACAGTTTATAGGCTGATACTATTACTACAAAGTAGCCTGCCAGCCAGTATGTTACTCTCCATCCCTTCAACTACATATCTAAATTTTGCCGTGAAAGACTGCCGAACAAAAAAAATACACTTTCCCATTTTCAATATTAGTATTGATACCTTGAATTGAATCATTGACTACCTACCTACCCCAAAATATCTAACAAAGATAAGCTGCCTAAAATGCTGCTGTTAAATTTTCTAGTGTGTAGCTTGAGACTTTTTCTTAAAAGGTCCCTCGGTGTGTTGTTCTACTTAGAAAAGTTTGTTTCATAAAAAAAATACTTCTGAATGCGAATTAGTTTTATTCCCACGGGCATGCAACAGTTCGGGCTTTTCTTATTTTTTAATTAAATCTACAAGTTCATATGTTAGAAAGTTTGCTATAAATAAATATTTGTTTTAGTTGGTCAGACTTTTTTCTAAGTTCAAAACTCTAAAATAAACGAATGGTGGAACTCAAATAGAATAAGTCAGGATGCCTAGCTAGGCGAGCAAATACCGAGAAATGTTTTCTAGTACTAGAAAATGCTAAAATTTTGATTATGTTGTTTTTTAGTACTAAGGGAGTTGCCATACTGGCGGATTGCGAGTGTTTTCAAAGCGGAGCGACGACGCAGCGACCACGCAGCGTTCACAGCCACGGATGCGCGCCGGATTCGCGGTTGTTTTCTGAGTGACCGCCACAAAAAAACAAAGGCTTAGACTTAGCTCCACGGCGACACACACAACACACACACACACAACACACACACACACAACACACACACACACAACACACACACACACAACACACACACACACACACAACACACACACACACAACACACACACACACACAACACACACACACACAACACACACACACACACAACACACACACACACACAACACACACACACACACACACAACACACACACACACAACACACACACACACACAACACACACACACACAACACACACACACACAACACACACACACACAACACACACACACACAACACACACACACACACCACACACACACACACAACACACACACACACACCACACACACACACACAACACACACACACACAACACACACACACACAACACACACACACACAACACACACACACACAACACACACACACACACAACACACACACACACAACACACACACACACAACACACACACACACACACACACAACACACACACACACAACACACACACACACACACACACATAAACATAGACATGCATGACACACGTAGGTATGTGAAATATTAGTATAATGATAATTCTATGTAGTGTAATGTATCATAACACCAACACTAGTTTATTATATTTATTTTTATAGCAGTGCTCTTTCTATGGGTACATACAGAATACCAGAGTCAGGGTGCCTCGACACCCCGGTCTCGACAACCCATTTCGGTGTTTTACTGTATACTGTCATTATTTCAAATGTTTAATGTTATTGTTATACACTGAATAAATATTTTTCAATTTTTTTCAAAAAACACGCCGGCTAATCCGTTGCGCATCCGCGGCGTGAACCCTGCGCAACCGCTACGTCGTCGCTTCGCTTTGAAAACGCTTGCATACCGCCAGTGCGGCAACTCCAAAAATGCCACACTTGAGAGTCGTTGATTAACTTAGTTGGCTACTTAAGAAAAAATATTGACACTTATTTTGATACGCATAAAGACTACCGATACTAAAGTTAATGACCATTCGCTTAAATGACGTCTCTGAGTGCGGCCGTAAGAGCCCTTTGACTCTGAGACTCTCAGAGCTAGGCTAACGGATGGACGGGTTCACTCGTGGAATATAGATTGCAAAATACCAAAGTAGAACTGATACACATTAACGGACGTCCAGAAGTCAAGAGTTCATCACCACTTAATAACGAAGCACCAAAGTGTTCGCTACTAGCTCATCTCGTGTCTACACAGGAACGTCATGGTGACGAACCTATTTTCAGGATTACTTAGCAATTTTCACAGAGTTAACCACAAAACTGTCCACGGCGGGGTCAAGGTCAACTTGAATTTCAAACTAAGTACTTAGACTACTTCAAATTGACAGTAAGTTTAAAAAGAATGTAAAATGTCACTCACTCATTTCAGCGTGTAATTCCAAAACTTTGATTTAATCTAAGCTGAGACAGCATGATTCAGAATTGTAATTTGGGGAGTTTTGTAATTGTATTGTACAGTCAGAATCAAAAGTAGCTGAACATTTTAGAACTTTGTCACACTAACCATTGCGCAGTTTTAATAAGTGTTTGACTTACTCAAGCTGCGCAAAACTTAGTGTGACAAAGTTCTATAATGTTCAGCTACTTATGATTCTGACTGTACAATGAAACGACTCCTGGTTCATCATGGTCACACGTTTCAGAAAATCTTTTTTTATATGACAGACGAGCTGACGGATCACCTGATGGTAAGCGATTGCCACCGCCCATGGACACCCGCGATACCATTGGAGTCACAAGTGCGCTGCCAACCTTTAAACCCCCTTTCCTCCGCACTAGGTCTCCGGATTAACTTTCTAAAACACGCACATAGATTTGAAAGATCCAGAAATACATGCTCGGACCAACCTACGACCACTTACGCTTTCTTATCTACTGAGCTCATAGTAAAATAAAATTATTAATATTATGCATGTGTTACTTGTTACAACTCACTGCATTATAAACTGAAAACATTATGTGTATGTGTTGTAGGTTGTCAGCTCCATATCAAACTTCCAATTGTGGTAGCTGGAACTCCCTACTAGCTTTTCTATGTAGGGTGTAGCGGCACCCTTCTCTAGTACACATCACTGTATATTACTGTGAGGTTGACTTACATTTTCACTCGACATTTCGAGCATAAACGGTCTTCCATGGCCGTGTGGTCCCCGGCAGATTAGAATAGGCCACCCTCACTCTTACCGAGGTGTCGTAAAAGGCGACTAAGGTAAAGCTGCTGGCATGATCATCAGCACCCAGAGAAGGAAAACTCTGCATTTATATCAAAACCCTCTCCAACCCGTCTGCCAAGCGTGGTGAGTATGGCAATTACCCCTCATGTGATTGAGGGAGGCCCGTGCCCCAGCAGTGGGGACTTCAATGGGCTGATGATGATGATGATGATGATCGAGCATAAAGCCCTTAACCCTGTAGATGTTACCTACAGCCCGACTGTCTACTAATAAAACGATAGGCAAACCTTAAACCAAATATAATAAACAAATAGAGGATAACAACAGGTTAACATTATAAAAACACATTTTGACACGAGATAAAAAAACGAGTAACACGGTTATTCTTTTTCATAGGCACGAACGCGCTTGACACAATTCAAAAACCGCGCCAGCCAGCAGCCCTCTGCGGAACGTTATAGACCATAAAGAGTACCCTGTGCTATAAACCTTTATGGTATACTCTTACATGTGTGAACCAAAAAATGTTTCATTAACACGCACGTAGATGTAATTTTAATCAATCTTTATCTTTGCGAATGCAACCAGCGAAACACAATCATCATCATCAGCCCATTTAAGTCCCCACTGCTGGGGCACGGGCCTCCCTAAACCACATGAGGGGTAATTGCCATACTCACCACGCTTGGCAGACGGGTTGGCGAGGGTTTTGATATATCGCACATCCTCTGAGAAACTGTCATA
This sequence comes from Marasmia exigua, assembly GCA_019059595.1. Taxonomy (NCBI): domain Eukaryota; kingdom Metazoa; phylum Arthropoda; class Insecta; order Lepidoptera; family Crambidae; genus Marasmia; species Marasmia exigua. Next base: position 2,864,421 of record CM032464.1, on the reverse strand, counting down.
ACACAAAAAGCGACTTTTGGAAAAACGCGTTTTCACTTATTGGTTACTTAATTAATGTGTGTTCAATCATCAATGCTGATTTTTTTGGATTCAAAATATTTTACCTGTTGACCAGTTCAATAAACTCGTTTCTAGAATGTAAACTAAGAAAATAGGCATTACGCAATGCGAAGGTGTTCTTGTCTTATGACAGTTTTTCAGAAAATGTGCGATATATGCAGAGTTTTCCTTCTCTGGGTGCTGATGATCATGCCAGCAGCTTTACCTTAGTCGCCTTTTACGACACCTCGGTAAGAGTGAGGGTGGCCTATTCTACTCTGCCGGGGACCACACGGCCTACAAAACACAATAAAGAAGAATAAACATAAGCAAAACACAATAAAGAAGAATAAACATAAATATTAAGTTTTCTATGAGGAAATACAATATTTTTGTGCAACACTTCCCAGTTCCCACACAACAATTTGCCGGTATTTTCCCCTAATACATTTCAGCGTTGAATGATCGAATATCAATATACGAGTTTATTGTTTGTACAACGATGCATGCGATCACTTTCATCCGGTTGGTCATCGATATTATCTACAAAATAGAGAAAAAACATTTTGAGGCAACGATTAAAATAGAGCCCACTATTTTCAAATTCAAATGAGCTTTATCCGAGAATAATCTATGGAATAACGCTACAAATCACATTGTGTGACAGCGTTATACCATAGATTTACTCTCTGTTAAAGATTAGGCCTAATTTTTTAACACCATCATCATTATCTTTTCGGCCAATAAACGTCCACATATGCCTTCCTCAATGATCAAAAATGTCTTTATTCAATTTAAGTCAATACAGAACATTTATGAATGTCAAATATTATGTAAACTACCGCTGATTCGGAATGTCAATTTCTACCGAGAAGAATCAGCAAGAAACTCAGTAGTAACTCTTTTCAAATAATATGGTAATTACAATATTAATTCTTATACAAATTATGATTACAGTGACAGTATGATATAAAATGCTTATAATCAATATCGTTAAGATAAATCGTCAAAGAAAAATTAGGAAATGAATTATACATTAGAGGACAGGCGAAAAGATCAACATGTCCAAGAATCCTTATCAATCAAATAATCATCTACTTTATAGTAGCCTTTCTGCATCACGCAGTATTTTACATGCAACTTAAACTTATGTACAGGTAAATCAATGATATTTTGAGGTAACTTATTAAACATTCTAATGCTCAATCCTACAAATGAATTTCCAGTTTTATGAAGTCTTAGATTTGGAACAGCAAGCCTATGTTTATTTCGCGTGTTAAAGCTATGAAAATATGATTTTTGCGATTAAAGATGCAAGTTCTTGCGTACAAACATAATACAATCAAAAATGTATTGAGATGATACGATTAAAATATTAATTTCCTTGATCACCACACACATCGGTCCTGTGCCGCCCGTATCCAAGGGATTCCCGCGACCTTCATCAGATCGTCGGTCCACCTTGTGGGGGGCCTGCAACGACTTCGACCTTCTATACGCGGCCTCCACTCGAGGAACTTTCTGCCCCATCGGCCGTCTGGTCTCCTCGCAATGTGCCCTGCCCTTTGCCACTTGAGGCATGCAATTCTTGGGCTATGTCTTTGAGCTTGGTTCTTCTGCGGATCTCAACATTCCTGATACGATCACGCAAGGAGACTCCGAACATAGCCCTTTTTATTGCCTCTGCGTGACTTTGAACCTTCTCAATTACTTTTTTTTATAATTGTACTCAAGCTTCTAACTCAGGCATTCGTATATAATTATAATTACAACGGACGTTATGTCAAAGGCATCACTTCCGTTGGCACTGCCAAAATAAAGGATACAAGTGAAAACTATCATACATATATAGTTAAAGGAATAAAAATAGGAGTGATAAGAAAAAGAGACGGTGTTTTACCAGATACAATTTTAGATTGGGTTGGGTGTGTTTTTGCAGAGACCGAACTACAAAACAGTCATTGGAAAATAATCTAAATAGGCAGAAAGCTATAAAACAAATTGGTTAAAAAGGTTCAAAGGTAAACGACCAACGACCCAAAAGTAACAAGACAAAAAAGCACCTTTCGTCCGGGCTTTGTCAGTGAATTTACTGGGCGAACAACACTGCAATCACTCTCCACTCGTTTTTATAGACATAAAACAGACAATTTGGAAGAAAATTCGCACAATTTTCAAAACATTTCAATTTTGATAGATTCATTAAATCTGTATCCTTGTGCATGATGTCAGAGTTTCGAATTACCCTGAGGAACTCTGACGTGGCAGAATAAGGTACGTAAACAAAATAAAATGCCTGACGGTTTAGTGTAGTTTGAAGTACGGAATCATCTTTGTTTTAATGCCATCATTTAAATACAAAAATTATTTATAAATTACTTCAGACTTTATGATCAGTATTAGTAGCCTCCTTTTAGACATTGAATTGCCTGTGCCAGGAGACAACACTCTGCATAACTGCATAGTGTATAATGAAAATTAAGTAATACATCAACATTATCTATAAATTATTAACATTTTCAATTATTAATTTATAACATTTTTTAAAATTTAAATAAATCGAATTATGTTTAAGTTTTGATTCAATGATATCATGTTAGCGTGTCATTCGTAGCAGGGCACGTTTAGAAAAAAAATTTAGAAAGTCTGATAACTACAATGAAGCAACCTTTAAACAGGGGAACCAACACTTCAAGATAAATATCTCAACAATTGAGACATTTTACGTTATTTTTCTACTGAGCTACGATCGCTCATATTTGTTTCTAAAGTCACAGGAGAGCCAAAGGCTGGCAGCTACCTTGCCTAGCGAATTTAAATCGCGATCCAGCGGGGTAGTGCTGCCAGCATTTTGGGGACATTGCCACGGGGACCTACTTTGTTTTAACTTTCCTTTTTATTTACATTTAGCTTAATTTTTATTTCTCAGTTATTGTCTGTTTTCTTGTGTTTTTGTTCTTTTGTTCAATAAATAATTTTGTGGGAGCTTATTGAATGTATTAATACTTAAGCCAACAAAGGAATTACCGATTTTATGAAGTCTGAAAGAGTCCGCTCCGATCAGCAGAATTACTAATAATTAAAATAAAAACAAAATTGGTAGTTAGATGTTTGCCAGGGGTTTCTATTGACATGAAATTTCATGTAAAACATTTACTAGCCAACTTAAGGGGCATCACTTATTATCGCCGCTTTCCATCAGGTGAGATTGTGATCAGTACTTAACTAAAAAATTGTAAATACAAATATTTACAAAGGAAAAATTTTAAATTTTATAAATACGCGGAGCAAATAAAGATGTAATGGTCAACCAGGTCTAAAACCTCAGCATGTGCTGCAACCAACCGTAGTCACAGCAGTGCTGATTTTCAGGTTAAACCCGCAGTAAAACTTAAATAGGTATAAAACTCTTTAAAAGGTTAAAGGGTGAGTACCAATGACCCACGAGTAATAAGATAAAGAGGCGGCAGTTGTCCAAGCTCGGATCAATTATTGTCGAATTGTCGGGCGAGCGGCGCACTGGTGTCGGCGGATCGATGCGCCGAGCGGAACGCGCGCCCCGTCTCCGACTGGAATGGGGTATGGTAGGGTTGTAACGGTGTTTTGGGGTAAACGTTTGAAAGTCTTTTTCCCCTTTTTTATGTGATAGGTGGCAATGAGCGGAGAGATCACCTAATGGTAAGCGTTTGCCACCGCTCATAGACACTCGCCACAGCAGTGGAGTCACAAGTGCGCTACCTACCCTATTCCGGGGAAAAGGGGGATTTGGAAGTTGGCAGCGCACTTATGACTGAAATGATGACCCGTGTGCTCGTCTACCAGAACACCTGAATACCAGCGCTGCTGCGGCAATGCAGATAATGCCGTAGCAGCAAATGCTGAGGTCAGGACCTGATTGACCACATTATATCGCCTCTCCTCTTTGTACCTGTGTCGTGTCGTGTTATGCCTACTGTATTTATTTTTCTGAGTTGTGATGGTCAATAAATGTATTTTCTTTCTTTCTTTCTTTTCGTCTGCCACTTACCACATAAAAATAGAACATTTTCCCTTCACCCTATTTGGGCCTCCGGCACCCTAACTCACGCGAAGCACAGCGCAAACCCGTGGTATCAATCCGGTGTTTGTCATGTGTTTAACCGGAGGAAGAGATCACGTCATGACAAAAGGGGGAAAGGAAATCTACCAAAACGGTAGTCCAAAAATATCAGAAGATCACGAAGAACTGGCTGGATGAGAGGAGAGAAACAAGGGATCGGACATGTCGTTTTTTAAAAGAGTCAATATTTGTATCAGACACCATCTGTTATGTACACGATGGAAGAGTTTTAAAAAAAATTTAGTACTGAGTATATTTCGACGATAGGAAACGGTATGAAGTGCCCCAGCATTGTCAATGTATAAGCAGCAGTGGTTAGATTTAACATTATTGTACCACATACTAATTTTGGATCACGTTGATACATAATTCCACTCATAACCTGCTTGTAATATATTTGTCACCAATTCACTTGATGATGGAAAAGAAGTTGTTTACGTATCATAAAAATAATAACTTAAAGTATCTAAAACTACTTATGTCAACTATACAACACAAAGTTATTAAAAAAAGTTGATTGAAAACGACACTCACTAAACGACAGCGCTTTCAAAGGCTGGCACCCCTAACCGGCGCCCGACTTTCGCCGAGCTATTTATAGAATTCAAGCCGCTGACCTATTTCGCTGCAGCGCCGTCGTGGAAGGTCACGGATCCAGGCTCTCTGCCGCCATTGTCTCACACCGAGTTGCAGCCCTAATTAAAGTTGTTGACACTTGCCGCGTTCTGTGAGCAAAATGCTCATCTCGTATACATCGATTACGATCGTTATCGATTCAACTGTTTTAAGTTGGCTTTAATTAAAGTTTCTGACACTTGACGCGCTTTCCGAGCTAATCCCTTATCTTGTCATTACATCATGCATCGATTAGAAATGCTATTGGTTAAAGCACATCTAAGATTTATTTTATCTCATAGCGCTAATTATGTTTTGTCTTTTGGAGAAATAGCTCGTATTATTTTGCTAACAAAGGATTGGCATGATCTACGCCAATCCTTTGTTAACAAAATAATATTTATATTTCTCCATTTCACTATTCCTAAAGATTATCTATGATCATTCATTTCTCCTTTATATTGGGTTTCTTTATTCTTAGTGGCAGCCCGGAAGTCGGCGGTCTTGTACCCTTGTGCCTCAGACGGTGGTGTCACAGTAGTGTCCCATCGGAATATGAGGGTAAGGGAATAGAGAGTACACTTGTGTTTGCGCACACACTTGAGCATTATAATATATCCTGCGTAAGTGGCTGATCGTTTAAATTGGCCGCCGTAGCCGTAATCGGTTGGAGGATATTATTATATGGGGTTTCAAGAATCTGCGACCTTTTAGGAATAGTTTTCTAAACTAACTAAATTCCGGAGCTTAATATTTAAATCCATCATATATTTTGTTAAAATTACTTTGGTTAATAATACGAAAGCTCAATAGAATTTTAGCTAAATTTCCTATTGAAGACCTGCAACGAATAGGCGAAATATTCCGTAGGTACGAACCAATCAGTCTTTTCATGTAGTCGGTATAGAAATCCACGGATCGAGGCTCTTTGAAGCGCTATTGTTTCTCACCGAGATGCAGCCCTAATTAAAGTTGTTGACACTTTGCCGAGCTCCGTAAGCAAAACCACAGTAGATAAATACGCAAGCAGTATGGACGCTGGATGGTCGTACCCACTCTTGAAAAGGTTGGAAGCTCTACACTGGAAGTTGTGGACGAGTACATCTACCTCGGACAAAAAGTCCAGCTTGGTAAGTCCAACTTCCAGAAAGAGGTCGATCGACGAATCCAACGGTAAGTAAGTGGCTTATCTAAGGAGCGTTCTTTTTATTTTAGTCGAAATTTACTGTTGTTTGCTGTAATTTACGAATTACTAATACCTTTTGGGGGGTCGGAGATGGAGATTGATATGGGAGGGGATGGTGGGACCTCACTGTGACTTGGCCCGAGCGATTGGGTGCATGACCAATACATCAACGTGGTTTCCAAGTAACGAAACAGAACGTTATGAAAAGTATGTCTAATTTTATGTATCTTTGTTATATCATTACTTCTAATTTAATACGCACCAGATAATCCATATTGCACCTAGGTCTCCGTTATCACGGCCCGGTACTCAAACCAGTAGTCCCAAGGTAAGAATAATATTTTACAAAAATAAGAGGGCAACCCTATACGGTAGGTCACTTTCTGTCCAAAATGGCGGAGTGTCGATACTGCTTTAGCGTATTTATCTACTGTGGCAAAACGCTCATGGTCTCATTGTGCCTGCTGATTAAAAACGTTATTGATTAAAAGATTTCTGAAACTTTTTGCGGTAAAGTAAGGTTTCGATGTAGGTATATGATTTATTTTATAGACACAAGTTATTTTGTTTCACCTTTGGATTAGAATTTAATTTGGCGACCTTCTGAGGGAGATTTTGTCAACACATAATGTGTTTTTATACCACTAAGTAATCTTGAAGTATGAAATTAAACCTGTATACGGTTTCTGAAAATAGAATATGAATTATTTACAAATTCTTGTGTTACCTATAACACTTATTAAAGTAAGATATTTTATTTAAGGTGACGCATCAAAGCGCCGCCAAGAGATTTGTATTAATTGTGGCGATAATGACTCATTTTTAAAAAAAGTACAGTTTTAAGAATTTTTTGAGATGTACTTGTGTACTGGCGGCTAGTTGCGTCGATGCCTCATTTTAAGGGAAGGCTTTTGAATAAATTTGATTGATATTATTTTATTCAGTGACAAAATTATTTTCTTCGACTTGTGTGAACCTTTATTCCACCTGTCATACCTGTAGATAAAAGTTCACTAAACCCTACAGGGACGCATCTCCCAAAGTTATTACAGTCACTTTTTATTATTTTGTATTACCAAAATGGCAGAAAAGGGTCAAAGATGCGTAGTCGGCATTGCCTAGATATTTTATGGCAATGTACCGAGCTGAAGTTATGTCTGGAACGTAAGTGGGAGAGGTGGGTACCTCGTATCGGGATCGCAGCCATTTACAGGAGATGGATGACACCCGGCTTTTATATAGATTGTACTATTCCTGGCTATGTTTATGGCCAGCATAAGGTCATAAGGCTGCGGTTTCTATGACTTAGTAAAGTTCATATAAATGTCTCCATGCGATAAGATTGTACGAACAACTACATATTAATGTATACAAATCTTATATGCCCTTAAGTAGCAAACCACATTCGGAGAAATATAGACTTAAAGTGTTAACTTAAGTCCCTAGTCAGAAGAGGCAGAATTATTTTAATGTCAAACGCATTGATTAAGGAAATGTGATAAATTCTTGAACAAGGGTGTATATATACCTACAGACAGCATCATTTATGGTTGACTGAATATATTTACCCATAAAAAGAAAAAAAATCACAAAATGTTAGGTAAAGAGTAAGTAGGATGTTGCATATGTACTAAATACGAGTAGATAAATAAGACAAATTTACTTTTACTTTGTAATTTGAGTAAAATATTCCACACAAAAAATGCTTATTAGTCAGAAAAACAATGGTGTAGAAAAATTGTTATTTGACAAATTTCTTGAATATTGATTTTAATAATAGGTCTTGTGAAGACATCTCCTGTAATATCCAAAAAGTCACCACACTATATTTTATTTTGATTTTAGATTAAATTTTAAGGTTTATAATAAATAGTGATCAGATATTATTGTATTTGTGATGCCAAAAGAAATCTTAAAAATGTATTTTTTCTTACTTGGCAGAATTGACTTTTTTATAAATAATAACTGATTAAAGAATTTGAGTATTTTTTTTCTGAAAAACACACGTTCCTAAAAGCACGGATAATTGAGGCAGTTAAGCACTGTTACTTAACAAGTTTAAAAAGTTAGTATTGAAAGGTGGTATATTATTTATTTACAATTTCATAGGTAAATACCTAATGTACCACCGCAAAAGTTGACCGCAGAGACAAAATAAATTGTTGTAAAGAAAACCAGCAAAGCACTATGTTTGACGACAAGGCCAACAATTTGAATATAAACTAGGTGCTTAGTCCTCAGTGCAGATGCGACTGCATTTGAGACTGTTTACGTTGCATCCGAGTTTCCTTGCCATCGCACAAAGGCTCTTAATATTCGAAGAACTATATAAGTGCCGGGATAAATTGTAATATGTGTGTTTACTTAAACATGAAATACATTGAGTGATGCAAAGAATATGAGTGTGTTTCGGATGAAACCAGTGAATTTACTTGTAGTAATTTGTTTGAGACAATATCAAAATTCATTTCTACTCACGTTTTCAAAGGAAAGATAGATAGATATACTCTATTGCACAAAGTAGTAGCACTTAAGTATTGGTGGTCTTATCGCTAATCCAGACATCGAGGAAAGAGAGGAAAAGTATAGCGTATTGAAAATTATGTTGTTTTCTTATGCTAGATGCTGATATAGCAGTTACCATTTTGAACAGTAAGCTGTTCAAAATGGTAAGTAGGTTCAAAGTTAAGTAACTGTCATATACCATTCATTACTGCCGATTAGATAAGATAAGATAAACTCATTTATTTGTTCAACACACACGACACACAACATTACAAATAAAAATAATATATCAAAGAAAAGAAAAAAAAGTACCTACAAATTTCAATAATTCGGCCGGACAGTATTTACATTGTGTCAAGGTGTGTTGCGGTGCGTAACAAAAAGTAGCTCACTCAGCTAAAGCTACGACTTAAGGAAGGGGCAGGTACCGTCCTGTAGTCCATGGCGCTGGTATTATTTAAGTCCTAATTGCTATGACGCACGGACGGTATAATATTTTTCTTTTATTTTAAATATGTACATATAATAAGTGTCTGCAATAAATACTTTAGTACTAGATTAAAATACTCTATCTTCTGACTATAACGAAATAGCGCAAAACCTGATATAGGTGTGTTTAGTTTTTACACTTAAGACTAAACGATTCGATTCTTATATAAAATAGAGGTCAAATTTCACCCAAAATAAAAAAAAATATTGCCGTGTGGTCCCGGCAGAGTAGAATAGGCCACCCTCACTCTAACCGAGGTGTCGTAAAAGGCGACTAAGGTAAAGCTGCTGGCATGAGCATTAGCACCCAGAGAAGGAAAACTCTGCATTTATATCAAAACCCTCGCCAACCCGTCTGCCAAGCGTGGTGAGTATGGCAAATGCCCCTCATGTGATTGAGGGAGGCCCGTGCCCCAGCAGTGGGGACTTAAATGGGCTGAAGATGAAGATGAAAAAAAAATATGCTAGAGGCGACAAACGAGCCAGTGGGTCTCCTGATGGAAAGTAATTAACGCCATATATTATTAACTCTATTAACAATCTATCAATATTAACTCATAACTTCTTATAATCGCGCATGTCGTAATTACACTTTGGATTTGAGATCAGCGTGCACAAGATCATTAATTACATGAGGCACAATTTGCAACAAATACAAAAAACTAATTATCTTCGTTAATACCTAATTGTTGAATAAAAATATTTAGCTAGATGGTAAGTGACTAGACCTGTTGTCGATATCTCTGCAAAAAATAAAAAACAAAACTACCTATTTGTTATTCAAAACAACATGAAACCACTATATAAATCACTTTTACTTATCTGTGGGTAGGGTCGTTAATTAATAAGAAACATTTTTCTCCTCTCGCCTAGGTTCAACCCAGGGTATCGACACGTTAAATAGGTATCTGTTTAATACGCTAATGTGTAAAATAGGGTTGTTACTTTTAATTTGACAGTAGAGATATTGAAGATAAATGGCTGACTAGATAGGTACTTAATTTGTATGAGTGGTGAAACACACCCATTTTTAAGCCAACACGGGTGGGATCGCTTAGTAAATATTTCCGCCGTTCCTTAGTATACACGAGTGATATAGGGTTGCACTTTTTTAACCGAAGAATGGACAACATTTCATATTTTTAACATGTCCATATTGTTTTTTTATATGAAAGTAGATATAAAATGAACAGACCCATATTTTTTCTTTTTTCAAAATTTGTCCATTTTCATGCATAAAATAATTATTGAAATTCTTTTTATTCTAAATAGACGTAAGCGCCAAATGACGTCATCGGACGGCTGAATACAGCGATATTCCTTTGCTTATCATTGTTTTAATAAAAAAAAAGTACTACTGTCAAAGGTAAATAATACTAGTGTCAACATTGTCAACGTCATTCATACATTCAACGTTGACAAGTTGTCTTTTTTTTTTGATAGTTACATGTCATGGGTTTGGCATTACGTAAATTTAAAACTATAATGTGCTAAGCAAAGAAATATTTTACATTCTGCCGTCCGATGACGTCATCTTACGTTTTTTAGTTTTTAATTTTTTTCTCAGTAAATAAGCAATATAAAAATTTATAAATATATATTCGCGCAGCGGAAAAGTAAATAAAGAAATGGTATTTTTTGTTTCAGAGCTTAGCAATTTTGAAATGTTGTCCATTTCTTTTGTAGTTCCTGCTACAGAGTAGTTTTTTCATCCCAAATCTCTGCATCATAACATAAAGGAGATCCTCAGACTTTCCAATACCAATTTGAAAAATAAAACAATTTATTGCATGGCCGAGCAACAGTCTGGACTGACACCATCAAATCAGATCTACAAAGAAACGGAATTCACGAGCGCATCTTTATATCCATCTATTTCACACGTACTGTGCATCTTTTTTGTCTGGATGCGACAGGTTCTCGTTTCGTTGTACGGCTTCTGTCACTAAGACTACAATCTGTCCACCAAGATGCTAGCAGACACCGGCTGAGGAAGCTTGCAAAAGAATTAGGAAATATTTATTGACTTCAAAACATTTAAATGGATATCTAAAAGCAGATATTATAAACTACCCTTCAAGACCAAGACCATCCATTGACAAGCATGACCAATAAAGAAGAAAAATTGATAAATTGGAATCAATGTAAAAAACTCTTTAACATTCCACTAAAAGTTCATAAAATATCACTGCACTGCCGCTAAAACCGAATACCAGCCACTCGAAAATCTGAAACGAAAACTTACAAAGTAACAATTAGCTAATGAACACCTGGCGCTCCAGCCAATACTGCAGTCAAGTCAGTAGATTAAATAATGCGGGACTTAATCTGGATTGTTTCCAGGAACTGAGCCGGGAGATCGTGCGAGTCTACAAGATAGAACTGGTTAGTATCGGATATTCTGTTTCCGCGTTCGTGTGTTCCGTTCGAGGCACCTGGCAGATCAATAGATATCTCATTTATCAATCCAATTTCTCGTCCCATACAATGTTTTTATAGACCTAAATATAGGATATACATTTCTTTAACAGGAAAATCATTACATTTCCTTGGTTAATTGATTGTAATGCTTGATTGCAGATGATAAAATATTTGACTTTAATTTAAAAAATAAGTAATCCTGTTTTCTCATCAATCGTTTACCGTTGGAACATGTAGATAACATGAACATCTAAACAATATTTAACCAAAACATCAAATTTTCTGGCCCTACAAATCCGGACCTACAAACGATAAAAAAGAGTGTTCATCATGTGATGCATCTGGTCGTCTGCCTCCTTATCTCATTAAAAATTGTTTCCTCACTTTGACATAGACGTCAATAAAATTTTAAGTCTACGATAACGCCACCTAATGGATTATTCCTTATCGATCAGTTCTCTGCAGGTGTGTCAACCCTGCCTTCTCTCAGCGTGTCACACGCTTCCATGATTTATTGTGTTAACTATCTAATGTATCACGGAGATTGATACAAGATAAAGTTAGTTCTCGGCGGATATTCAAGCGGCGGTTCCGTCAGTAACGTACGAGTAACTTGTTATTGATGACAGGGGTAGATATTTTTTTAATTTGGTTTAGACGCTACAGAGTGTCAAATAAGTTTTTAAGGTTAGTTTTCCAAAATCAAGTAAATAAACTTGTATTTTGTATCGTTTTAATGCCAAAGCTCTAATAATGGGTATTATCATGAATAAATAAAAACAGCTGTTCCTTACAAAATAGAAAAATAATGTATGGAATCTTTCACCCAGTGATAATGTATGAGACACTTATTTATTTTTCGCATATATCGTTCATCTAAAATGCTAAAGAAAGTTTAGCCATTATATCTGTTTTGAGCACTTTGGTTTTGTGAATAATTGACATAACATGAAGGTTAGTTTGTCGAGATAAGTAAGAGTCACTTAATAAAATGCTTATACTACGTCATAATAGGAATATAACGCCTGGAATTACGTTATAACACGCTTTAAAGTCCAATCTACTAATTTTAACAACAGAAACCATGGAATAGATAGTGATCGAGTATCAACGAAACTTCCTTAATCTACATAAGTTGGTCACATCTTCTGTGTTTGTTTAAAAATTAAAGTCAACATTTTAAAAGTGGGTCGTGAAATCTTTTAAAAAGTTGTTTTAAACAAAGATAAGAAAACCTAAAAGACTCATTTTTCTTTGCACTTGAAGGAACATAAACTTTACTTGAAAAGATTTATCTTTATATATAAAATAGGTATGCAGGACAGCATACTTCGACTGCTAACATTTACCATGTAACAATATATAGTTCTTCTGCTCTAATCCTTAGTATAAGTATTACTTATAATTTTAAGACAATTCACAAAATAATGTATTACTTTCATAACTGTGTTTTCATAGTTAGCATACTGATAAGCAATTTACATAGCAGAGGGATGTTTGACAAACCAACTTACCGCACTCAGAGACGTCAAATTAACTTTATTTGGTACTTAAGAAAAAATATTGACACTTATTTCAATACGCATAAAGACTTTCCATAATTAAGTAAGTGAACATTTAGCCTAAAATTGACGTCTCTGAGTGTGGCAGTTCATCACCTTACAATTCGATATCATGATAAATATGCATATGTACGAGTAAGTTCATAGCCTTAGAGTCAAAGCTATAATTTATACACAAGAGTAAGAACGAGTAGAATAAGATCACGTCCTCACAGAAAACCGGCGTGAAGCAGTGCATGCGCTGTGTTTCGCTGCGTGGTGAGGGTACGGGGGGCGCCAATCCAGGGGAAAGGGGGGTTTAAAAGGTAAGCAGCGCATTGTGACACCACTGGTGTTGCAGGCGTCCATGGGCGGCGGTAATCGCTTACCATCAGGTGATCTGTCTGCTCGTCTGCCACCTATATCATAGAAAAAAAAAAGATAATAAAACCAAATCAACTTGGCCAAAATGATTATTGTTTCGTAAAAAGTTTTGATTCCACCAGGACAACCGCCGCAACAGCTGAGTGCAACTGAAGCAATCCAAGATGCAGGACCTCATCTTCGATCATCCCCCATATTCACCGGACTTAGCCCCCCAGTGATTTTTACCTATTTCCGCGTTGATGAAACACTTGAGGGGCTCAAAATTGAAAGATGACGAAGAAGTTATTTTTTAAGTACTCAAGATGAAGATTTTTTCAGAAAGGGAATTTTGGCTCTAGAAAAGAGATGTACTAAATGTATTCACCTAACGGATGATTTCGTCGATAAATAAAATAAATTAAATATACCTAATCATTTTCTAACCTACCTATCCTCATTACTTTTTGAATGGCCGTCGTACATACAGATTACAAAAATCCAGAGAATTTGAATTCGTTGCCGGCGCATGTATTTCCTCCATTCTACAATATTGGTTACTTCAAACGAAGCATTTTACGGGCCAGTATGGTAGTGCCAACGGAAGTGATGCCTTGCCATCGCATCCGTTGTAATTGTAACGTAGGCTTTCTTCACACACTTCACACAATATACTGTGTTACTATAATAATATATAGCCTCACATAAGCAGGAACATTTTTTAATCCATATGATTTGTAACAACTTACCCGCAAAAACTTCAGTCACTCCGTGACAATAGTGCTTGCAACAGTTCCGAAACATCGGAAACTCAAAGATAAGGTAACATACGGTAGAAATCTCGTAAATAACTATTCAAATGTTACTAAATATCCACTTAGACGTATATTTCAACCAGTTTCATCAGACATATACAGCTGCTAAGCACAAACTTAGTTGTTTATTCGCATCACGTGCGTATAATTTCGAACAGCGGAGTAACCACACCTTGCAAAACAATAAAGTGGCACAAAGTAAGCTCGTGAGCGAGACTGTACAACTAAATCTCTTTGCCTAGACCATGGGCAAGTTATGCTTCAGTGTATGTTGCATTCATGATTGTGTGAAGTCTTTTTAAAATTAGGTCTGTTTTGTATGAAAATATTCTTAAGAGTTGTGTTTTCCACAATTTTAAATTTGAAAACTGTATAATGACACTATTCCATAGTTACTGTGTTATGACATTATGTTTGAGTACGGATAGAATAATTAAAAGAAAGGCTTTATTAATAAGGTACGAATCATGAAAACATCAAATTTTGTCTAACAACATTCTAAATTGTGTCTTGAATCAACCACCACCTTTAGCTAACCAGGCAAATGTTGTAACCAAGTTTAGCTAACCAAGTAAGGTACTATGGTACCTAAGTCTTTTTTTGGTAATTTGGCGGAATCCCCACTGTTAGGGCGACGAGTAGCCCTAAAACTAGCGACACCATTCGTTGTCAGCTACTAAACTGGATCTATTTTAAACAATTTCGGGGGTTACAACCTCGCGGCAAACACTTATATACTACTTATTAAATAACCATGCACAAATGTTGGGTCCGTTTTTGTACGCGAAAAATTTATTACCGCCAAAAGCGGCCACTTTTAGCGTGAATCAATTTTTCGCGTACGCGTTGGAGCCAACATTTGTGCATGGTTATTTAATAAATAGTATAAGTATTCGCCGAGAGGTTGTAACCCCGAAATTGTTTAAAATAGATTGGCGTCGCTAGTGTGCCCTACCCGTCGCCTTAATAAATATTTACCTAAGTATGGTAGTATGTATATATGTGCCACGCTTGAATAGGCCGGCTAGACTGGAGTCACAGAAAAGGGACTTGAAGCAGCGTCTCTGCTGTGTTTCGCTTGATTGGGAGGTAGCAATCAGATGGTAAGGAGGGTTTAAGGTTGGCAGCGCATTTGTGACTCCAGTGGTGTTACGCGTGTCCATGGGCGTCGAAATCTCTTACCATCATATGACCCATCTGCTCATCTGCCTCTTTTTTTATTGCCATTAAGAGTGGCTTTGCATTGGCACTTTGACGTGGCTTGTTAAGCTTAGCTTAACTTAACTTTGCACTCTAATTATTCGTTGTGCGGTCTGCGTCGGGATATTAAATCTTAGACCACTAATCGTAGGCTCCCTGATGCAGACCGAACAACTAAACCAGACCCTGACAACTAATGAACAGACTGGTTCGTTCAACTTCAGTTGCGGGTCTTCTTGGACGAGTCCTCTTCCGACGCTTCTTCTGTTGCCTGCCTCCTTCTTTCTCCGAGCCTGCTCTCTACACATAATGGACACCTCGTGCTGACGTCATCTTGACCGTCTTAACCGAGCAGTGTCGTCCGATCTCTTCCTAGACCCATCTGGAAGAGGACCTGCACCTGCCGCGACGTCCTACTGTGCTCAGGGGAGTCTTAGCTAATAAGGGGTCTACCTAGTGTGTACTCAATCAGAACCCACTCTTTCTCTTTTATTGTGAAATATAGTTTGTTGGTGAAACTTCTTTCATTTCACCACAAACCCTTAAACGTTTCAGCAAACAAATGTTATAGCCATAACTAAATTAACTACAGCACAATGATGTAACTTGATACTAATTGTTATCATTTCGTAATACTTCCGGTAGAGACATTACTTTAAATTAGATGGCAATATTATTTTTAAATAGTAGTGTTACTGACTTCCGGTTGCGATTATACTTAAATCAGATGGCAACTTTATATTTTTTTAAATAGTAGTCTTATTGACTTTTCCCTGATTGGTCGCTAGCACCGACCAATCGAAGCCGTCGGCCAATGAGGGGAAGGCGGTAATAGAAAGTGCGTTGAGAAGGTTATATAAACCTAACCAGGTGCAAGGTAGCCAGTCTTGCTGTGAATTTCGTCCTGATAGCATCGTCTTAAAAGTGTTGTGAAACTGTGAAAGTTACTCGGCCTTATAGTTATTAAAGGAAAGTTAAATTATATTCTCGTTTAATTGCTCATCCAAACATCCTTCTGAGTTTATGATAGTGAATTATCATACAAACATGCAGTCCATCTGATGGTAAATACGGATAATAAAAATGTACTCACCCTGGAACTCCTTCCTGGCGGTGCTGACTGACGTGACGATGTTGGCCACGTGCCCCAGCACCGTCGCGAACAACAGCAGGCCGAACAGCAGCTGAGCTATCACGAACACGTACTCGCCTTTGCTTCTTGGACGTGGCAGGTCGCCTGTGGGAATACAAACAATGTTATTATTTAAGATTTTAAACTTCCGCGTTGCATTATCATCATCATCGTCCGGCCCATTTAAGTCCCCACTGCTGGAGCACGGGCCTCCCTCAATAATATAAGGGGTAATTGTCATACTCACCACGCTTGGCAGACGGGTTGGCGAGGGTTTTGATATAAATGCAGAGTTTTCCTTCTCTGGGTGCTGATGATCATGCCAGCAGCTTTACCTTAGTCGCCTTTTACGACACCTCGGTAACAGTGAGGGTGGCCTATTCTACGTTGCATTATACAAATAATTAATGTACACGGACAAGTGGACTTCCGCTTCTGACCACGACCGTTGTAACGCGGTCGAAACGCCAATCTGTGAGTATATACTACTACGAGTACCTATGTACTTACATATAATAATAAACGCCTTTTGTCCCGTGTACATTAATGTTATAATGTATCAATACGGGGTATCCACAATACATATTTATTATGTGTTTAAAAATCGACAAGCGAATAAATCGGCAATAGCAGAACATCTATGTACTGGAAATGGGAGTTAATCATTGGATGGAACTACATGACCCGAAAATCCTCTCTACCGATAGGATAGTACGTGAAGCGATTGAAATCAAGAAGTATAAGACTTTCAATCGGGAGGATGGATTTAAGATATCATCGACATGGTATCCAGTAATTAAGAAGTGCAAACCCCGTGCTAGGCCGTTACTAACGCAAACAAACACCGATACTGTTAGTGTGGTGTGTCGGAGAAGCTTCACTGACAATTCATCTAGTGGCGAATTAATATCAAAAAATTTGAAGGTGTCCGAAGATTCACAGCCCGGCCCCAGCAGACAACGCCGTGCTCCGCCAATCTGCTCGTGACTACGGCTGCTGTAACGTAGCCGAAACGTCGAGCGAAATATGTGAGTACACAATGTTGTTTCACATAATAAATATCGTGTTAATCCCCGTATTGATACATTATAGTTATAATGCAACGCGACAATCTAAAAAACTATTTAAATTAATGTTATTATTACCAAGAATAACCTATGAGCGATGTAGCTCAGGATAAGAACTACTTTACTTTCCATCAGGTGACTCGCTTCCTTGTTTGTCCACCTCTAGCATAAAAAACGCGTCTTTCAAACGGGGGATCGTGGTTCGAAACCGAGCG
Source organism: Marasmia exigua (assembly GCA_019059595.1). Classification (NCBI taxonomy): domain Eukaryota; kingdom Metazoa; phylum Arthropoda; class Insecta; order Lepidoptera; family Crambidae; genus Marasmia; species Marasmia exigua. Next base: position 2,846,734 of record CM032464.1, on the reverse strand, counting down.
TGCGCCTCTGGCTTTGTCAAATCTACCTATGTGCGTATTTCTACCATTAGCTTTGCGATGAGAGAAAACATCGGTTAGTTTCTCAAACGCCAAACTGAATCACAGTTGTAAGTGATTCAGTTGGTCGCGTTCCCCAGTTAAAAGGGTTGCGAAGGTTAGACGGTAGTCGCTTCATTGTAATTACTAGACTCCCCCAATCCTGAATCATTGTCCAAGCGTACCCCGGGCTCCAGTGCGACAGCTTTGGACGCAAACGGGAATTACACGCTTAGATAAGGAAGAATAATCTACACTATTTATAAACAGGCAAATTATTTAGACATCAAACCAAAATAACGAAAATCTTGCACGATTTATTCGACGCCCAGCGCCATCTATTGATGCAATTTGAAACTAATGTCCCGAAACTAAATAAAATAGCAAGTTTTAATTCAAAATTCATATGTTGGTAACAGTATTTGACTTAAAACGTATCTGAAAATTCAGTGATTATGCCACGGAAGTAATCAAGCTGAATTTTTCAAAATAATTTGAAGGCTAATAAGTTTTGAGTGACTCTTTAAAACGTGGGCTGCTATAGAGTTTGATCCCCGGATCAGGCCAACATTTTTTACATGAGTTTTTCTGTTAAGAAATTCTTAGTGTCATCCCAAAATCTGAAAGTTGCAAATTTCATCTTGTGTTTTACTGTAAAGTGTTTTTATTTTAATTAATGTATTTGAAAAAGTTCTTTTTTTTCAATTCATTAAAAAAGAAACATTTTTTTAATACAGTGACAAATGTAAATAGCTAACTAAAGTGTTACTTAAAAGTAAACTTTATCATTGAATACGATAGAAAAACACATACCTATAATGATCAGGTGCATAAGCTCAAACTTCGTTATAAAATATTTTTCAAAATTAAATTAAAGTTCGGAGCAAAAATTGGAAAGCGAGAAATTGAAACCAATTGTGAAATGCACGTGCGTTTCCATTTACAAATAAATGTATAATGAAGGTGTTGAGATATACAGGGAGGCTCACGTAGCTTTTTGGAATCCCCATTTAAATAAAACAAATGAATTTTAATGTGGTATGCGACGAGAGAAGGACAATAAAATAATTCACGCATCAAATGGGCCGCGCGGTGAAATGCATCATTTCGGTTAAATATTTAACGAGATTGAGCGGAACTATTGAAAGGGATTAGGTATACCGCTGCAAAATATAATTCTGCAAATACAGTTCGGGGGAGAAGAATTCAATTTTTTCAAACGTTAAAAAGCTAAGGCCACGCGTTCAAGTTGACACGTTCAATCATCAAGAGTAATTTGTAGCGATTTACTTTTACGTCTATTTTAATTTATTTACAGTTGAGGAAAACTTACTTAGGTATATAAAATTGTTACTTAGACTTTCAAAAATGCAGATATATTACTACATGTTACTGATGGCCAATTAAAAGTTTCCACAAATAGCTAAAGAGTAGTTTTTTAGATTTTCGCGTTGCATTATAACTACAATGTATCAATACGGGGATTAACACGATATTTATTATGTGCACTCACATATTTGGCTCGACGTTTCGGCTACGTTACAGCAGCCGTGGTCACGAGCGGAGTGCAGTCCGCTGCACATAATAAATATCGTGTTAATCCCCGTATTGGTACATTGTAGCTAAAGAGTAGGTATGAAAACAGTAACAGTAGATGTCAATGTTTAAAGCTCTAGTTTATTTACTTTTTATGGATTTTTTACGCATATTATCACCAAGTCAAAAGTAAACATCGTAGTTTCCTCTTCTTAGCTTGTGGTAAATATTGACACCAATCAATATAGACAACAGATTTTTTTTGTGATATGTGTTAGGTGCCTTGTTAGGTTAGAAGAGTATGTCGACGAATCATCTTACTATGAGTAAGCCCCACAAATAACGGCTCGCAAAACCAGTGATGTACGATGCTAACCATTTAACATTGTAAAATTATTGTTTTCATATTGAAACTCTCAAGCAATTAGTTTCCTAACCTTTTTTTTTTGGTTACGCAGAGAAAATGCCGCCGGCTCAGAAGGAACCGACGTCGGCGCCGTTGGTCGGCGCCACCTTATGCACACCCGGCCGCTGGGAGTCGGCCGGGTAGTGTGGGGCTCTCCCCTGGGGTGCTCCTAGGGGCATACCCACTAAACTCTCTGCGACAGTTTCCATCCCTCGCCCGGGAGAAACTCTCAGAGCGGGAGCGCGGGCTATAGGACGAAGCTTTTTAAGTTTCTGCGAACCTGCTCGCCAGTACAGCCTCTCTCCACACTCTGGTCCAACGGACCCAGGGCCTCTCCCACGGACCACCAAACACCGCCCCCCGAATGGCACCCACACTGCTGGCTGCAGTGCAAACACCACCAGGAGACGGACTGCGGGTACCCTTCCCCACCCATACACTGCTGGCTGCAGTGCAGAGTGGGTTGGGGAAATAAAACCCGCAGGCTTCAAAGTGAAGCCGCCGTGAAACCCAACTCCGCTGGATACGGAGCCGGGAAAGATTAGTTCCATAACCTTACGTATTCCACAACAAGCCGTTTATGTTACAGATTTGTTTTGTTAGATAAAAAAGCTTCCAACCAAACGCTTGTTAAAGCGCAAAAAGTATGTCAGAAGAACACACATTGTTTTGTGCACATATTTTCCACTTTTAAAACGGTACCCGCGTCGGCCGTCACAGGTGGCGGGATAAAGTACTTACTCTGTAAGCTTAAAGTGACAGTGACTCGAGCCGGATAAAAATGAGACAGTACGTAGGGGCATGGGAGCGAGCAGATGATTCGGGCGTATCTTTTTAATACTCGTAGCCTATTGTACCAACAATTTTGGATACAGTTCACGTGGAATAAAGAACAATTTATTCTGCTTGTATTACTAAACACCCAGACTGAACAAACACAAGTCTTCACACAAATCTGTGCGTCCTGTGAAAAGTGGTACAAGTCGACTTATATCGAATTTGATTTTCTTCTTGCTACTTAATCACAAAAAAAAACCTCTATTATTCTGTCTAATCAGACAAAAAAAACTCGACTTGTAGCACTTTTCACAGGACGCATAGAAATGTTTATTCAGAGTGGGAATCAAACCACGATTTTAACCGTATGAGGCATGGTCACTGCAAGACGGTACGTAGTAGGGGCATAGGACAGAGCAAAAATGATTCGGTAGTGTGTTTTTACTAATACACGTGGCCTATTTGTAGCACCGATTTTGGTCTCATTCTATATTTTGGTTTTGTTAAAAGCTTTGATGTAAATTGCAAAGGTAGCTGTTAATATTAAATAGCTTTTCATTTCATTTTAAAATGCATACACTGCCTAATTGTTACAATGTTGTGGCGACCTGTTTGGAACAGTGGTAGTGAACGCTGCCATTGGTCCAAGGGTTGCGGGTTCGATCCCCCCACAGTACAAACATTTGTGTGCATGAACATGTCTGTTTGTATTGGTCTGGGTGTTTCCTTTGTATTATGAGTACGTATTTACAAAAAAAGTAGTATATGTATATATTTGTAATCCCACGGTTGATTCTGATATCCGTAACACAGGTGCTTGTGCTATCTATCTCGAAGTCAGATCAATGTATGTGATGTTGTGAAATATTTATTTATTTTATTTATTTCATGTGCGCGTTATGTTCAAAAATGTATTACTAAATTGTTGACTTAGGAGGTTTAAAAACAAAACAGTAACATATTAGAATCAAACCCAACTTAAATTACATTCATACTCATGCTGGACCAACTTGGAAACCGAGTAAAAACAAGTTTGTTTCGTTTCAGGCCATGACATTGTAACAATTGCAAACCATTGTTGAGTAGTCGCGCAGTAATTTAGCGGCCAATGGGAAGGTGTCTTAATTTACTGGTATATAGTAGTAACATATAGAGGTCTTTCTCTTACATATAGAGGCCCTTCTCTTACTTATAGAGGTCTCTTAATCTGTGGCGAAGACCCTGCCCTTATAAATTCGTCCGGTTTACTGGCTTATTATGAAACATGTAACTGTGAATTTGCGATGTAATAACGTTTCTATTTTGCGGACAAGCGAGCCATTTTATTTTTTGTGTTATGTTACAGACGAGCAAATGGATTACCTACTGTTAAGAGATTGTCACCACCTATAGACACCTGCAAGATCTTTGGAGTCACAAGTGTGCTGCCAATCTATTCCTCTACTCCTCGAATTGGGCTTCCGGTACCCTCACTCGCCCAGCGAAACAGCGCAAACGCTTCTTCACGCCGGTTTTCTGAGAGGCCGTTGTACCACTCCGGTCGAGCCGGCCCATTCATGCCGAAGCGTGGCTCTCTCGCAGTCAAAAATTAAAAGTAAATTTATGTTGGCTCTAACCACAGATCATATTTTATATTATCTGTTGCTCTTCTCTAACTAATGTTTGTATGCTAGGGAGAGACTATGTAAGTAATTGTAGAAGCCAATATATTAATGTCCTATAGGTAGTTATTACGTTTCGAAGGCAAAATAGTTTACTAAACAATTTAACTCCTATTCAGCAAGTTGTTATTTAACTTTCAAACTGCATAGTCTTAACTTTGTACAGTTAAGAAATTTATCCATCGACAAAGTGTTTTATCATCATCAGCCCACTTAAGTCCCCACTGCTGGGGCACGGGCCTCCCTCAATCACATGAGGGGTAATTGCCATACTCACCACGCTTGGCAGACGGGTTGGCGAGGGTTTTGATATAAATGCAGAGTTTTCCTTCTCTGGGTGCTGATGATCTTGCCAGCAGCTTTACCTTAGTCGCCTTTTACGACACCTCGGTAAGCGTGAAGGTGGCCTATTCTACTCTGCCGGGGACCACACGGCGTGTTTTAGTGTTTTATAAATGCTAAAATAAGTAAGTACCGTGGTAGAGCTACGCTTCAGAATGAATGGGCTGGGCTGGCTCGACCGGAGTCATACCGTGACCTCACAGAAAACAGGCATGAAGCAGCTCTGTGCTGTGTTTCGATGCGTAAGTGAGGGCACCGTAGGCCCAATCCGGGGGAAAGGGGGTTTAAAGTTGGTAGCGCACTTGTGACTCCACTGGTGTCGCGAGTGTCTATGGGCGGCGGCAATTGCTTTGCCACTTATCACATAAAAAAAAAAACAAAAAAAAAGAAGAAGTAAGTATGTAAAACGTTACCCAGATAAATATAAAATGATTGAGCCAGTCACTACTTTTGGTCTCCGCCCCCGTAAACCTAGAATAGAAAAAAAAAGTGCAAAACTGCATTGATGAAAAGATATTTATTTGTATGGCAACGCAATTATTTAATAAACCATCAAAATCATTACTAGACCTGGATGAAAAACCATTTAAAACCTCATTAATTAATATTTTACTACATAAAACTTACTATAGATTAAATGAATATTTTGAAGATGATATGTGAAATAAATAATTTGTACAAAAATGATATATTGTTTTATCATTTTTGTAGAAATTATTTGTTTGTAGAAATAAATATTTGTAATGATTTTAAACATTTAATGATTTGGTATTTAAAAATAAGCATATAATTTAATTAATGTCAAGCATTGTAAATTTAAAATACCTGTATTCGTTTCGTATGCCTACACGGTAGAGCATAGTGATACTTAATTATTTAAATCTTACGCCTTATTGTTGTATGTATCTATGATTACGAAATAAATTATTCTTAACAAACTGAAATGTAGATACTTCTTCGTCTCAAACATGAACATGCATCCTCTGCAAGTATTTTATGAAAAATAAAAATATAATGTTTTTACTGTCCACTTCAATATTGTAATCTATTCTATCATCCGCTACAAGAAGTTTCAAAGTCACGCAGAGATCAATAGTAAGGGCTCGGAGTCTCCTTGCGTGACCGTATCAGGAATAATGAGATCTGCAGGAGAATCAAGGTTAAAGACATAGCCCAAAGAATTGCATGCCTCAAGTGGCAATGGGCAGGTTACATTGCGAGGAGATCAGTCGGCCGATGGGAAGAAAGGTCCTAGAGTGGATGTCGCGGATAGGATGTCGAAGCCGTGGCAGGCCCCACACAAGGCGGACCGACGATCTGGTGAAGGTTGCGGGAACCCCTTGGGCGCGGGGGGCACAGGACCAATCTGTGCGGAGATCATTGGGTGAGGCCTATGTCCAGCAGTTTATTGGCTGAAATGATGATGATGATGATTCTTTCATCGATTAATTCCCTCGATCTCCGATCGATCGGTCCGGTAACATATTCACACACCGATCATTATGTAATTATTCATGAAATATAGCTTCACATATTTTTTCGTTGGTTCAGTGGACGTCTATAGGCTGAAATGATGATATGATGATGATATTTTTTCGTGAAACTTCACTTGATCGCACGATGCGTTGTATGTTCCTTCATTAATTATTTCAACCTGAACTGCAAACTCGCGGCCAAGCTTTAGGTGTCCGTCAGTTTGTCAGTTTTTATCCCTGCTATCATCGTGGAGGCACGTCGCCTGTGTGCACTCTTAGATGCTTCATAGTAAAAATCTTCCCTTTAAAACACACCAGTACACACAACGAAAGATCAAAAGTAATTTAAAATTGTAAGAAAATATTGTTACAAATTTCCAATATTTTGTTTAACTGAAGAACAAGCAGTGATAAAGTAGGTATTTTTGAACATTTTGATTGCGAACCGAAATATATTTTTTTCTTAAAAACCTTTCAGGAAGTAAGAGATTTATATGGAATATTGATTACAACCAATAAGATAATTTTGTACATTAATTTTGAAACAATTTTGTGTGGATCTAAATAGTTTGAGAAACTTTCCGAAACTTGCAGGTTTCCTCAAGATTTTCCGCTGTCCTGTAAAAAAATATCAGCCTAATTATATTGTCCCACGCAGGGCAAAGGCCACCATCATAGAAACTATGATGGGATTAGGCTAAATGACCACACTTGCCTAATATGGATTGGTGATCACAAATCCGGGCAATTTTCGAAAAATTCGAAACATATTTTTTGTACGACTCGGGAATCTAACCCAGGTACTTACCACTAGACCAACAAGCTTATGACAAAAATACTCACATATACTTGAATAATGTAGAGGTTCTTCTTGTTCGGATACAAACCTAAGACCTTTTTTTCTGTTCCAAAAGAATACGTACGTACGAATACGCTTTTTTAGCTAATAATCTTTAGAAAGTAAAAGTCAGCAAAAAGCAGCGCTCGAGCTGTATTTCGCCGAGCAAATGTGAGTTCTGGAGGCCCAATTCAGGAGAAAGAACAGTTTAAAAGGTTAGCAGCACATTTGTTACGTTACACTGATACGGTGATCCCTCTCTTCATTTGGCATCTAACACATAAAACAAGAAGCTAAAAAACAAATCAACCCAACACCCCCTGCTTTATAGCGGAGAGACACGTTTTTCTGTCTTCGTTTCACTTTTCAAAGAGAAATGACTGCAATAAACGCACATTACACACACGAGAGTGCTATAAAAGGGTGTATTGGTGCCTTTTGGCCTCCAAACTCCTAAGCGGCCGCTTAGTAACGCGTGCAATAGGCCCTGATAATGTGTCTGCACTGTTGAAAGCTGTTGTCGTAATGTGGTGGAATGAGTCTTTTACCTGAGAATCGTGTTATTAATATACTGTGAGTGCTAATCTGAACAATTCGGTCACTTGAGATTTTTTGCTGCTGAAGTAGAATAGAATATAATAGAATACGTTTATTTGGTACCCAATAATAGACACATAGAAAATACACAAAAAACACTACGAGTATAGTACTGTGTTACCACAGATTCGTCCTTATCTTAACCTGTTAATACCCGGGGTTATATTTATGACTTTCTCGGTGGCGCAGTGGTTAGTGGGTTCGATACCCAGGTCGGGCCTTTAGTTGGGTTTTTAGTTCTATAATTATTTTATTAGTTAGAGGGGGAAACAATTGCTACTTTGGGACTCTTGTGCAAAATATTAAGTTTAGAAAAAAAATATTAGAAACTTAAACACATTTTTAAAGACATTCCATAGATACCACACACGTATGGGTTTGATGAAAAAAATATTTAGAGTTCCAGTTCTAAGTATGGGGGACCCCCAAAATAATTTTTTTTTCTATTTTTGTGTAAAAATCTTAATGCGGTTAACAAAATACATCTATTTACCAAGTTTAGTTCAGTACTTAGTTTCAGAAAAAAGTGTCTGTGACATACGGACGGACGGACAGACCGACAGACGGACGATTATTTTAGGACATTTTAATAACAATAAATATATTCATACATCTAATAGACATTGACCTGATTTCGGACTAAGTAGCTAAAGCACTATGAATACTAAACTACTCATGGCGCTGACTCTATCTAAATCAAATCATTAAAAGCGCTTATTCGGTCCAGAAGAGCTGCCATTTGATTTTTATAATCCGTGTTACCAGCTCCTTGCCATGTTATTCTGAAAGTAATACGAAGTTTATCCTAGATACTGAGCTTACTTTACAAAAACCGGCCAAGTGCGAGTCGACTCGCGCACCGAGGGTTCCGCCGTACAAACGTAGCGGTTGCAATCGAAGTGTCAGTATAAACAGCTGTATCTTTTGATCGCGTTAACTTAGAAGTTTGATTTTTTCACAGCTTAAAGAGACAGTAGACTTAGGTATTTGGTATAAATTTCAATTTGATACCTTTATTTGTACGTGAGAAATAAAGTAGTAAATTTCATTTTATTCAAATATTTTTAGTATATTATATAACTAAAAATGTAATTTTCGCAATTTTTCCTATATTTGCATTATATGACAATCATCATCATCATCAGCCCATCGCAGTCCACTGCTGGACGTAGGCCTCTCCAATTGTTCGCCACTGTGATCTATCCATGGCTTCTCGCATCCAGCTCTTGCCAGCCATCCTGCGCAGATCGTCCTCCCACCTAGCCAGAGGCATGAAGCATTGTCATATAGCCTCTGGCTATATGACAATGCTTCATGCCAAATTTCAAGATTCTGAGTTTACGGGAAGTACCCCATAGGTTTTGATTCCTTTGCGAGTGTCGAAAATTTGTTGAAAATATCGACATAATCGGCTGTATCTTTTGATTGGCTTGGTTTAGAAGTTTGATATGATTTGACTTGGTTTGATATTTTCACAGCTTAAAGGGACAATAGATCTGAGTATTTCATGTGAATTTCAGCTTGATATGTCCACGCGTTCTTGAGATAAAGGGTATTGACAGACGGACAACAAAGTGATCCTATAAGGGTTCCGTTTTTTCCTTTTGAGGTACGGTACCTTAAAAAGACCAACTTAATAGCATTTTAAATAAGAATTTACCACTTAAAAATGGAAATCCCTCCACAATTTCACTCGGCAAAAAAGCATTAACGTCGTTTATAAAAGATATTATCTTTATAGTCTAGGTGTTCCTTTGAAAGGGCTCAACAAGAAACAAAAGACAATTTAACTTGTGACACATCTTTCTCGCGATAAAACTTTATGGCTGATAGGCTGCGAGTTTGGGAACTTCGTAGTTCATAGTGTTTAAAGAAGTTTGAATATGTATCAATGTAGTTTATTTTTCGTGATTGACTGCCCTTGTCATCTTGACTTGAATAAAATATGCATGTTATAATTTTATCTTGCATTTTCTACATGGTGCCGAAACCCTAAATGAACTAAAAAAGTAAAAAAAATGCGTATTAAATTACGTAAGTAATAAATGAAACAAAGTTATCGTGAATGTTACTCGGAAACTGTAAGTAATTTTACGTCATTTTCAACAATGGATGTAGTCTTGAATCAATCCGATATTTACGTAAAAATTCAAAAGGCTGATAAAAATTATAAGAAGAGTCCTAAGGCCCGAATCACTCGAGCGTACATTGAGACACGTCTTGAGAATTTAGAGGAATTATGGTCGGAATTCAAAGAAGGTCATAGGAAAATCAGATCAGCTCTTTCATCTAAGGAGATTCAATCGGACCACACATATTTCACTGATGATATTTATGACGTCACGGAAGAGTTGTACATTGACTACAAGAGCACTCTTAAGGATCAGTTACAACACCTTATGGGTGCTGCACAATCACCATTGTCGTCATCAGATTCAAATGACTTAAAACTTCCGAGAATTCAACTTCCTACATTTTCCGGAAAGTATGAAGAATGGCAAACCTTTCATGACATGTTTTCGTCACTTATACATCAGAATAAGAGCTTGACTGGAGTACAGAAATTACACTACTTGAAAACAAGTCTACAAGGAGACCCAAGTAACTTGCTTAGGAATTTTGCTATTACTGAGCGGAACTATGAGGAAGCTTGGCAGCAACTTATCAAGCGTTACGACAATAAGCGATATAATAGTAATGCTATTATGAAGATGCTCTTTTCACAAAAGCCACTTGTCACTGAGTCAGCTTCAGCTCTGAAACAACTATTAGATAACACATCAACCTGTTTGAAGTCACTAGCGACTATGGGAATTAAAACACAAACATGGGACCCTATGATCATCTATTTGGTAGTATCCAAGCTAGACTCAGAATCACATAAGCAATGGGAAAATTACATAAGTTTGTTAACTGAAGACTTACCTACTTGGTCGCAACTCGTTGATTTCTTGGAAACCCGATTCAGAACCTTAGAGATGGTAGACGCAGGAAACCACTGGCAGAAACAAAGTCACCAACAGCCTAAGACACCACCTAAGCCTAAGACTTTTCATAGTTCGGTTGTTGATGATCAAAAGAAGACTGAGACTTCTTCGTGTACGATGTGCGAAGGCTCGCATCTGCTATATCAGTGTAAGAAGTTCGGACAACAGATGCCTCAAGAAAGACAAGAGTTTGTACAAAAGCACAGATTGTGTTACAATTGTCTGTCACCTAATCATTCTGTCAAGGCTTGCCGTCAGTCAACCAGCTGTCGCAGATGTGGACGGAGACATCATTCTCTATTACATGTGGAGAGAGATAGAGTACAAGAAACGGTAGTGGCGAGTACAAGTAACAATGAAAGCCCACACATTGAGGAGAGACACGCATCGGAGCAGACTCTTAGCGCGTCTAATCACCCGATGAAAGTAGTATCTAACTTTTCACAGGGAAATATTCAAACATACAATGTACTGTTAGCCACAGCGGTAGTTAAGGTTAATTCTCATAATGGTATGAAACATGTTATTAGAGCATTAGTTGATCAGGGTTCACAGGCTTCCTTCGTAACCGAGGAAACTGTACAATTGTTAGGACTCAAGCGAACCCCTGTCAATGGCTTGGTGTCAGGTTTGGGAGATGGTCAAACTAAAATTAAATATTTAGTCTCATTTCAGGTGGAATCCCGTCATAATCCTGATGCTAAAATTCAAATTACTGCATATGTATTAAAATCACTTACCACGCTGATACCGTCGCAGACGTTACTCTCACCTGATTGGTTAGATTTAAAGCAACTCACACTAGCCGATCCAGGATATTGCCAGCCAGGTAAGATAGACTTACTTTTAGGAGCAGAAGTCTACAGTGAAGTGTTGTTGAGTGGAGTTATCAAAAACCCCGACGGTTTGATTGCGCAGAATACCACCTTAGGATGGATTCTGTCCGGAAAGTTGTCGCTTGCATCAAATCAAAACGTTGTCGGTTTGCATGTATATTTGGGAGATGACTTGTTGAAGCAATTTTTTGAGATGGAGGACGAACCTGACAGCATCAACAAGGCCCTTACAGAAAACGAAAGGAGATGTGAAGAACTCTACGAAGCTACTACAGTAAGGAACAAGGACGGCAGGTATGTTGTGAACTTACCCTTTAAGACTGATGATCCTGCATGTCAATACGGTCAATCTAAAGACATCGCTGCGAGAAAGTTACGATCGTTAGAAAGGCGATTAAGTCATAATCCAAAGCTTTATGAAGATTACCGTAATGTAATGAAAGAGTATCTGGAGCTAGGTCACATGGCCATGGTTGAGCCGTGTCATGTTGACAATGCTAAAGCTGTATACATTCCTCATCACGCAGTAGTGAAAGAAGAAAGAGAAACAACTAAGGTCCGCGTTGTCTATAACGCGTCTTCAAAGGGTACAAACGATGTTTCCCTAAACGATGATTTGCTTACAGGACCCAGACTACAACAGGACTTGAGGCACATCGTGATGAGATGGCGGCAACATAAGATTGTCATTGTCGCTGATTTAGTCAAGATGTACCGACAGGTTCTGGTTAAGGAGGAGCATGCTGATTTCCAGCGTATATTGTGGAGAGAGCATCCAGGTGAACCTATGAAACACTATAAGCTCCTCACACTGACGTTTGGAACTGCTTGCGCACCATACCTAGCGGTCAAATCCCTCCAGCAGCTGGCGAAGGATGAGGAGACCAAATATCCTATAGCTGCTAAGATTACTCAAGATGATTATTATATGGATGATCTCCTCACCGGCTGTCAAACGGAACAGGAAGCTGTAACAATTTATTCAGAAATGGATAAGCTGATGAGAGAAGGCGGATTTCAACTACAAAAATGGAGTAGTAACAGTCAAAAGTTGTTACATCATATCGAGAAGGATAAACAGAGTACAGATCAAACGTTTATTCTCAAAATCAACGAAACAATCAAGGTTTTAGGTCTTTCCTGGAACAAAAATACTGATAATTTTGAATATACAATCAACCTACCAGATCAGAAGTTACCTGTTTCAAAGCGAACAATCCTATCAGACATAGCCCGCTTGTATGATCCACTTGGTTGGATAGCTCCGGTTGTAATTTCGGCAAAGGTCATCATTCAAAAGTTATGGAAAGTTAATTTAGATTGGGACGCAGAAGTACCTGAGGAGCTAGTTTCAGAGTGGTTAGAGTACCGTAATAATCTCGTGAAGGTGAAGGATATACTCGTTCCGAGATGGCTAGGTTCAGTTCGGGGCGGTAAGATCGAACTGCATGCTTTTTCAGACGCATCACAAGCTGGTTACGCCGCAGCTGTATACGCTAGAATTGTGGATGTTGATGATTGTGTACACGTCAGGCTGCTTACAGCAAAAACAAAAGTTGCTCCTATAGCGAAAGAAGTCACCATACCACGGTTGGAGTTATGTGGAGCTGCCCTTGCTGCCAAATTGCTGTCAGAGGTATCACAGGTAATGAGCATACCTAAAGAAGATTTGTACGCTTGGACAGATTCCACAATAGTGCTTGCTTGGCTGAAGGGCTCACCTTCACGTTGGGCAACATTTGTAAGCAATAGAGTGTCGAATATACTCACTGTCTTAAACGTCAGTCAATGGGGTCATGTAGCAACTGACATGAACCCAGCGGACTGTGCTTCGAGAGGTTTGAAACCTGATGAATTGAAGAATCACCCGCTTTGGTGGAATGGACCAGATTGGTTGCGATATAATGAGTTGCAATCTAATGATTATGATGTTCCTGATACGCATGAAGAAGAGAGAGTCAAATCCTTTGCATCAACAGAGGAAAGAGAGAATAAGGAAGAATTTGTATGGTGCAAGTTTTCTAAATTGCAAAGGATGTTACGAATCGTGTCATATTGTAGAAGAGTCCTGAATTTAAGAATACCAAGGGAAGAACGACCAGTTTTAAGAGAGACTGTCACTATTGAAGAATTAGATAAGAGTTTACTGGTGTGTATCAAACAGGCTCAAGAGTTTGCATTTAACGATGAAATCAAACAGGTAAAGAGTCATGGATTTGTGTCAAAGAAGAGTGTTCTACACAACCTCGTTCCGATTATTGATGAAGATGGAGTTTTGAGAGTCGGAGGACGCTTGACACAAGCCAATGCGAGCTATGATAAGCAACATCCTATAATAATCCCAGCTAAAAGTCATTTAGCCATTTTACTAGTAAGGGATGCACATTTCAAAACGCTACATGGCGGCCCTCAAGTAATGTTAAATTTTTTGAGGTCAAAGTACTGGATTTTGAGAGCTCGCAATTTAGTGAAGAAACATTACAGATCGTGTGTTACCTGCCTGCGATATTCCAAGGTGCCTAGAACTCAGTTGATGGGTCAACTTCCTGAAGTGAGACTTACTCCAAGTAAACCCTTCAAATCCTCAGGTGTTGACTACGCGGGACCTATCAACATTCGATTTTCACCAGGCAGAGGTTCTAAATCCTATAAGGGATACATATGTTTGTTTGTTTGTATGGTCACTCGTGCCATACATTTGGAAGCGGTGACTGACTTAAGTTCCAAGGGGTTCATAGCAGCGTTTCGTCGGTTCACAGCAAGAAGAGGACACTGCTATGATATTTATAGCGACAACTGGCACCAATTTTGTTGGCGCTAACAAGGAACTCAAGCAAATGTTACTAAAGGCTGAGAGTGAGCAACATCAGGAGCTTCGTCGGTTGTTAACTTTCGAAGGTACTCGTTGGCATTTTATCGCACCTCACGCACCTAACTTCGGAGGTTTATGGGAGGCTGGTGTGCGTTGCGTTAAGTCTCATCTTAAGCGAGTTGTAGGGGATAGTTTTCTCACGTACGAGGAACTTTCCACAGTTTTGACGCAAATCGAGGCGTGCCTCAATTCGCGTCCGTTGACTGTCATTAGCGATCAACCCGACGACCCTCTCCCCTTGACACCAGGTCACTTTTTGGTAGGTGAGCCTTTGTTAAATTTGTCAGATCAGGTGGTTGAAGATAGCCATTTGACGCATGTAGATCGGTGGAGATTGGTCCAGCGAATGGTAAACCAATTCTGGACAAGGTGGTCAAAAGAATATTTGGTTAGTTTAAATCAGTCGTATAAATGGAAAACTAAACTTAGTGAGCCAAATGTGAATGATGTGGTTATCATTAGAGAAGACAATGTTCCACCTTCTCAATGGTTACTAGGTAGAATAGTCACAAAAAGTGTAGGACCCGACAATATCACAAGGGTAGTGACTGTTAAATGTAAAGGCGGCCTTCTCAAGCGCCCGCTCAGCAAGTTGTACGTTATGAACTTATGTTAAAGGACTAAGTCCTTGGTGGGCGGCATGTTTAAAGAAGTTTGAATATGTATCAATGTAGTTTATTTTTCGTGATTGACTGCCCTTGTCATCTTGACTTGAATAAAATATGCATGTTATAATTTTCTCTCGAATTTTATCTTGCATTTTCTACACATAGCTTTACCTCTAAAATAGTTTTGCCTGGATTGTTTGCTTTTAAGTTTGTTTTACATGTGTATGTATGTATAGTTAACCTTATGGTGGCGCATCGATGAAACTAATGTCCCCAAGGGTAGTGATTATATACTAAGTTTTTTTGTTAAAAAAGATACACAAGCATACAAAAAATACCTTATTTAACTAGTTAAATACTTAGTTTGTACTTATAGTAATATATTGTCAAAAACCTCACACAAGGCAAAGCCTGTCCTGTGATGGTTTTGAATAGGTTTACATGGGGTATTATTGCAGCACAGTTTTTATACATGGTACATACATATATTGATTAAATAATTTTTTTCAATTTTATACTAGATGAACTTTAAAAACATGAAAAACAAAAAAAAAAACAAAATAAAAATAATAATACATTGTTTTAAAAAGAACAACTGTGAATCAATTACAGTACAAGGTAAAGACTTACTAGGTTGGCGCAGCAACCCAAAGTGAGCCTTGGCCTCCGATAATAAGAGTCTCCATCTAGGCCGGTCCTGCGCCACCTCCTGCCAGTCATCCGCCAGAAGTGTACGCAAATCCTTTTCGACCTCGTCTCTCCATCGGTACTTTGGACGGCCAACTGGCCTTCGACCATTTGACCGTCTCAGGTACGCTCTTTTTATCTCTATTACTTTATCATCTATTAGGGTGCTTTTTCTTCATGTCTTATTTCTATGGGCTCAAAACTATTGTTCAAATTAGAAGTTTATATTGAAATCAGAAGAAGTTGAAATTGAAAGAAGGGTAGGTGTCTTTACGTATTCTTATTTCAATTTAAAATTCTAATTTGAACAATATTTTTGAGCCCTTGGAAAACAGACGCGAATAAACCGGAAGGTCAAATTTCGGAGAATCACTTACTTACTTACTCCACTGGCTCAGTGACCCGAAACCAGTCTTGGCCTCCGAAACAAGAGAACGCCACTTTAATCGATCCTCCCCTACTTGTCTCCAGTTTCCGGCCTGAAGTTCTCGCAGATCATTATGTATTATATATGTGGGATCGTTTGAAGAAAGAAATGGTCGAATTAACGTCTAAAACTTTAATAAATCTAATAAGCCTCTTACACTTACACTTTTTCATCGTTTGACAGATTGACCTTTCTTTTTTTTAATGTTGCCACTACACAGAGTAAAATTAACGAAAACGTAAAAAATAAACACAACAAAATAAATTTTCTCTTACATATATGCGGCCTAAGTATCGCTGGAAAGACGTCGTCGGAGAATCGCCCATTACATAAAGAAAAAAAATTGAGAAAAAATTATCTCATAATTTGTTCCTATAAGTACTTACTATAATTTTTGTAATTGCTAAAACTGGCCACTTTAAGCAATAATAAGAATTACAGTTACTTATATGAAGATGATGAACACAAGTAATTTATAAATAATGTCTTGTACTTTTTTGAAATACTGTCTTATCGTCACAATTTAATACAAATTTACTGGCAGCGCTACTTACGTCGATGCCTCACCTTAAATGAAAATTGGTAACCGATATTTAGGAAATGGGTCATGAGAGTTTCTATTGAGCGTTTAATGAGACGCATAGAAAATAAGTTTTTTTTACTTCAAATCCTTCACTTTCCATACTTAGCTGGTACCTGTTGGCGATAGATCTGGTAACCCTGTTGCTAGGTGTCTGTTGACTGTCGTGTGCGTAGCAACGGGGTCTAAGCTTTTCCGAACATAGAATTATAACAAGACTAGAAGGATAGTTTGCATACTGCTGTCACCTCAAATTTGAAGCACAAATTTGGTTTTTCAAGTTGGTACTACGTACGTAGTGTCAACATAAAAATCCTAATTAATGTTACCAGTCACAACCTATTTCCCTAAAACATGGGAAATGGTTATTTTAGTAACTACTGGTTATAATAGTACGTAGAACAAAGCTTACAAGTATCTACCTAACTGTGATTATAAAATTAGTTGGCAAGTAATTACAATGAAATTAAGGCAGTTGTAAATGTTTAAGATATTTAAAATAAAAAAAGGATTTATGATTTTTCAAACTTATTTTGAGTTCGCCATTTTATTCATGTCACAATTATGTATCTCCAGAATAAATTAAGTTTTGCATGGTTATTTTTGAAATCATACTAGAGATGACTGTGACATGAATGGCGTGTGCAAATAACCTTGATACCATTGGGAAACACCTTTGTTTGATGATTCAATATACTGTAGAGACACTGCTTCACGCTGTAAACATCAGTAACAACCGATTAAATTAATCAGTCGGAACAATCAAATCTTACAATAAAGTTGAAATGGGGAAAAAATTTTTTTTCATTATCAGGCAACACTGAGTATTTTAATAAATCGTTTGTATTTTTAGCTTATAAAACACAAAATCCTATGAAATATTGGATGCTTTCCTGTGAAAAGTGATGTTATTACACTTCTTATGCTGTTCCGAATCATTATGACAAAATTTAACAGCACGAATCGTCATAGTAAATTAATTTTCGCGAGATGCGTTCGACAGGCATTGACATTGACGACTGCGGAGCGGTCCGGGCGTTTGGAGCCGTACGGCTCCGTTTGAGTTGCTTCAAAAAGTGGGCACGGACTAGGTTTCTAGTTTTGTTATAATTCTATGTTTCCGAATAATTGCAGTCAATATCGTGGACCACGATATTGACTACGGAATCAAAATATAATTTGGCAAAATACCTATTTATTAAAAATCACATAAGATCACAGAAAATATACAAGAAAATAATTATTCGGAAAAGCTTAGACCCCGTTGCTACGCACACGACAGTCAACAGACACCTAGCAACAGGGTTACCAGATCTATCGCCAACAGTACCGTTTTTATCTACTCGAGCTATCGTTTTCTTATATTTGAATAAACTCGATAATATTTTCCATAACGCAGTAAAAAATGGATTCAACATTTGTGTGCATGAATATGTTTGTTTGTATTGGTCTGGGTGTTTCCTGTTGGTGTGTAAGTCATTATAAGTATGTATTCATAAAAATAAGTATTATTTGTATATTTTTTGACCGCGGGAGAGCCACGCTTCGGCATGGAGTGATACCACGGCCACACAAAACCGGCGTGAAGCAGCACCCTGCTGTGTTTCGATGCGTGAGTGAGGGTTCTGATATCTGTAACACAGGTGCTTGAGCTACCTATCTAGGAATCAGATGTGTGATTGTGAATCACAATGTACCTTTATGTGATGTTGTGATTTTTTTTTTAATTTTTTTGTTATTCAAAATATGATTTTAATGATAAAGCGATGTAAAGTACAAATTAAAGTAAAAGAGAAGTTACATAAGAGTATATTGCTGTATAGCCCCTGTTGCTAGGCAAGTGCGTAAGCGTCAAGTAACCATTGGCCGCCATAAGCAGGATTGCCAGCATTGCCATTAAAGATCTGTGTTTATAAACCAAAAAAAAAAATGAATTGCCAAACCTAAACTCCGAAAAGAGTAACATAACTTTCGCAACCCAAAAAGAGCTCACAATTTAGTTTACAACGTTACCCATAAAGTGGGTTCCGACCCCGTTTTCACTGTCATACTCGGAGCGGCGATCTGTCTTGTGAAGCATAGCGTCGTAGCTTATCGGCCGCTGGGGTGTCTCAAATACGGCCCAGGGAGTTACCTAAAGTCACGTTTCGGAAAAATAGTGAGGGACTTGAGTCATGTCTCTTGAGTCTGTCGTGTTATTTTTTATGATTTGCCCCAGCGGTAGAATCATAATAGGCAGTTGATGGTGGTAATTTTTTTCTGATTTCACTTGAGTCATTCAAGTATACGTAATACGTAAAAGTATTTTTTTAAATTTAATAATTGGTAGGCAGACGAACAGACGGATCACCTGATGGTAAGCAATTGCCGCCGCCCATGGACACCCGTGGAGTCACAAGTGCGCTGCCAACTTTTAAACCCCCCTATCCCCCGGATTGGGCCTCCGGTACCCTCACTCACGCAGCGAAACACAGCACAGTGCTGCTACACGCCGGTTTTCTGTGAGGCTGTGGATCACTCCGGTTGAGCCGGTCCATTCATGCCGAAGCTTGGCTCTCCCACGGTAAGCATGGACTAAATTACTTAATTAGTCCATGGTATTAGTACTCGAAGCATATCATCATGATTAGCCTTATGTATTATCAGCGTATTTGACATAAAATAAAGTATCAGAAATACATCCATTTCGTCGAATATAAAACTTTCATTCATTTTAAAAAATAAGGATTTCAGGTTGTTATTTTACAATGATAATTTTGAAGAGCTTTGAATAATATTTTTGATTAACTACTTTTAACACAGAATATTACAGGTATAGTAGTAAAAAGTAGAGACAGTTACAGTATGTAAGTACAGAGCGCCTGTTCTCGTGCACTCGACATACATAGATATCGAATTCGACATTTATATAGACTTTGTATAGAAATCTCTAATTGGACTTCTTTATCGAGTGCACAAAAATAGGCCCCCAGGTCTTTTCCTGTGCTCACAGTCTCGATAGAGTCGCATCACTAGTTTTAAAATTCGGCCGTGGAACTTACCTCAAGTCACGTTTCGGAAAAATTAAAGAGGCTCTATGACGGGTTGGTGATTTTTGGCGCAAAGGGATTTTAGGGATGAAGTCTGGCTACGTGATACCTGTTTATTGTTTTAGATATAATTTTTCTTTTGTAAAAGCGTTCGTTTATGGTTATATTAATAATATACGAAACAAATTAGATTGCTTTCAACTTGGTTCTTACGATATAGTAGGTTCTCTTGGCTTTTTATTTAATCAACCGATTACGGCTACGGCGGCCAATCTTAAAGATAGCCACGTACGAAGGATATATTAAAGTGCCCAAGTGTGTACCATTGTGCCCTTAGACTCGTATTCCGATGGGACACCACCACGACTGGAGAGGGATTGGGCGCAGGGCCAACGGCTTCACGTACTCTCCGCGACACGGGGTTTCCGGGGTTCCGACTCCGAACTGACAGCAAGAATTTCTTACCGAAAACTTAGGTACAAATTTTTGGCCCGACTCGGGGACCTCTTGCGCAGCCGTCGCTTTAAAGTGTGACCTACTAACCACTGCGCCACCGATGCAGTCGTTGTATTACGAATATCATACAGAAAAGACATTACAGGTAGTACCTATACATATTTACAGAAAACCGGCGTGAAGCAGCACTGTGCTGTGTTTTGCTGCGTGACTGAGAGTAACGGAGGCCGAATCCGGGGGTAAGGGGCGTTTAAAGGTTGGCAGCGCACATATGACTCCACTGGTGTCGCGGGTGTCTATAGGCGGCGGCAATCGCTTACCATCAGGTGATCCGTCGCACGTCTGCCACCTAACACATTAAAAAAAGAAAAACAGACACTGAAAAGCCTATGGCAGGGTCACTATCAAATACCTCATCGGGTCAGTCATATGTATTACATAGTCTTATGTATCTTAAGTAATTTCAGTATATTTTTATTATTTTGATCAATGACCACTTTTCGTAGTAATTGAATTGTCAAAATTTATTGAAGAAAGAAAGAACAACTTAAGAAAATTAAAACATTAACTGAGACCAAAGGTAAGTTAAAAGTAAGTAAAAAAGGAAAGTTAAAACAAAGTAGGTCCGTGTGGCAGTGTCCCCAAAATGCTTGCAGCATTACCCCGCTGGATTGCGATTGAATTTCGCTGGGCGAGGTAACTGCCAACCTTCGACTTAACTCTTAGCTAAGTCACGGAAGAAAGAGAGAGCGTTGGAACCCCACGGGCCCAGTGTTTCAACACCGAAAGCTACAAAGTGGTAGGTACCAGATAGATGCCTATACATACTTTGTAGCTTTCAGTCTCTCAGCCGCGTCGGCCACAACTCAACACCACTTTTTAAATGTGTGTCTTAAATGAATATCAGATATGAGAGTATTACTGATGAAGACAAAATATTTTCTCTTAAAAACATTGACATGCGCCTAAACTTTGTTCGTAAACAAATACATATAAATTGAAAATTTAAAAAACTTTGAAACTTTTAAAAAATACTTTTTAATTTAAAATGTGTCACAATAAACATATTCTGCTACTCAAGCCCTTTTAATGATACCCATATTTTGGGAGTTGTGTTAAAACATACAATCCATATCTTTGTGACGGTGGCCATCTTGGGTCGATTTTAATCCAACATAGCTAAAAACACTCCCCCCTTATTCATCTTTGAAACAAACAAAAAAACAAAATCAAAATCGGTTCATTTGTTCGGGAGCTACGATGCCATAGACAGATACACACACACACGTCAAACTCATAACACCCCTTTTGCGTCGGGGGTTAAAAACACAGTTAATTATAGAGTAGTAGCTTTTTTTTTATATGAGAGGTGGCAGACGAGCAAACGGATCACCTGATGCAATACCGCCGCCCATTGACACCCGCAACACCAGTGGAGTCACAAGTGCGCTGCCTACCTTATCCCCTTCCCCCCCATTGGGCCTCCGGTAACTTCACTCACACGGCGAAACACAGCATCAATAGTTATTTAAAAAATGTCGAAAATGTAAGTAGGAGAACTTCTCAGAAAATGTCTACAAAACTCCATTTCATGGGTAAGATACCTAACCTAGGCTGACCTCATATAAGTATGTCGCTTCGTTGCATATCTCATGAACAAGTTATCATGCGATGTCACATTGTTAATATAATATATTGCTGAGCTTATTTAATTGTAAGTGCTTATGCATAATTCTCGAATGATTTCCATACATACATAATTTACGCTATTTATAAATAGCAGATAAACCTGAATCCTGAATCATTGATATTTTAATTTCATTTTATAGCAAACATGAACGATTTCATCAGAATATTATAAATAATTTGTTTATTTATGGTTCAAATTACCTATGATTAATTTATAACATTGATCAGATATGTACATTAAATAAAGTGAAAAGTGGATTATTTGCAAAGGGTTAATCGGTGAAAACACAGGCATAATCGTGGCCGATCTGGTGAAGACCGCGGGAATCCATTGGATTGGGGAAGGCCTATGTCCAACAGTGGACGTCTATTGGCTGATATGATGATGACAATGATGAATCAGTGAAAACACCGGTAAACTTTATTATTTTATAGCATTTATCTATCCATTTATTGTCGGTTGTCTCGTCTGCTTTTGTCACATAAAATATAAGAATAATATGAAATAGCTTCGATGATGGCAAAATCTGCCACTGCATTATTTTTGTGCAGACAGTATATTTTTTTTCAAGTATATTATTTAGATAAAGATAAGGATAAAAAAATCTTTGTTCAATTTAGGTCCACACGGAACACTTATGAATGTCAAAAAAGGTACATAATATCTACCGCTGGTTCGGAATGTCGATTTCTACTCAGAAGACACCAGCAAGAAACTCAGTAGTTACTCTTTTCAAATATCTATGATGCTAGAGAGTTTCAATTGCGAAGAGAAAATAAAATACCATTATGAAAGTTAATGAGTACTATGAATAAAAACTCAAAAGATTAATCAACTAACATGACCAAGTATCCTTCTTATCATTTAAATAGTCTTGTACACTATAGTAACCTTTCTTCATTTGAGCAGGTTTTAATATGAGACTTTAACTTATATAGGTAAATGACATTTTGTGGTAGCTTATTAAATATCTGAATATTTAAGCCTACAAATAAATTACCGATTTTATGAAGTCTGAGGACCGGGAAGGCAAGCCTATGTTTATTTCTAGTGTTAAGACAATGACTATCGGACTTTTTTGGAAAAGTGTGCAAATTCTTACGTACATACATAATCCAGTCGAGGATAAATTGGCAAGCCACGGTTAAAATATCTATTTCCTTAAATATTTCCCGAAGTGAGTCACGTGATCTAAGGCTGTATATAGCGCGGATGCCCTTTTCTGTAATACAAAAATAGTTTGTATGTCAGCAGGAGACCCCCGCAACAGTAGACCATAATGACATCACGATGTGAATAGCTGAAATAGACCAGTCTTGCCGTCTCGATATCAGTCACACGCCTAATTTTCTTACTGCATATGCAGCGGAACTTTGTCTTCCTGCCAAGGCAGCAATATGGGTTCTTCCTTTGTTGATTCTAATGCATAAAGTAGATTCTAAGTATTTTAATTATTTATTTATTTAATGGGCCTACCTCTGTCAACGCCCTGTTGGTCTAGTAGAAGTCGCATTATGTTTATTTGTTTCTTGGTATATTTATGTATTGGTATATTTATTATATATGTAACTACATTTAAATCATTATTATGCTTAATAAATAGATTACAAGATTTTAATGTATGACAATTTTAAGTGCTGTGTACAAGCCTATGCAAATAAAGAATCTTTTGAACTTGACTTAGAGTACCGGCCCGTGATCTCGGGGTCCTGGGTTCGATTCCCGGGTTAAGAAAAAAATATGATTCGACTTTTTCAAACATAGCTCGGGTTTATGATCAGCAATCCACATTTGGCAAGCGGGTGATTAAGCCTACTCCCATTATGGTAGCTATGACTTGATTTCTATGAGGGAGGCCTTCATCCTACGTCAGCCAATAGACCCGCGGTGTTTGAATACTGATTAGTCAGTTCAATTCGAGCAGTCATCTTGTGCGAACGCCTCTGAATGATTATTGAAGTTCGGAATAAATTATTTGAGAGTAGTACACATACAATTTTCATGCTACATAAAGTATATAAATCCTAATTTATTACATTTATTGAATCAGTTTGCCAATTAACACAAATAAATTTGTTGTACACTTGCGCGCGGTACCCAATAATCCGAAAAGTTTCGGGTCAAATTGCACCCTACTTCATTAAATACAACCGTAATAAACAGGTCGCATTATAAAACAATGTATGATAAGCCAATTAGGACCGTATCCGATGTGTATTAGTACATAATTAACGAGAATATACAGCTCAGGCACAGTATATGAATACGCTAAGCAGTATCGACACTCCGCCATTTTTGACAGAAAGATACCTACGGTAGGTATATACCTACCGTGTACGTGTACGAGGGCAGTCATATGGTTGCCCTCCTCTTATTTTAGTAAAATATTATTGTTACCTCTGCACATTATTTTCATAGCGTGTTGTTTCGTGACATGGAAGCCCCGTTAAGCTACTGGTCCTACATCCGATCGCTCGGGCCAAGTCACAGTGAGGTCCCAGCGTCCCTCGCTATCAAAATCTTCCTCTCCGACCCCCAATATGTAATTGTGGTCGTAACTCGTAAATTACAGCAGATACGTAAATATCACACAGTCACCCCCATATCACTTTAAAAATCCGAAAAACTTGTTTTCATAAGTACAGTCGCCTGCAATGAAATGTAAACACTTCACTTCTTATGGTTGAACAATAAGGTTCATATTTGAATGAGGTTGTATACTTATGAAATTAAAAATAAGTTTAAATTGTATATCAAAAACTGTTTAATGAAGAAAGGCTATTATAAAGTAGACGATTTTTTGAATGACAATAATTTAGGGACATATTAGTAACACAAAAATTGTACTTTATTTTTAAGTTAATGGTGACATTTTGTAAAACATTTTTTTTTTAAAGAGTAACTGCTGAGTTTCTTGCTGGTGTCTTCTTGGCAGAAAACTACATTCCGAACCAGTGGTAAACATGTTGACATTCATAAGTGTTCTGTATGGACCTAAATTGAATAAACAATTTTCATTTCATTTTCATTTCATTTCATTAGTGCACGTGACGGTGCCTATTTATTTTCTCTACCAAAATAAAGTAAATGGCACTCGATCAAGACTCGATGAATTTAGTTCCTGCAATATACTCCGATGGGAATAAAGAGAATCTTAGAATCCGTGTAAAGAGTGGGTCTGTGTGCATGCGTCATTTCGAGCGTTTGTTCGTAGCGTCCATACTGCTTTAGCGTATATATCTACTGTGGCTCAGGTACAGTAGCATTTCAAGCAGTATGACTTGTATTCGCAGACGTCAACGCTGAATAAGAGATGGGGATGGGGGATTAATTTATGGTGTCTCGATTCTCCACTTATCGGGACATAATCGATGACGTAGGCTATTTCTATTTGCTAAACTTATCCCTATCTTGTCACATGATCTGCTAATTTACGGTATAAAATTCATTGTAAGGCCGTTGAAATGCGTTTAATTGATAAAATTACATAGATACAGGGTATGTTGCGTAATGACTGCCTCGGTGGCGCAGTGGATAGTGGGACGCACTTAAAGTGAGGGCTGCTCTTGGGTTCCCGGGTTTAATAAACGGGTCGGGCCAAAATTTGTATCTGAGTTTTCCTGTTAAAAAATCTCAGTGCCAGCCCGGAGTCTGCAAGTTGGCGATCTTGTACACCCGTGCCAAGGAAAGCTCGCTAAGCCGTTGGTCCTGCGCCTGATCTCTCTTCAATCGTGTCACACTGGTGTCCCATCGAAATATGGGGGTAAGGGAATAGAGAGTGCACTTGTGTCTGCGCAAACACTTGTGCACTATAATATGTCCTGCGTCGATAGCTGATCGCTGAGATTGGCCGCCATGACCGAAATATCGGTTTGGAGGACATTATGTTGCGTAATATGACTACTATTTTGTCACCTATTGTCACTTAATATCACAAACGATATTAAAACGCCGATTTTTGTGTTACCGCGAAATTAGATCGTTAAAATTTAAAACTTGTGAAATTACCGAAACTTTACGAAACCAAACACAGTGACTCGTAGGCGCGGTGGCGAGCAGTCACGAAATATCAAACTGCCTACAAACAGTGTTACGCAACATGTTGCAACACTGTGCGCTGCGGTCCGTCCCTTGTCGGTTTTTTGCTTGAACACAAAGTGTTACGCTGTTGCACTTGAATCCAAACCGCCTAGACGGGTCGTTTTCGTCCTACGAATTTTGCACGACTGTGACTGAAGTGGATAGTGAGAAATGGTGTTGCGCAACATGTAATGGTGTTGCGCGCTACGAGGCGTGCAACACAGTAATGTATGCAAGTGTTTATGTACAAAACGCGGTAGAGGGCGCCCACGCCCGCGCGTTTTGATAGAACAAACAATGTCTTGCTACTGGGACCCTTTATACTGTATTTCAGGTGAAACCGATATTATAACCGGCACCGCTAGAGCACAAAGGATTTGCTGTTGATTTAAACTTTTCCCATTATCGCGGGGCCCTTGCGTAGCATTGTATCCTACATACTAATATCGCACTCTAACACTATTGATAAAGTCTACATTCGCTTAGCAGCGGCACGTTAATGTTGACCGTGCGTGCCCGGCAGTAGAGAGGTAATCTAATTGTGCTAAAAGTAGTGGTACGAGCATTATTCTAGTTACGAAAAAGTTCACTTTTAATTACTTGCTAAGATTGTTTAGAACTTTTAGGCAGAAATAAAAGAACGACTGATGATTATTCTCTCTTTTGTCAAAATAATGAAACAGAGTCTGTTAGATCTACGAGAAAATTGTAAGGTGGTAAAAACGGTGATCTAACAAGAAGTTTGATGAAATTTCGTCATCTTTAATGTTCGGAATGTGAAAAATAATAGTTTGAGTCGTGGGCTATTGAATTAATAAAAAAACTTTCTTGCTGTTCTTGAAACATCACTCTATGAATCGATCGATAATATTACTCTTGTTTGGATTTTTTTATTTATCACATAACTGGCAGACGAGCTGAGATGGATCATCTAATGGTAAGCGATTGCCACCGCCCATGGACACCCGCGATACCAGTGGGGTCACAAGTGAGCTGCCATCTATCAACCTTTAAACCCCCTTTTCCTCGGTTTGGGCCTCTGGTACTCTCACTCACGCAGCGAAACACAGCACAGTGCTGCTTCACGCCGATATTCTGTGAGGCCATGGTATCACTTCGAGCCGGCCCATTAATGCCGAACCGTGGCTCTCCCACGGTCAAAATATGTAATAAATATTAGAAGTATGGTTTAAAATGAAACTTAACTTGAAATTCCGTTTATTCTTCATCTTTTCCATCTATAAAAATTTTGTTTTGCTGCTGATCCAAGACGTAATTTTTCCATTTATGGATTTAAAACCTAAAGGTGTAGAGGGTGTAAAAGGTGTAAAAAGAAATGTTTATTAAAGTCAGTCATTTTGGATTGGAGTAGCTAGTAGGAGACGGCGGCTTAAAGTACGTATGAATATACATTGATGATGGAGTCCAGCCGATTTCGACCACGGCGACCACCTCAACTCCTAGACAAATGTCGTTGGTGTGCTCGCATATGGCTGACGTAGGGTACGTCAGCCATATGCGAGCACATGTTTTCCGAAAAGGTTCTCATACATTGCAGAAATGCGAGCACACCGTCGACATAGTTATAATTAATAGCTGTAGGTGGTCGAGCTTTCAACTCATACCACTTAGAGTCAAGCTCAGAGACATCAATATACATTATAAGCAATTGAACAGAAATTTGTGTGTCATACGCAAACATCTGCGTGTGCTACACTGCGGGTGCATTCTAGTAAATTTATATGGATTTACAGAATTTTTACTCCACGCATAATCCTAGGCGAAGTGTTAAAATTCCAAAATAATATTTTAATATTCAATAAGGCTACAATTTGGGTATCTTGAAATCGAGAATTGGTCCAGTGGTTTAAGTACTGGGCCGTGATCTCAGGGTCATGGGTTCGATTCCCGGGTCGAGCGAAAAGTATGTTTCGAATTTTTCGGACATCGCTCGGGTTTGTGATCACCAATCCGCATTTGGCAAGCGTGGTGATTAAGCCTAATCCCATCATAGTAGCGATAACTTGATTTCTATGATGGAGGCCTTTGCCCTGCAGTGGGACAATTTTAGGCTGATAAAAAAAGTCGAGAGTGAATAGGCTTCTTCTGGGTAAGCACCTTGTCACTTTCCATCAGGTGAGATGAGGTCAAGTGTAAACCCATATAATATATTTAAAAAAATGGGGCCCATAACAGGCGCTTTGCAATTTAATATGATTGCTGGTATTCAATTGAATTTTCCGTTGCATTCTCGTACATTGCGTTCCGTTCGTCGCAATCATTACGGGCAATTTATTCGTGGTTTTGATTTATTGTTACCGTTGATTAACCGGAAGGTAGATTCTCGACACGTAGATGTAAATTCAACCGAAGATTGGTTAAATTGGTGGGCTTGTGTTAATGCACAAAGAAGTAAATCGAGAGGAGTTTTTTTTGCCAAATTAGGGAAGTCCCATTGAAATTTTTCTGTCCTCTAATTAAGGGTAGGTACAAGTTTGTGTAGTTTTAATATAGTATAGTATTTTTAGTATAGTTTGTTTTTATAGTATAGCCGTGTGGTCCCCGGCAGAGTAGAATAGGCCACCCTCACTCTTACCGAGCTGTCGTAAAAGGCGACTAAGGTAAAGCTGCTGGCATGATCATCAGCACCCAGAGAAGAACAATAGAAAACTCTGCATTTATATCAAAACCCTCGCCAACCCGTCTGCCAAGCGTGGTGAGTATGGAAATTACACCTCATGTGATTGAGGGAGGCCCGTGCCCCAGCAGTGGGGACTTAAATGGGCTTACGATGATAGTATGTTAATATAGGTATATCGTAGTTAAACAAAATAGAGGAAATAATTTCAAAATATTTTTAAGCGTTTTCAAATCTATTTAATTTTTTTGCAATAATGGCAAAAAGTCATATCAAAAATAAATGGAAGTATAATGACATAAATATTGGAAAAGAGTGATAAACAAAAGCAAATAATTGTATGTTTTTTTTGCAAGAAAAAACAGACAAACTTACTAATATTTAGCCATTTTTTATGTTGGATCTCAAGTGGAAGTCGAACCCACAACCACGGAGCGTGATTTTTATCGAAAATGGAACACCAAAACTGCATTTTGTTTACAAGCTTTCATACCTTCGTCTGTTTTGGCTGTTATTATGGAATGATTACAGTTACACCCTGCTGAAAATAATAAGTTTCAGTACAAAGCGCAAGCCTGAATTTTGCCAGTAGCAGCTCAATCGAGTACCTACTGAAATAAAACTGAATTTTTGAGAGGAATATTTAAAACATTCCACGGGAGTATTTTATTGAGTGTTTAATTTATAGGTTCTCAAATTCCCGGAAACGAAATTCACGAAATTGATTAAGTTAAACTTGCAACTCGATGTTAATGGTGTGTTGAAAATTTCATTATAAATTTGTGAAATTATAAACACTTGATGTCTTTCACGCCGCCTTGTTACATTTTAATGTCAATTCAGCTATGAAAACTACAATTCACAGTGATTGCATTTGTTATTCATTAAACATTTGCAGTTTGTAATACTGAACATTCCGCGTTTCGATTCAATTTTGAAACAAAATTACATGCTTGCTAAGATATATTTTTTTAAATGTGGTGCCTTGTAGTGCTTATAAATTGAAGTTGATGCCCGTCTCTGTCGAAAAACAGCGGCAAAAATAAGTTTATGTTCTCCACTACCACAATAAATAATTAAGTTTCCATAAAAATAGGTACTATCTTTCGAGTAGGTTACCATGTGATTTAACTATAAGGCTTCGACAGATGCAAACGTGTCGCATGCAAAAACTGTTCTTACCTAATTAAATATCATAGTCTTGTCCTGTTTATACATACATTGATTAAGTATTTGAACTTATAAGAATTAGTCGTTGTTAGTAACATTAGCAAAAAACGTCATGAAATCTCTATTTTAAAAAGAGTTATCTTTCAAAAACATAATATACTAAATTGATATTCAAAACATATCAGTAAAGAAATAAAAATAAAACGAAGGATATTATACGAAAACCGAGAAATAATATGATTTCAGCAACATTACCTACGTGTCGTGTGCAGTCAAAGAGAGTATTGCCGAAGTTTTATAAAGACTTGGTGTTCGCGGAGGAGATATTAAAGCACGCTGTTTTGTTTCTGTTGAAACGGTCTATAATCAGATTATCGAGTTTCATGCGTGAAAAATGTGTTATGAGATGCCGACTTCATTGTGCATACCTAAACTTATGACTTGACAGAAGAAATGGAACGTGATAATAGATTATTTTAAGGAAAGAATCACATTACATCTTATCCTGGTATGGATCTGTACCGCATAATGGTGTATATACTGATTTGCAATTATTGTTTTTGCATTGACTGATGTCTTAATAAAAACAATATTTTTACTAAATACAGTGTTCTTTATTTGCATAAAATTTAGTACATTTTTGGTTTTATACTAGTCACTTACGTATATTTAATCGATAAACAAATCCGTCCTACAAGAGCATTCCTATAAAGTACTGTACAAAGTGTTATGCACAAATTGTGTGTAATACCACACAAATGCCGAGATAAAAGGGATTGTGAATACCCCCAACATCATCGGCGAGACCAAGGCGCACCGTCTTCGCTGGCTTGGCCATCTCGAGAGGTTGGACAAAGATCGTCTCGTGAAAAAAGCATAACAGGGCCGACGCCCAATTGGCCGACCTAGGTATCGCTGGAAGGACGTCGTCGAGACTGATCTGCGCGAGGTCCTTGTCAATAACTGGCAAGAGGTAGCGCAGGATGGACTGAAGTAGCGATCTCTGGTTTCGGAAGGCCAAGACTCTAATTGGGTCGCTGAGCCAGCGGAGTAAGTAAGTCATCGTCAGCCCATTTAAGTCCCCACTGCTGGGGCACGGGCCTCCCTCAATCACATGAGGGGTAATTGCCATTTTTTTATTATTATTCGAAGTTCTGGGGAGCGTTCGTTGCCGAGTGGTCACTGCGACCAAATTTGATCTATTGTGACCTCCGCTCCCCCTTACAGATCGTCTCCGAGGCCCACGGCTTGCATAAACCGTATAATGGCCTTGGGAGCGATAGCCTTAACATCCTCTGGGCAGATGTGGTAACTGCCCAGGGTGCGGCTTCTTGGGTGCCCGAGGGCATCGCATTGACAGAGGACGTGCATCGGTGTTTCGTCCTTTGCTTTACAGAATCTGCAGGTGGGATCTCCGGCCAGCCCGGTTCTGGCACCGTGCTTGTTTAGCCTGCAGTGACCAGTAATGGTTCTTGTGAGGATACTCAACTGTCCGCGAGATAGCGCTAATACCTCTTGCGTGTATTTGTTGGAGAATCCTGTCATCAAGGTCTTGGCGAGAGCCTGACCTGTCGACCTGAGCCATAGTTGTTTACTTTGTTCGATCGACCACTCTTTAAGATCGCGTCGGGTGGTGCACTTGGGTATGCCCAGTAATTGCCATACTCACCACGCTTGGCAGACGGGTTGGCGAGGGTTTTGATATAAATGCAGAGTTTTCCTTCTCTGGGTGCTGATGATCATGCCAGCAGCTTATGCTTTAGTCGCCTTTTACGACACCTCGGTAAGAGTGAGGGTGGCCTATTCTACTCTGCCGGGGACCACACAGCCAGAGCAGCTCTATAATATAGAGCAAGTAAGTACAATGTGTTAATAGTACCTAAATGTTTTTGAATTCCTTTTTCTAATCACTGTAGTAGGTAAAAATAAGTCTAATGTAAAGTCCGAGTCTGATTTATGCGACTATCTTAATTTTCTTCATAGTTCGCGATGAATTTAATGGAGCAGCGCCCAAAACGTTTCCAGTGATTAAAGTTCGAACTTTTTCGTTTACAGCGAAGTAAAATTCGTTTCCAACCTATTTCAAGTCAGACATTTTGCCCCTTCACCTCTTTCAGCCTTTAAAAATATCTCTCGGTGACTGCTATTCAGCGAATATCGATAGGGGAATAAATGCGGAGGTAAACGTGTGTCACCCGACGTGCATTGTGGAGCAAGTTTTTGTCGAGTTGTATCCCGAAGTTACAATTTCTGTTTGTGTAGATGTGCCTTTGTTGTGGACATCTGCCGGTTACAACCCTTTCCATTTCGGGAACGTAAATATAAAAGAAGTGCGGTGAAAAATAGCTTTGTTCTACAGACCCGGCGGTGACGGGCCTTCAAAAAGATACCCGCCCCCGGCCGTATTTACTGACACTGTTACAAATAATGGAATGTACTCGTATTTTCGAAGTTATAAATAGAAATTGACACCATTTTTATTTTTACTTCTTGTACTACCATCGCCGCCCATGAAAATGCGGTACGTAAGAATTAGAGATGCATTGCCAGATTTTTAGGATAATTTAGGTACAGTAGGGTAGGGCGGTTGCGTTAAATTGTTATATATTATAAAATGAAAATGAAAATTCTTTATTCAATTTAGGTCCATACAGAACACTTATGAATGTCAACATGTTTACCACTGGTTCGGAATGTAGTTTTCTGCCAAGAAGACACCAGAAAGAAACTCAGCAGTTACTCTTTAAAAAAAAATGTTTTACAAAATGTCACCTTTAACTTAAAAATATAGTACAATTTTTGTGTTAATAATATGTCACTAAATTATTGTCATTCAAAAAATCGTCTATTTTATAATAGCCTTTCTTCATTAAAGATTTTTTTTTGATATACAATTTAAACTTATGATATAGACGACTGCCTCGGTGGCGCAGTGGTTAGTGGGTCGCACTTTAAAGCGACGGCTGCGCAAGAAGTCCCGGGTTCGATCCCCGGGTCGGTGCAAAAATGTGTACCTAAGTTTTCGGTGAGAAATTCTTAGTGACAGCCCGGAGTCTGGAAGTTGGCGGTTTTGTACCCCCGTGCCTCGGAAAGCACGTTAAGTTGTTGGTCCTGCGACTGATCCCTCTCCGGTCGTGTCATAGTAGTATCCCATCGGAATATGAGGGTAACGGAATAGAAAGTGAACTTGTGTTAGCGCACATATTTGATCACTATAATATATCCTGCGTACGTGGTTTGTCGTTGAGATTGGCCGTGTCGTAGCCGTAATCGGTTGAAGGATATTATTATAGACAAGAAAGCAATCATTAATTTAGGAGTAAAGTAGGTAAAATAGTGACATTTCGACTACGAGTACAATGCAACTTTTGTTTTATCGTCATCATCGTCAGCCCATTTAAGTGCCCACAGCTGGGGCACGGGCCTCCCTCAATCACATGAGGGGTAATAGCCATACTCACCACGCTTGGCAGACGGGTTGGCGAGGGTTTTGGTATAAATGCAGAGTTTTCCTTCTCTGGGTGCTGATGATCATGCCAGCAGCTTTACCTTAGTCGCCTTTTACGTCACCTCGGTAAGAGTGAGGGTGGCCTATTCTACTCTGCCGGGGACCACACGGCTTTTGTTTGCTGCTGCGTAAATAGATACTTTATTGCAAAGAATAAAGTAACTTTATTCTTTAAGAGCTGAGAGCACAATCATAATAGCGTAACACAAAGAACTACTGGCACTTCCATCACAATACCATTGCAACTAACTATTTTTAAAAAGATGCTCAGAATGCAAATAAAATTCATAGCCAACAGAATTACAACGCGATAAAGAAAAGGTGAGAAAATCTTTGTTCTTTAAATGCCTTTTGGAATAAAGCATTAAAAT
This sequence comes from Marasmia exigua, assembly GCA_019059595.1. Lineage (NCBI taxonomy): Eukaryota > Metazoa > Arthropoda > Insecta > Lepidoptera > Crambidae > Marasmia > Marasmia exigua. Next base: position 2,813,127 of record CM032464.1, on the reverse strand, counting down.
TACGCGAGGGAACTCATAATAAGCGCATTTAACATCGTAGAAGGGAGGTACCTAAGGGTTGTAAAGGCTAATTTGGCGGATTTCTCGAATGCTCAGCGGCTCCTGGCGGGTCGTAATAACCTTCTTTGTAATAACCTGATGTACGTAAGAGCTGTTATAGGTCTCTTTTCCACTATACTAAACGCAAAGACTCTAGGCAGTCGATGTTATTCAATCATTCCATCAACTGCCAGGAGTCTTTGGCTCGAGTATAATTTTTTTTTACCGTGGGAGAGCCAAGCTTTGGCATGAATGGGCCGGCTCAACCGGAGTGATACCACGGCCTCACAGAAAACCGGCGTGAAGCAGCACTGTGCTGTGTTTCGCTAGGGTACCGGAGGCCCAATTGGGGGATAGGGGGGGGGGTTTAAAGGTTGGCAGCATGTGACTCCACTGGTGTCGCGGGTGTCTATGGGCGGCGGCAATTGCTTACCATCAGGTGATCCGTCTGTTCGTCTGCCTATCTATTAATAAAAAAAAAAAAATAACAGTTACTTATTTTTAAACCAACTGACCATTTTGAACAAATTAACTATCATGTATCATTCATTATATTCTACCGTCTGCCGTGAGTCTTTTTCACTTAATATAGTTTTGCAACAAAAAAGAGACAAAGAAGGTCGACTCTAGTACCCGATGTTGACAGCTGACGTTCTGTGTGTGTGTTTTATGTGGTAGGTGGTAGACGAGCAGACGGATCGCCTGATGGTAAGCAATGAGAGTTTTCGCGTGTGGAAAATCCGCTAGATGGCGTACTGTTAGACTGAGGTCCAACATCAACCGCATTGGTTGTTTAGTTTGTCAAATTGACATTTTGACAGATCACGTTTATAACTAACCAATCTACATTGTATATGGACCTCCCGCCTATAGTACTCCATCTAGCGGATTTTTCACACGTGAAATAGGGATTTCACGTGTGAAAAATCCGCTATGGGCGGCGGCAATGAGGGCATTGCCGCCGCCCATAGACTCCCGCAACACCATTGAAGTCATCTGTCCCTCGGATTGTTTATTATTATTTTGTGGAAGCGGGTCTAGTGCTGAGTAGTAATAATGGATAAATCCTCCAAGGGTATGGCTCGCCGTATCAACAATGTAACAAAACTGTCCCATAGTTTCATGGCTTAGCTTTCGCTCGCGGCTTTACTATTTCACTCATCTCCGGTAGAGAGGCAGCCTTACGCTCAAGATCTGGGTCATAAATGCATGGCACTTGCTCTTAACGGCAAATGTTCGCCACGCGGAACTCATTGTGGTGATCATTAAACCGAATGGCGTCCCACAATGAAACACCTTTGCTCTATGTAGCGCCAAGTACTGACGAAGATTTATACTTATGAAAGTTTTATAATCCACAATGAATACCAACACATAGACCCCTAGATTAAATCATTTAATCTAAGTATAAACGTGGCAAAAACGTATCTTTCAAAAGATTGGAACATTTGCATCTGGTTCAGTGCAGAGATGCGGAACAGTGAAACACTTCATTATGAAGATCGACTCTCAGATAGATTCGTGATTTATTCCGCTCATTCGGATCATTTGGCTCACTCAGATCATTCCGCTCTTTCGGCTTACACGGCTCATTCAGCTCATTCGGATCATTCGGCTCATCGGATCATTCAGCTTACTCGGATCATTCGGCTCGCTCGGATCATTTGAGTCGAATGATCGAGCGAACATTAGAGATTTGGAACAGTGTATCATTTGGCTGAGTCGGATCATTAAGTCGTCATCGAATCGATGGCGAATGACCGGGAGGTATGGAAGAAGTAATCATTCTTTGCTGATCCCGGATAATCAGGGAACTGGGCAGATATGAGCCGTGGTGATCGCTTACCAAAAGGTGATAGGTCTGCTCAACTGCCACATCCATACTAATATTATAAATATGAAAGTGTTTGTCTGAATATTAGTCCGACTTTCACGAAAATACGGAGCGACGGATTGACGTGACTCTTTAGTGAAGATAGTTGAAAGAATGAAGAGTAACATAAGCTACTTTTTCGCTTTCTAACGCGAGCGAAGCCGCAGGTAAAAGCTAGTATCATGTAAAAATTTGACATCATACCTCTAAGCTGCTTAATGCTACAAATCAATTGGTCTAATCACCTCAACACAAAAAAGTCGCCATGGAACAGCTTCTCAACGTGTTTTTATCAGCTGCATTAAACTCCCCCTCCGGTCACGAACAACCCTCGACGGCTCATCGATTCCATCCCTATTAGCGGCATAAATAGGTGTTGTCTTTCTGACAATTATCTCTTGTTTATGGCAGATATCGTCGATAAGCTATGTATGTATGTGTATGTGTGACGACAAGTCGATTTGGTGCGTGGATAAATCTGAACTTGTGCTGTTTTCTTAGAAAGAATGAATATACATCCAAATATACATAGAAAGAATGAATATACATTCTTAGAAAGAATGAATATACAATCGTCCTGTTATCGGCAGCGTGTAGTCGATGGTCCATCTTAGATCCATTTGATTATCATATTATTATTATTTTTGTCTTTTTCTGATATCAATCTCACAATATTAAGTATGTGTATGTATTTGAGCGTAACTTATTTATTAGTTTATAATACTGTATTTTATTTATGTATTAGGGTTATATGTTATATTTTAACATTTACAGTTTCTTTTTTTTTATTCTTTCCTTATTGAATATTGCACCCCCTACCCCTTCTCTACTATCAAATGTCCTTTACCCGAAGGTTGTCTGGTAGAAATCGCTTTCAGCGATAAGACCGCCGAAATTGTACACAAAATTTCTGTAATGCCTAGTACTTAAGTTGTGTATATTGTGCAATTAAGTATATCTATCTATCTATCTATACATTTCTTATATTTGGACACCAGCATGTGTAATAATATCCTGCAACTGATTCGGCTATTACGGCTGATATCAACGATCAGCAACGTACGCAGAATGGTATTGTGTAGTGATCAAGTTAGTGTGTGCGCAAACACAAAAATATAATTCATTTGAAGTTTGTGAGAAAATAAATTATTTTATATTTTATTGTGATTAGTTAATAAACGTCTGTGAATATTTATAAGATTGACATTTTTTTTTTATATGAGTGGTGGCAGACGAGCAGACGGATCACCCGATGGTAAGCAATTCCGCCGCCCATGGAGGCAACACCAGTGGAGTCACAAGTACGCTGCCAACCTTTTCCCCTTCCTCCCCATTGGGCCTCCGGTAACCTCACTCAGACAGCGAAACACAGCGCAGGCGCTGCTTCACGCCGGTCTTCTGTGAGGCAGTGGTATCACTCCGATCGAGCCGGCCCATTCATGCCCAAGCGTGGCTCTCCCACATTATATTCATTATTATTACATGCATGTAATAATAATGAAATTGAATTGTAATTTAAAATAACCAAATAATTTTTATTTTACGGTGAGTCATGGCTGCGCCTTATAATATTTTATATAATATTTCAAATGATAATTAAATAAATTATTAATATTATTTAAGAGACATTTTTTTGAGATAGGAGGAAGACGAGCAGACGAATATATTGTTTTCTAACATTGATTTCTAACTTATTTTTACTTTTAGTTGTACCAGTATATACTACATATAGGTACCGATTTATTTTGGTTACCTGTCTAATTAATACCCCTTATATTTTTACGCTTATTATTTCAATTACCAAAAACAATATAATGCCAAATTCATTATGCTAAAGTAATTAAGTAAGTACATTATGCCAAAAAAAAGGAGCCCAAGGGTTTAGATTTCTAACATTGAATTTGGCCTATTAAAACAATGTCAGTGCCCGTTTAGATAAAAAAATAACTAGATTCTAATCTATAAATCTATAGTGATTCCGTGTTAAACGCCATCGACAAAATGCAAGAAGATAAAATAGTGGTGGGACCATCTCAGCTGAAGCACTATCGAGTGGAGTAGTCTAGGGTCCCTACTTGTTTATCGACAAGGGCTGTCGTCGCGCCCGATCAGGGTTGCCAGCTCTGAAGACTGAAAAGCAGGACAATCCAAGGAGTTAATAACAAAACAAGGTGAATATAATATTCAGACTACGCAAAACAACTTTATACATCATCATAAACTCTTTTGTTAATAAATTATATCCGTATACATTGAATCGGGGGTGGGAGCGAGGGTAGAATAATATTTTGCTCCATTGCACTATACAAAGTGCCTGTGAAGCAGAAGCAAACATAACAAACGCAAAGAAACATGACACTGTCTTAGGATAGCCATGCTTTGGCATAAATCTGCTGTATCGCCCGAAATAGGTGATATATGTTTATTCATTTCTTAGTATATTTTATGTATCGACATATACATATGTGTAATTACAAGTATAATATACTTACAAATAAATAGTATATTTTTTTATGTATGATGATTTGAAAGTTCTGTATGTATACAAGCCTATGCAAATAAATATATTTGAATTTTGAAGAATATTGATTGATTGAATAAACCACAGCCTCAGTAAATCAGCGAAAAGCAATGTCTAAACTTTATTTCGGCGAGTGAGTGAGAGTACCGGGTTGCCTAATTCGGAAGAGAGGGGAAAAGGTTTCTATGGGTGGCGGCAATCGGCAATCGAATCTAAAGATGATCCATCTGCTTAGCTGCTAGGCATCACAATAAAAAAAAAACATAAGAAAAAAGTTGGCCAGACACACAATCAAAAAGCCGGACTATGCCCGGCTTTATCCGAACGTCTAGTTATCCTATGCCCGATCAGTCTGCCGACTAGTCGATCGTACTATTGGTTAGTTTGTCGATCGGTCGAATCAATTATCTGGTATGTCCGTTTGGTGAAACTGATTTAATAAAAGCAATGTTTAGCTATGTTGTTAGCTTTGGCGGTGAAAATTGAGCGTTTAGTTGGCGCACTTTAAATTCATTGTAGGGAAATACAACTTTTGTGGGCAGCTCGACGTGGATGGCTTTTTATTTATTTTTACTTTGTTATTCGTTCCGATTAAACGTTTTGAGGATATTTATTGCTGTTTCTGAAAAATATTTTAGTATATATTTCCTCTATGGTATTTTATTCTTTTTTTATTATTAAAATAGCCAGACATTTGGCCACAGTCTCACCTGATGGTACCTAAATGATGATGTGGCCGAGGATTCATGTCTGTCTAGTAACAGCCTATTCACTCTTTTCTTGAATAAGTTCAGATCATAGCGTTCAGGGAACAAATCTTCCGGCAGAGAGTTCTATTCCTTATCCGTACATTTGCTTGTAACAAAATGAATGAACATTTGAATCGTTTGGTACTTATTGCCGGTATTAAGAGCAACCCCTTCTTCGTATTGTGTCCCGATGATGATGAGTGGTTTGAAATATGTGTGCTTCTACATAAAGACACATGAACGCAAAGAGATTGTGTTTTCAGTACCTCTACAAAGTAAACAAGCAGGCGGTTCGTCGTTGTTCCGGTAGATGGCGCTATGCATTTTTACATTGCGCAAGCAAAGCGTATTACCGGGACAATGACCCCAGGCCGCCTGCCTAGGTCAGTCAGATCTAAAATAAAACGCAAGAATTCAAGACGGGACTGGTTTTTTATTTCAACCATCCCCTGCCTGAGCTCCGAGGGTGCTTTACAGCATCTACGTAACTATACCAACTTTTTTTGAAATGTTTAGCACTTCTTCATCGAAGCATGAAGAAGCATCTCACCAAAGGATGTGATGCCATGGCTTCGTTGTATTGGAACGAGAGCTCTCCTTTTGCTTACCATCAGGCGAATGTGAACAATTTACGTAATGTACTGTGCCACTATAAGAAAAAAAAGTCCTATAAAAAAAACGTTACGTAAATTCTTCAAAAAATCTGTGGAAACGGTTCTGACGAGACATTGACATCAAATAGGCGAAATAGTTTCGTAATGTTTCTGTAAATATGTGTTTGAGATTTTGTGAGCGAGATGTATGACAGGGCCTGTGTTGGTACAAGTGTTATCTTTAAATTTATTTTGTTACCTACCTATAATTATTATTGTAGTTGTATTCTTAAATAATTGAATTCAAAAATTGTAATTGGTAGTTGCCGTGTTATTATGAATTCAAATAAATAAATTGAACTCAAAAATAATCAGTGGTTTTTTCTCGCACTACCCAAAGTCAGAACCAATTACGGCAAAAAATGATTACTTTTGAGGGAGCGCAATTGTATAACAAAATACCCTCAGAAATAAAAAATGTAAACTCACTTAGTGCATTCAAAATACAACTCGCAAAACACATTTTGGAATGTTACATAGTAAGATTAATGTTTTTAAGAAGGCACTAGGTAAGTATTAACCAAAAGCGTTTGAACGATTTATTTGCTTTTAACTATTTACTGATATTTGTCATTATGTTCTCATGTAAGTGACTATAACTTGTCTTTTATGAGAATAAATTTCTTTAACCATAAAGTAAATGAAACCCCTTCATAGTCCACACACCTGCGTGGCAAATCCTTAATTTTAATCGCTATTTGCGCTCACTTATTATACAAACTGAAAGGGTGAAATTATACTCTCCGGAACTCATAACTCGTTCTATAATTAGCTGTTATAAGTTGTTCCCGACCTAGCGTAGCAGATTAAAATAATAAACTAAGCACCAACCGCTGCTGTCAGTGGAGTTACCCGGCCTGAGCTATCTGGGGCCAGGGATGTACTGAAACTAGGGTTACATTGCGTCGATTAACCGTGAGAGAGCCACGCGAATGAATGCGCCGGCTTGACCGGAGTGATACCATGGCCTCACAGGAAAACGGCGTAAAGCAGCACTGTGCTGTGTTTCGCCGTGTGAGTGAGGTTACCGGAGGCCCAATGGGGGGGAAGGGGAAAAGGTTGCCAGCGCACTCGTGACTGCAGCGGTGTTGCGGGTGTCCATGGGCGGCGGAATTGCTTACCATCAGGTGATCCGTCTGCTCGTCTGCCACCTCTCTTATATATAAAAAAAAACATTGCGTCAATTAACCGTGAGAGAGCCACGCGAATTAATACGCCGGCTTGACCGGAGTGATACCATGGCCTCACAGGAAAACGGCGTAAAGCAGCACAGTGCTGTGTTTCGACGTGTGAGTGAGGAAACCGGAGGCCCAATCCGGGGGTAAGGGGGTTTAAAGGCTGGTAGCGCACTTGTGACTTCTGGGTTTCGCGGGTATCTGTGGGCGGCAGCAATCGCATACCATCAGGCGATCCATCTGTCAGTATGCCACCTATCACATAAAAAAAATACTCTACAAATCTTTCCATAAATAAAATTAAGACTTTTAAAGACACATAATTTGACTAAATAGTATCTAAAAGCCTTGTATGTCTTGATACTATAGATATCACGGTGAATGCACTGAAGAGCTTTTCTCCCTCATCCCATCTACCCTATTCCGTCCAAAAGTACACGCGCGGAACTACAATGTCACCGCTTCACAGTGAAAAACATTCCATCAGGGACTAAAAAAATTGGCAGTTCCTATTTCTACCGCACCATCAAGAAATGGAACTCGTTGCCGGTGCATGTATTTCCTCCTTCCTACAATATGAATTCCTTCAAACGAAGCGTGAAGAAGGATCTCGCGGGCCAGTGTGGCGGTGCCAACGGAGGTGATGCCTTGCAACTTGGGCTGTTCTCTTGCTTACTATCAGGTTGAGGAGAGCCAATATACTAAGACTCTTTAAAAAAGGCAAACTGAATTAGATAAAGCATCCATATAATATTACTGAATCTAAAAAATAAGCAGATATTACATCATCATCATCATTTCAGGCAATAGATGTCCACTGCTGGACATAGGCCTCCCCCAATGTTCTCCACACAGATCGGTCCTGTGCCTCCCGCATCCAATGGATTCCCGCGATCTTCACCAGATCGTCGGTCCACCTTGTAGGAGACCTGCCACGGCTGCGACTTCCTGTACGTGGCCTCCGCTCGAGGACCTTTCCGCCCCAACGGCCGTCTGTCTCCTCGCTATGTGCCCTGCCCATTGCCACTTGATGCATGCAATCCTTTGGGCTACGCCTGTGACCTTAGTTCTCCTGCGGATCTCATCATTTCTGATACGATCACGTAGGGAGACTCCGAGCATAGCCCTAGATATTACAACAAAATTCTATTGCGCGCGCGCGCGCGTGTCGATAACTTCCGGTTATATAACATGTCAACTTAGGTAATCTTCTGGAAAACTATCTTTGTTTTATATAATTGTTTGATTTTGAGTCGAGACACTGTATGTCTGTCTGTCCAGTCCGTCTGTCAGCAGCTTAGATTATAGATTTTTAGTACTAGAATGCTGTAATTTATCATGAACATTTATGTATACCTAATTAACACACCAACAAAGTGGTAGAATAAAAATTCGTGATTTTTTTAAACTGACACTTAACAATTGAAGCAAGTAATAATTGATTCGCGGGCGTTTTCGTCTCCGGCGAGGCAAATTCAGTTGGCGGAGTCTGGTAATCAGCGGGCGTGGAAAGTTTGTGTTACCATTTCGACACCATGGTAAAATAAGTCTATAGGTCACATCCAACATTAGCATCAATGGCAACCAAATGTACCAAATATTTGGTTACAAAAATGCGCAGCCCGACACGCACTTGAAAGGATTAATTTAAGCTTACGTTTCATTGATAGACAGATAGATAGATAATACGTTTATTCTGCTGCACAAAATTAAACAGTTACATAATCAAGTTGTAAACACTATACTGATAGGTAGAAGCAATTAATGAAATACAAAATATAAGAATAATAATTAGTGAACAATGTTGCAGCAAAAATGGTCCCCGTCTCAGCCTATGCCACAGCAAAGCCATGACGCTGATTTTCAGACGGCGGTCTCAGAGTTTGTCCACGCCAGGCGAGGTGCTACAAATTTCGATAAAAAATAATTATTGTACAATTAGACTACAAGAAAAAATTGTAGATTTATTAAAAACTGAAGCATTTTTATATTCCACGGTGTCACTTTCTATCTGTAACCAGAGCGTCTCTAGCTAATTTTCCAGCCTCGCTCCAGCCCTGTCCGGGCCTCGGCACTTCCCGCCATAAACAACAAGATAATTGTAGGAAAGATAACACTTATTTATGCCGCAAATACGGGCAAATCGTCGACTCGCTCAGCTATCGGGGAGGGACTTTTCAATAGAATATTTCCGATCGTAAATGATACTTGATTTGCTATTCAATCTGTTTTAAAGATGGTTTCTTAACGTGATGAATGAAGTGGAAATTTTTATTGTAATCAGGGGTTTATTTGTGTAGGAAAGTCCTTGACTAGCAAAGACATCTTTGTTATTACAAATCTTGACATTTGTACATCGGGGATCAAGTCTTAACTAAAATTACAGCAATTCTTTTTTTTTTTGCCGACACTTTCGACCAAAAGTATATAAAAGTCCGAGGATCTCCGCAATACCATCATCATCATTAGCTTTTTGGCCCGATGTTAACAAAATTAATTATACTGGCTTTATCAATTGCATAATTTTGACCGTAAGAGAGCGCCACGCGAATGAATGCGCCGGCTTGACCGGAGTGATACCATGGCCTCACAGGAAAACGGCGTAAAGCAGCACTGTGCTGTGTTTCGCCGTGTGAGTGAGGTTACCGGAGGCCCAATGGGGGGGAAGGGGAAAAGGTTGCCAGCGCACTCGTGACTGCAGCGGTGTTGTGGGTGTCCATGGGCGGCGGAATTGCTTACCATCAGGTGATCCGTCTGCTCGTCTGCCACCTCTCTTATATATAAAAAAAACATTGCGTCAATTAACCGTGAGAGAGCCACGCGAATTAATACGCCGGCTTGACCGGAGTGATACCATGGCCTCACAGGAAAACGGCGTAAAGCAGCACAGTGCTGTGTTTCGACGTGTGAGTGAGGAAACCGGAGGCCCAATCCGGGGGTAAGGGGGTTTAAAGGCTGGTAGCGCACTTGTGACTTCTGGGTTTCGCGGGTATCTGTGGGCGGCAGCAATCGCATACCATCAGGCGATCCATCTGTCAGTATGCCACCTATCACATAAAAAAAATACTCTACAAATCTTTCCATAAATAAAATTAAGACTTTTAAAGACACATAATTTGACTAAATAGTATCTAAAAGCCTTGTATGTCTTGATACTATAGATATCACGGTGAATGCACTGAAGAGCTTTTCTCCCTCATCCCATCTACCCTATTCCGTCCAAAAGTACACGCGCGGAACTACAATGTCACCGCTTCACAGTGAAAAACATTCCATCAGGGACTAAAAAATTGGCAGTTCCTATTTCTACCGCACCATCAAGAAATGGAACTCGTTGCCGGTGCATGTATTTCCTCCTTCCTACAATATGAATTCCTTCAAACGAAGCGTGAAGAAGGATCTCGCGGGCCAGTGTGGCGGTGCCAACGGAGGTGATGCCTTGCAACTTGGGCTGTTCTCTTGCTTACTATCAGGTTGAGGAGAGCCAATATACTAAGACTCTTTAAAAAAGGCAAACTGAATTAGATAAAGCATCCATATAATATTACTGAATCTAAAAAATAAGCAGATATTACATCATCATCATCATTTCAGGCAATAGATGTCCACTGCTGGACATAGGCCTCCCCCAATGTTCTCCACACAGATCGGTCCTGTGCCTCCCGCATCCAATGGATTCCCGCGATCTTCACCAGATCGTCGGTCCACCTTGTAGGAGACCTGCCACGGCTGCGACTTCCTGTACGTGGCCTCCGCTCGAGGACCTTTCCGCCCCAACGGCCGTCTGTCTCCTCGCTATGTGCCCTGCCCATTGCCACTTGATGCATGCAATCCTTTGGGCTACGCCTGTGACCTTAGTTCTCCTGCGGATCTCATCATTTCTGATACGATCACGTAGGGAGACTCCGAGCATAGCCCTAGATATTACAACAAAATTCTATTGCGCGCGCGCGCGCGTGTCGATAACTTCCGGTTATATAACATGTCAACTTAGGTAATCTTCTGGAAAACTATCTTTGTTTTATATAATTGTTTGATTTTGAGTCGAGACACTGTATGTCTGTCTGTCCGTCCGTCTGTCAGCAGCTTAGATTATAGATTTTTAGTACTAGAATGCTGTAATTTATCATGAACATTTATGTATACCTAATTAGCACACCAACAAAGTGGTATAATAAAAATTCGTGATTTTTTTTAAACTGACACTTAACAATGAAGCAAGTAATAATTGATTCGCGGGCGTTTTCGTCTCCGTGAGGCAAATTCGTTGGCGGAATCTGATAATCAGCGGGCGTGGAAAGTTTGTGTTACCATTTCGACACCATGGTAAAATGAGTCTATAGGTCACATCCAACATTAGCATCAATGGCAACCAAATGTACCAAATATTTGGTTACAAAATGCGCAGCCCGACGCGCACTTGAAAGGATTAATTTAAGCTTACGTTTCATTGATAGACAGATAGATAGATAATACGTTTATTCTGCTGCACAAAATTAAACAGTTACATAATCAAGTTGTAAACACTAATAATAGTCATAGAGTCTGATAGGTAGAAGCAATTAATGAAATACAAAATATAAGAATAATAATTAGTGAATAATGTTGCAGCAAAATGGTCCCCGTCTCAGCCTATGCCACAGCAAAGCCATGACGCTGATTTTCAGACGGCGGTCTCAGAGTTTGTCCACGCCAGGCGAGGTGCTACAAATTTCGATAAAAAATAATTATTGTACAATTAGACTACAAGAAAAAATTGTAGATTTATTAAAAACTGAAGCATTTTTATATTCCACGGTGTCACTTTCTATCTGTAACCAGAGCGTCTCTAGCTAATTTTCCAGCCTCGCTCCAGCCCTGTCCGGGCCTCGGCACTTCCCGCCATAAACAACAAGATAATTGTAGGAAAGATAACACTTATTTATGCCGCAAATACGGGCAAATCGTCGACTCGCTCAGCTATCGGGGAGGGACTTTTCAATAGAATATTTCCGATCGTAAATGATACTTGATTTGCTATTCAATCTGATTTAACAAATCTTGACATTTGTACATCGGGGATCAAGTCTTAACTAAAATTACAGCAATTCTTTTTTTTTTGCTGACACTTTCGACCAAAAGTATATAAAAGTCCGAGGATCTCCGCAATACCGTCATCATCATTAGCTTTTTGGCCCGATGTTAACAAAATTAATTATACTGGCTTTATCAATTGCATAATTTTGACCGTGGGAGACCCACACTTCGGCATGAATGGGCCGGCTCGACCGGAGTGCTACCACGGCCACACAGAAAACCGGCGTAAAGCAACACTGTGCTGTGTTTCGCTGCGTGAGTGAGGGTACCGGAGGCCCGATCCGGGAGAAGGGGGGTTTAAAGATTGGCAGCGCACTTGTGACTCCATTGGTGTCGCGTGTGTCCATGGGCGGCGGTAATCGCTTACCATCAGGTGATCCGCCTATGACATAAAAAAAAATCTCTCTCTCTCTCCCTCTAGTGGTCAGTTAGTTATCTTGACATATTACTTAAGGCGCTACATCGACATAACTAGTCTGTCTCTGTTATTTACCCCGAAACACTCTAAGAGCACTATATTTTTATGATCCCGTATTAGACACACGTGCTTATTCACTGTACTACGAACGCTGTGCTACGCCGTAGCATCGTAGCTAATTTCGTAACGTTGGAGCATAATCCCTTGCAGTGAGCTTAAAACAACGACCCGTTTGAAACAATAATAGTAAACGCTGCCTTTGGTCCAAGGGTTGCGGGTTCGATCCCCGCACAGTACAAACATTTGTGTGCATGAACATGTCTGTTTGTATTGGTCTGGGTGTTTCTATGTATTATGAGTACGTATTTACAAAAGAAAAGTATTATATGTATTTATTTGTAATCCCACTGTTGGTTTTGATATCCGTAACACAAGTGCTTGACCTACCAAACTCGGAGTCAGATCAATGTATGTGATGTTGTGAAATATATATTTATTTATTCGCTTATGCGTCTTCATTGGTTAATTATCGTCCTCGGTAGCTAAAATGGTTCGACTAGTAGTCCGGTTAGTGAAAAAGGTTGTAAGGTATTGCCACCTGAACATTTGTAACGAGGGTATTTCATTAAGATAAATTGCTATACGTAAATATAAATGGTAATGACACCTATCTCACACCATACCTTATGATAAAAAAGCAATGTTCGCCGAGAGTGGAATGAGCAGGAGGGCCAGACAGGCCCTCCGTCACTCGCGTTATGAGTCTCTTTGTTCATTATCCGTCGATGAAACTTCATTACCGGACAAAAATGATGCCTCGCTCTAAAATGGACTGTAAAATGTGGTGAAAAAGGCTAACGGCACCTAGACTTCGAGCAGTCACATTTAATTAGGATTTTGACACTAAGGCCCTTTTTCACAGATTAATCGACAAATTCTATACAAAGCGTTCAGATAAGCTGTCTGAAACTTGTCCACAAATTTAAAATCGGCTCTTATCAAATTTTAAGGGATATTAACTTTCATTTTCTATTTTTTGCAGCTTTATAAATGTTTATTAGTGTAACCTTAATTTTTCTAAATTTGTAAGTTATTGAACTTTGTAAGTTAAGAACCAACGATGATGATTCAATTTCTTTTCAGTCCAGTTGTAGCAAGGCTCTCTCAAGATACCGCCTAGTCCGCCGTATAGGCGGACATCCGCCCGGGATATCGTGGAGGGAGGTTTCGGCTGTATCATCATGATATTCCCCAATATGGGCGATGAGGGAGAACCGCAAGGGGTTTAGTGGGTATGCCTTTGCCTGGCTTCTCTTTGTAGAGAAGCCCCCCGCCAAAGGAGAGCCCCACATAACCAGGCCGCCCCCCGGTGGTCTGGTATGCATCGGCTCATCTCTTGAAGCCGGCGGCATTCCCCCTGCGAAACCAAAAAAAAGGCTCTCTCAAGATCCAAGCAATTAGAGTGTTGAATAAAACAACACTTGAATGATCACCACACTACAGAACAATATTAATCCTAGCGAAACACTACACACACTTTTTTTGTTCAACTATTCTTGTCATTCTTGAGCAGCAGGTTGAGGTCATTGTTTCGGTAGCACACTTTGGATGCGTGATGTAAAAAGGCACAGGGACATCTAGCGAAACAATGCCGAACCACCCGCTTCATTGTTTTACACCCAGTGTATGTTTCGATTTTAATCGAAATAACTGCTAATTTAATTAACACCGATACCTTTGCCGATGTACTAACACAGACTGGGATACCAACCATAGATGGTTGACATTCCAGACATCCATATTAAGTGACTACCATGCAGTATATCAACTCCTTGTTGATTCCACATGCTTATAGACTGGCCCAAAGGGCATTGTCCCTAGCGTTATATGACAAAAGTCGTGTGTTCGATTCAAACTCTCTAAAAACACTTTCATTTTTCAGTGTACTTGTTAAGCCTAATAGTAAAGCATAAAGTATGTTTAAATACAGAAAGTTATTTGCATTAGTAAATAAACTAATTGAAACAAATAAAGTAAAATACATAAATATAATAGATAATGTCTTAGGATAATGTTAATTAAAAAATATATCTTGTTGATACTATAAAACCGCCATTGTATCGCGCCATTGTAATGTTACTCTTTAGATTTTGGTATTCAACACACGCAACACATACAACTTTGTTGCATAAAATAAAGCTGAAGAGCTGAGTGCACTATCAAATGACGGAACACAATACACCAGACAAAATTCGCTACACCCGAGAATAATGCAAATGTTTCGTTAGGAAGAAGTAAACTTTTGAAGAAGTTCTAAGCAATCAGCATTGAAGTTTGTACGCGAGTGTATTTGAAATTGAAATCTTATAATAATTCTCACAACATCTCATACGTTGACCTGATTCCGTACTAAGTAGCTTAAGCACTTGTGTTACAGATATCAGACAACAGAGGAGCACAAATATATACTTAAATACATATATTACACCCAGACACCGAACAAACACAAGTGTTCATCGCACGAATGTTTGTCCAGGGTGGGGATCGAACCCACGACCTTTGGCGTAAGAGGCAGGGTCACTACCAATTGCGCCATCCGGTCAGTCAATCTTTTAGAAACGAGCTTACACCTTCCTTAAAGGCTTCCTAAAACTCCTGGCGTAGCTGATGTTTATGGGAGGCGGTGATCGCTTACCTTCAGTGACCTACTTGTTCGTTTGCTTGGATATTTACTACTTACTCCGCTGACTCAACGACCCGAACCGAGCCTTGGCCTCTAAAACAAGAGAGTGCCACTTTGGTCGATCCTATACAAGGTACTTCTCGCCATTCATTGACCTGAAGTTCTTGCAGTTCAGCCTCGACGGACGTCTTTTCAGATACTTCGGCCAGCAAAAAATGTTCATATTTAAAAATAAATCATAAACAGCCAAGTTGAAGACTAGTAATGAGCGCAACTTCTCGGTTGCATCCGGCTGCATAGCAATTGATAATATGCAAATCTTGTGCTGTATTAAACTCTTGCAAGGGATTAATATTTTACCAACTAAGATTAGCTCTTGGTCTTGGCATGCATTTTGCGATCTAATAGGGGACGTGAGCTTTTTACCGTAGTCGGATAAAAAAGGATAAGTAGGTAATCAATAGTCGCGGTCTGCGCACTCGCCTCCACCCCGCCATGGGAGTTGGAGGCTGGAATGCTGGCCGCCGTCTACGAGTGGACGGCGGACAAGCGAGCGGCTGACGAGCCCTTCTGCCCCCGAGAAAGGGAGGCGCGAAGGAAGGAGGATCGCCAGTAAATGATAGAGACATGGACGGCCTCTCTCCAGGTGGAGTGCCCGTCCTTCGACCAACAGCGGTCCGCGCTGGTCGCGGAGGTCGGACGGGACCTCTCGTTGTCCAGCATAGTTGTAGCTATGCTGGATAATGAGAGGGCCTGGTCGGCCTTCGCCCACTTCTGCAAAGAAGTAGTGGCGCAGAAGGAGGCGGCGGAGCGGGAGCGCGAGTCTAACCCCCTCGCAGGCCCGCTTCGAGCAAGGAGAGGACGAGTTCGGCGGAGAACTCTTCGTCCTCTCCGTGGAGGCGGCCAGCCGGCCACAGGGCCGGGGGCCCTGTGCCAGCACTGCCATTGGCACCTCCACCGCTCGTTGGGGACGGCTCAGCTCATCCGGCTGTCACCAACCCCCCTCCTCCTAGCCTGAGGAGGGGCGTGGCCGCACACCCCGTGTAGAGGCCTGTGGGGGAGTGAGGTTGCGGGGAATATCCTCGAGCAGTGCTGGTTCCTCTGGGTAGAAACTGTCATTTCAAAATATGCGTGGTCTGCATGGACACTAAATAACGAATTGTTAAATTTTGAATTGGTATAGCGGCTTTAGTGCTTAAGTAAGTAAGAGTTACGACTGTACTAGAAACCCCAAATTAACATGTCAAAGTTAATAAAATTATCTCTTATCCTGAATTAAATTCAGTTCATGCAATAATTACAAAAAGATAATAATTTTATCAGCTTGGATATATATCTGAGACAATCTAGAAAATGGAAAACATGTAATTTTTTTTATGTTATAAGTATGTGGCAGACGAGCAGACGGGTCACCTGATGATAAGCGTTTGCCGCCGCTCATGGACACTCGCGACACCAGTGGTAGTGCGCTGACAACCTTTAAACCCCCCTTACTACCCCGGATTGGGATTCCGATACCCTCAGTCACGCAGCGAAACACAGCACAATGCTGCTTCACGCCGGTTTTCTGTGAGGCTGTGGTTTAACTCCACTCAAGCCGGTCCATTTATGCCGAAGCGTGGCTCTCTCACGGTCAGGCGAATTAATACAAAAAGCTCTATTACAAGTCAACTCGTGCGTTACTATCTGAGATGGCGTATTCCGAATTAATTTCACGGCACACTCGTGCATGCGTCGGCAGACTGTCTAGTCGTTTTTCATAAGGGAGAAATGATTTTGTATGATGAATGCCTGTTACTCGAGATCGCTATATGCTATTTCCTCCGCGTAATTTGAACGCGGCGTGCGGTGGGCGTCACAGCGAACCGTTGAGAAAATGTTTTGTTATAAAAATATTGAAATATAGAAATGCGGTTAGATTACATATGTGTGCATACGTGTTAAAATACATCCCATTTGTGATCTAACCTTTACTAAATTTAAAATATTGCTTAAAGGAGATGGCTAAGTGACTGCCCTTGACATGCATAAATATATCATACTAACACGTATTTTTTATGTATTTATTAATTAATATTAACGTGTTTTTTATTTTCCTACAACTTTCGTGAAAAAATATTGAAATCAATTGTATGTAATTAACTGGATTTTATAATTTCAGTACATGCATATGTAGAGTTGGCGGTAATCGCTTACCATCAGGTGATTCGTCTGCTCGTCTGCGCCCTATTCCATAATAATAAAAACTTAATGGAAAATAGTTGGTATAAGAATAATAGATATCTCTTTATTTAATATTAATCGATTTACTATAATTTATTTAAAAAAAATTGATAATGTTTTTTTCCGCAAATGAGTTTTTTTTTAATATTTAAAAATATATATTATAATTTTAATAACACAACAAGACACATTACACATTTCATCTCGATGGATGGCGGTCTAATACTGTGCGTTTTTCGCGAAACTTTCTACCACGTACCTCAGTTCTGTCGAACAGTTTACCTATGGGAGTATTTCCCGACGGCTACCACTTAGGGACCTTCAATAGAAGAGTGTACTCCTTTTTAAAAAGGCCGGCAACGCATTAGCGATCTCTCTGATTTCGCGGATGTTAGTGGGCGGCGATGATTGCTTTCCATCAGGTGACTCGCTTGCTCGTTTGTCGCCTCTAGCATAAAAAAAAACACAACATATGACCGTATTTAAAATTCTAAATGTTTTTCATATTCCAATATTACACCTTAAATATTTTAATTAACAATATAACAGATAAACAATTAAATGGGAATATTTAATTTGTCATATTGCTCCGTAATTAGAAATAGAGTAAAATATGACTTTCAAATTCGATTCATCATCAGCAACCCACACTCGTCCACTGCTTAATGCACGCCACTGCTCACGATTTTCGGCCACTCTATTCAAAATCGATTATACGAAAATAATAATTGTTTTTCAGAAAACCGATTATTTTTTTACACCCCTACGTGATAATCGATTTTATATATTTGAAATTGTCATTTGTCAACTCCTATGTAATTAGTGTTGTTGACTAGTGTTGCTGGATAGTCGATTATCAATAATGATTGAAATAAAAAAGCTTACTATTAGTATAAGGTCGCGTTTCCACCAGAGAGAGCGAGGATACGAGTATATTCCGAGGAATATGCTTTCAACAGCCAATAGAATCACTTCATTTATCTAGCTCCTCTTAGTGAAACGATGATATTGGATCTTAACAAACACATTCCTCGCAACACGTCCTCGCTCATCTCTGGTGGAAACGCAGCCTAACGGACATACTTATGAACGCGTATACACAATACAACTCGTTATGTATGAAAAACACTTTTGACTGTCGACTCAATTGCACCTTAACTAATGGAAAATAGACCACTTTACGCTTTGTAGTTATGTACTCGTATCCTGGAAATAAACTTGTTTCAAAGATAGAATAGTTTTGATAAATATCAAGCAAAATCAAAATACTATCCTGTCAGTAAGTGGTCCAGTGGTGTACCGGGCCGTGATCTCGGGGTCCTGGGTCCGATTCCCGGGTCGAGCAAAAACGTATGTTTCGAATTTTTCGTACATAGCTCGGGTTTCTGATCACCAATCCGCATTAGGCAAGCGTGGTAATTAAAATTAAGCCTAATCCCATCATAGTGGCGATAGCTTGATTTCTATGATGGAGGCCTTTGCCCTGCAGTGGGACAGTTTATAGGCTAATACTTTACTTTACAGTAGGTGGAGCAATTAACCTGGTTAAGTAACAAATTCAGTGCCAATATATGTAGATACCGCAACAAATAGAATCAAAGGAACGCTCGGGAAATGTTATTTATAATATTAAACAAGATTATTTACGAACAAAGCTCTTGTTTCGATATTGAGGGACTCAATATCCAAAATTGGGAAAATTGGCAAACGCCCGTGCCCGGAAATTTGTTATAGTTACATAAAAATACACAACTATGAACCTTATAGCATTGGTTTAAGCTGCAACTCCTGTGCAAATGTATAGATGAACTGAGTGAGTATTTTTGGGTTTTGCATCTACCTAGGGAGATTGAAACCCGAATAATATTTGAGTCATAATGCTATTAATATCGCACAAAATTATTCACGGGGTAAGGATCAAAGTTGAGGAGCAGTCAAACGCCCTTGTTTTGATATTGACGAAGTCAAATTCGTATATAAACCTATTGGATTATTACGACCGCAAGTATGTATTCATACATACGAACACTTTAACAATACCTACTTTGAACCCAGCCAAATCTCTCCAAAGAAATTTCGTTTGACAAGCGCGTAAAAAACCACTCCACGTATATATTTTTTTTCAAATATAAATTCAGACCCAGAAAATGTAAACCAATAGTATAATATATGTCCATACGAATCATGAAAGGTTGATTTTGTTGCACGCCAGTATTCAAATTTTATGCTTCAAGTGGCAATGGGCAGGGCACATAGCGAGGAGAACCGACGCCCGTTGTGGCGGAAAGGTCCTCGAGAGGAGGCCACGTACAAGATAGTCGCAGCCGTGGCAGGTCCCCACAAGATGGACCGACGATCTGGTGAAGGTTGCGGGAATCCATTGGATGCGGGCGGCACAGGACCGATCTGTGTGGAGGAGATCATTGGGGGAGGCCTATGTCCAGCAGTGGACGTCTATTGGCTGAAATGGTGAAGTATACAAAATATGTACGGGCTCTCAAATATCAAAAACAAAAGTGAAGTGTGTGCTTACTCTGATCCCGCCAAATCATATGTCTGCATATTTCAACAACTTTTATGATAAAAATACAGTTTTGTAAGAGTCTGAACCTGATTTGCATGTTTTCTTATTTTGTGTTTTCATCATTATCAACGTAAGTAACGCTGCGAGCTTAAAGCTAGTTTTGTTTAAAACGTTATATTAAATACATAATTACACACGAGTACAAGTAACTTCGTAATGGTACAAGTCTTCAAGTATTAATTAACACTTCTTTCAAGAAACTCCAGGGCACGGAATATCTAGTTTAAAATGTTAATCTGATGAATACCTTCCAAAGTTAGTCGAGATACGAGTACCTACTTATGAAGTGTGGAGAGGGTTGATTAAAAAAGTATTTTCTAATCCAAAAGTTTTCTTCGAATACTCGTATTATTAAAACATACTTGTGAGTGCTTGTGCTGAATAATAGGTACGTTTTCTTTTACGATATATTGGCCAAAGGCCTTTATTATTACTGTATTCCAATATTAATAATCTACCTCGTTGGCGCAGTGGGTAGTGCGTCGCACTTTAAAGCGACGGCTGCGCTTGGGGTCCCGGATTCGACCTGTGGCTCGGGCCAAAATCTGTACCTGAGGTTATCTGTTAAGAAATTCTCAGTGTCAGCCCGGAGTCTGAAAGTTGGCGGTCTTGACCCCCGTGCCTCGAAAACACGTTAAGCCGTTGGTCCTGCGCCCCATCCCTTTTCGGTCGTGTTACACTGGTGTGCCATTGGAATATTCGGGCAAGGTATAGAGAGTGCACTTGTGTTTGCGCACACACTTGAGCACTTTAATATATTTTGCGTAAGTGACTGAAATCGGTTGGAGGGTATTATTATTATGCCAATATTAATCAAAATCATAGATACTTTAATAATTTCTGAATAACTTTTACATTTGTACGTAGGTTATTTGGATTAAATGCTAAATTCTCGATGTTTAAGGACTCATCATCATCTTTAGTCTGAAAAGGACTACGCACTGGTATTTTTTTATTATAAAAAACATGATGTAGGACATTTCAAGCTAACTTAATGCTTCTCATTATGAATAGTACTAAATCACCATCACCATCAGCCCATTTAAGTCCCCACTGCTGGGGCACGGGCCTCCCTCAATCACATGAGGGGTAATTGCCATACTCACCACGCTTGGCAGACGGGTTGGCGAGAGTTTTGATATAAATGCAGAGTTTTCCTTCTCTGGGTGCTGATGATCATGCCAGCAGCTTTACCTTAGTCGCCTTTTACGACACCTCGGTAAGAGTGAGGGTGAACTTTCTTAGCTTAAATTTTTTAAAAGTAAAGCTCAAAAATGGGTGTAACACGGGAGTATAGAGCATTACATGGCCATCCAGAATATATACATAACTAATTTTTGAAAAAAAAAAAGACTTACTGCTCTTACTGTTAGCGCGGCAAGATGTTGGTGTGACTGTTTGCATTTTACAGCGATTTTAGGCTACTTAGGACCGAATTCACCAACATTTCAAACATCGGTAATAACGCTTTAACTATGCAAGCACCAATAGCAAGCGCGGTTAAAGTGTGACTACCGTTGCTTAAAGTTGGTGAACTCGGCCCTTAAGAGAAAACTAAAAGCACCCAGTAAATTCAAATGTTTTAGATTTATTGGATGCTGCCTTTTAGCATAAAACCATTGCGTCTTAAGCCTCCGTGGCGTAGGTGTGACAGAGAGCGCTATGTCCAGCATTCGTTTCCATATTTTATCGTCTCGTGAGTTTTTAACAGTTTTTAACTCTCTTGAAAGCTTTTCCAGGTCACTATACTCTTGAAAATAAAACATTATTCTCTCAGGAAAATAAGGTGAAATAGGGAAGAAAATCACCTTCCCATACAAATTGCACCATTATATTCGCTATGGAGTTACTTTTGTGCAGGAAGGTTAAGGTGACGGTTAGGGCACAAATCCGCAGTCACACGTTGTCAAAGTGCTACGGTAGGTAGGTATATGTAACGTGTGACTACGCCTTCCCAAACTTGTTTTTTTTTTCTGTAGATAGGTAAGCGTTTGACCATATTTCACCTGATGGTAAGTGATAATATGGTCTAAGATGTAGCACGATTACCTAGAAGATACCTATTCACTCGCGCTTTGAAAACCCCCAAATTGTAGCCTTTAGGGAACACCTCCTCAGGCAACTGATTCCACTGTTTCGCAGTACGAATAAGGAAACAGGATTCAAACCTCTTTGTGCGGACTTTAATACCAACTAATACAAATTTATGTCTACATAGTGAATATTGCATACTTCAAAATAGTATTGTATGAATATTATTGTGAATTGACAACGAAGGCATCTTGGTAAAGTCTACTGTGTCCATTTACTTACACCTACATTAGCAACTTTGTTTAGTTCAGTATTCTGAAAATCTTGTTTTATACTTTTTCAGCGTCGTTTTTTGTCGTAGTTGGGTTTTACTTTTTTTACTTTTTTTTGTTTGTACTATTTTGGTGTCCAAGTGTATTTGCGGTGCATAATATTAACAAGAACATTATATTAAATAAATAAATTAACTAAAAACTAGCGCGTAAAAACGCGCGTGGATCGCAGCGCGTATAGCAACACGGTTTCCCCGTATGAAGCACCCAGTATTTCGTAGTAGCGACGCACATTTACGTCGATGGCAGCGAATGGGTCATGAATTAGTGAATTAGGTCGTTAGTATTAAATAGATTGGATGTTACATAATATATTAAGAGGACCTGGGAAGATTTCTTAATCGATCTAATTCTGCTTTTACTCTTATCGCTCAGAAGAAACATTTTAATTGCTAGTATATACAAATATAAATAAATAAATGTTTCACAACATCACATACATTGATCTGACGTCGATATAGGTAGCTCAAGCACCTGTGTTACGGATATCAGAATAAACAGTGGAATAACAAATATATACGTATAATACTTTTCTTTTGTAAATACATACTTATAATACATACAAACACCCAGACCAATACAAACAGACATGTTCATACACACAAATATTTGTACTGTGCGGGGATCGAACCCGCAACCCTTGGACCAAAGGCAGCGTTCACTACCACTGTTCCAAACGGGTCGTCAATAAGCGGCGTGTATATATAAATATTATTTCTTTATGTATTTTTACTAAGTACTATATTGCTTTTATTTATGTATTTATACTCATCTATGTAATGGCGGCGCCACGAAAGTCAAGCGCTGACCTTGAGTGCGCAGAAACCATTTTCAGTACAAAGTGAGATATTTTACTAGTGCGCAAAGTAACGGTCAGCGCTACACTTTCGTGCTGCGACCTGTAATTTTTTTTTTTATGTAATAGGTAGGCAGACAAACAGACGGATCACCTGATGGTAAGCAATTGCCGCCGCCCATGGACACCCGCGACACCAGTGGAGTCACAAGTGCGCTGCCAACCTTTAAACCCCCCCTATCCCCTGGATTGGGCCTCCGGTACCCTCACTCACGCAGCGAAACACAGCACAGTGCTGCTTCACGCCGGTTATTTTGCGTTAATACAGAAGTCTAGCGAGCGCAATACTGAATTTGGTGACAAGCTCATAACCATAACCAACAGAATATCAAGGCCCTCCTAATGGTTCTGCAGTGGTTTTGTTCTGATAAGTAGTAAAGAAGCTATGAACGAAAAGATGTGAATTATATGCAATCAGCCTATGAATACAGGTAAAGTCACAAGCAAATGCTAGTAATATATATATATTCAAAATGTACAAGTAAAGCACTTTCAAATGATACCAAACACGGCATATTTATCATAACTTTATTTTTTTACACTGTATGTTTTGTCCGCTAGAGGGCGCCACATTATATTTTGTGAGACGCTTATAATGATATGTCATTTGTCGAATTCTGATAAGTAGTTTAGAAGTTACGTGGAAACAGATGAACATACATACATAGCCTGTCAAAATCATAACCCTCCTTTTGCTTTGCCGTAGTCGGGTAATAAACTTAGTAGCGTCTGTTATCGTATATTTATCTGTTCACTGTTTAAATTTGGATTAACGCCATAAGTAGAAGGTTTTACCGGTAATTAAAATTTTAAGTACAAAGGCAGACCCAAAAGTTAAGTATTAAGGTGACGGGTAGGGTATATTGTAATCCTAAAACTGTTTAAAATAGATCCGGTTTAGTAGCTAAAAATTTAAATCGATTGACGTCGTTAGTGTGCCCTACCCGTCACCTTAAGGCGAGAAATGGAAAAATAAATGTTGTATAAATTGTAAACAAATATCGATAATTGACAACAGTTGTACGGGACCACAAAACATAGTTTTTTAGATCATCATACCCAAAGTCGCGAGTTAATAATCTTAGTTTAAGAGTTAAAAATCTTCTAGACGATTACATAACTCATCTTCTATTTTTTAACGCTGTTCTCTTGTACACGTGTGTGTTACAAAAAGCAAAAAAGCGTGTCCGTTTATTCTTATCCTCCATTTCACCAGGGAGTCGGTAATTAAAGCCAATATCGTTACTAGAAATGCTTCTTAATGGTACTTATGAATATATTTAATCAACAGCTAATAAATGTAATCTGGGGGTTTCATTACGTGCCGCGGGAGTTATGAGAACTCTTCAACCCTCACACAGTATAAAATATTCTCAGTGCATATAATATGAGTATTTCTCAGAACATTAACTTTTCGCCGCGTCACCTTGTAAACGAAGATTCAATAGGTCGTCAAAATATAACTTTTCGAATGGATCTGCCCGATACCAGTTAGATTCTCTGGACTCAATAGAGAGCCGTGTGAGCAGACTCACTTTCACCTGGCCTAAAGAGCTTCGACCACCGCAGACGTATGGCAAGCCATAAGGTCTTTTATCGGATACTTTCGGGGAGTTCGCGGAGGTCCTAAGTGATCTAATACCCTAAAGCCGATTCCATAACCATCTATATTGTGGCGGCATGCTGCCACACGCGCCATAAAAAGTATTGTGACTGGTCTACAGAGGCTCGTCCACCGTAGTCGTTTGGCAAGCCTTTCGGTCTTTTCATCGTCATCGTCAGCCCATTTAAGTCCCCACTGCTGGGGCACGGGCCTCCCTCAATCACATGAGGGGTAATTGCCATACTCACCACGCTTGGCAGACGGGTTGGCGAGGGTTTTGATATAAATGCAGAGTTTTCCTTCTCTGGGTGCTGATGATCATGCCAGCAGCTTTACCTTAGTCGCCTTTTACGACACCTCGGTAAGTGTGAGGGTGGCCTATTCTACTCTGCCGGGACCACACTGCTATTCGGTCTTTTACTAGACACATTTCGGGGAGTGTGCAAATGTACTACAAGATTTGATACCCCTAAGCCAATCTCTTAAACATACCTTTTTTTGGCGGCATGACAAGCAGCTGATGTGACGATGCCGCTTGGTGGACAGGACACAGTTCTTATTACTTTCGACGGGATCAGGACAAGAAATAAAAAAAAACGATAGCTATAAATTCTTCAAAAAAGATATGAAATAACACTACTAACTGCAAAACCTGGTCCAGCCATTGGTCTCTATAGGACCTTACTAATTTTTATACTGTGTAAGAATACTCAACTCCGGTTATTATCATACGGCTCCCCTGAGACATCTTTTATTTTAGCTTTGGAGATAATTTATTAATCACTTTCCGGTGCTGAAGTATCATTTAATTACTGAAGCATCGCTTAAACCTGGCATTATAATGATTAATTTTTCACGAAGGGCTTCCGTAATCGGCTTTAAGATAAGTAGGAAAAGAGAGAAAAATATAACAATGAAACGATATTTTGTAAACAATATTAAATAATAAACATTGAAAAGTGCAACTTCAAACATTCTTTGATCGAAATTTTCTGCCGAGAGACGTCTATTAGATAACATAACCCCCAATCGAGAAGATAATATAATAATTTTACTACAGTTTTTTCCTACATGTGCAAAATTCTTAAATAATGATCGCCACATTTTATACTGAAATAGCTTTTTCACAAGGCTTCGCTCGCGTTAGAAAGAGCCAAAAAGTATCCTATGTTACTCTCCATCCTTTCAATTATCTTCACTAAAAAAATACTTCATTCGTCGTTCCGTTTTGCGGTGAAAGACGGACAAACAGACAGACACACACGCTTTCACATTTAGGTATAATATTACTATAGATTACTTTGATATTATATTATAACTAAATTGATTTAGGCCGTGTGGTAATCAAAGATGATGATGAGTCCTTAAACATCGAGAATTTAGCATTTAATCCAAATTACGTACAAATGTAAAAGTTATTCAGAAATTATTAAAGTATCTATGATTTTGATTAATATTGGCATAATAATAATACCCTCCAACCGATTTCAGTCACTTACGCAGAATATATTATAGTGCTCAAGTGTGTGCGCAAACACAAGTGCACTCTCTATACCTTGCCCGAATATTCCAATGGCACACCAGTGTAACACGACCGAAAAGGGATCGGGCGCAGGACCAACGGCTTAACGTGTTTTCCGAGGCACGGGGGTTCACGACCGCCAACTTTCAGACTCCGGGCTGACACTGAGAATTTCTTAACAGATAACCTTAGGTACAGATTTTGGCCCGAGCCACAGGTCGAATCCGGGACCCCAAGCGCAGCCGTCGCTATAAAGTGCGACGCACTACCCACTGCGCCAACGAGGTAGATTATTAATATTGGAATACTGTAATAGTAAAGGCCTTTGGCCAATATTTTGTAAAAGAAAACGTACCTATTATTCAGCACAAGCACTCACAAGTATGTTTTAATAATACGAGTATTCGAAGAAAACTTTTGGATTAGAAAATACTTTTTTAATCAACCCTCTCCACACTTCATAAGTAGGTACTCGTATCTCGACTAACTTTGGAAGGTATTCACCAGATTAACATTTTAAACTAGATATTCCGTGCCCTGGAGTTTCTTGAAAGAAGTGTTAATTAATACTTGAAGACTTGTACCATTACGAAGTTACTTGTACTCATGTATAATTATGTATTTAATATAACGTTTTAAACAAAACTAGCTTTAAGCCCGCAGCGCTACTTACGTTGATAATGATGAAAATAAGAAAACATACAAGTCAAGTTCAGACTCTTACAAAACTGTATTTTTTATCATAAAAGTTGTTGAAATATACAGACATATGATTTGGCGGGATCAAAGTAAGCACACACTTCACTTTTGTTTTTCATAATTGAGAGCCCGTACATATTTTGAATTATTTATTTTCATCACCATTTCAGCCAATAGACATCCACTGCTGGACATAGGCCTCCTCCAATGATCTCCTCCACACAGATCGGTCCTGTGCCGCCCGCATCCAATGGATTCCCGCAACCTTCACCAGATCGTCGGTCCATCTTGCCGTGGCAGGCCCCCGGCTGCGATTTCTTGTACGTGGCCTCCACTCGAGGACCTTTCCGCCCCAACGGGCGTCGGTTCTCCTCGCTATGTGCCCTGCCCATTGCCACTTGAAGCATAAAATTTGAATACTGGCGTGCAACAAAATCAACCTTTCATGATTCGTATGGACATATATTTATACTATTGGTTTACATTTTCTGGGTCTGAATTAAAAAAAAAAATATATACGTGGAGTGGTTTTTTACGCGCTTGTCAAACGAAATTTCTTTGGAGAGATTTGGCTGGGTTCAAAGTAGGTATTGTTAAAGTGTTCGTATGTATGAATACATACTTGCGGTCGTAATATAATCAAATAGGTTTATATACGAATTTGACTTCATCAATATCAAAACAAGGGCGTTTGACTGGTCCTCAACTTTGATCCTTACCCCGTGAATAATTTGTGCGATATTAATAGCATTATGACTCAAATATTATTCGGGTTTCAATGGTAGATGCAAAACCCAAAAATACTCACTCAGTTCATCTATACATTTGCACAGGAGTTGCAGCTTAAACCAATGCTATAAGGTTCATAGTTGTGTATTTTTATATAACTATAACAAATTTCCGGGCACGGGCGTTTGCCAATTTTCCCAATTTTGGATATTGAGTCCCTCAATATCGAAACAAGAGCTTTGTTCGTAAATAATCTTGTTTAATATTATAAATAACATTTCCCGAGCGTTCCTTTGATTCTATTTGTTGCGGTATCTACATATATTGGCACTGAATTTGTTACTTAACCAGGTTGATTGCTCCACCTACTGTAAAGTAAAGTATTAGCCTATAAACTGTCCCACTGCAGGGCAAAGGCCTCCATCATAGAAATCAAGTTATCGCTACTATGATGGGATTAGGCTTAATTTTAATTACCACGCTTGCCTAATGCGGATTGGTGATCACAAACCCGAGCTATGTACGAAAAATTCGAAACATACGTTTTTGCTCGACCCGGGAATCGGACCCAGGACCCCGAGATCACGGCCCGGTACACTACTAGACCACTTACTGACGGGATAGTTACGTAGTTAGTACGGGATTGCTTGATATTTTATCAAAACTATTCTATCTTTGAAACAAGTTTATTTCCAGGATACGAGTACATAACTACAAAGCGTAAAGTGGGTCTATTTTCCATTAGTTAAGGTGCAATTGAGTCGACAGTCAAAAGTGTTTTTCATACATTACGAGTTATATTGTGTATACGCGTTCATAAGTATGTCCGTTAAGCTGCGTTTCCACCAGAAATGAGCGAGGACGTGTTGCGAGGTATGTGTTTGTTAAGATCCAATGGCATCGTTTCACTAAGAGGAGCTAGATTCAATTGGCTGTTGAAAGCACATTCTCGGAATATACTCGTATCCTCGCTCGTCTCTGGTGGAAACGCGACCTTATAATAAAAATAATAATAAAATAATAAAATATTTATTGCAAATAACTTAAATCTATTACAAACTTATGGGCATATAGGTTTAGGGAAATTTTTAGCTACTAAACCGGATCTATTTTAAACAGTTTTAGGATTACAATATACCCTACCCGTCACCTTAATACTTAACTTTTGGGTCTGCCTTTGTACTTAAAATTTTAATTACCGGTAAAACCTTCTACTTATGGCGTTAATCCAAATTTAAACAGTGAACAGATAAATATACGATAACAGACGCTACTAAGTTTATTACCCGACTACGGCAAAGCAAAAGGAGGGTTATGATTTTGACAGGCTATGTATGTATGTTCATCTGTTTCCACGTAACTTCTAAACTACTTATCAGAATTCGACAAATGACATATCATTAGAAGCGTCTCACAAAATATAATGTGGCGCCCTCTAGCGGACAAAACAATACAGTGTAAAAAAATAAAGTTATGATAAATATCCGTGTTTTGGTATCATTTGAAAGTGCTTTACTTGTACATTTTGAAATATATATATATTACTAGCATTTTTGCTTGTGACTTTACCTGTATTCATAGGCTTGATTGCATATCATTACATCTTTTCGTTCATAGCTTCTTATACTTATCAGAACAAAACCACTGCGAAACCATTAGGAAGGGCCTGTATCTGTTGGTTCTGGTTTATGAGCTGTCACCAAATTCGTATTGCGCTCGCTTTATAGACTTCTGTATTAACGCAAAATAACCGGCGGTTGCAGCCACTGTGCTGTGTTCGCGCGGAGTCGAGGGTACCGGAGGCCCAATCCAGGGATAGGGGGGGTTCTTTAAAGGTTGGCAGCGCAATGTGACTCCATGGTTGTCGCAGGGTGTCCAGGGCGGCGGGCAATTGCTTACCATCAGGTGATCCGTCTGTTTGTCTGCCTACCTATTACATAAAAAAAAAATTACAGGTCGCAGCACGAAAGTGTAGCGCTGACCAATTACTTTGCGCACTAGTAAAATATCTCACTTTGTACTGAAAATGGTTTCTGCGCACTCAAGGTCAGCGCTTGACTTTCGTGGCGCCGGCCATTACATAGATGAGTATAAAATCATAAATAAAAGCAATATAGTACTTAGTAAAAATACATAAAGAAATAATATTATATATATATCCGCCGCTTATTGACGACCCGTTTGGAAACAGTGGTAGTGAACGCTGCCTTGGTCCCAAGGGTTGCGGGTTCGATCCCCGCACAGTACAAATATTGTGTGTATGAAACATGTCGTGTTTGTATTGGTCTGGGTGTTTGTATGTATTATAAGTATGTATTTACAAAAGAAAAGTATTATACGTATATATTTGTTATTCCGCTGTTTATTCTGATATCCGTAACACAGTGCTTGAGCTACCTATATCGACGTCAGACTCAATGTATGTGATGTTGTGAAACATTTATTTATTTATATTTGTATATACTAGCAATTAAAATGTTTCTTCTGAGCGATAAGAGTAAAAGCAGAATTAGATCGCGATTAAGAAATCTTCCCAGGTCCTCTTAATATATTATGTAACATCCAATCTATTTAATACTAACGACCCTAATTCACTAATTCATGACCCATTCGCTGCCATACGACGTAAATGGTGCGTCGCTACTACGAAATACCTGGGTGCTTCATACGGAGGAAACCGTGTTGCTATACGCGCTGCGATCCACGCGCGTTTTTACGCGCTATTTTTTAGTTAATTTATTTTTTAATATAATTGTTCACGTTGTTTAATATTATGCAACCCGCAAAATACACTTGGACACCAAAATAGTACAAACAAAAAAAAGTAAAAAAGTAAAAACCCAACTACGACCAAAAAACGACGCTGAAAAAGTATAAAACAAGATTTTCAGAACCAGCGCACTGGTGTGACTCCACTGGTGTCGCGGGTGTCCATGGGCGGCGGCAATTGCTTACCATCAGGTGATCCGTCTGTTTGTCTGCCTACCTATTACATAAAAAAAAATTACAGGTCGCAGCACGAAAGTGTAGCGCTGACCGTTACTTTGCGCACTAGTAAAATATCTCACTTTGTCACTGAAAATGGTTTCTGCGCACTCAAGGTCAGCGCTTGACTTTCGTGGCGCCCGCCATTACATAGATGAGTATAAATACATAAATAAAAGCAATATAGTACTTAGTAAAAATACATAAAGAAATAATATTTATATATACACGCCGCTTATTGACGACCCGTTTGGAACAGTGGTAGTGAACGCTGCCTTTGGTCCAAGGGTTGCGGGTTCGATCCCCGCCACAGTACAAATATTTGTGTGTATGAACATGTCTGTTTGTATTGGTCTGGGTGTTTGTATGTATTATAAGTATGTATTTACAAAAGAAAAGTATTATACGTATATATTTGTTATTCCGCTGTTTATTCTGATATCCGTAACACAGGTGCTTGAGCTACCTATATCGACGTCAGATCAATGTATGTGATGTTGTGAAATATTTATTTATTTATATTTGTATATACTAGCAATTAAAATGTTTCTTCTGAGCGATAAGAGTAAAAGCAGAATTAGATCGATTAAGAAATCTTCCCAGGTCCTCTTAATATATTATGTAACATCCAATCTATTTAATACTAACGACCTAATTCACTAATTCATGACCCATTCGCTGCCATCG
Organism: Marasmia exigua; assembly: GCA_019059595.1. Lineage (NCBI taxonomy): Eukaryota > Metazoa > Arthropoda > Insecta > Lepidoptera > Crambidae > Marasmia > Marasmia exigua. Next base: position 2,781,689 of record CM032464.1, on the reverse strand, counting down.
ACGTAAATGTGCGTCGCTACTACGAAATACTGGGTGCTTCATACGGGGAAACCGTGTTGCTATACGCGCTGCGATCCACGCGCGTTTTTACGCGCTAGTTTTTAGTTAATTTATTTATTTAATATAATGTTCTTGTTAATATTATGCACCGCAAATACACTTGGACACCAAAATAGTACAAACAAAAAAAAGTAAAAAAGTAAAACCCAACTACGACAAAAAACGACGCTGAAAAAGTATAAAACAAGATTTTCAGAATACTGAACTAAACCAAAGTTGCTAATGTAGGTGTAAGTAAATGGACACAGTAGACTTTACCAAGATGCCTTCGTTGTCAATTTACAATAATGTCATACAATACTATTCTGAAGTATGCAATATTCACTATGCAGACATAAATTGGTATTAGTTGGTATTAAAGTCCGCACAAAGAGGTTTGAATCCTGTTTCCTTATTCGTACTGCGAAACAGTGGAATCAGTTGCCTGAGGAGGTGTTCCCTAGAGGCTACAATTTGGGGGTTTTCAAAGCGCGAGTGAATAGGTATCTTCTAGGTAATCGTGCTACATCTTAGACCATATTATCACTTACCATCAGGTGAAATATGGTCAAACGCTTACCTATCTACAGAAAAAAAAAACAAGTTTGGGAAGGCGTAGTCACACGTTACATATACCTACCTACCGTAGCACTTTGACAACGTGTGACTGCGGATTTGTGCCCTAACCGTCACCTTAACCTTCCTGCACAAAAGTAACTCCATAGCGAATATAAATGGTGCAATTTGTATGGGAAGGTGATTTTCTTCCCTATTTCACCTTATTTTCCTGAGAGAATAATGTTTTATTTTCAAGAGTATAGTGACCTGGAAAAGCTTTCAAGAGAGTTAAAAACTGTTAAAAACTCACGAGACGATAAAATATGGAAACGAATGCTGGACATCGCGCTCTCTGTCACACCCACGCCACGGGAGGCTTAAGACGCAATGGTTTTATGCTAAAAGGCAGCATCCAATAAATCTAAAACATTTGAATTTACTGGGTGCTTTTAGTTTACTCTTAAGGGCCGAGTTCACCAACTTTAAGCAACGGTAGTCACACTTTAACCGCGCTTGCTATTGGTGCTTGCATAGTTAAAGCGTTATTACCGATGTTTGAAATGTTGGTGAATTCGGTCCTAAGTAGCCTAAAATCGCTGTAAAATGCAAACAGTCACACCAACATCTTGCCGCGCTAACAGTAAGAGCAGTAAGTCTTTTTTTTTTTCAAAAATTAGTTATGTATATATTCTGGATCGCCATGTAATGCTTTATACTCCCGTGTTACACCCATTTTTGAGCTTTACTTTTACAAAATCTTAAGCTAAGAAAGTTGTAAGCAAAAGTTTAATCAAAAACTTTACCCGCCATTTCCTTAACTTCAAAATTTCTGACTTACTGCTCTTACTGTTAGCGCGGCAGCATTGCTTTCTAGTTTACTTAAGGTGCGGGTAGGGCACACTAGCGACGCCAATCAATTTTAATTTTAACTACTAAACCGGATCTATTTTAAACAATTTCGGGTTTACAACCTCTGGGCAAACACTTACTTATAAAATAACCATGCACAAATGTTGGGTCCGTTTTGTACGCGAAAAATAGATTACCGCCAAAAGCGGCCACTTTTAGCGTGATCGTGATCCGGTTTAGTAGCAAAAATTAAAATCGATTAGCGTCGCTAGTAAGTCCTACCCGTCACCTTGAATAGAAATAGTAAATTTAAAGACTCACCAATCGTCGTAAGCGCCAGCGTACACCAGTAATAACTTTGTAGATACTGTTTCACCACATCAGCAGTCTCAGTGTCATGATACACCCAGTTTTTACTACCGAACCCATTGTTTTTATATATTATATGGTACAAGCACCCATTCCAATGGAATATCACTAACAAATAATGAATTAAACTGGTTGATCTAAACAAATTTGGATAGTTCGTGTGCCGTTCTGTTCGGTCCATAAATGCCCAGAATCGGTAGATTTTCACTAGGCGGAATGAGCGTAGGATGGAGTTGAAGCCGATGGAGAGGTAGAGGAAGTCCAGAGGCAGGAGGCAGAGGCAGTCGATGTAGAAGGTCGTGGAGTTCATGTAGTGCGCCCTGAGCTTCGCCGCGTCCGTCTGTAGGACGCCGTCCTCGAGGTACCCGGTCCGGAAGTGAAACAAGATGTCCGCCAGGTAGAGGAAGTCCGAAAAGTAGTCCAGACAGAACCACACTATTAACGTCTCGCCTGGAACAATGGAAATTGAATTTTGTTATAAAAGCGTAAAGTTCGAAATCAGTTAATTCAGCATAAACTAGTAATCAACTCGGAATTTGATGTTCTTCTAAGGCCCGCTTCGACCAATCTTTATCCGCGGATATATCTTTAGCATAACTTCAGATTTATATACACCTTTTTTTTTTAAATCGGCTGTTCCATACAAAATAAAGTTTCATCCATAATATCCATCCGGCAATAATGTATGTACCTATGCAACATCCGATTTTTTTTCGCTCATTTTGTTGATCTAAAATGCTAAATGGACTTTATTTACGATACCATTTTTTAACTTTTTTCTTTTTTTTTTACTGCGGCACAGATTATTAATAATATGTTATTTAATTATAAGCGAATGATTGATGGCGCCACTGTCGTTAATGACAAATATTGGGTTTGCACCCGCGAATGTTATCCTTTGATGAACTATTTTATTTTTTGTTTTGTTTTTTTTATATCGTTTTAATGTTTTAAATTTGTTTGTTTAAATGTTTTAATTTTGTTTTACTTGTTTTGTGCACAGTTATAAATATCGCATGTCAATATTTTATATTACTTATTTTTTCCAATGCAAAGGCGTCACCCAAGGTTCAGCCTGAAAACCAGCGCTGCAGCTACTGTTTGTGGCAGTTGCTGAGGCTGAGCCTTGTTGGCCGCAACTGTTTGTACCCTGTTTTCTCTCTTTCGTTATTATTATGTATAATGTGTTGTATGAAAGTTTGGCGATTAAAAAGAGTAACTGGCGAGTTTCTTGCCGGATCTTCTCGACCAGAAACAACTTTCTGAGCCGGTGGTAGAATCGCATTATGTTTATTTATTTCTTTAGTATATTTTATGTATCAACATATATATGTATTAACATGTAAATTATACATAAGTACTTATAAATAGTTTTAAGTCATTCAAATGTATGACGATTTGTAAGTGCTGTGTACAAGCCTATGCAAATAAAAAAATATTTGACTTTGACTTTTTTGTGGTCAATAAATTGTTTCTTATCTTATTTTACTTAATATGTGGTTTTCAGGATGTAAACGATAAAAAATCACAGTGTAGAATGATAGCGCTATACCATAGATTTAGTCGATACTAATCCGATGATTAAGATTGGTCGAATCGGACCTTATACACGTCGTATATAGTGAGCAGAAAAAACATTTTTTCTTTTATTTATGAATGGTTTTCAAAGAAACAAAAGAAACAAAGAATAAAATCTCGGAAATTAAGAGTAATGTTAATGCACGTCTGACGTTGATTGATGCAATTTAGAAATGTTTTGAATTTTTTTCCGCTAAATTTTTTCCCCAAATCTTATTCTCAGAAAGTTAGCAATAAAATACGCGTGAAGAGTAGGTAGGTATTATTAATTATTCATGGGATGAGGTGGCAGATGGATACAGAGTTATTCATGTAGGATTGGTGATCGGTAGATGCATGGTAAGGAACGTGTAAGAGATCGATATTTGAATTATAGAATGACGTGCGAGAGTGAGATAGACGACGAATGGCGGACGATGTAAAGACATGGAAGACGACGCTCTAAGAAGATAATTAATATAGAACAATTATACAAATCCCTGGCTTTATTTGAAACCCCATCCCACATTCATGTCAGCAGTACGGCAAGTATGATTTGGCCGACGGTGACATTAAGAAATTTATTGCACCAAACGATACAATACGCATACATAATTCCCAGAGGCATTCTCTTTTAGTCAATTTTTGGGTCGTGCAAAAAGGATAATAGAAAAGAGAATATTGTTGTCTCTAAGAAAATGTCATCATACATTATTCCTTTAACCTATGGTTGTCTGGAAGAGATCGCTACTAGCGATAAGACTGTCGAGATTGCATTTACCAGTGTATGGTCACTGGTAAATACAATCTCAGCGCATTATTTTTTTGCAATAAAGAGTATTTATATATCTTTGTATGATATTTTTTGTCATGGGAGAGCCACGCTTCGGCATGAATGGGCTAGCTCGACCGGAGTGATACCACGGCCTCCCAAAAAACTGGCGTGAAGCAGCACTGTGCTGTGTTTCACGGCGTGAGTGAGGGTACCGGATGCCCAATCCTGGGGGAAACGGGGGTTTAAAGGTTGGCAGTGCACTTGTGACTCTACTAGTGTCTACGGGCTGGTGGCACTCGCTTACCATCAGGATGATCCGTCTGCTCGTCTGCCACCTATCACATTAAAAAAAATCCTTTAAGAAAATTAACAATACAACGTCTCCCAGAGTCAGTCTCAGTAAATTCGACCAAAACATCATCGATGCACATCGGACTGACGGACTGACTATACGTAAGGTGGGCATGAGAGACACGATATAATATACAGCCTAGCGCTTGGGTCAACGAACTTTTCAATATCAATTTTAGCTAGAGCCGACCGTCTGTGTCTATTTATTTTATGGTACAACGCCCCCCAGGCCTTGCCATAATTCGACCAAAACATCTTTGATGCACTGTAGATATAGTGACATAAATTCTCAGCTGAGATAAGTGACCCGCCATATTTCTACCAAATAGAGCTCTTACGGTCGATTGACAAAGTTAGATCTCTTTTCAAATTACTCGTCTACTATGTACGGTCGCGGTCAAAAAGTGTTTACCACCTTAAGGATCAAAATCGCACGCGCACATGTAAGTGATGAGTTCTATATGTCTATTACATAAAATTGATTATACATATGGTATCTTTTTTAATGATATGACAGATGACAGTTAGCAGCTAATAGAGTAATTGACTGCCTCGGTGGCGCAGTGGTTAGTGGGTCGCACTTTAAAGCGACGGCTGCGCAAGAGGTCCCGGGTTCGATCCCTGGGTCGGGCCAAAAATTTGTACCTAAGTTTTCGGTAAGAAATTCTTAGTGGCAGCCCGGAGTCTGGAAGTTGGCAGTCTTGTACCCCCGTGCCTCGGAAATCACGTTAAGCCGTTGGTCCTGCGCCCAATCCCTCTCTGGTCGTGTCACAGTAGTGTCCCATCGGAATATGAGGGTAAGGGAATAGAGAGTGCACTTGTGTTTGCGCACACACCTGAGCACTATAATATATCCTGCGTACGTGGCTGATCGTTGAGATTGGCCGCCGTAGCCGTAATCGGTTGGAGGATATTATTAGAGTAATATCATGTCATTTCAAAGAAATTAGGTTTTTATGGCTGCTTCTGTGTTGTATTCTCTTTGTGTCTTTTTTCATATTTAATTTAAAAAGGTAATGTGTAACTTGATCTGGCATTTTTTACTTTAGTGCAAAAAGTGTGATATAGAATCAAATTTCAAAACTGGTAAACACTTTTTGTACGTATCTTAGTAATTAGTAGGTATCATAACGACAAAGGGTTAAAGGCGAACGAATATAAGTAAGTATAATATTATAAAATAGCAACCCTAACTAAATTACCTACAGAAGGTCCATGCAAATTTCCTCAAAGGTCAAAATACTTAGCAAGTCCATTATGTATTAAAATTGAGACGCGGTTTGTTACATTGAGTTAAATACTTTTGAATAATGTTTTGATTTTGTACGCTAGCTAAAAATATATATTCAGGACGTGATAAAGATTTCGAATTCGACATTTATATGGACGAATGTATGGAAATCTCGAATTTGACTTCTTTGTCGAGTGCTCGAGAATAGGCCCTTTGTTCTGTTTTTACTCAAAAAAAAGGTTTACGTATGCAACTTTTTGTTATGTGAGTGATATTATTTCGGCAAGCTATAATTTTTTTTACGAAGCTTTTTCTTCTTTTAATACGTAAGTAAAAAATCTACTAGTCTACCCAACCACAGAGTGTTAAAGTTATAGTCGCTAACTTAGTGGCCCACTCACATTCCGTTTCAGGTTATAAGTTTCAAACAGTGCCCATAGACGGCGCTAAATGTCGATTATTTCACGCTTATGTGTTGCTTTTTCGATTTAAAAGTAAGTTTTGTCGTTGTCTGTAGAATTGTTCTCTTTATAAATAGTGTAGCACCGCCATTGCTCCTAAAAATCTTAAATATTCTAGAAATAACATTTAAAATTGCACAGCTACTTTTATATAAATATGAAAAAAAAACTTCTTCTCATCGACTCCGTTTACACATTTTCCACCATCTGAATAGAATACAATCTCGAAGAACAATATTCCACGTAGCAGTACATAGTTACGCAAATTAATTAAAGTTCACCGTTGTAAATGAATTAATGTTTCCCTTTGATCAAAACTTTTTCAGTTAACTTCCAAGAGTTATGATCAATTTCAACACAAAACGGAAACTTGAAAGGAGTCACGAACGAGATTACGTGTTGGTGAATTTCGTCGCGACTTGGTCGCTGGCGAAACAATGGCGAATATGAGCGCGTCGAAATTATCGCGAATGATAAGTTCGTAAGTAACGTCTTGCGGGTCTAAAAGCCTCTCACTTAACTGATTCATGCCTTTATTTTGGTCGCCCCCCGCGTCGCAAGTCGCCCGCGCCATTCGCTCGGTACATTTCGCCGGTCACTTCGCCAGTCGCCGTTGCGCGTGGCTTGATAAGTACTTAGTTATGCGTTTATTCCAGTCGCTATACGCTTCGCCGTTCGCTTCGCGCGAAAATTCGCGTAGGCGAATGTCACAAGACAACACTCTATCAGCATTGAGAATCCCCCAAGAGATAGTCCTTTAGACAGTTGATAGTAGAAACACAACATTAAGATAACGAGACAATATACTTTGTACCTATTATTGTCTGATATCCTTTACACAATTACTTTATGCGACTGCCTCGGTGGGGCGGTGGTTAGTGGGTCGCACTTTAAGGCGACGCCTACTCAAAAGGTCACGGGTTCGATCCCCGAGTTGGGTCAAAAATTTGTACCTAAGTTTTTGACAATAAATTCATAGTGTCAGCCCTGAGTCTGAAAGTCGGCGTGCCTCGGAAAGCACGTTAAGCCTCGGCCACCTCTCCGGTCGTGTCACACTATTGTCCCATTGCAATATGAGTTGAATGAATGTATCCTGCATACGTGGCTGATCATTGAGATTGGCCGCCGTAGCCATAATCAGTGGGAGGATATTATAACACTTTATGCTAGTTAGTCCAGTGATGTAGAATTTGGAAATTCAAGCACACACTTCTTTTAAAAAAATTGTACATCTTACTACCACTCTTAATCAATCATACAAGATAAGTCCATTCTAAAAACAATGCCTACATTTTTACCCGACTACGCTGAAACAAAAAGGAGTGTTATGATTTTGACCTATATGTCAGTATGGTTGTTCATTTGTTCCCTCATAACTTCTTAAGCTAGTTATCATATTTGAACAATTGAACAAATGAGGTGTCGTTAGAAGCATATTGATGGTCTTCTAGTTATAAGTGACATGACGTCACGTTGAATTGACTACAGCGCCCTTCTAGGCGACTTAGCGAGTAAAGAATTAAAAATATATTTGCTCGACGGTACAGTGTGGGGTATCAAATGAAAGAGATTTTTTAGCATATTTTAAATATGTAATTTTATTTACATAACTATAAATCTGTTAAATAAAAATAAGGTTTAAAAACGAAAACCCGACTTACCAAAAACACGTTCTAAAAAGTACGAAACAAGAAAAATGTCTCTGCTGAAATTATTATGCCGTATTGCCGTGATCGTATGCCAACTATTGTAGCAAAATCAGATTCATTAAAATAATAAAATAAAATCAATGTGGCATATGACGGCATAATCATTTCAGCAGAGACAATTTTCTTGTTTCGTACTTTTTAGAGCCTGTTTTTTTGGTAGTCGGGTTTTAGTTTTTAAACTTTAGCTTTTGATAACGAGTACTTTCATTGAAATTTCAACTCAAAATTTCTAAATTCACAGCTCGGCTTACAGACTTAAAGTAAAATATGAAGAACTAATTATTCTGATGAGAACGTCTCGATTCGTGACGTCGAGCAGGATTAGCCGCGACCAGCGCTTGCATAGTTCCAAATTCACCCAGAGGAATTGAATTACAAACCCAAATAGCTTTTCTGAGGTGAATGTGCTAGACAAAGTTTCACTTCGTAAAGGGAGCGATTTAGATAATTTTGTAAGAAGGTATAGTTGGGCCAAAATAAAAGGCCACATTTGACACTTCAACAAAATTCGACAACGTAATAATAATATCCTCCAACCGATTACGGCTACGGCAGCCAATCTCAACGATCAGCCATGTACGCAGGATATAATAGCGCTCAAGTGTGTACGCAAACACAAGTGCAGTCTCTATTCCCTTACTCTCGTATTCCGATGGGACACTACTGTGATAAGACCGGAGAGGGATCTGGCGCAGGACCAACGGCTTAACGTGCTTTCCGAGACATGGGGGTACAAGACAGCCAACTTCCAGACTCCGGGCTGCCACTAAAAAATTCTTACCGAAAACTTAGGTATACATTTTTGGCCCGACACGGGGATCGAACCCGGGACCTCTTGCGCAGCCGTCACCTTAAAGTGCCACCCACCAACCTCTGCGCCATCGAGGCAATCTAAACCTTGTATAACGGTCAGTGAATTTATTAAACTCTCTTTAAATTATCTTTGTATTTATTTATTTCAATAAAGACAAAAAAGATAATTTCACGATTCACTTTCTCTATTAAACTATTTATAAACTTATTAAAAATTTACTTTTCTAGAGAATTGAAAGTTGGTACAATGTTGTTGTATGCGTCAACCCGTTTTCTTTTTAAACTCTAGTGATGTACCCCAAATAGTCGAACGAATAATGCTAATCGTGTAGGATTAAAAAAAAAGAAAACGCCCTGTTGATCTACTGGTTTAAGTACCGGGCCGTGATCTCAAAGTCCTGGGTTCGATTCCCAGGTCCTTGAGAAAAATATGTTCCGAATATAATAATGTAAATAAGTATGTATTTACAAAAGAAAAGTATTAAATATATATAAATGTAATTCCGTTGTTGATATCCATAACAGGAGTCAGATCAATGTACATATATGTGATGTTGTGAAATATTATTTGTTTTATTAATAATGCAATAAAAGCCGATTCAAATTAATTTCATCGCAAAAACGTTTAAATTTACGGCCTGTAGTAATAAGCGACGATCTTCGGAGCTCTCCTTACATAGTTCCAAAACTTACTCCAGGGAATTGAATCACTCATCCAAATAGCTTCTCTGAACTAAACGTGCTAGACAATGCTACATTTTGAGAAGTAAGTCACCAATCATTTATTTATTTATTTAGGACAAACAACAAGACATACACCTTACAAACTAACGTTACATTTTGTAGGTTACGTGTACATAGTCTGCCACGGAAAGTACAATATAGAAGTAGTTGGAAGTAAAATAATGTACAGAACACATAGTAGTGATTAACTGAGTTACAAACTAACAAAAAAAAAACAAATACTAGCTTTTACTAACTAATATTATCATATTTTTAATCTAAGTATTTAATTTTGTAATCAATTTAGAAGTAAGGATATTTATTTTTTACATGATATAAAAGTGGTCCAAAAAGAAGTTTTATGATTCAGAGAAAATGTATTTGCTCACATTGGTATTGTAAGTCGGATTTTGCCAAAAAATTATATTTTCTATCATTCTAACGTGTTATTCCCGGTTGCGTCCTAAAGCTACCACTCAGGAACCCGAGGTTGTCTTAGACCAAGATTCAGGATTTAAGAATCTGGTAATTACAATGAAGCGACTGTTGTCTGACCTTCGCAACCTTTTAACAGGGCACCAGACCAACTGAATTATGGTTTCACGATTTCAGTAACTATGAATGAATGAATCTTTATTTTCTTGATTCTGAAAAGGCTTACAATAATTACAAAGGTTCTAGGATTCCATGTGTTGCGGGATCAGTCTCTAACGACCAATAAAAAAATTCTGATTATAGAAAATAACTATAGTAACTACAAACAAAGGCAGAAAGGTAAAAAGGTACTTAATAATAAATTATAGAATATAAAAATGTATGTATAAGCTTGTATATATGTGTGTGTGTGTGTGAGGATACGTGCATGAATACGAAACTATCCGAAACGTGCAGATTCCCTCACGACGCTTTCCCTCACCATCGAGAAAATGGTAAAAACACGTGCATAGATTTGAAAAATCCAGGGGTGCATATCAGATTCAAACCACGGCCCTCCCTATGATTCCCTGCTAAGTAGCTCAAACAATTGTGTTACGAATATTTCACAATAGAGTAATTTATAAGTATATAAAATACACAATTAGTGTTTATCACACATGTTTAGAGTGGAAATCGAACCTTTGGCGTATGAGGCCGGGTCGCTAACTAAACCTAACCTACCTACCTTCATAAGTGTTGTGTATGGATCTAACTTGAATAAAGAGTTTCTTTAAATCGATATGAGGCCAGCCCGTTACATAGTCAAAAAGAGGTCAAATGATGTATTATTTGTAGGATTTGTCTCCGCCTTGATAGCAGAATAAATTTAGAATTATCGAATAAGGGCGATAAGGTTATCCACAGGACACTCGGCGGCCTCTAGTCATGAATAACAAATAGGAATGTTTTTGATCTATGATTTCGAATATATCACAATGGTTACTCGTACTTTCAAAGCCAGAAGTAATGATTCAGGTGCATTTTAAATAATAATAATAATTCTCACAACATCTCATACGTTGACCTGATTCCGTACTAAGCACTTGTGTTATATATATCAGACAACAGAGGAACACAAATATATACTTAAATACATATATTACACCCAGACACCGAACAAACACAAGAATTCATCGCACGAGTGTTCGTCCAGGGTGGGGATCGAACCCACGACCTTTGGCGTAAGAGGCAGGGTCACTACCAATTGCACCATCCGGTCAGTCAGACTAAATTCGAGACATTTTTTTTTGTGATATAGAGGGCAGACAAGTAGACACCTGCCACGTCACAGGAGTCACAGGTTCGCTGCCGGCCTTTTTAAAAGGGAGTATGCTCTATTCTTGAAGGTTTGCAGGTCATATCAGACCGGAAACACCGATGGCGACACGAAGAAAAAACATTAATAATGTAACAAGAACCTTGATAAAGTACGAACAAAATTTGATAAAACACGAAACTAATAACAAAATTTAATCTGAAAATGTATATTCAATATTCATGCACAATTTCACAATAAAATATCCGATTTCAACAACCAATATATCGGTATTGGATGCAAAATAAGCGTAAAACGAAACAGAATATTGCTCATCGATATTGTGAAGAGCTCTTCGTTGAAGTTTGGATGACTGTCGAGCCCGATTTAGTACTTTATCTCGGGTAGAATCAAGTACAAAAGGGGAGTCTGTTCTGTGACAGAATGTTGCCTTTTAGAGACCAATTGCCCATTTGGGTCCGTGGTAGTGAACGCTGCCTCTGGTGCAAGGGTTTCGAACCCCGCACAGTACAAACATTTGTGTGCATAAACATATCTGTTTGTATTGGTCTCGGTGTTTTCTATGTATTTTAAGTATTTATTTAAATGTATGCTGTTGGTTCTGATATTCATAGCACAGGTGCTTGAGCTACCTATTTTGGAGTCAGATCAATGTATGTGTTGTTGGGAAATATTTGGCACGTGGCAAAAGTCTGAGCTATGCTATTTTGACATTTTCTCATAAAAATACTTTGTACAGCGCCCTCCTGACAATGTCACCGAGTGCCTTCTGATCGTAGTCGCACTGTATAATGATAGGAGAGATCAGTGAGTCACAATGTACACACGTTTACGTATTGGAGGTGATATTCAGGCAAACTACAACTATAATAATATATTCTTAGAAACTATGGTTTGCCAGTAAGGCGTGCCAGTTAACCTGCATATTCTACCTATAAAACAGACCTCAAAGTTTGTAAATATGTTTATATGTAAGTGTGTAGTACTTATGTTTCTTGCTCTTTCACGCAAAAAGCTACTGAATAGATTTTGATGAAACGTCAATATACATATACAGCTTACAAACCAGAATAACACATAGGCTACATTTCATAAAGATATATTTTATATTATAAAAAATAAAACGATACTTCTATCACAACGTGAGTGAAACCGCACTCACGTTGTGAGTTAATTCACACTAGTTAATCGCGCTAGTTTATCAATAACCGTAAAACGAAACAGAATACAACCTCTCATCGATTCTGAGAAGCGCTTTACATTGGTGGATACATCGGTCGTTATCCTCAGACTATCCTGCTCCACCATGGGTATTGTGGCGCCCGTTCCCTGCACGCTGCATGCGGTTATGTTCCGATCATCGTCAGCCCATTTAAGTCCCTACTGCTGGGGCACGGGCCTCCTTCAATCACATGAGGGGTAGTTGCCATACTCACCACGCTTGGCAAACGGGTTGGCGAGGGTTTTGATATAAATGCAGAGTTTTCCTTTTCTGGGTGCTGATTATCATGCCAGCAGCTTTACCTTAGTCGCCTTTTACGACACCTCGGTAAGAGTGAGGGTGGCCTATTCTACTCTGCCGGGGACCACACGGCTATGTTCCGATCACGGTTCTTCTTCTTCGTGCGGGATTTTCCGCAATCAGGCATCAGTTGTGCCCATTTCGCGTGTGGAGGGTGATGTCGGCCGTTGTCACTCCAACCAGCCGAGTTTTTCAAGGAAACCTATCAGCGCCTTGGTGTTGCTGAAGATTTCCTGGTGACTGTCTGGGTTTCCCAAGTAGTGTCCGATCACGGTTTTTTGGCACATGCCAAAAGTCGGACCTAACGCTGTTTGCTTGAAAAGAGTGTCAGTACTTTTGACATTTCTCATAGAATAAAAGTACAGCGCCCCCATGTCAATGTCACAGAAGTGCCTTCTGATCCTGGTCGGTCTGTACTAGCGACCAATGTAAATGCGCCCTAAGTTTGGATGAATGTCAAACCCGATTAACTACTCTATCTCGTGCAAAATCATCCGTGATATACTATTTTCATCCACAGTAAAATTGGAGGCTAGTAATGTGAATACGTGAACAGATTAACAAGTTTAAATTAAAGTGACGAGTAAGGCACACTAGCGACGCCAATTGATTTAAATTGTAAGCAAGTAAGCTGGATATCTTTTTAAAAATTTCGATACTGCAGCCTCTGGAAAACACTTGTACTATTTATTTATTACTTAGATATACTTAACCTTTGGGTCTGCTTTTGTACTCGAAATTTGAATTACCGCCACAAACGGCCACTTATGGCGTTAATCCAAATTTCGAGTGCAAAAACAGATCAAAAGGCAGTATACAATTATTAAATAAATAGTATGAATGTTTGCCGGTTTAGTAGCTAACAACTTAAATCGATTAGTGTTGCTAGTTGAGGGCTCCCCGTCGCCTTAAAAAGCCTACATCTGGTTTTACTAAAATATGGATGCTAGAGAATTAGTAAGTTAGCTGATTCACTTTGCTTTACATGAAACTCAATCTTTTTACCTATATGTTAGATGTGTGTGTTATTGCGTTGCAGATGTATGGATAAGTATTGTACTACTTATTATAATTATATTAGTATCAAATTAATTATAATTATGTATGAGTCCGTTTTTTTATTATTATAAGGACAGGAGTATTACGTAAATGAAACCATGTCAAGCTCTGTTAATGCACTCGTAAATTTCAGTGAGTAAATAGTTTATATACTTAGTTACACACACACACACACATTGATATAATGATTAGTACAATAATAACTCATACATCTCACCACCCACACCCTCTTGGTGTTTAGATTGCTCCTTGCCCATGTTTTAATTTTTCGGACACAACACTAAGTTCAACGATCTCAAATAGTAGTGATTACTTTAATTCTCCCATAGTGATGAACAAGACAGGCCGCGCAATGTAGGTACCGAAATTTTACACCAATCGATACAATACACACACGCTCATTTGCACGCACAAGCACACATACATACACACACACACACACACACACAAACACACACACTTTGATATACTACTTATTAGTAGTATAGTTATTATTGTACTACTTATTAGTAGTACAGTAATAACTCATACATTATTATGTCAAAATAATAAGGAAAATAGGCTAATAATTTCGTTAGTTGGTCTAAGGTTCCTTTTATGTGACGTTAACTGAACCCAAACATATAAAAAAATAGGCAATAGTGGTTGAATATTATATGGTAGTATTTTTGGAACGAATAACCAATATTGCTTAAATAATTTTGGTGCGAACGACAAACGAGTAAATGTTATATCAGAGTAAGTAATCCTAAAAAGGATTATATTTTTATCAGCACGTTTTTTCAAGGTCAGAAAAGAAGCACTTCACTGTCTTGCATTGTATGCTGTGGTAAACCAACACAGTTTCAGTAAATGGTGCATGCAGCGAAATGCGCGCCAGATTCTAGCTACATTGTTTAGAGTGCCTTTGAAATGCATAGGGCCGGACGAAAAATTACATCGACTTGTACTTAAGAACCTTTTTTATGCATCTGCAGTCATTTTTCTTAAACATTGTTATATTAATTAAAGCTGGTGTTAAAAGATACCTTAAGATTTATGTTTATGTTTAAAAAGCTTAGCCCGCCCTCCCCTATAACATTTCCATACAAAAAGGTTGTAAATAGCGTTTAATGTACAGGCATCAATAATGGTATCAAGAATTTTTCGTTCGCGAGACTGACTCGCAGTTGGTATTTTTTAAACTGATTATGCTTTTTAATTTTACTTTAACTAGGATTGTGTCAAAAATTACTCCTTGTTTTCTAATCCATTCTAACCAAACCTATATCCGATGTGGCTAATCTAGAATATAAGCTGATTTTTCATCGCACCGATTTGACTTATTTATTTTTAGTTTAGTAATGAGTGAAGAATCAGCCTGTATACTGTCCCACTGCAGGGCAAAGGCCTCCATCATAGAAATCTAGTCATCGCTACTAATCATCGATTAGGCTTAATCACCACGCTTGCCTAAAGTGGATTAGAGATCGCAATTTCGAGCTATGTTCGAAAAATTCGTAACATGGTATATGTTTCGAATTTTTGAAAAAGTGGCGATTGGACTGTATATTAATCTGCTGGAGAGATGCTAACAAAAACTGCTGCTATCAGCAAAATGGTGTATTCTCGTTCATCAGATATAAGACATTATTGATTGATTTTGATATATTGTTGTTTTGTTTATTGTGTTGTGGAATAAACAAAACGTTAATATATCAAAATCTCGACCCGGGAATATTACGATCTATAATACCTGAGATTACGGCCTCGTACTAAACCACTAGACTAACGAGGCGATTTTCAGTTTAAATGCTAAATCAAATTGCAATAATACTTTTTAGATTACTATGGTATATGGTTGATACTCACATATCACAAAGTTAAAGTCCAAATATATAAATATATTTAAAAATCGTTCCATTTTCTTACCATTAATTTCTTGGAAGGCGAACCTATACACGATGACCCACAGATTGTAGAGGAAGGCGAGTGACACCACCATGGACCAGTAGTAGCAGAGCCGGCCCGCGGGGTCAAACACAAAGGACCAGTGCGGGCCCGAGCGCAGCCGCCCGCTCGCGTACGTCGATCTTCGCCTGAGACCTCCTCTGCTTCCACTGTCAACAAAAAAAACGTGATCAGAAACTTTCTACCTCGACAAAACTATGGAATGAAGTTAAACGTTTAGTTTTAATTCGATGCGATTTTGTCCGAAATTGTAATTAAGATTAACTGTGAAATAAAATGACTCCGGTAACACAGAATAACAAAAGTTTTTGAAAGCTCTTGTTATACTGTGCCGGTACCATGTATAAAAATTACCTTATAGTTGTGCCAATAAAGGCCACATTTGACACTTCAACAAAATTCGACAACGTATTTTTATTACTGCCCCCCATTTCATAACTCAATGTGTGGACAACGGGGTTGATTACACTTTTAAATAAGCCGTGTTCTTTGTAATACTATTAAGTAATACTTAGTCTGATTGTTTGTTGTTACCAAATAAATAAAAAAAAAAAAATAAAAAAACTTAGCCTTGTAACAAAGGTCATTGAATTTATTAATCTTTCCATGTTAAAAAAGTACAATTGCTTAACTTTTTAAAATTATGTTTGCATTTATTTATTTCAATAAAGACAAAAAAGATAATTTCAAGATTTACTTACTCTATTCAACTATTTATAAACTTATTAAACATTTACTTTTCTAGAGAATTGAAAGTTTGTACATTCTTGGGTGTGTCAACCCATTATCTTTTTAAACCCTTGAGATGTACCCCAAATAATCGAACGAATACAATGTTAATTGTGTAGGAATATTCATCCATAAAATGAAAAGCCACATTCTGATTAAAATAAAACGTATAATTCCCTCGTTAAAAAATATAAATAAATTAATAACTTTGTAAAAAGAAAAAATCTATGGCACACAATATAAGCTCTTTTATTTCGATAAAAAAAGAAATAAACTGCCCCCGGATCGATATCTAGGATCGGTACCTACTTTCCTCTTTCTTCTCAATAATTTTGATCGACATTCTCGACATAAAAGAACTAATAACTTTTTTTTCCATTATTATAGTATTGGATTGACGACCCGATTGGAACAGTGGTAGTGAACGCTGCCTCTGATACAAGGGTTGCGGGTTCGATCCCCGCACATTACAAACATTTGTGTGCATGAACATGTTTGTTTGTATTGGTCTGGGTGTTTGCTATGTATTATAAGTATGTATTTACAAAAGAAAAGTATTATTATGTATATATTTGTAATCCCACTGTTAATTCTGATATCCGTAACACAGGTGCTTGAGCTACCTATCTCAGAGTCAGATCAATGTATGTGATGTTGTGAAATATTTAGTTATTTATTTTACTTATTTATTCACGTTTGTTTAAAATACATATCGATTATTCACTTTAATCAAAGTTTTTTAGTAGGTCACCTCTTTATGAATCTAAAATTTAGAAACGTCAAAAAGTGGCTGATTAGCTTGGCTTAACTTTAAGCAAATGTTACCTGATTCATGCGATACAAGCATTAACGCTTAGTGCAGAAGTATTCAAATTGTAAAACCCTGATGTATGTTGCTGGTCAATAGACTATCGCTTCACCACAATTGCACCTGTTGGAAAGCGACGAATGTTATATTTATTAGAAAAAGCTCTCGCCTGTGGTGTTTCCGCGACCTTCAAACCTCCTAGAAAAGAACGTATTCCGCCGTATTTCCGTAAAAGGTAGCCCCACTCTTGTGACTCCTTTAAAAGTTTTAAGCAATAAATGATTCTGATTCTCTGGTGTTGCAGGTGTCTTTGGCTGGAGGCAATCGCTTACTCAACATGCTCCAAAGGCACACACTTTGGGAACAAACTAGAATGACACGGTGTGACAACGCTGGGGGAAGGGGAGGGAAGTATAAAGTTTTTTGCGATTTCATTGGTGTGTCAAAACTCGCAAAATTCGCTACATGTCCTTAGATTTCTGAAGTGTTTTGTCAAGTATCTGTGAGCAGATTTGAATACACAAGTTCATTTGGTTTGTTTCCTCAATGCAAACGAAAATCAAATTCACCTTTTTGATTAAAGGCCGACACGTTGGTAGATGGCAGTATTTGGCTAGCACATTTCCATAATCATTTTATTGCCACAAACAATCCCGTCTTGTTAGTTAAGCTTAAATCTGTGTGCATGCAACCGCTGGCTGAGCCGCAACCTCCGAGTTAAGTCTAAACAATCAACTAGTGTAAACACGGCCTACATATCTCACGTCTATCTTACTAAGGGCTGGTATTCACGGAGCGACGAACCTTTTAAGTCCTGGCTTCGGTGCATCATCATCATTTCAGCCAATAAACGTCCGCTGCTGACATAGGCCTCCCCCAATGATCTCCAAACAGATCAAACCTGTACCGCCCGTATGCAAGGGATTCCCGTGACCTACACCAGATTGTCTGTCCACCTTGTGGGGGTCCTGCCATGACTTCGACCTCGTATTCGTGGCCTTCACTCGAGAACCTTTCTGCTTCATCGGCCGTCTGATCTCCTCGCGATGTGCCCTGCCCATTGCCACTTGAGGCATGCAATTCTTTGGGCTATGTCTTTGACCTTGCTTCTCTCGTCATTCCTGATACGATCACCTAAGGAGACTCCGTGCATAGCCTTTTCCGTTGCTCTCTGTGTGGCTTTGAGCCTTCCTTAGCGGCTCCGTTTCGGTTCCGTATGTGATCCCTGGCAAGACACACGCATTAAAGACCTTTGTCTTGAGGCACTGCGGTAGATGGACCGAAAATATGCTGCGTCACTTCCCAAATGCTGCCCAGCCGAGTTGGATTTGTCGATCAACCTCTTTCTGGAAGTTGGACTTACAAATGACTTGGTGTAACAATTGCTTCGGTTCCCATAATATGTAAGTATTTCTTCATTATAAAATTTAAAAACAATATCAACTTAGTATTCCTAATCTCTCTGCAACAAAATAAGTATTGTGTAGGTTTAAAAATATCACCGGCTGGAGACGAAAAGATTCGTGCGAATTCGACAGGTCGTATTTGAAATACATTGAAAATTAATGGATAATTAAATAACCTGCACAAATGTTGGGTCCGTTTTTGTACGCGAAAAATTGATTCACGCCAAAAGTAAATAAATTTTTCGCGTACGCGTTGGACCCAACATTTGTGCATGGTTATTTAATAAATAGTATAAGTGTTTGCCGAGATGTTGTAACCCCGAAATTGTTCAAAATAGATCCGGTTTAGTAGCTAAAAATTCAAATCGATTAGCGTCGCTAGTGTACCCTACCCGTCACCTTAAATTATTGCTGTATTTGACAAATCAAAACAAATCAAAGTAAAAGGTCTGAATTCAACGCCCAGAAGCCGTGGGAGTTGCCACACTGGCGATTTGCAAGCGTTTTCAAAGCGGAGCGACGTCGGCGTGCGCGGCGTGAACGCTACGCACGCGCTTCTAGTGTGGCAAATCCCTAGCCCGCAACGCGGCCGGTGCATTACGGAACCGCTCCGTGAGATCTAGATCATATTGTCTTGTATACGTAGGTACTTACACTGTGCAAACGCATTAAATGTTGTTAGTATGCGCATCAACACGCTAGGTGCGGAGTGGTTTCGACTAATGTACCTCTACACCATTGATGTGAATGACACGCCATTAATACGCAGTTTTCAATTAAGAATTTGATCAACTTCTTATCAGCTTTACGGACCTGCCACGAGAAATAATAAAGACCACTACTATTCAAGTGATAGGACCGACTGGTTAACGGTTAACTATTTGAAGTACAGAACCTTAGATTAAATCAAATAGTTTGATCTAAGCACAGAACCAACTTTCTTTACAACAATCAGACGATACAGACCATGTGTTCCTTTTTTACTGGCAGTCATTTTACCCTCCAAAAAAGTTTTTTTATGACATAGGCGGCAGACGAGCAGACGGATCACCTGATGGTAAGCAATTGCCGTCGTCCATAGCCCCCCTTTCCCCCGGGTTGGGCCTCCGGTACCCTCACTCAAGCAGCGAAACACAGCACAGTGCTGCTTCACGCGGGTTTTTTGTGAGGCCGTAGTATCACTTCGGTCGAGTTATCCTTACAGCAGCGTATTGTAACTTGTAAACATATAAAACATGTACGAAGTACCTTTAACTTTGAATGATTTGTATGATGCAAAATATTATGTATAAATGATAGATACATAGATATTCTTTATTGCACAAAAATAAAATACAAGCATGATACTTCATGAGTTCGTACTCATGAAGTATGCATCAAATTCATCCCGTAAATGCATCCCCCAATACATATTCAGTAGGGATCATAGTATTAACGTACAATTTTTTTAAATTGTACTTAATTGAGTTGAACTGCCTTTTTATTAAATTTATTATTTGACAAACCAAAAGATTGTCAATAATAATATTGCAGCTTTTTTGAGACCGATGACGCAACGATATTGCGAGGTTTAGTGATGTGATTTGAGTATCATCTGAGCCAAAAAAAAATATTCTTACAAATGACACTCAAGAAGACAATTTTTTATTGGTAAAGAATATCAGTATTTTTTTTTATTTTTGTGTGATGTAAAATCCTAATTTTTGTAATTTACAAAAAAAAACAAATAAGTTAGCTTTTTATACATAAATTAAAGTAACTTTAATTTCAAAAGAAATTTGAATACTGAATTATGTTCGAATTCTATTTAAAGCTTATTTCGCCGGATAAACAAATGTACCCTTAACAGAATTTCAACATATTCTGTACACTCTATGTTTATTAAATTATTTCATATGTTTGTTCGGTACGTTTGCGTAGGATGTACTTATTTTAAATTGAATGAAACCTCTCTTTTGCTGAAATAATATCTACGTTTACCGTTTGTAGATTGTATTTAGTTATAAACGGTATTGAACAACGAATTTAGAGTATCGTGGGAGTACCCAGTAATGTGCTCGTATAGCGTGGGTCAGAGAACCAGAGTCACCGACATAGCCCAACGAATTAGCAAACTGAAGTGGCAGTGGGCTGGTCATATTAGCCGCAGAACTGACGACAGCCGTTGGAGCCGTAAAGTCCTTGAGTGGAGCCCGCGACTCGGTAAACGTAGTGTAGGGCGCCCTGCGACATGATCCACCAGCCAGCCTTCGAATGTCATCAGCCCATGAGATGGGATGATGACATTCGAAGGCTGGCTGGTGTGGGCTGGATGAGAGTGGCCGAAAATCGGGAGCAGTGGCGTGCATTAGGGGAGACCTATGTCCAGCAGTGGACGAGTGTGGGTTGCTGATGATGATGATGATGATAATAGCGTGGGTGTATTTTGTTAATATGCTTCAATATTACGGAAATATGAGTCTGAAGCCATTCTTGTATTTGTTTAAAATGACGTTCAGATCTGAACACAATAAATATTTGATTTTTTAAAGGTCTGAAATACAGGTTCATCCTAGCTTAGGCTGCAAATCACACCCTTAATTTAACCTCTAGTTTGTATTGTGTGATAAATAAAGCATTAATTTTGCTTTTTTTTAAAAAAAAGAAATTGTTGTGTTATTATAGTAATATATAGTAACATTTATTTAATTGGCAAGGTAAGTATTAACAATTTTACTTCATATTTAACTGTGCTTTAACGGGCAACGTTTAAGAACATATAGGATAGTTCTTCTGAAAAATATACTTTAATTTGTGTTTGAGCGATGGTAGCTCAATGAATACGAACGCGCCTTCCGCGCAGGTGATCGAGGTTCGAATCCGAGCATGCACCAATGGTTTTTTTTTTCAAATCTATGTGCGTACTACTACCATCACCATCTGCTCGGCGGTGAGGGAAACATCGTGAGAAAACCTGCACGTTTCGGAAAAAAATTCTGAAACGTATAAGCATGATTCACATGGTCTGGTTCCTCTGTTAAAGGGTTGCGAAGGTCTGACGGCAGTCGCTTCACTGTAATTACCAGACCCCCCCCCCCCCCCCTATTCCTGAATCATGGCCTAAGCGTACCCCGGGCTCCAAAGCGGCAGCTTTGGACGCAACCGGGAATTACACGCTAAGATGAAGAAGATATTTTTATTTGTGTTTTATGAAAAGGTTAATTCTGCTAAGTAAAAGTAATTTTGAAGTTTTTTTTTTGCATCAAGAATACAATAATAATTGATTTTTATTTAATAGAGACTTTAAAAATATAGTCTTAAATCGAAATAAAATTATGATATGGTGACATTTTGCTTGCTTACTTACTAAAGGAGCTTATACCAACCCGCTTGGAACAGTGGTAGTGAACTCTGCCTTTGGTGCAAGGGTTGCGGGTTCGATCCCCGCACAGTAACAACATTTGAGTGCATGAACATGTGTGTTTGTATTGGTCTGGGTGTTTTCTATGTATTATAAGTATGTATTTACAAAAGAAAAGTATTATATGTATATATTTGTAATCCCACTGTTGATTCTGATATCCGTAACACAGGTGCTTGTGCTACCTATCTCGGAGTCAGATCAATGTATGTGATGTTTTGAAATATTTATTTACAATTTTATTTTTTATTTGTTATACATCTTTTTGCGTCTCGGAAAAAAAGAGATTCAATTAAAAAAGTTCAGGGTGCATAGCACATATCAAACCCCTCTTGAAAATGAATATTAAAAATAGCACTCTAAGTTGAAAATCCGTTCCGAAAATTACTTTTCATGCAAACGAAATAATTACGACTTCCCGTAGCCGAGTCACTAAAAACTCGTAGCACCCGTAGCGCTCCGTAGCAATATCTAATGCTACGAGTGCTACGTTTTTTTTTATTTCTGTAATATCCGCAGTACACAAAATTCTGAAAACATAATATCTTCAGTGTTATTCTGATTGAATGAAATGTAAATTAATTCGAACTGTATTAAGTACATTTAGCAATAATATTGTGACAATGTACTAAAGTGTATATATCTTTGTGCAGCTGACTGTAACTGAAGCGCTGATTGAAGTATAAATGACACTCGACGAATGTGTTTACTTGTGTTTCATAATAATAATAATGTACTCCAAACCGATATTTCGGTCTTGGCGGCCAATCTCAGAGATCGGCCATCGACGCAGGACATATTATAGTGCACAAGTGACTGCGCAGACACAAGTGTACTCTCTATAAATAAATATTGCAATTCTCTATAAAAAAATCCACAGTCTTCGGGTGGAACTCGAACCCACGATCTTTTGCTAACCGAGCAACTGCTTTACCGACTAAGCTATAGAAGACCTTGGTATATCGACGAATTTTGTAAGTGCTTTTAGCTTCGCCGTCAGCCGACGATAGCTTCATCAATATTTGTATATTCAGTGGAAGCCACCCACAAATATTCAGTAGAAATATTGTTACAAATACTTTACCACCAGTTAATTTTTAAGTACATTATTTACTTGAGTGCACTCTCTATTCCCTTACCCTCATATTTCGGGACACCACCTGTGACACGACCGAAGGGGGATCAGGCGTAGGACCAACGGCTTAACCTGCTTTCCGAGGCACGGGGGTAACAGACCGCCAACTTCCAGATTCCGGGCTGACACTGAGAATTTCTTAACAGAAACACTCAGGTTCAAATTTTGGCCCGGGGATCGAAACCGGGACCCCAAGCGCAGCCATCGCTTTAAAGTGCGACCCACTAACCACTGCGCCACCGAGGCAGTCAAAAGTATGAAACACCAGTGTATTTCATACTACAATTAAAATATATCAGCACTAATATTTATAGTATTTATATGAATAGAATGTTCAACTGAACACCTACAATTATAATATTTATAAAAAGTGGATAATGAATTTGTAATTAATTGTGTTAAACAATTTAAGTCGAAATGAAAAAAAATATTGTTTTGATAAAATAAAATGTAAATTATATATACAACTAGCTGACCCGGCAAACGTTGTTTTGCCATATAAATAAAAGGGTTGATCGTAGAAGGGTGAAAATTGAGGATTGTATGTATTTTTGTATGTTGTATCATAAAAAAAGAGAAATTAAAAATTTTGTCTAAAAAATAAAAATAAAAATTTAGGGGTGGACTACCCCTAACATTTAGGGGGATGAAAAATAGATGTTGGCCGATTCTCATAGATACCGGATAAGCACAAAAAATTTCATCAAAATCGGTCAAGCCGTTTCGGAGGAGTATGGCAACGAAAACTGTGACACGAGAATTTTATATATTAGAAGATATACCAGCGCATGTCATATGTATGCATGCTCATATACAAATGTGTTTGTAATATAGATATAAAAATAGATACGTATAAAATAAGAGGCACGTAAAATAGAGCTTTATTATTATATAAAGTAAGAGCTATATATTATTAACTTAATCTTATAACCAGGGGGTGGAGCACTGGTGACCTGTATACGGATTTATCACTCACGAGATAAATTATCTCAGGCACCAGTCTCTCACACACTAGGTTACTGAAATAGCTTTACCGTTATTTGTAAATCGTATTCTGTATACCTAAGTGAGAGAAAATTGGTATCCTAGGTTAGGCGATACTTCACGCCGGAACAGGTTCTTAAACTCTATGAAGCTCAAGTTCGGTCGTGCATGGAGTATTGCAGTCACCTATGGGATGGCTCTGCCAAGTATCAGCTGGCTGCCCTCGACTCGATTGAGCGTCGAGCCATGAAGTTAGTTGGTGACGCAGAATTAGTGGATGATAAATCCCAAAGCCTCGCTCACCGGCGTAGAGTGGCCTGTCTATCGGTTTTTTATAGGATGCATTTTGGAGAGTGTTCGAATGAGCTTCACGACCTGATACTACCTTCTCCTTTCTACCACCGGACATTACGGAAGACGACAGGAATCCACCCTTACACTGTGCAAGTTCCACCAGCTCGTACTAAGCGTTTCGCTTCCTCTTTCTTGGTTCGAACTGCTAAGGAATGGAACAACTTGCCGGCTTCTGTATTCCCAGAGAGCAACAATTTGGGTGTCTTTAAGTCGAGAGTGAATAGGCTTCTTCTGGGTAAGCACGCTACATCTTAGACCTTATTGTCATTTTCCATCAAGTGATATGAGGTCAAGTGCAAACCCATTTAATATATAAAATATATATATTGAATTGAATTGATTTGAATCTGTGAGGCGCGCTCTATAGCTTGCTTTATGTATATGATTCCTTGTTAGTGCCAGGGGCAGTGCCAATCCACACTGCCAGGTGATTCATTATCTCCGACTACCCAATATCTGCAAACACCGCTGGGCCATTGTATGGATTAAATTAGACGATTGGAAGATGATTGTGTGGGAGATTTGGGTTGATTTGGTTTCGGATTAGGGTAATAATTGCAAAGGAATGAATAAATATTCGATTAATCAATTATCAACAATGGAATCCGCTTATAGAACATGGCTGTTTCTAAAAAGTGAATGTTATCGGAATTGAACCATATTACGTTTGTATCATCATATCAAAAAAGTGCAGAAGAATTGTACAGAATCCTTTTTTTATGTGATAGGTGGCAAACGAGCAGACGGATCACCTGATGGTAAGCGATTGCCGCCGCCCATGGACACCCGCGACACCAGTGGAGCTACAAGTGCGCTGACAACCTTTAAACCGCCCCTTTCCTTCCAGATTGGGCTTCCGGTACTCACGCAGCAAAACACAGCACAGTGCTGCTTCACGCTGGTTTTCTGTGAGGCAGTGGTATCACTCCAGTCAAGCCTGTTTCTTTTTCAATTTTCCATTTTTTTTTTCAAACAATTTAGCTTTTTTTAAAACATAAAATACAGGTGGTTTCATTTGTTGCAAGCCTGTAAATGTTGTGCTGATTCAATATTGTTATAAATTTTGATTGCAATTGCATAGAGTGGTTAGAATGGAAAGTGATATTTTGAAACTTATTTTTTCAGCAAATAGATCCTGAATTAAACCGAATTTACATTTTGAGAAAATATTCTACAAAGCACTATTAATATTCACATCATTAAAAATATTATTTATGGATGTTAAATATTACATTTTTGTTTGAAAATGAAGCAGTCTTCATTTTAGTGTGTGTGTTTATATAATATGGCATGCCCATTTCCCTGAAATCCATAAAATCATAGCCATATTTGCCATGCTAATAGACAAGACAAAAATAATAGACCATTTGTCATCATTAATCACATCACATATTTAGCAAAAACTTACAACTTCAACCTCCCAAATCCCAAAATTAGTCAAAGAATACATCCGAAAACCCCACAGATAAAATGCAAACAGCAGTTAAGTAATTCAACTTTACACAATCAGTAAAATACGTGCGAACTACTTCTCTCACACCAAAAATGACTGGGATTTTCAAGCTTTTTCGTAATTAGATTACATCTGCGTCGAACAGATATGTTCTAGAAGTCGTGTTAGTTTTAAACTAACCTCGGCTTGCTACGAGGCTACGAGCTCGAACTACGGGGCTCGTAGCAAACGTAACGTTCGGTGGAGTTAGTGAGTTGACTACGGAAAACGGTAATTGAGTTGTAGCAACATTCTTGGAATTGAAATTTTTAAATTAACTTCAGTTATCGATCTTTCGGACTACGATTTTAGAAGTCTATATTTTGTATCAATAGTTTTTAATATTAACGGCTATGATTTTTAAATTGACGAGAAATTTTAATTGAGTGGGGTTGAACTAGAATCAGAATATGCCATCTAAAACCAATCAATTAATCGCTTACCATCGGGTAATACATCTGCTCGACTGCCACCTGTTACATAAAAAAGCTAAATCTAGTTAAAATACTGTTAAAGTAATATTTAACTATTTAAAAAAAACGAATTGCCTCCAAATACAATTTGCACCAATCAGCTGATCAGTTTTGTATGGGAAATTGATTTTTTTTCTAAGATAAGACCATAGGTTTCTTGGAGGAAAATGTTTGTTTTCATCAGTTTAATGCTCTCTATGAAAGGGGTAAGACGGTGTATTGTCCTATTATCGCAGGATCGTGGGTTGGGGTGCTTTAACTTGAATTAACATCGACTTGTTCATCAACATAACACCCTTCTTTGTCCACATATTCTTGGAAGCGAGGAAAAACACTCTTCGATTCCGTCACTTATCTTTATGATCACCAAAGTATGCCCAAAGGGTCCATCTAATCAGATGGCATAATTGCGTTCTCCTAACATAATACGTTAGATATATTATATCTAATACAGTGTAACTGCAGATGGGAGTGCGTCCAATTATCAACAGATAATATTAGGTCTGATTTATCGGAGTAGAGGCAAACACAGTCGCTCTATCAATTTCGTGCCTTGGCTGGGCGAGTTGGTTAAACTAAGCCATGAATGAACACCTAAGTTTGCCGTTTGTGTTGGTGGTTTAATTAATTTATTTATTTGGAAACTCAACAGCTTTAAATACACTTTACATGCTAAAGTAAGTTAAGGTGACGGGTAGTGCACACTAGCGACGCTAATCGATTTTCATTTTTAGCTACTAAACCGGGTCTATTTTAAACAACTTCGGGATTACAACCTCTAGGCAAACACTTATACCAATTTTTAAATAACCATGCACAAATATTGGGTCCAACGCGTACGCGAATAATTTTGGCGTGAATCAATTTTTCGCATACCAAAACGAGCCCAACATTTGTGCATGATTATTTAATAAATAGTATAAGTATTTGCCTAGAGGTTGTAATCCCAAAATTGCTTAAAATAGATCCGGTTCAGTAGCTAAAAATCAAAATCGATTGTCATCGCTGGTGTGCCCAATCCGTCACCTTAAATAAAAGCAGTTAGCATTATTTTTTCGAAAAATTTGTAGGAAAATATTTTTTTTCAAACGTCAAAACTGCTCTTTAATATCGATTTAGCTAACAAAGGTTTATTGAACGTTTATGAATATCATTCTAGGCCTTATTAATCTAAGTTCACTAAATTATCAACTTGTAAGAAAAACAATGAACACTTCTCAAAATACTTATCAACAAACTACGTTGTGCTAATCTCATGGACTTAGCAATGTGTGGATAAGGGTACGATAAATTGCTTCTGTCATGAAACCTAGCGTTGAATCCCTGGAGGGTATTTATGCCTAAGTACAAGTAAAGTGAAGCAGCAAGCAAAGTGATCGTGGGACTTTGAAGCATGCGCCACCTGAGTAGTTTGAGCTCGTATAAACACTTATAGTAGCTGCAATCTTATGCATTAACAAACATGAAAGATGAAGATATCACAGCCTTAATGGTACCGGCGGAATGCGAGAATAGGCGAGTGCTACACTTGCCGTTTGAAATCCACTGTCTTATTTAATTAGTAGTTGATAATAATGAGGAGCGGCACGTTATGAGTCTATTTGGTATGAAATTACAAAATACGACTCGGACGTGACAGCAATATGCGGCATGTGAGACACGCTGCTGTGCAGCAGTAATGGCGTCATCATTATCATGTATGTGTTCAAACCCGTTTGTGTCCAAAGTCGTTTCTGAAGAGGATAGATAGATAGATATACTTTATTACACAACTTAAGTACTCGGGTCTGCTTTCCTGCTAAGCCTCTTTTATACGGTATTTAGCATCCATAGACGTGAGGTTACTGACACGTGTGTCACAAAGAGTAGCGTACCTGTCGGTGCCGTTGCAGTGCGGCGGCGCGAGGTGGTTGTGCGAGTGGTGCGGCAAGAGCGGCAGCAATGATGTCATCACATAGGGTAGCATACCTATCAATGCCGTTGCAGTGCGGCGGCACGAGGTGGTTGTGCGAGTGGTGCGACGAGAGCGGCAGCAATGACGTCATCAAACAGAGTAGCGTACCTGTCAGTGCCGTTGCAGTGCGGCGGCGCGAGGTGGTTGTGCGAGTGGTGCGGCGCGGGCGTGGCGGGGGCGTGCGGCGTGTGCGGCGTGCTGCGCCAGCCACCCAGAAGAGGTGCTTCACCGCTAGCACCCAGCAATTTTAATCTGTCGAAGAAAAAGGAAGCTTTGGGTATACAGATAAAAAAACATTTTTTATACCTACATGTGTGTGTGTATGTGTGTCAGCCTATATAATGTCCCCACTGCATGGCAAAGGCCTCCATCATAGTAATCAAGTCATCGCTACTATGGTGGGATAACGCTTAATAACCACGCTTGCCAATTGCGGATTGGTTATCACAAACCCGAGCTATGTTCAAAAAATTCATAACATACTTTTTGCTCGACCCGAGAATCGAACCCAGGACTCCGAGATAACGGCCCGGTACTTACACCACTAAACCAAAAGGGCGCTCCTAATTTAAAACCTACATAAGAAAGTGATTCATCTTTTCGAAAGTTAAATAACGAAATCACACCTATCGGAACTGTGTGACTTGGAATTTATTTCTTAATGTTCACGTCGGAAAGGTTAACCGACGCCTAGGTGACCATTTCGGGAAACCCTTGGTTTGAGGATGGCACAGGACTTATTATTTTTTTTAATTCCTCTTTCAAACGGCTTTAACATTAAAATGAGTAAAATTCGGCGTACAAATAATACATGTAAAAATCAGTCATAAATTTACCTGACGCCAAAGTTTAATAAATAAAATATACATAACAAAGTGTGTAAGTTTTTAATAATAAATAATAATAATTAATAAATATTTCACAACATCACATACATTGATCTGACTCTGAGATAGGTAGCTCAAGCACCTGTGTTACGGATATCAGAATCAACAGTGGGATTACAAATATATACATATAATACTTTTCTTTTGTAAATACATACTTATAATACATAGCAAACATCCAGACCAATACAAACAAACATGTTCATACACACAAATGTTTGTACTGTGGGGGGATCGAACCCGCAACCCATCTATCAGAGGCAGCGTTCACTACCACTGTTCCAATCGGGTCGTCAAGTAACACTCTTTGATATGAATATGTTATAATAAAGAAATATAATAACTCCAAGATTCATCAAATGAGTACATCTCCAGACTTGACTGCCTCGGTGGCGCACTGGTTAGTGGGTCGCACTTTAAAGCGACGGCTGCGCAAGAGGTCCTGGGTTCGAACCCCGGGTTGGGCCAAAAATTGTACCTAAACCTAAGTTTTCGGTAAGAAATTCTTAGTGGCAGCCCGGAGTCTGGAAGTTGGCGGTCTTGTACCCTCGTGCCTCGGAAAAGAAGTAAAGCCGTTGGTCCTGCGCCCGATCCCTCTCCGGTCGTGTCACAGTAGTGTCCCATCGGAATATGAGGATAAGGGCATAGAGATTGCGCTTGTTTTTGCGCACACACTTGAGTACTATAATATGTCCTGCGTACGTGGCTGATCGTTGAGATTGGCCGCCGTAGCCATAATCGGTTGGTGGATATTATTAAATCTCCAGAATAGATAAGATAAGGTCTCCTTTTACAAAACCAACTAATCTCAAAAGCAAACCTCAAAATAAGTAACTGTTATTCGGAGCACACATAAGCTATTCAAAGCAATTAATTTGGCTAATATACCGCGATCAAGCCAAGCTAAACTAATCCATTTGGCTGATTTGAGTGCGGCGACGCCACGTTTTGCCCACTTCACGCCGCAACTGGAGTAATTAGACAAGAAAACCTTTTAATTGTTTAGCCATCTCCATTCTTTTCACCGTGGGAGAGCCCCGCTTTGCCATGAATAGGCCGACTTGACCGAAGTGATACCATACGAACGTAAACGAAGTGATTCGGCCTCACGGAAAAACCAGCGTGAAGCAGCGTCTGTGCTGTGTATTGCTGTGAGTGAGTGAGGGTACCGGAGGCCCAATCCGGGAATATGGGGGGCTTAAAGTTTGGCAGCGTACTTGTGACTCCACTGATGTTGCGGGTGTTTTTGGGTGGCTGCAATCGCTTACCATAAGGAATTCATATGATTGTCTGCCACCTATCACATGAAAAAAAAAAGTTTAGCAAACCAAATAATTAAATAAATTGAGACAACATGACATACATTGTCCTGGTCCCAAACAAAGATTTTCCCTTGCACTAAAGAAACCAGAAACAACGACACTACCACAAACACCCAGACCCAACACAAATATCTGTTCACCAACAAACATTTGTGCTGGTGCGAGAATCGAACCCGCAACCTTGCGTTTCAACCGCACACACCACTGCGCTAAACA
This sequence comes from Marasmia exigua, assembly GCA_019059595.1. NCBI lineage: Eukaryota > Metazoa > Arthropoda > Insecta > Lepidoptera > Crambidae > Marasmia > Marasmia exigua. Next base: position 2,750,810 of record CM032464.1, on the reverse strand, counting down.
GTTCGTCGAAAATGCATGTGCACGTGGTTACAACTCACAAATCGATTTATAAAGTATAAGAGCACGGCATCATTACGACCTCCTTACCTATAGATCTACCCTGAAAACAAATTCACGGATGATGATGCCCGTAGTTATTTTACGTTACTTTCCATAGTACTTTGGGCGTATAGTGAAGGGTTACACACAATGTGGTACATAAAAAAGTATCAACTCGTATAAGAATATAGGTAGGTCTATAGTGACACCTGTATTTAATTACCAACTGATTAATGTAACTTACCGTAACTGAACTTTGAATCCAGCACTGACGCTGAGAAATAGTATAGGAAGATAATAATAATATCTTCCAACCAATTACGGCTACGGCGGCCAATCTCAACAATCGGCCACGTACGCAGGACATATTATAGTAGTGTGCAATTGATCGACCAAAGTAGCACTCTCTTGTTTCGGAGGCCAAAAGTCGGTTCGGGTCGTTGAGCCAACGGAGTAAGTGGTCAATTGTATGCGCAAACATAAAGTCACTCTCTTTTCCTATAGGTACCCTCATAATCCGATGGGACACTGGTGTGACCCGGCCGGAGAGGTATGAAGCGCAGGACCAACGGCTTTACGTTTTTCCGAGGCACGGAGGTACAATACCGCCACTATATGAATTTCTTACTGAAAACTTAGATACAAATTTTAAGCCCGATTGGGGGTTCGAACCCGGGACCTCTTGCGCAGCCGTCACATTAAAGCGCGACTTACTACCCACTATGCCAACGAGGCAGTCATATTGTAACCTATAGATGCAGTAAAGATAATGAGTATTGAACACTATTCAAACATTAATTAGTTAGGCCGTGCGCTGCGTTAAGCGAGTGCACATCGCGGGCATCCGTCGCGGGTATATGCACCGTGCTCCATCGCGGAGAAATAGCCCGTTGCAGATTTCCGCAACGACCTCGCTCTTACGGACCTTGCCCACGGCCCCCTTTTTGTAGCGATGCAGTAGCAATGCTTTCGTGCGTCCGCATCGATACAGCTGCGAAGCGGTGGCTAGCCGTGTGTCCTTGGCTCATATTCAGACGCGATGCAAACACAATACTGTCGCGCTTATGTCTCGATGCAACCGCGATTCAGTAACAGTACAGTTGCAAGATGGACTCCGTTGAGGTCCCATTAACGGACAGGTAGCCGGCCGGCAATCCTTAAAAGTTGCACTGAAGCTCTGTTCTCCACTTGTGCACCACCCTCATTCCGTTCTTCCCTCGACGTCGTCTGACACAGTCGCGCGTTTGCATCGATACAGTCGCAATGCAGTAACGCGTTGCAAACGCGACTAACACGCGTTAGTAGCGATGCTGTCGTGCGTTTAGTAAACGCGCGTTTGCATCGCTACTCGCTACAAAAAGTCGGCGAGGGGCATTAACGCAACACCGCCAGTCGCCCGCGGGGCGTGCAACGGGAGACTCGCTTCACGCAGCACTGCTCTTTGGAGATTAGCAAACCAAATAATTAAATAAAAGTGGACATGAAACACCACGCCGCAAGGATGTCTGCGACACGCACCCGCTTAACGCGGAACACGGCGTTAATAGTTTATATGCTTACAATACCAAGTTATTAGGTCTAGGAGTAGGAGTTGCATTAGGAAAGCGGACCCCGGGCTCCAAATACTGAAACCCTTAATTATAAGACTCCTATACAAACCTTTACCCCAAATTAACTGTCGTGACCCAAATATTTCACTAAAAACTATAAATAAGACCTTGTATATTAAGGCGACAGCGTGACGGTACTAGCGTCGCCAAGTGATCTAATTTAATTGTGGCGAATAGGAGACATTTTTACTCGACTACGGCGAAGCAGAAAGAAGGGATTATGATTTTGACCTGTATGTATGTATGTATGTATATATAGTTGTTCATCTGTACCCTCATAACTTCTAAACTAGTAATCATATTTGAAAAAAATGAGGTGTCGTTAGAAGCGTCTTAATTGTATTCTGGTTATAGGCGACATGACATCACGTTAAATTGACTACAGCGCCCTCTAGGGGACGTAAGGGACTAAAAAAAATTGCTTGACGGTACCGTGTGGGATATCAAATGAAAGAGCTTTTTAAATAAGCAATCAATACATAATGGAAAGCATTAACATTTTTTGAGACGAACATTTGTAATAATTACTTCCTACACTAACAATAATTTCTATAATTGCTAAAATTGGCCACTTTGGACAGTTATGAAAAATTATTGTTACTTGTTCCTACAAGTAATTATTACATAAGTTCGTCTCAAAAAATGGTTAATACTTTCCTTAAAGTGACTGCACTGGTGTTGCAGACTCTCCCATAGACACCTATGGGCGGCGGCAATCCTTACCATCAGGCGATCCTTCTGCTCTTCAGCCACCTATCACATAAAAAAAGAAGTATGAATTGTTTACTTTTTGCGAAACTGTCTCCTATTCGCTATCATCATCATCATCATCATCAGCCTATCGCAGTCCACTGCTGGACGTAGGCCTCTCCAATTGTCCGCCACTGTGATCTATGCATGGCTTCTATTCTATTCGCTATAATCAATATTAATCACTTGGTGGCGCTAGTATTCTCGCGGTGTCTCCTTAAAGTGTAAACAGCCCGCTACAAGAGGACCGCCCAAAATTACATTAAATGTAGAGCAATAAAGAGTGTCGACATCGCACCTTTTCACAAATGATAGCGCGGTTAACTCGAAAGGCAACACAGAATTTAGCTCTACAAACGGATTCCACCATAGGGTTGTCATAGAACTCTCTCTGTTTGACAGTTTGGATGTTGAGGCTTTACTGCAGGGTCACTCTATGTTAATTTGAAATTCGATTGACTTTCATCTATTGGTTTTCACACTGCGTAGACGGTGTTTGCTAAGATGTATATCATGTCGATATGTACTATGCCTTGCAACATTAAATTGCATAACGACATTTAAGAACCAAAAACATCTATCTACTTTTTTTTGGGTTCGTAAATTTGAACATAATTAGGAAGGTTTGAAGTTCAATTTTGAGCTTGTGCTTTCCTGAAGGTAGATGGTATTGGATTCTTAACCGTCGTAAAAAAGGTCTGCAGTGCTAAATAAAATTATAGCTGTAACGTAATAATAATAATATCCGCCAACCGATTGCGGCTACGGCGGCCAATTTCAACGATCAGTCGTGTATGCAGGATATATTATAGTGCTCAAGTGTGTGCGCAAACATAAGTGCACTGTCTATTCACTTACTCTCATATTTCCGATGGGACACCAGCGTGACACGGCCTGAGAGGGATTGGATGTAAGACCAACGGTTTAAAGTGCTTTCCGTGGCACGGGGGCACAATACCGCCAACTTTCAGACTCCGGGCTGACACCAAGAATTTCCTTACGAAATCTTAGATACAACTTTTTGGCCCGACTCGGGGATCGAACCCGGGACCTCTTGCGCAGTCGCACCGAGGCACCGAGGTAATGTTATATGAAATACTGAAATCACAGATAATTCAGCGAATCAGACTAACCTGTACTAATTTCATAGCCACGTCTAAAATAGCAGATGTTTTAGACTAATTTTATAAGTAACAGGTGCATCCGTGTTAATTCCATCAAGAATGGGAATTTTTTTTTGTTAAGACACGTTAAATTATTTTTTTTCCACTTTCATGCATAATCACGTTCGACTTTCAAACCTTCACAACAAACCCAGTGACCGGCTCATAAACAGCTTTGTCAAGGGCCGCGGTCCGCCGAGACTGGCACCCCTAATCCTCTCAGCCTAATGACACGGATATTATGGCGGGTGGCAACATAATAGTTACGCCCCGCGCCAAAAATAGGCCGGCGATAATCTACCAAGTTATGTAGATATGAGATTTTCGGAAAGGGGAATTTCGTTTGAAGTTCAATCGACTTAGTAGCACGCGAGCGGCTACTGCCTGAGATTGGTTTTCCCAATACGAGATCGGGAGTGTGGTAAAGGAGCGCTTTCGCCGCTAGCTGTCGTACCGTGAAATGAGATATAAACCGCTCAAAAATGTGATCGGTTCTGTGGCATCGTGAGGCTTACCTTGTTACGTCACTGGGCTTGACGCGGTGGATAAATGAGCATTTTTTGGGAGTTGCTTTCGAATAACCCTGTTGGTGGACACGCTAAATTAGAGGGGATAAAGGACCGTAAACAAAAAATACGAGTATATATACCGTGCTTTTTAAACCGTTTTACTCCCTTATTGAGGGCATTATACTGGTGATAACAAACATTTTTCCCGAAGGAACATAAGGTCGTTTTTTTTAATCAGCCTATAAACTGTCCCACTTCAGGGCAGAATAGAAATCAAGTTATTGCTACTATGATGGGATTAGGCTTAATCACCACGCTTGCCTAATGCGGATTAACCCGAGCTATGTCCGAAAAATTCGAAACATACTTTTCGTTCGACCCGGGAATCGAACCCAGGACCCTGAGATCACGGCCCGGTACTTAAACCACTAGACCAATAGGGCGTTTACATAAGGTCTAATTTCTAAAAAAAAATTGCCTCCCCATACAAATAATAATCTTAATCTTATGATTATTAATTTAATGATTATGATTATTATTAAGATCTACTCTCATGACTATGGTGGGTATTAAATTTTAATACACGAATTAAAATATTCTTGTATCTAAGATTATTAACGCTTCATCCCATTTAAATTATCAAGAAATATTAGACTATTTATTTATGTTGTATTATGGCTAACATTATTTTATTTTCATTCCGTTTCCTGTTCGTAAAAATAACACCTTTGTAAATGGAACACTGAAAATAAAAATTATCTCAACATAGGTAGGAACAGAGCAAACCCTCCAAACCTTAAATCAATGGAATCCTAGCATAGCACCAATTAATTGCCCTCTTTACGACTACTGTCAGGACGAACGGGGTTTGTGTTTGAAGTACCTTATGTTAGTGTTGCCAGTCGAGGTCGCATATCGAAATCAGTTCTTGTATACATAATTCAAGAATCGATAAAGCAATTGACAATACTGTCACAGTGTTAAAACAGCCATGGCGCAGTGACTACGGAATTATTAACAATGAAAATATTTTTAAAAGATTGATGATAGTTTTACTTGAAAATGTGTAGTAAATATCAGTCCTTGTGAATCTAATGACAGATAAAGTGTTAGCTAGCTACTAATGATGTGCGTGGCAAATAGTGATGTATGTATGTGATCCAATTTGTTTCGCTAACAAGATGTAGAGTAGAGATTAGGACGCTACGACGATCTATATCGTTCTTATACATTAGTCAGGAGATTGCCCGCCACAGCTGAAATATCGGCTGCATGAAATCATGTTATTGTATTGATAATAAGTACCTACTAATAACTTCAATCGATTAGTACTAATCAATAATATCCAATGAATTGTTAAATCACAAGTGTAACAATCGATTGTTGAGCTACACTAGTTTTCGTCCAGGGCACCAGGCTTAGCATCGAGCGCTACGTCACATTGCTTGTACAACAGATCCAATAGTAAACGGAATGAACGGCGCTGTTTTCTTTCTTATTTGCATCGGTTTATTGCGTCAGGTTCGTTCACAAAGATATTATAAGGTAGGCCCAAGGACGCTACCTTGAAGGACATCAAAGGTCTTCATCTTGGCTAACGATGTTGTCAAAATTATTATCCATGGCAACCATTATTGAGGTAGCTTTTAAGGATATCATGAATAATGCCTCATATACCATGTTTTTTTTGTAACAGAAGAGGAATATAGATAGTGTCAAACTCTTTAGAGAGATCTAAAAACAAATCAATAGTCTTAACTTTGGCGAAATAAAACAATAGATCAGCTGCGCTAGTTTTCATCTGGGACACTGGGGCTTAGCACTAGACGCTACATCACACGCTGTGATGTTTGCGTATCTGAGCCAACGGCAAACGGAATGAAACACGCTACTTTGTTTCTTTACTTAGTCTAGTTATGGTTTGAAAGGGTGTGTCATCTTTGCGTTGCTGAAGTATTGGAGCATTATAGAAAAATCAAAGAGAAATGAATTCACCCCCTATTGTATCTAAGCGTTGACTTTTGTAGAGGTTATAGCTCGAGCCACTTGTAATCCTAAAACTTTTACCACACACTACCATATAGGGAGACGAGTATATTTAGCCGTCGCCAAACATCATGTGACGCTAATACTGTCATCTTAGAAAGCCGTAATGTTTAGATCACAATTTATCGATTGAATACTATCTCGCATGTTATTTTATGTAACATGTTGCATAATTTTATGAAATATAAAAGAAGATGTTTCCTTAAATAAAATAAATTAATAAATAATTTTACGATGACATCAACATAGAAGTAAATACGCTAGGACGCGTGATAAATGGGTTTTATTAGTCACCAAAAGCTTTGAATAAATTGTATAAAAATCTGCCGCGCAAGGAACACCACCCCATAATATCGTCGCGAAATCCACGCAATATAATCCGGGCTGATACGCCCTAAGTCAGCGTAAAATCCTTGAGCTACACGGCAGTTTTAGCTATGAGAATTGATAGTAGGATAATCCGTGCCTTCTATCACCCGTCATTGGCAGTGGGATGTGGAATAAATTCTAGAGAATTAGACTAGGATTTTGCTTTTCTGCAATATTAGAGGTGCATAGAAAACTACTTTAGTTTTTAAGCGTGACGCGTGATAGATTTGAAAGTTAGGTAAAAAATTTATTGGTATTAAATCACCAGGTAACTACAATCTGAAAATGTTTCTCAATCAACTAAACAAGTTTCGACATTAATTGGTCAGAATCGATTGAAGAAATTTGACAGATTTATTAAATATTGATGAAACGTATGGCTGTCAGTACCACATTTCTGATGGATATTCCAATATATAAAGAAACACTCATGAACTAAATAAGCAAAAAAGTGTTGATTTAACGCTTTGTTCAAAGTGGCAATCAGATCTCCAACCACAACCTTTGGAGCGTGAGGCAGGGTTGAGCTAGTTTAAGTAAATCATCACCAACATCATGACCATACATTCGTCCGCAGCTGTACCTATATCGTTTCTCCAAAGCTACGAGTATCAAATTTTTCTTTTCCAATTTACTCACAGCAACCTTGCGTATGGCGTCGCTACTACTTACTACCTTAAGCTATTTTTAAAGTTAGGCTTCGTTTGAATACGTTCCCCAACTTTAACATTATTTTACCTTATATCCAAACATTTGTGAGTATTGAATTTTATAAGGTAATAAAATTATTTAATGTTCGGAACTAACTATGAAGCTCATCAAACAACGTCGAGACACAAATCGCCATCTTCAGTATTGATAGGCGGCCATCAACATAAGACACTAGCAAATTCAATAGATGACGGAATCCCATCCATTATGCTGCAGCCATAGCAACAGTGGCACAGCAAAGGAAACAGAGCAGTAGAATGTTTATTTTAATTAGCTATTTGTTTTACTTACTCCACACATTCCACGAATTCATTAAATTTATTTTTAATCCACGCCTTAAATCAGCATTGAAATCTTATTGTTTTATTCCTTGTTTCAGTTTCGTAACAATATTATTACGTAATATTTGCTGTACAAGTTTCTAATTGGTTTTTGAACTTTTCGTCGATACAGAAATACACATTGGTAGCTAAACTAAGGAACGTATTTAATTTATCGGAAAAATAAAAACCTCTTGCAATAAACTAAATGTTTTAATAATCGCGAGCGGCTAGTGTCTGTTGGTAATTATACTTAAAATATATGTGTAGTTCCTTTGTAAATTCTGATACCCCTAAAATTGAGCTACTTAATTGTGCATCGTATGTGCTGTTGTCTGATATTTATTTATTCATTACTTTCTATCTAGTATCTTTTAACCCTGTTAAATAATGTACTCGTAAAAGGTTTCGTGTCCTAATTCGAAGGTCAAGACAAAGATTCCTCACTGGTTCATATTTGATTACCTAAGTCTTGCGTCCCTCGGGGTCGGACTACGTGGCCAGCCCGCATCTAACAATACGAGGCTTGATAAATAATTCCAACAAACGAAGATGTTTAGACAGGGAATGTGGGCTTACTTATTGTATTTGTTGAAAGTGCAAATTGTATTATAGTATTTACAGTAAAACATAGAATATCAAAATTACAAAACATCTGCGAAATCAGAGAGATCGCTGATCGGCCTTGTAGAAAGGAGTACGCTCTTCTCACACAAAATTCAACAGATCGGTATACAATTTCAACATATTATTTTATGTGATAGGTGGCAGACGAGCAGACGGATCACCAGATGGTAAGCGATTGCCGCCGCCCATGGACACCCGCGACACCAGTGGAGTCACAAGTGCGCTGCCAACCTTTAAACCCCCTTACCTCCGGATTTGACCTCCGATACCCTCCCCCATGATGCGAAACACAGCACAGTGCTGCTTCACGCCGGTTTTCTGTGAGGCCGTGGTATCACGTACAATGTAATCGCCGATACTCTAAAACGTACAAAATAAAAAGATAAATCCAGCGATAAGACCGCCGAAATTGTACAAATAAGTTTTTGTAATGCCTAGTTTTTTCAAGTTGTGTCTTTTTGTGTAATGAAGTATAGGATCCATCTATCTATATATGACTTCCAGGGCTCACTATCGCATGTGATTTGACTGCCTCAATGGCTCAGTGGGTAGTCTTGCAGAAGAGGGTTTGATCCCTGGGTCGGGCCAAAAATTTGTACATAAGTTTCCGGTAAGAAAATTTTAGTGTCAGCCTGGAGTCTGGAAGTTGGCGGTCTTGCATCCCCGTGCCTCGGAAAGCACGTTAAGCCATTGTTCCTGCGCCCGATCCTTCTCCGATCTTGTCACACTGGTATCCCATATGGGAATATGAGGGTAAGGGAATAGAGAGTGCACTTGAGCACTTTAATATATCCTGAATAATATTTAATAAATTCTACGTGCCTGATCGTTGAAATTGGTCGCCATAGCCGTAATCAGTTGGAGGATATTATTTCTATCGCATGTGATATGAAACCACAACTTACCCTTTACCAAAAACGTTACAACATTATCTGAGTCCATTAGTTGAACAAAACATCAATATCTTCCCCCTAAGGGCCAATCTGCGGTAGTCTTTTTCACGTACAGCGGGGCCTATCAAGTCAACACTTGTGATTAAAGCAGCCCTCAAGGAGAGGGCCCTCGCCTTGCCCAAACAAGGTCTAGGGATGTGCCGAGTCTACTCAGAAAAATCATGACTCGATGTTACTCGAGTTTACTAACCATATTGTTCTTGCATTAGTGAGCAACGACTTTTTGAAAATAATAATAAAATAAATTCATACAATATCTTATACATTAACCTGATTCCGAATTAAGTAACTCAAGCACTTGTGTTACGGCAATCAGACAACAGAGGAATTACAAATATCTACAATATAGACACTAAACAAACACTTGTGTTTATGCATTTTAGTTTAAATACTAGAACCTGTGAGGGGAACCTAAGTAGTCATGCTCACTCAAATGTCTTTGGGGTGGTGGCGCTATGTGGCGGGTCATTGCATTCCCTCTAATATGGTTGAGTGAAATGATGGCTGACACATACGTCATACTTGTAAACAGGTGCCACCTTTGGGGACTAGTCTGCTTCGGTTTACTTCATAATATTTATTTTATTGTTTCCTTTATTTTATTTTGTGTTACAAATGAACTGTATGGCTTGGTATGATGAAGACACAACTAAAAGTTTGGCGATTAAACAGAGTAACTGGCGAGTAACAGGCGAGAACAAAAACAACTTTCCGAGCCGGTGGTAGAATCGCATCGAGGCGAAAAAGCTCTGCGGCACTCGCGATCTCCATCCACTCCTGGATGTTACGCAGCCATAATTTTTTCCTCCGATCCACATGCCCTTTTACCAGCTACTTTCATTTATTTAGTTCATTTCATTTATTTATTAGTCAGTTATTTAATTACAATTTGTTATCTGTCGTTAAGTAGTAAGGCAAACCCATGGATAGATTGGATATTTGGACCGGTCGTTATTAAGGTGGTCCGTTTCCTATACAAACTTGTTTTACAGGAATACTAACAGGCAGAAGCTTGAATATGGTTAAAATGTCTTTTAAAAAATTATATATGTGTGTCTATTTACGCGAATGGTATAATCTTTCAAGTTTAAAACATAAACAAAGTATAATTTCGATTTTAAAAAACGTAGCAATTTGCGAAATCGCTTGAATGTGTGTGTGCTTGAAACGAATGCAATCTCTCGTAAAAACGGCGACATCTATACGAATCTAGTTAAATTTCCTAGATGGTAGGCTATGTTTGCTTAGCTAAACGAACTGGCTATCGAACAGATGGCGCTGAACTGCAATAAAAATATGCATGATATTTTAGCGATTTGTTAATTTATATTCATAATATATTAAAAATTGTATTATTTTATTGCTATAATAAAACACAAAAAAAGGTCACACACTTTGACTTTACATTGATAAGAAATAATAGAGGCTTTTAAGTGCGACCGTCTGTCTACCCGCTGCGCCATCGAGGCATGGCATTGTGTTAGCGACGTTGCCACTCTTACGCGTCGTTGCCATATTTCTATAGCACCAATTTCTTCAACTTGAAATTATTTCGGGATTTTAGATTGCTCCTTTACTGGGTTGCCAGAAGGTACTTTTCCTGAAATTCTTGGTAAAATTTAGTCTTTCTTTTTTTTAATTTCCTTTTTTAGGGTTCCGTAGCCAAAATGGCAAAAACGGAACCCTTATAGTTTCGTCATGTCCGTCTGTCCGTCTGTCCGTCTGTCCGTCTGTCACAGCCGATTTACTCGGAAACTATAAGTACTACAGTGATGAAATTTGATGGGAATATGTGTTGTATGAACCGCTACAAAAATATGACACTAAATAGTAAAAAAAAGAATTGGGGGTGGGGCCCCCCATACATGTAACTGAGGGATGAAATTTTTTTTTTCGATGTACATACCCGTGTGGGGTATCAATGGAAAGGTCTTTTAAAATGATATAAAGTTTTCTAAAAAACATTTTTCTTAAAGTGAACGGTTTTTGAGATATCAGCTCTCAAAGTCGTAAAAAGTATGTCCCCCCCCCCTCTATTTTATAACTACGGGGTATAAAATTCTAAAAAAAATAGAGGTGATGCATGCTAATTAACTCTTTCAACGATTTTTGGTTTGATCAAAGTATCTCTTATAGTTTTTGAGATAGGTTGATTTAACTGTAATTTTGGACTTTGCTGCTACGGAACCCTTTGTGCGCGAGCCCGACTCGCACTTGGCCGGTTTTTTTCATTGGTTCCATAGGAGAAATATTGTGAAGTGAGTGTACATGAAACGAACATGCAATTTATATACGCATTAAGGTACGAAATACAATTGATCTGTCAAAATGAGCAAAAATGTACATTGCCATCTCTGTCAGTTTTAGTCTGCATGAGTTTAGTTTGGTATTGGCTGTCTAAAATCGCCGTGAGACTGGGGCCAGAAAACGAGTCTGTATATTTATGGACAGGAATTTGGGGACAAATACAAAATCGTACCTGGCAACTATGACTCAATCTAGCATCGCGGCATCGTCCGAAGTGCGATCCTGTTTACGCTTTACATAATGTACCTACCGCTAATTTCCAAAACTTTTCAACTAAAAAATTCAACTGTAAAGTAATAAAATTTTAAGAAATACCTACTTTATTGTTACAAAAGATTGGTCATAATAGTGCATAAATAATTATTTCCAATAACTTAATTATAATATATTTCTAAGGAATGATAAACCATTTGCTGTAACGGAACGTAATCTAATTTTTTGTGATAACTAGTGCTGTGTATGCATCAATCCATTCAACGCTAAAATAAATAAATATCGATGATATTCATAGCCTTGGTTTGGTAGGTGCATTGTTGAAGAAATTGAAATACAAACATGAACATCTGCAGTTCGCGCGAAACGTAACAGCGACGCGCTATCCGTACTTATCTGATAATATATAATATGTAGTACAACGGGTAGGCCAATACAACAGAGTTGGATGGAACTCTACTACTGCTACTCTCGGCTCCGTTCGGGTTCCGGGACAAAAGTATACGTACAAGTACAACCAATTATTTTTTTAGTTTTAGTGAAATTACTGTATTTAGAGTCGAATGTTGCTACGAATTTTCTATGAGCGAACGGTTTTTTTGAGTGATATTGAATCAAGTTCGTCAGGGTACAAAGTTAGGAACTCATCCGTGCAATTTATTGTTCACGTCGCGTAGTGTTAATCAAGCGGCAGTGTTTTAAATATTCTAATGTTAAGTGATGAGTTTAGAGGATAAAGTCCAATGTGGATTGATAAATAGTGACTCCATTGGTAATGTATTGGCCTTAAAGTTATGGGAACTCGTGATAAACTCTTGGAATTAAGAGTCAAATGTAAGTCTTGTGGTCATTGATTGAATTAAGTAAAAAAGTTAAGCTTGGTAAGTACATACCTACCAATTTAACTTACTTTTCTTGCTACTTTTAACTTCTACTACCTATGATAATATTATTTTTAAAAAGTGATAGTCTGTAATTTAAAATTTAATAGAATTTTTCCAATAAAATGTATGCTATGCTATGATGATAAATTTTCATTTGAATAATGCTTTTATCGATAAATTGCCAGCTTCTCTGATAGCAAAATAAACAACTCTACTCGTACTTTTTCAAACAACTTTTTTTCATTATGTCTGAATTTCTGACTGACTTGTTCTGATCGTTGTTTAGGTATTATATGCAATTTGATTGACTTTCCTATATTTTGCTGATTTTTTTGATAGTTTTGTTTGAGATGAAGTGAGGAGCTGGGTGTTCACAATGGACTTTGGAAGGACAAACAAATCGAGCTTTTTAATGTGTTACTCTCTTACTATGTACAGAACAATAAACTTTGCTTTTCAATTACAGAAAGACCTATTCTCTAACCAAACCTCAAATTGAACTGAATGATGAAACAAAAAATGGATTACACAGTGTTTACTCTTTTGAATGTGTGGAATGCTCTGGAAGCGAGCTAGTGAAAAGGATGGTCACATAAATAAAGCCCTAGTTTGGGGTGCTGTGACAAGTGGCAGCTACTATGCACAAGTAGCCCAGATGACTGCGCTTATGGATATACCAACTTTATCACCGAATAAGTTTCACTCAATTGAAAAAGAATTGGGATCTGTGTGGCAACATCACTTGACAGAGGAGATAATAAAAGCTGGAGCCGAAGAAAGAGCCATCGCCATTGTAAAGGGACACATGTCCCCTGATGGGGTGCCATATATCACTGTCTGAAAAGATCATATGGGCATAACTGTAACTCATCTTCTGGGATGGTAAGTTTAACTTTGTTATAATCACTTGTTTGTTATACATTTTTCATTGTTATTTAATTTTTGCAAGTAAAACTTTAATCCCACTGAAAATGTGTCTCAGACATAAGGACGGTACAAAGTCCAATAAGGGTAAGTCCGTGTGTACCCGTATTATTACTTTAAAAAAATTTCTTACCAATTCGGGAGTTCAAAGTAATAATAGAATGTGTTATAAAACACACACCCCTTTATTACAAAACATGGTCTAAAGTTAGGCTTGGTTTAAAATGGATGCTGTCACTTTCATTTGAAAGCTATATAAAAGTGACAGCGTCATTTTTAAACCTTGTAGACCATTTTTGAAATAAAGGGGACAGATGTTTGGTAACAATATTTAATAACGAATTGAAATAATATAAATTTATTGTTACAAACATTCTTACATTATTTATTTCTTTTTACAGATACTTCAGTCCACTTGGGATAGAATGCATAGCATTCAAGCATGGTGATTTTCAAGAAACACTCAAAGTTACTTTAGAAGCATTTTATTGTATATAAATTGATGTAAATATTTTTTATTAATTATCAAAAATTTACTTGATACTACCTCCTGCCTACCTACTCCTCTACTAATTTGTACACCTCGTCATACAGTTAACTAGTTTTGGAATATTTACTTTTGTTGGTAACATATGAGGGGAACTTCACTAATGATCATGCTCCCCAAATGTCTCTGAGGTTGTGGCACTATGTGGCTGGTCATAACATTCACTCTGCTATGGTTGAGTGAAATGATGGCTAAAACATATGTCATACTTGAACAGGTGCCACCTTTGGGGACTGGTCTGCTTTGGTTTAAATCATATTTAGCTTATTATTTTGTGTTGCATTATTAGCTGTATGACTTGGTATAAGGTATACTTTGTATAATGTGTAATAAAACATTGTATAAAAATATGGCGTTTAAAGAGTAACTGGTGAGTTTCTTGTCGGACCTTCTCTTCCAGAAACAACTTTCCGATCCGGTGGTAGAATCGCATTTTGTGTATTTATATTTTAATATATTTTATGTATCGGCATATTTATGTAATCACATGTAAATTATACATACTAATGAAATTGTTTTAAAGGATTCAAATATAGATTTTATTATATTGATTGTTTTTTAATTATCATTCCTAAGGACTTATACCACTCCACTTCTTCTGCACGAACCTATCTACATGAAGTTATTAGAAGTCGCCCACCTACGCGCACCCAGCCTACTCTATTAGGTCTACAGACGTTATGTGGCAAAAAATCGTCCCGAAACGAAGTGAGGGCGGACCGCTAGTTACATAATAAACCGCACTTCAATTTCGAAAAGTCCAGTGTGTGTTAAGTTATCTACTAGATTACCATCGCTACCTATCCGTAGTCCATTCGATAGATCCGAAGAAGAAATTCATATATTCCGTAATTCCTACCCACATCATATTTTTAGGCGCCATCTATTGCCAGCCAGGAATAACAGCTATCCGATAAAAACCATGCTTCAGCTTTGTATGTGTGTGTGGGGACGATACGTACGTACACAAGTTGATATTAATTTAGCAACGATGCAGCAATATAACGATTCTGGTTTAGTTGTAAATTGTTGAAATACATCAAAAAATCGCAGTTATTACGTAGATGTCGCGAATCACTCTACACTTAAAATTACTGTCCTGTAGAAGTCGTAATTATTTATTTTCTCGATTCACTGACAACAGAGCCATCTCTTAGCAATCGTTTAGCAGGATTGCGTGAGCTTCCACCTTAAGCGAGGCCTACGGTGACTCAGCAGACCCAACTTGAGTGAACTCAATCAAGTTGACACATCACTAACAAGTACAGCCACTCCAAACTCTCCCGCTTCGGCTAAATAGAGACTTCGCTAAGCACATCGCGGGTGATTGGTATTTTAACGCCTTTTGTCCTTTTTAAGGGTATTGTCCTTTTTACCAAATTCTGCCCACCTATGTATCTTACTACGTGTGTATATCTGTAATAGTAATCCATATAAAATTGGATTCATGTTGTATGGTAGGTATCTAATATATAAAATTCTCGTGTCACAGTTTTCGTTGCCATACTCCTCCGAAACGGCTTGACCGATTTTGATGAAATTTTTTGTGCTTATCCGGTATCTATGAGAATCGGCCAACATCTATTTTTCATCCCCCTAAATGTTAGGGGTAGTCCACCCCTAAATTTTTATTTTTATTTTTTGGACAAAATTTTTAATTTCTCTTTTTTTATGATACAACATACAAAAATACATACAATCCTCAATTTTCACCCTTCTACGATCAACCCTTTTATTTATATGGCAAAACAACGTTTGCCGGGTCAGCTAGTTATAATATAGTTTGTGTTTCTTTAGTAAAAGGTATATTTTGGGCTTAGCCATATCCGAGCGATTTAATAGACACGAAGAAAAAGTTAAAAGTAAATAATAGTGAATAATTAAGTTACTTAATAGTAATGAACTAAAAAATAAAATATCTGTGCATTTTATGCTACTAAAAACTTTCTCATTGGCCTCTTAAGGTGACGGGTAAGGGCACACCAGCGATGCCAATCGAATTTAATTATTAGCTACTAAACCGGATCTATTTTAAACAATTTTGGGGTCACCACCTCTCGGCAAACTATTTATTAAATAACCATGAAAAAATGTTGGGTCTAACGCGTACGCGAAATTTTTCGCGTACAAAAACGGACCCAACATTTGTGCATGGTTATTTAATAAATAGTATAAGTGTTTGCCGAGAGGTTGTAACCCCAAAATGGTTTAAAATAGATCCGGTTTAGTAGCTAAAAATTAAAATCGATTGGCGTCGCTAGTGTGCCCTACCCGTCACCTTAAAGACGTCACATACATAGGAAGCCTTCATATCCGTGACATAGCAGACAAACTACTGGAGAGTCGCTTACGTTGGTACGGTCATATCCTGCGAAAACCGGACGGCTACGTGGGAAACAAATGTCTAGCCATGGCACCACCGCCGGGTCCCGGCAGAAGGGGTAGTAAACCTAAAAAGGTGTGGCTTGACATCGTAAGGGATGACATGCGTGCTAATAAACTGACCACTACGGATGCACAAGACCGCGCGAAGTGGAGGAGTCGAAGTAGGAAAGCGGACCCCGGGCTCCGAAGCGACAGCTTGGAAAAAACGCTAAGATGATGATGATACAAGAACATACTGTTACCTACAGTACCAGTGCTATTTGACCTTCAGTTTCGTTACGCGCAAATAAGCAAGTCAAAATTATGAACAGATTAGCGCGTCATCAAGCATTATTTAATCGAATGTAAGACAACCATTTCAAAGTGGTTTAGAGCACCTTTAAGTAGCATAAGCTTATATGCAATGCTCAATGCTACTTAAAGTAGTAGGTATCATAAATAAAAATTTATTAAATTGAAAATTTAAAAAACCCACGACGGCGGCCATCTTGGATTTGAATTTGTCACAATAAATATATTCTGCTACTCAAACCCTTTTATATGATACCCATATTGTGGGAGTTGTTTTAAAACATACAATCCATATCTTTGTGACGGCGGCCATCTTGGATCGATTTTTATCCAACATAGCTAAGAACAAAACCCCCTTATTCAGCTTTCAAACTAAAAAAACAAAATCAAAATCGGTTCATTTGTTCGGGAGCTACGATGCCATAGACAAACACACAGACAAACACACACACACACACACAGACACGTCAAACTTGTAACACCCCGTCATTTTTACGTCGGGGTTTAAAAATGGTGCATTTTATGAGCATTTGTCAGTTTATTTGAATATACATTAAAAGTTTGTAAATGGAACGGGAGCACATACTTACATTTTGTTTTTATTTATGGCGCCCCATTATTTACAATTTTAACATAAGTGGGTAGACCCATTATGGTATACGAGTAATATTATACACAAATTTAATGGCTTTACAGATACTAAACGGCTAAAACATTATATTCGAAAGCTGGTTTACTCTTTGAAACAAGGAAGCGATTTGCTTCCTCTTTTTAATGCCGACAGCTAAGGAATAGGATTCCTTGCTTGCGAGTCTTTGACTGTATTCTCTGATCGTTATCTATAAGCTAGATACTTTTCAGGCTATTCTATTCTCATCTGATCAGGCTGAATAGGCAAACGCTTAACATCCTAGGTCACGTCGAGCGTATTGTATACTAGACTGCGCTTGCAGGCGTTACTCGCGCAGTTTTTGTCCTTATAACAAAAGTCTTCATTCAAACTTCAAACCCGCGAACTTACCCCTTAGGGACTGAAAGTTCAAAAGTCACTTTTTTATTCGTAACCGGTACCCAAACATCAATTTTAAGATTCTTACTTTTAAACTGGCAAATCCCCTATACTGCATTTCTAACCATTATTTACCCCCTTAAAGGGTGATTTTCTAAAAACGTTTAAGTGAATTACTTTTTATTTTAATTATACGTAATTTTTCACTTTCCTAACATCAAAAAAGACGGACTTCTATACAAACTTGAAATCCCCTTTTCACTCCCTTATGGGTTGAATTTCCAAAAATGTTAAAACCATTTGTTCTTGGTTAAAAATAAGGAGAACGTATAGCGATTTTCAAGATTCTTACTTTAAAATGGCTAAACCCCCATACTGACATTTCATCTCCTATTTTACTCCCTTTATGGGTGATTTTCAAAAAACGTTCAATGGGTTACTTTTTATTTTAAATTAGTAGTCTAATTTCAAATTTTCCCATTTCTAACATCAAAGATGGCGGACTTTCATACAAACTTTTTACCCCCTTAAGGATTGATTTCCAAAAATCCCTTCTTTCACTATTAAAGAAACCCCCTTCCTAAATTTCAAGTTTCTAGGGTCAGTAGTTTGGGCTGTGGGTGCATTCCTAGTCACTTAATACGTTAGTCACTCACGTTCTCCTTTTATATATATGGATTTCGTAAAATTTTGCTTTATTAGAATAACAGCTGTTTGTGTCACAGAAAAATGATATTTATGTCTATCGCAATAAAAATGCGACGCCCTGTTGGTCTAGTGTTTTAAGCACCGGGCCATGATCTCGGGGTCCTGGGTTCAATTCCCGGGTCGAGCTTAAAGTATGTTTCGAGTTTTTCGAACATAGCTCTGGTTTGTGATCACCAATCCGCATTAGGTAAGCGTGGTGGGTGATTAAACCTAATCCCATCATAGTAGCAATGACTTAAATTCTATGATGAAGACCTTTGCCCTGCACTGGGACAGTCTATAGGCTGATAGGTAGGTAGGTAAGGTACAATAAAAATGTATGTTTATTGAAATAAAGGTCAAGTGACATCTGTCATTGTAATCAAGCTTTATTTTATGAAGTATACTAGTATATTTCATAATTTTTCCGGTTTTCTAAAAACATCATTATTATAATTACAATATACCAACTTTCGACCTAAATATTGACTATACTTTTGTGATATAAAAATATTAACTTATTAGACGCGTGAGTAACGCTCAACAGCCAAAAACAATTTACATTTGAATATACAAAATGCCCAAAAAGGGTTTCTGAGAGAAAGCAAATTATACGCCAGCAAAACCATCAACGATAATCATGAAACTCCCAAAGGTGGTATAAAGAGGCCGTGCAAAAAGGTTTTGTAAGTACGAAAAATGTGTGACAATGCATTTGATTTGGTCACATTTAACAATATTACCGTCAAATCCGTTTTTGCCTGTTCCCTTTCCCCCGTATTAAATTTTTTTACGAATACCGGAGAATTAATGATTTTAGGGATGTCCGTACAGAGGACGACTGGGCAAACACATTAGTGGCCATTTTGTTTGGCTATCATTAGTTACCTGGATTAGAGCTGAGTGGATAAGAACGCGTCTTCCCTACGTACGGTCGTATTTTTTTTTATATGAGAGGTGGCAGACGAGCAGACGGATCACCTGATGGTAAGCAATTCCGCGCCCATGGACACCCGCAACACCAGTGGAGTCACAAGTGCGCTGCCAACCTTTTCCCCTTCCCCCCATTAGGCCTCCGGTAACCTCACTCACACGGCGAAACAGCGCAGGCGCTGCTTCACGCCGGTCTTCGAGGCTCTCCCACATTTAAAAGTAGTAGTTCAAATCCGAGCATGCACCTCCAGATTTTGCAAATCTGGGTGTGTATTTCTACTGTAAGCACTATCTTATGTATTAACAAACTCAATGAAGATATCGCAGCCTTAATGGCAACGGCTGAGTGCGAGAACAGGTGAGTGCTACGCTTGCCGTACAAAATCCATTGTCTCATCTCCCGTAAATTGGTAGTTGATAGTAATGAGGTGCAGCACACCTACTTTTAGCTCGGCGGTATGGGAAAACATCGTGAGATAACCTTTCATATTTTTAGTTGGTCTAGTCCCCCTTTTAAAGGATTGCGTAGGTCAACAGTTGCTTCATAGTAATTACCAGACTCCCAAAATCCTGAACCACGGCCTGAGTGTGCCCATTTTAGGGTTCCGTAGCCAAATGGTAAAAAACGGAACCCTTATAGATTCGTCATGTCTGCCACTTTTTTCCGAAACTAAAAGATCTATACTATTTAAACTTGGTAAAAAGATGTATTTTGTTAACCGCATTACGATTTTTACACAAAAATACTAAAACAATTTTTTTGGAGGTCACCAATCCCCATACTTTTAGAACTCAAACTCAAAATTGTTTTTTCATCAACGTGTGGGGTATCTATGGATAGGTCTTTAAAAATGATGTTGAGGTTTCTAATATATATTTTTTTCTAAACTTAATGCTTTGCGCAAGAGACGCTCCCAAAGTGGTAAAATGTGTTGGCCGGTTTTTTTTGTCGCTGGGTACTGCCGCTGGCCCGAAGTGCAATGGGTCGACGTTGCCGCGGCGTCGGCGGCTTATGCATACCCTCCTATGGAGGGTTATGCCAGGCTCTCCACTAGCGGGGGATTCTCCTAACGTGAGGCTTCTCGTTAGGTTCTGGCCGGCAGGCATACCGACTAAACCCCAGCAACTATCTCTCATCACCCTTAAAAGGGGAGGAGTCATGGGTTCAAAAAGGGCGAACCCTGGCACCATAACCCTCCCCGGGGGCCTAAGCATGCCCTGGGCTGTAGAAGTTACCTGGCTTTGTGTGCTCTCCGGGAGCGCGTGGAGAGGTCGAGCTCGCTGGCGGCGGTGCATGCTGTGCCGGCCTGAAGGGAGCCTCGGGAGCCGCCCAGCCGCCGCGAGCCCAGCCGGCACGTCATCATTTCTGTAACAAAAGAAAAAAAAATCAACTCGAATACACGAACACACGGATAGACAGACTGACGGACGGATAACAAAGTGATCTTAAAGGTTATGTTTTTTTTCGTTTGAGGTTCGGAACCCTAAAAAGTGAGAGTTCCTCAAGGCACTAAGCGTGCACAGAACCGAATAAAATTGTAAACTTTGACGTTGGAAGCCAACCAAAGGATCGCTGTATCAGCGTAGTAAGAGTTGTAGACTTGCTGAAGCTTTCAACTATTATTCACCTTATTACTGAATAAAAAAATGAGGAAACCTATGCATTTTGGATAGTTTCTGAATCTGATACTGTCACGTTTTATTTATTAAAGGTCAATAAAACGATCAAAAAAGTATAGGTGCTAGATTTATTTAGAATATAAATAATAGTAAATCCCACGGGAGGGACCATGAGTCTCGCTCCACTCAAACTCAAACAACCCTATACGTTCCCGCACTTTGGCTGTCCAGCACGATTAGCTCTGGTCTTCGTTCTCGAACTTCAGTCCAGTAGGTATCGCAGGGTAGCCGAACCCGTAGGGTGATCCTGTTGAGTCGTAACACAACATTAAGAAATGCACAGGTACGGTCGCGGGACAGCCACTAGCTTCCAATTACGAAGGCGAAGATTAGGCAAGCGAAGCCGGGGAAAGTGCTACTGTCTACTGTTATCAGGAGGAGGCATATTTATTCCCTGCGTTAATCCGAGGAGATGTGGCATTTACAATGATACTGATTAAAACCAGAAGCGGGGAATAATGTAGGTATCTAGTGGCAAAACTATTTAGATTTACTTACTGTAGACATTAAGCTAGTAGGTACTATGATTATACATTATTATTACTAACTACGAAGGCAATGTTTAATGTTTATATGTATCTACTGGAGCAATACCAATTTATACAATATTCTTAATGTACACATTACTACAGTCTATTTTACTTATTAATTAGTTACACTGCTAATATTTATAAAAAAAAAACATCAACATCTATTAACATTTAAATTACCATCTAACAGAAATAGAAGCTAATCAATGTTCACAATTTTATTTGCCTTCGTAGGTAGACTTTCATTACTAGGTACTAAAAGAAACATAATTTGTGCTCAACTTACCCAGTATAGGATATTTCACAACACTTAACTATATACGTTTAACGTAAACAGCGGTCACAAAACACATTAGACAGTGTTATTGAAATAAATGTTGATCGATATTACTTTCGTAGCAAATAACAATATAGTAGGTACAATAGGTGCGATGCGCAGGCGTCGTAGTAAGGAATGCGAGACTGCGCGGCGCCAGCCGGCCGCTACTACGTCACCGCTAGACTGATTGCGATTCTAGCGAGGATACAAAAATAATGCGCTGTCCGTCTTGTTATAATTTTAAGAAGAAGGAACATATTTTTAAGATTAAGGTTTAAATTTATAATAATTTAGTGTTGTTATAATTAAGTTTATTATAAGTCTTTTTATATAATTATTTATTTAAGCAGTTTTTTATTTTGATATTTCTTTTTTTTTATTATTTATATATTATTATGTCACCAGATCGTCGGTCCACCTTGTATCGCGGGAATCCATTGGATGCGGGAGGCACAGGACCGATCTGTGTGGAGAACATTGGGGGAGGCCTATGTCCAGCAGTGGACGTCTATTGGCTGAAATGATGATGATGATGATGATATTATTATTATGTAACCCTAATATATGATAATGATACTAAAAGTGTAACGATGATTAATTTGGTCTGGTTCCTCAGTCTAAGGGGTTCGAAGGTCAGTGAGCAATCGTTTTATCAGTAATAACTTAATTATGGCTTTGAATGCAACAGGAAATTATACGCTAAGGTGAACACAGATGTATTCATCGTCACTTATAGGCTTTCAGGACTCAATACACCTAAGGGATAAATCCCAGCAAGATGTATTAAATACCTACAGTATTAAGTGGGAGTTTATAATGATTTATGTATTCACCAAAGAATAATTTCAGCAGAGACAATTTTCTTGATTCGTGTTTTTTTGGTTGTCGGGTTTTTGCATGATACTCTTAAAGTATTAGGTAAGTACATTATGTTTGAATCAATTTGAATGCTCCAAGCGTTATGAGTTTTTAATAATTTTTTTTTTTTTTAATAAATATTTCACAACATCACATACATTGATCTGACTCCGAGTTAGGTAGCTCAAGCACCTGTGTTACGGATATCAGAATCAACAGTCGGATTACAAATATATACATATAATACTACTTTTCTTTTGTAAATACATACTTATAATACATAGCAAACACCCAGACCAATACAAACAAACAATTTCATGCACACAAATGTTTGTACTGTGCGGGAATCGAACCCGCAACCCTTGTATCAGAGGCAGCGTTCACTACCACTGTTCCAATCGGGTCGTCAATCAGGTTTTAAAATTCAAACTTTGTTTTTATTTAACATATTTCTGGTTATGTAAATAAAATTTCATATTTGAAATGTGCTAAAAAAGCTCTTTCTATTAATACCCCACACGGTACCGTCAAGCAAATTTTTTTTTAGTTTCTTACTCTAAGTCCGTGACGTGAAGTAACGTGACGTCATGTCGCCTATAAGCAGAAGACAATTAAGACGCTTTTAACGACACCTTATTTGTTCAAATATAATAACTAATTTAGAAGTTATGAGGGAAAAGATGAACAACCATACATACACAGGTCAACATTAAAGCCCTCCTTTTTGTTTCTAAATATTTAATCCTACCTCAAAATAGGCACTACTCCGAATAAATTCGCCCCAAGGGGAACTGCTAAGTTTACATCAAAACCCCGTGTTTGAAACACAACTCAAACACGGATAACTTTAGGAAAACTAACTAACGCGTACATTAGCATGACATTATTGGCACGCGCTATAATTACCAGTGGGTTTCCTTCACAGGCAAGTGTTTAGAATTTTATAATTAATTTGATAAAGTAAAATGTTAAGTCAGAGTTTGTTAAGGTGGCGGGTAGGGCACACTAGCGACGCCAAATCGATTTTTATTTTTACCTACTAAACCGGAAGTATTTTAAACAATTTCGACCTCTCGGCGAACACTTACACTATTTCATCATCATCATCATCATCATCAGCCCATTTAAGTCCCCACTGCTGGGGCACGGGCCTCCCTCAGTCACATGAGGGGTAATTGCCATACTCACCACGCTTGGCAAACGGGTTGGCGAGGGTTTTGATATAAATGCAGAGTTTTCCTTCTCTGGGTGCTGATGATCATGCCAGCAGCTTTACCTTAGTCGCCTTTTACGACACCTCGGTAAGAGTGAGGGTGGCCTATTCTACTCTGCCGGGGACCACACGGCCAACACACACACTATTTAATAAATAACTATGTAAAAATGTTGGGTCCAACGCGTACGCGAAAAATTGATTCACGCCAACTAGTGGCTGCTTTTGGCGTGAATCAATTTTTCGCGTACAAAAACGGACCCAATATTTGCGCATGGCTATTTAATAAATAGTATAAGTGTTTATCGAGAGGTCGTAACTCCGAAATTGTTTAAAATAGATCCGGTTTAGTAGCTAAAAATTAAAATCGATTGGCGTCGCTAATGTGCCCTGCCCGCCACCTTAAGTACGATTATATTATAAGCGAAGGTTTCCTAGAGGTCGCGCGCGCGTTGAATACATACTCCTGGACTCAACGCATAAAAAAATGCATTACTTTTACTCAGATCAATCTTATATAGGTAATCAATTTCATGTGACTGCCATTTGAGAGATATTGTCTTAGTCTTCTCCATGCCTTTAATCATTCATTCTACTGAGATACAGAAACAACTTTTCTTCTACAGCTTTTAAAAATTCACTGATTCCCACAACACCAAAGGAACAAAGAACTAGATTAGATTAAAAAAAAACATTCTTTAAAATTTCCCGTGGGAAAGCCAAGCTTCGGCATGAATGGGCCGGCTCGACAGGAGTGATACCACGGCCTCACAGAAACCAGCGTACAGCAGCACTGTGCTGTGCTTCGCTGTGTGAGTGAGGGTACCGGAGGCCCAATCCGGGGGATAGGGGGGTTTAAGGTTGACAGCGCACTTGTGACTCCACTGGTGTCGCGGGTGTCCATGGACGGCGGCAATTGCTTACCATCAGGTGATCCGTCTGTTCGTCTGCCTACCTATTACATAAAAAAAATCACAGCCTTTTAACCTACAAATGTATGGCTGTTCTTTTAGCTACTACCTTTGAATATAATCAGTATCTTTTTCTTAGTTTGTGATTATCTTCTTCTTCTTCTTCAGCAGCATGTGTTTGCCCACCGCAGAGCATATGCCTCTCCAATTTCTCTCCACTTTCTTCTGTCGTTAACTGTAACGCAACTTTAGTTATAGGCTGTGATTATAATCAAAACCTATAACTAAAGTTAAGTTATCAATGTATATGCACAAATGCTTTCGACACTTTATAAAACACAGTAAAAAAAATACATTAAAAATTTAAAAATCCGCGACATAATTTTGAATTATTTTTCACTTTTTAAAGAGACTCTCTAATTTATTACTTTTACTTAGGTACAAATCAGTTCCCGCTTTTAATAGGCACCCCACTCATTCGCCATTTTATGGGGCGGCCATATTTAATTTTAAAATGTTCATAGTATTCTACTACTCGAGTCCTTTTAATTGATACCTATATCGAGGGAGGTTGTCATACAATATGACAACTAAGCATGACTAACATAGCTAAGAACACTCTCGATCAATTCACCTTACAAACAAAAATAAAAACCAACATTGGTTCATCCGTTTGGAAGTTACGATGCCACGCACAGACACAGATGTCCGAAAATCAGGTAAAAGTTTACAGCTTAAATCTTATCTAAAAAAGGCTCGTAGAAAGGTTATGTCAATAAGGAAAAAATCTAGCAAATCGCCAAAATACCACACGAAACTTTCCTCAGCATTGCCCTCACTTAACCGAAGATTTTCAAGCCTTAAATTGGGCATCTACGCAATCCTTATGTTCTACAAGCCCCAATTTAGTAGGCCTCTAAGGCCAAAATCGAACTACACGCAACAAAGAAACCTTTGTGATAAGCCTTCGTCACCCTTATAACTGTTCAAAGGGCCAATCATGACACAAAGGGAAAACAATAAAGACAATAAACTCGAGCCATCTCGCGGGCGAATAAAATGAATCAAGGCCCAATCGAAGGGTCCATTGTTGAGAAAATTTCTTTTTATTATAAACCGGCCACAATTTTGTCCCTTTTGGCACCCCTACAACTTCATCCCTGCGATTATAATTAAACCGAACGTAAGGGTTGCTATCTCAGATATAATACCTTTACAATTGGCTTTGGAATTTAATAACGATTCGATTTTAAAGTGTCTTTTTGCAGAATTGTGGTGTGTTTTTGCTGCAAAAAAAAGCAAATAATTTTATATGTGAATGGATTTTAATGATAGAGGATTTTAATCAGATTGTATACTGTATCGAAAATGATTTATTTTTAATGCCTCCATATTTTTACTTCCTTGAAAACCACCAACTTCAAATGATAAGATTATGATTAAGAGCCCTTTTACGAATGAGTATGACCGGCTCTTTATTAATTATAATAAAAGTAAGACAATAAATAAAAAATGTATTAATGAGAATGATAAATTTTAGTCTTAATTTTTTTTAAACTTGCCAGTCACGTGCCAGTCAGTCATGAACTTTGCAAAATATGCTTGAAAGACACAAGTCCTTTTTTTATTTTAAATTCAATTCAAATAATTAATTTCAGACAAGAATGGTCCATACATGTCATTTCTTGAAATATTAGTTAGTTTACAAATAGTTATTATTACATACCTACACATTATCCAAATTATTCTGATTATTACATTATAAAATATTACATTAATTAGAAATAAGAATAAAATAATAAAAATAAAATAATAATACCAAAATGTCAATTTTACGATTTAACATGAAGCCGGACCCAGTGTTTTACATATGGACAGTCCATGCGCCCAGCTATAACGCGTAGTATATCATTGGAACTGCCACGGACACGGCCTATCATCGAGGCTGCTCTCTTCCGAAGGATAGCATGGAAGCCATCAGTATTAGCTTCGGCGAACATACCCGACGCACTGCAGTACCGCGGCAGCCCCAACAGCACCCTGAACGCGTTGTTGTACTGCACACGCAAGAAATGCCTAATTATAATCAATAAAAAAAAACCAGTCGAGGCGTATTGATTTCTAAAAGGGCCCTTAAAAATTGTCATGGTTACTTTCAGGCCTGAAGCGCATAGAAGAGCGTTAGCGCTCACTCTGCAAAAAGTATTTATTGAAAATCTATTTGATATTTTGATCCCAACACTCATTTGTTCGACTGCGTCGTTGGCCCAATAGTGCGTTGCACTTTTAAGCGACGGCTGCACTTGGGGTCCTGGGTTCGATCCCCGGGTCGGGCCAAAAAATTGTACCTGAGTTTTTCTGACAAGAAAATCTCAGTGTCAGCCCAAAGTCTGGAAGTAGGCGGTCTTGTATCCCCGTGCCTTGTAAAAAACGTTGGTCCTGCGCCCGATCCCCCTCCGATCGTGTCACACGGGTGTCCCATCGGAATATGAGGGCTAGGGAATAGAGAGTGCACTTGTGTTTGCGTACACACTTGAGCACTATAATATATCCTGATCGTTGAAATTAGCTGCCTTAGCCAAGATCTAACAATAATATCCTCCATTATTGTTAGACATAATATACATTCCAGGAAAAATCTCGACGAAATCACCGTTACAAGCGGCTGCACACGTATTAACGACACGTGGCAAAGAAAACGAGCTGTTTTAAAAACTGGCTACAATTTGGCTCCATCCAACTCCCCCTGCAATTTCCATTCCAAATTACGTCAAACCGAACGGTTGTGCCTTCACGCTTCATATTCACACCATGGAGAACGTGGCGGGCGTGTGAAATTAGCGCTAAATACCTTGCGACTAATAGAAGAGCCGCATTGGAAATCATTTCCATTTTAGCTTTGTGAACAGGTATTGTAATGTATGCATATAGGTAATAATACTCCAACCGATTACGGCTACGGCGGCCAATCTCGACGATTAGCCACGTACGCAGAATATATTATAGTGCCCAAGTGTGTCCGCAAACACAAGTTCACTCCCTATTCCCTTAACCTAATATTCCGATGGGACACTATTGTGAAACGACCGGAGAGGGATCGGGCGCAGGACCAACGGCTTAACGTGCTTTCCGAGGCACGGGGGTACAAGACCGCCAACTTTCAGACTCCGGGCTGCCACTAAGAATTTCTTACCGAAAACTTAGGTACAAATTTTTGGCCAGACCCGGGGATCGAACCCGGGACCTCTTGCATATGTAACGTACTCATGACGGCCCGTTTGGATTAGTGGTGATGAACGCTGCCTCTGGTGCAAGGGTTGCGGGTTCGATCCACGCACAATACAAACATTTGTGAGCATAAACATGTGTGTTTTCTATGTATTATAAGTATGTATTTACAAAAGAAAAGTTGCCGTTTTTGGCGGTTATTAAAATTTCTAGTATAAAAGCAGACCCAAAAGTTAAGAATATCTATTAAATAAATAGTATAAGTGGTTTCCGAGAGGCTGCAGCTTAAAAAGATATCCGGTTTAGTGGCTAAAAAGTATAATCGAGTTTCGTCGCTAGTGTGCCCTACCCGTCACCTTAAATGTATATATTTGTATTTCCACTGTTGGTTCTGATATCCGTACCTAACACAGGTGGTTGAGCAACCTATCTCGGAGTCAGACCAATGTATGTGATGTTGTGAAATATTTATTATTTATTTATGTATCCTGTGATTTGAAATTACAATTTGAAGGGCAAAAGTTTCAAGTGATTTATTGTTGGAACAGATAATAACAAACAAACACTGTGTTCTTTTTTTTCTTAAAAATTTTGCTGTAAGTTGCACGCAGCGCGTGCCCAAGTGTTCTGTGTCTTACCTGAATACTGGCTGTCTTTATATTCTGCATTAGCAAAAGCTGCAGACTAAAAGTTTTTTTTTCACTGCAGCCTACAACGGCCGTGTGTTGGTGAGAAGAAAATGTTTAGCACATAAGACGAGAAGACTTTTGTTTGGAAAATGCTTGCGGTTTTATTATACGTAATACTAGTTTAAATTACAGACAGCAACTCGTAAATAACAACCCTTAAAGGTACAGCCTAGGTATGGTCAGTTACTATCCAATTTCCCAACATGTTTAGCGTAGTGGTTTATGCGCCGGTTGAGACGCAAGGGTCGCGGTTTCGATTCCTGTGCCAACACAAATGCTTGTTGTACATGGTTTACTTAGTACAAGAGAAAACCATATTTTAGCTTAATTAATCATTGATTGATATTGAACCAAATGCATAAGATATAAAAAAAGGAGTTCATTGAAGAAAGTTGACAGATTTGTATATTTTAGCTTGTTCATAAATCTTAGATAAGTACCCATTCATTTACGGAAGTAAGATAGATAGGTAGATATTCTTTATTGCACAAAAACAAAATACAAGTATGATACAACAACAACAGACAGAACAGTAAGGCGGTCTCATCGCTTGTAGCATTACATTAAGTTACATTTCCCTGGAATCAAAATATTAACATGCGACCATGGACGAATAGTTCAACTCTTTCTCAGTAAACATTTGAAAATCCAATCCAAAACTCCGAGAAAAGCAGGACTTGCCATGCCCCCAAATCGAACTAAATCTTTCTATGAAATAAACCTCCCCGCAACTAGTTGATTGCGGCTCCATTCCGCGCAAGTTCGTTCCTAACTGTGCCAGCTACATCGCCCGCTCAACTCCGTAACGAACTAAAATAAATGAAACCAACAATGCAATCGACTCGGTGCTGCGCTGCATTCCCAATGCGCGTATGATATATTGATAGACAGAGAAAGGTGTCAGTTGTCTGGATATTTCCGCTTTTACTTTAGAGATGGGGAGTTCTAGACTTGACGGAATATTTTCAACTTTTAAATCCTATTTCATTCTGTTCTCCTTCTCCTATTTCAACTGGTGCTTTCTAATCCAGAAAGTGGTATGTACCTAGTATTTATTTATTTATTCATTCTAGCATACATTGTTTAGAGAATGAAATTGTACATATAGTAGTCCTAAATGCCTAGGAGCTTACAAGTTCATTAACACAACTATGCGCTAAAGAGAGCCACTAAAGAAGTATTTAAATATTCAGTAAAAACAATAGACAAATTACAAGTCAAATTCAATCTTGGAATTAAGTTACAAATAAAAAAATCTAAATTAATTAATTGTAACTAGAGGATATTTAATGGATTCATACAACATCTCATATTGACCTAATTACAAAGTAGCTTAAAGTGACGGGTAGGGCACACTAGCGACGCCAATCGATTTTAATTTTTAGCTACTAAACTGGATCTATGTCAAACAATTTCGGGATTACAATCTCTCAACAAACACTTATACTTTTTATTAAATAACCATGCACAAATGTTGGGTCCGTTTTTGTACGCGAATAGTTCATTTACGCTAAAAGTGGGCGCTTTTAGCGGTATTCAATTTTTCGCGTACGCTTTGGTCACAGCATTTGTGCATGGATATTTAATAAATTCTCACCAACCTTAAGAAATTCTCAGTGTCTGTCAGCCCGAAGTCTGGAAGTTGGGGGTAAAATACCGACCCCTGTGCCTTCCAAAACATGTTAAATCTTTAGCCCTGCGCTTAATTCATCTTCGGTCGTGTCAATATGGTGTTCTACCAAAATATGGGGGTAAGGGAATAGAGAATGAACTTGTGCTTGCTTGCTAGCAAGCACAAGTTCATTCTCTATTCCCTTCATTCTCTATTCTCTATTCCCACTTGAGCATTATAATCATGTATACGCCAAACAGCATACGATTTGCTGCCATAGCCGAATCGGTTGGGGAATATTATTATTTCGCTAATGTGCCCTACCCGTCACCTTAAAGCACTTGCGTTTCGAATTTATTAAAATTACGGTGACGTCAGATGAATTCTTAAAAGAAGAAGACGTAAGAGTCCGCAGATCAATGATTGTCACAAAACACCGTACTGTTTTTCTTATTTTAAAATCACTATTGAACACAAATACAATCGCATTGTGCGTGTAGAGATGGCAGTGGCAAGGTCAACTTACTCCCCCGCAGTGCAGAAATAGCACTTGTATCTCAGAAATACGAAAGGGCAGTCCAAAGTCCAACAAGATTATCTTCACGTGAAACCATGTGTACGGTCAGCATCAAAAGGAGCATTACACTTTCGTACCATGTCAAAGTACCTGTTCTGCCTTTATAATCAACTGACTATAAAGGCAGAACAGGTACAGGTGTCGGAGTAACATTTTTTACGTAACCCTTAGAAACTTCTAAGGGGTACGTAAAAATGTTACGCCGACATGGTACCAAAGTATTAAGTTACTTTTGATGCTGACCGTACCTACTCATGTACAGTACACAGGCTCAAGCTTATGCTTGTGTGCGCAGCAGTTTTTTGAAGCAAGGACTTTTGCAAAAGTTCCTTTTTTTAATTTCCTTTTTGAGAACAACCATCTTTGTAAGCAAACCGAAGTACGTGGACTGTGTCTCGTAGAATGGTGCGTCGCAGTGCGGAATTCCGGGAGTTGCTGTACAGCCTTATCGTGTGATATGACTTTTTATTCTGCAACATAACACGATGTTACGTTGGGAGTAAAATGTTTTTGAAATCCGGTAAGAATCATTTTGTGACTAGTCGTTAGAGTACTTTTTGTACAGATTGCAGCCGACAAAAGGATTGAACTTAAACAATCACAACTACTCTTCAAAATCATAGTTGACAATAACAGCCGCGATTTCTTAGGCATATTCTATAAATAATTTAATAAATTCATACAAAATCTCATACATTGTGTTACTGATATCAGACAACGGACTATAAATATTTATATATATAACTAAGTTCTAAATTAAGGAAAGTTTAAACATAACATACGTAATAATTTAAACAAGAGCGGAGATCCCTAATACAAGCAAATATGTTGCCTAAATGGAAGCTCCAACCATAATTATCTGGAAAACATGTGTGTTATTGAATAAATATATGGAGCTAATACTTGCACAATAAAAGAATATTGCATAATAGTAAATATATGAGATTTAAGAAAAGACCGTGGGAGAGCCACGCTTCGGTATGAATGGGCTGGCTCGACTGGAGTGATACCACGGCCTCATAGAAAACCAGCGTGAAGCAGAACTGTGCCGTGTCTCGCTGCGTGAGTGAGGGTACCGGAGGCTTCCGGGGGGTGGGGGAAGGGGAGTTTAATGGTTGGGAGCCCACTGGTGTCCATAAGCGGCGGCAATCGCTTACCATCAGGTGATCCGTCTGCTCGTCTGCCACCTATGTCAAAAAAAAAAGAGATTATGTTCCCGAACGTGTAGCCATGATTCAGTTGGTCTGGGTTCGTTATCTTAGCGTGGCGAAGGTCGAAAGGTAATTGTTTATCACTAAATCCTAAATCTTGATCCAAGATCCTGACCCCGGTACCTAATGTCTGAACATTTTTAGTAAATGTCACCTGACTCTTGATAAATGATAAATGTTTATTCAAAAACCAAATCTTTTACAACTTAAGTGTAGACTTTCTCTATTAAGTACAATAGCACCTGTGTCAGAGAAAATCACTCTTCCTTAGCTAAAATTACAGTTACCAAGAACCATTATCTTTATATATCTTAAAGTAGGAACTTACATTAATTATAATAAAACTTTTTACTTTTAACCCCTAGTGTGTGTGTGTGTGTGCGTGTTTGCGCGCGCGCGTGTGTGTGTGTGTGTGTGTGTGTGTGTGTGTGTGTGTGTGTGTGTGTGTGTGTGTGTGTGTGTGTGTGTGTGTGTGTGTGTGTGTGTGTGTGTGTGTGTGTGTGTGTGTGTGTGTGTGTGTGTGTGTGTGTGTGTGTGTGTGTGTGTGTGTGTGTGTGTGTGTGTGTGTGTGTGTGTGAGAGAGAGTGTGTGTGAGTGTAAGTTTTGAGAAATCTACATTTTTATACAATTTTTTCTGTTTCATTATAATCTATACACTTCAGCCATTTGGTAAGTTCTGATTTACATTCCCGTTTTGTGATTGAGTATATATAAATAATAATAATAAATCCTATTGACTTGTGTATTTTAATATAGCATGTAAAAGGTATAATTTTCTTACTGAGAGCTAGTCAGCATTCGAGTATAAGATATGAGTAGGGAAACGTCTTTTCATAAAACACATTACTTTAATCAACGCTCTCTGTGCACGTTCAACCTGTAAAAATTTTGTCTTAAGTGCTCCTCCCTCTCTTGCGATACAAGCATCCATGCTTAGTGCAGAAGTCGCCAAATTGTAAGACCCTGTAGCATGTTGTTGGTAATAAAGAATTTATTTATTTATAAGCATAGCCCGGACCCCGGAGCGATAGTTTGGACGTAAGCACACAGGATACAATATCGATGAGCTTTTAGTAACCATGGACGACACACACAAATGAAGAATCATTTCACCGTTGAAAAATTCAATAAAACTTTAACTGCACTATTCGCTAGTGCAGTTAAAGTTTGACAATTAAGAAGAATAAGAATAAATAACAAAAATATTTATATATATATTATATTAATCAGCCTATAAACTGTCCCACTGCAGGGCAAAGGCCTCCATCATAGAAATCAATTTATCGCTACTATGATAGGATTAGGCTTAATCACCACGCTTGCCAAATGCGGATTGGTGATCACAAACCCGAGCTATGTCCGAAAAACTCGAAACATACTTTTCGCTCGACCCAGGAATCGAACCCAGGACCCTGAGATCACGGCCCGGTACTTAAACCACTAGACCAACAGGATGTTACAAAAATATATAAATAAATTGAGACAACGTCACTTACATTGTCCTGGTCCCAAACTAAGGTTTTTCCTTGTACTATGGAAACCAGAAACAACGACGGTACCACAAACACCCAGACCCAACACAAATATCTGTTTCATCAACAAACATTTGTGCTGGTGAGGGAATCGAACCCGTGACCCCTGCAACTATTTATTTAAGTTACAAAAAAATACTAATTAAAACTATACTTAGAAATAACATTGCCACTTTGGCTCTCAAAGGTCTCCACTTTGCATTAAAGAAGCGATATGATATAGGTACGGTGGGCTGCTAAAAATGTAAACATTTTAGTGATTTATCATAAAAGCTAACTGTATCCAGGCATTTTGTAAAATCAAAAATGTTAAAAGACAGTATTATTTGGTTTTGGTTAGCTTCTTTTCGATGGGTTTACCAGCAGAAGTAGGTACCTAATCGATTTTCCAATTAACGAAAGTTGACGCTAACAGATGGCATTACTTGACAGATTTACATCTAAATAAAACCAAATAATACTGTCTTTTAACATTTTTGATTTTACAAAATTCCTGGTTACATAACTCTGACTTTTATTTTCATAAACAGAATGTATGTATGTAGTATGTGTATACTTGTTTTTGCAGCTGACTGTACAATAAACATATGAGTGTTGTGGAAGCACTTAAATTATACTAGGTTTTTAGATCTAGAACCCGGAGGCCCATTCCAGGGAGAAGAGGGGTTTAAAGGTTGGACTTTAAACGCGCATTTGTGACTTAAAGGTTGGCTGCGCACTTGTGACTTCACTAGTGTCGCGGGTGTCAATGGGCGGCAGCAATTGCTTACCATCAGACGATCCATCTGCTCGTCTGTCACCTATCACATAAAAAAAGTAGGAGAACACATTGTATGAACACATCCACTGAAATGATCATTGGAATAAGTCCGTAGCTCTACTGTTTGGCAACTAATACTGCAGCCATGAAACCAAAAAGAGTATTTTAAATATCGGGAGTAGCCCATTGTCCGTGCACTCCTCAGTATTGGTGAACCGACTTGCACGTCCGTCGATGCACTCCGCACTCATTAAAATGCATCCACTAATTAACAATCGGATCACGGGCAGAGTCGATTAAACGTCAGCCAATTATTCGTTTTATAAGTAGGGATGTGAAAAAAATATCGATAGAAAAACGAAAATAAAGGCATTAACATAAAACATATTCATAAGTAAAAAACACACTTAAAAAAATCGTCTCGTGATCAGGCGGGACACGAACCCACACATTCCACAATCCGGGTGAATGTTCTACCAATTAGACCACTGAACGCGTTAATAAGCCGACGAAATTTGTAAGTGCTTGATTCGACATGAGCTGTTGATACCGCCTGAACACGAGATAAAACTTTTAAGTGTGTTATTTACTTAAGAATAAATTGCAAAAAATTGCTATAAAAAATATCAACTTAACATATTCTTGTATCACATTTTTTTACTATTACTTTAATTGTGTTTTGTTATCTTTTTTATATAGGTACATTCGACTGCCTCGGTGGCGCAATGGTTAGTGGGTCGCACTTTAAAGCAAAGGTTGCGCCTGGGGTCCCGGGTTCGATCTGAGTTTTTCTGTTAGGAAATTCTCAGTGTTAGCCCGGAGTTCTGGCAGTTGGCGGTCTGGTACCCCCGTGCCTCGGAAAGCACCTTAAGCCGTTGGTCCTGCGCCTAATCCCTCTTCGGTCGTGTCACACTAGTGTCCCATCTAAATAAGAGGGTAGGAGAATAGAGAGTGCACTTGTGTCTGCGCATATACTTGTGCACTATAATATGTCCTACGTCGATGGCTGATCGCTGAGGTTGGCTGCCATGACCGAGATATCGGTTTGGAGGACATTATTATATACATTCCCAGCTTTAACCAAGGAATGGCTCTAAACTGCGCTACTAAGAATTGTTATTGTAACTTAACAGAGTTTAATAAACTCGTGATACACCGTATTAGACGTCCTGTTAGTCTAGTGGATCGAGCGAGTATGTTTTGAAATTTTCGGATATAGCTTGGGTTTGTGATCAACAATCCGCATTTGGACAAGCGAGATGATTAGGCTTAATCCCATCGTAGTAGCGATAACTTCACTTCTATGATGGAGGCCTTTGCCATGCAATGGGACAGTATACGGGGCCGTGTGGTCCCGGCAGAGTGGGCCGTGTGGTCCCGGCAGAGTAGAACAGGCTCACTCTTACCGAGGTGTCGTAAAAGGCGACTAAGGTAAAGCTGCTGGCATGATCATCAGCACCCAGAGAAGGAAAACTCTGCATTTTTATCAAAACCCTCGCCAACCCGTCTGCCAGGCGTGGTGAGTATGGCAATTACCCCTCATGTGATTGAGGGAGGCCCGTGCCCCAGCAGTGGGGACTTAAATGGGCTGATGATGATGATGATGATGATGGGACAGTATATGTATAGGCTGATACTTAATTTTTTGTTACTTTACACCGTATTCACCATATTTTCATGCTGAAGTTCTCCTAATAGCTATTATAAATAGGGGAAACAGCTGTTTTTATGGTGTATTGATTATCAACCAAATAATTACTTCGCAGATAGAACGCCAACTGGCGAAGAACAAAAACAAAATAACTAATACGTAAAGCATAATCAAATCCTACCGAAAAAATTATAAAATAATATAGACAATTGAATCCTGTAGATTCATAAGGATTAGTTTTTAAAATACTTAACATCCCTATCTAAAAGTATTGTAATGCAGCCATTGATTACCAGGCTCGCTTCGTTTTCGTACGTGCGGCCTCATTTTAATCCGTTGTTTAATTCTCTTTGTGTAATCTTTTGCATTTGTATAGACGGTGTTCATTAATAGATGCTCAGATTTTATTAGCTTATTACAGAGTTTCTTTTGAACCATTCCTTTTCAACGTGAAATAAAGGTGTTCTTTCGACCCACTGGCGCTGAATATTATTAGATGTGAGCATTTTAAGACATAAGAGGTCCTAACCACCAGCTACTGACAGGTAATCGTTTGAGGCGAAATCCAAGGCAAAAGAAATGCCGTCGAATATGTTGGATGAAAAATCAATATAGTTCACTCGACCTCTGCTTAAATCTGTTGTATCGTTAGTGAGGAAGAGCGGAAGGCACCATACGATGATGAAGAATTAACGATATATTCATACCAAACGGTTAAATGTAAGTATGTAACTCTCTGCCGGAAGATGTGTTCTCTGAACCATATGATCGTATTCAAGAAAAGAGTGAATAGGCTGTTACTAGACAGACATGATCCATCCTCGGCCACATTAACACTTACCATCTGGTGAGATTGTGGCTAAATGTCTGGTTATTCTAATGAAATAAATATGGTGGCCTATTGACCGTAGTTTTTTTTTTATGTCTTACAATAAGGCTCTTCTGAAATATTAATGTCCAGCGATTTCTTGTAGGTTTTTATGTTATTTGTTACTCATGAAAATGCATAAAAAATAACAAAACCTTTTTTTAATCTTGTCCAGCAGTTTCATAATACCTACCATAAAATAGTTTATTACTCAAAAACTACAAAAAATCGCGAAACGTACATGGGATGTTTCAGATCCGCCTCAATGTGAAGCATCTAAAAAAAGCCTGTACAAAAAAAAACTCTTAACTCTCATATTAAGGGATATCGGTGAAAGCGCAATCCCCTGGCGCGTCGCAGCGTGCACGCTGCATGCCTGCTGGGTACGAAAGAATGCTGCTAAGCCATAAACCCACATTTTGAGAAAAACGAGCAAAAAGATGCAATATGAAATTTTTATTCTCTACCGAAATATGGACGCACTAGACGGAGTGGCTATTTTTCTATCTGATTTTACATACAATTTTTTTTTTCATCAAACCTGTAAGTGTGGGGTATTTATAGATAGGTCTTTAAAAATGATATTGAGGTTTTTAACATCATGTTTTTCTAAACACAATACTTTGCGCAAGAGACGCTCCCAAAGTGGTAAATTGTGTGTCTCCGCCCTCTAACTTCTATAATAAATGAATTATTAAACAAAAAAAAATATATGATGTACATAATCATGAAAACTAACAACGAAAATTGGTTAGAACTAGATATAGTGAGTAGTTTTTTTTTAATACGTTATAAATCGTAAACCGCATTTTACTTTCCATATATCTTACTTGCTGCTACGGAACCCGTCATGGGCTAGTCCGACTCGCACGTGGCCGGTTTTTTTTCGTGTGAGCACCGCTATATACTCTCACAAAGGGGACTGTGCACAAATCAGGTGAGCCGTCTGCTCGTTTGTCTGACATAATGTAAAACAAATAATTGTGTTGAACAAAGGGCTATGAAGAGAAAAATGCTGGGCATCAGACTCTAATATCGAGTCCGGAACTCTGAAATCCGTCTGAGGACTAAAGTCCAAGACGTCAAATCAAAAGTGATGCAACTCAAGTGGAATTGGGCAGGATACTTTGCTAAGCACGGTGATGGCATGTGGAGTAAAAGTACTGACCAAATGGTGTCCTAGAACCGGCAGAAAAAATCCGGGCCGTCCAGTATCACGATGGATCGATGACATCACCAAAATCGTGGAAACTACATGGATCCGAGCGGTTCAGGACCGGGTACATTGGCGTAAAGGAAAGGAGGCCTATACTCAGCAGTGGGTACTACCGGGCTGATGATGATGACCGCTACGGGCAGCCGCTTTGGTTACTAATGTACAGTCAAAAAAGGAAAAGGCTCATCAGTTTTCAAATTGATTCGTTTGATATGTTATGAGCACTTTTACCTTTCGTAAATTTGTCAGAGTTATACCTGTTGCACAGAAAATTATGCTTAACCCTTAGATCAGAAAGTTCAGATTTGCTTGCAACATTGATTCCTTTTGATGTAAAGAAAATTTAAAGAAGGTTGGCAGATCTTTTTAAAACGGTATGTTGGTATAACTGATTCTTGGTATGAAGGGAACATTTACCTTATGATGACGAACCTTTTTTATTCTCTGTACCGTACCTACTTCTCGTACTATATCTATATATTAGGTATTCGCCAAAATCATAACGTAATTAGACCGAAGTTGCCATTAATTTGGCAGATCACTTTAGCCACAATGGAAACTGTAGGTGGCAACCGTACAATTAATCAATATACAATAGTAGCCATTAAGTGCTTTTAATGCGTTGGCGAAATGATAATTTAGTATGTAATATAATATATCGGTAAATTTCAGTGATATCACTGTTATATTTAATTACGAGTTGAATGCTTTCTATTCGTACTTTTAATGTTCATCTGGGGTCGACTAACTGTGTACCTACGAGTACTTTTTGCTCCACGTTATTTCCCTTGTGTTAAAGGTCGTAAGGCCCAAAGTCCTTTTTAAAGATAAAACAATGATTTTTTTTAATGTGTCTGCTATTTTGGTCTTAGGAGGTCTACAAAGGGTGTATCGACAAACATCCCACTTTTTTGAGAGCAATAAAAGTACAACCTGTGCGGATAAAGAATGGGATCAGAAATGGCGGCGCATCTATTCACTTCTCGCTCGCACACTATTTGCGTCTATACTCGCACCCCACGAGTGCGATTCATTCATCACTTTAACTACCTTTTCTACCTACCATTCTGACCAACTTTTTCTCTACGACTTTTGGAAATTCGGCGAACTTTTTTTCAACTTCCCATACAAAATTAAAATTTCACGTGACTGACTTTGTAGGTATGAAATCTGTTTTTTTTTGCATATTTCCAAAGTCATAGAACAAATGTTATTCAGAATGGTAAATAGAAAAGGTAGTTATGGATGTAAATGTTTATCGATACCCCAGGCGAACAAAGTTTGCATAACATGGTAATGAAAAAACGAAATATTTACATTACATCATCAGGAGGAAAATCATTTTCTTATCATTGTTTCAAAAGTATTAGCAATTAGATTATTTAGGAACAGTGCTGGCGGCGTCTCGCAAAGTTTTCTTTTGAATTTTCCCAACAACTTCTGTGGACAGACTACGAAAAAATATTTTTTAACGTACAATAAGATTAATGGATATTTTAACACCGTTACAATAAGTTAGGCTAAGAGCAGAAAGTTTATACCGTAGGAGAGTCACGCTTCGGCATGAATGGGCTGGCTCGACCGGAGTGATAACACGGCCTCACAGAGAAGCAGCATTGTGCTGTGTTTCGGTGCGTGAGTGAGGGTATCGGAGGCCCAATTCGGGGGAAAGGGGGGTTAAAAGGTTGGCAGCGCACTTGTGACTCCACTGGTGTAGCGGGTGTCCATGGACGGCGACAATTGCTTAGCTGATGCTAATGGTGATCCGTCAGCTCGTCTGCTACCTACCACATAAAAAAAAATGAATATTCAAAATCAAAAATTTTGATTTGCCAACACTATCGGTGATATTCCAAAAATTATATGCAGTAGTGTAGTATCTCAATAATTCAAAACTATATTCGTACTTACTTTAGGGCCGAAGAAGTTTTCATAATTTTGTTCCTGTCACCATCTAATGACGAAAGTTTCATCAAAGTTTTGATAATGTAACTAACGCCAACTAACTTTATCGCTAAAACTATTTATAAAGTTGCCGACGTAATCCTTGATACACGAAGCAATCCGTCCTAACCAATCCAAACTCTAATACGGCGTTGTGTATGTAAATAAACAGTCATAACGTATGATAGGCCGTATGGTAAGTCCCGGGTTTTCCGCACTGCGACGCAACATGTCATTAAAATTTACCGAAACCGCCGCGATTCTGCGAATGAAACAATCCACGTACAGTCGTATTTGCATACTACGTCGGTGTGACGTCACAATCTCGGGCCACGCGGCCATCGCTATTAAAATGAGGCTTTGCGTAGATTATTAAAAAGTAACAGTGGCCGTATAACGAGCTAGGAGCACATGAGCATTTGAGCATGCGCATCCCAGCTGTACAGAGAGTCTTTTTTTCTTTTTTTTATTGCTCTACCCGAAGATAATTAGCCAATCCATCCAGATCTCATATTTTAATTTGAAGTACACACTACCCTCAAATGTATTTCAGTCTAAGTAAGATTGTTCAGACAGTAATAAACCTTTTTTCATTTTCATTTTTATTTTCAATGTCAACTTGTTGAGAATAAGTAAGATGTCAACAGTCGAAGTCAGTCAAAGTTACAGTCATTCAAGGAAGCGGCGGTGTTTTACGTTTTATCGACCTACGGATTCAGCGGATATCAGTCTAAAAGCAACCACGGGTTTTAAAGACTCTAAAAGGTCTAAGCAAGTTGTCTAGAGACAACTCACTCGACACACAATAGCAGTGTTAAAAACTATACAACCAACAATTCTTATTACTAGGATCACTTTGCGGCACTTCACTGCACACAAATAAACACTGTACACTAAAAACCATTTGTACAAAAACAACAAATTTGTACACTAAAAACCATTAAATTGCATCAGCCCACGCAGCTTATTTTCGCCCTACCCGCAGAATCCGTACAGAGAGTCACACATCAGGTAACCACAATCTGTCTAAATTTACTTTGAACCAAATATATTGACATTAAGTTGATAGTCGACTAAAAATTGTATAATACAATGATAAAGCTGTTCCTAAAAGGGCGTATTTAAACCGTCCTCGAATTCTTAAAAGAAAATTATGCTAACCATAGTTGCAGATTTTTTTCTACATTCACTGATTGCAAAATATAAACCAAAACTGTCCAACAGTTTTACAAGTGGGCGCAATTTTACATAGCCTCTGCGGTCTGCACATCACTATCTTAAAAGTCATAATGAGACAGGCTCACTGGTAAGTTTTCACTCCGCGGTCAGACAATTGCAAAGCGGATGTAGTGACTGGTCATAGTTATAATATATTTTGAGAGCTTTGGAGTAAAAATATCAAAATCCTATAGTTTAATAACTACTAATAAGAATAAATAAATAAATATTTCACAACGTCACATAAATTGATCTGACTCTGAGATAGGTAGCTCAAGCACCTGTTTTACTGATATCAGAACCAACAGCAGGAGTTACAAATATATACATTTAATACTTTTCTTTTGTAAATACATACTTATAATACATGGAAAACACGGAGACCAATACAAACGGGATGTCCCGATTATAAAATAATAAAACAATACTATTGATTCGAGGACTCTTTTTCTTATCGCGTGGGCTGTTAATCCTGGTGTCAGAGTTTGAAAGCCGCCTTAGGGGCTCTGACCTGGTTGGATAACGACCACGATAGATGGCGGACACCGCGACGGCTTAACATGCCTTCTGAAGCACAGTTCAAGATAACAAGTATTATACGAATAGCATTGTACTAATTAAACACAATTTTATTGTTATATCAGATACCTACGCTTTTAAACTTTCGCGTTGCATTATACTAAAATTACCTCTAGTCCGCTTGTGACCACGGCCGTTGTAACGCGTTCAAACAATAAGCAGTATGTACTACAATCTACTTTTGGTTTATTTTTGTTAGGCCTGTTATATGAATCTTACCCTATCAGATTAAAAGGTAACGAAAAAGATAACATCACAATAAAACTTTCATATTTGGTCGACCGTAACGTTACAAAAGTATACCCCATTACAACAAAGACAAAGGCAGCTTACTCAAGAAAGATTAAATTAAATGATTACACAGCCCAAAAAATTTGATCTAAATTTCCCCTCCCTGCCAGAGTCTTTACGAATTCGGAATAAAATTGTTGCCGGTTTCCGCGGGAGAAACAGGAGAGCGGAAAGCGAGTGTCAGGCGGCTGGATGGATGCGGGAAAGATAACGGTCTGAGTTCGCTACTCATTGACATTCACGAATCGAATTTCTCAGGGTAACCGCTTACTTTAGTAATGGTGTTTAGCAGGAGAGAGGTACACTTGAAAGGAGCATTTCTGCTTTCCAAGCTGTCACCACGTGTAGAGACCCAGTTCAGTTTTAACTTACTATGAATTGAAACAAATCCTGTTTCTGGGAAATGGCTCCCGCCGGTATGTAAAATTAGATTGTAAGTCAAAGTCTCAGAGGAATGACAGGTCGCTAGCAGCAATAGCTGAAGCTACGAAAGCACATAACGTTATACTTCAATAAATAATGTATTTTTTTGTTCGAGGCTTAGTACAGTAACGCTTAGCGCCCACACTGACTTAACTGTCACAAATCCCATATAAATAATCATAAAAATGTATGATATGTAACTTAATATAAGATCTTTAAAGGCACAAAAAATAGTTCATAGTTGGTTTTTGTGGAACGGAGCATAAGAATCGGAAGGTGGTTGTCAGGCGGTTGAATTGAGATAGACCCTCGCTAGATGACGGATGAAATGCGCGGCAAAACTTATAGGCTGTCTATTAAATCCATTGATGCCAGTCTTATTCATGAATGTTTGTTAGAACTTTAACTAAAACGGTGTTAGAAAGCAGTTTTTTGTTTTTTTTTATCTTTTATGTTTTTTTTTGTTTAAAACGTCAAAACTTCTCTATAACACCGTTTTAGCTAACAAAGGTTTATTGAACGTATATGAATAAAGCCCTGGAAAAAAGCGACAGGTATCTTATACTTTCATTTCAAGTTGATGTATGCATACTCTTGTCAATTAAGCCCAGAAGTACTTTAAATTGCATGTACTCATAAGTAAAAGACTACTTTTCGGTTCGACGACATCTTCGTTATCGAGCATCGCAATTGTTATCGTTTTCTGGAGAAGGCTTATAGTGATATTAAATGTCCTAAAGTACAAAGGTATTGAGTTGTTTCGTTTAGAATTTGCATATAATAATTGGAGTATGCATGAAGCCATGTAGTGGAATTGTATATTGACATCTGGTGTCAAACGAAAGCAATTGTATTTGTATGATGATACTAATATAGAAAAGTCAACATTGAACAAGTAATATCTTTTTTTTTGTCGTTGTGAAAAATGCTTGCCTTATGCATACCCGAGATAGCAGGGGTCATCAGGGGTTATGTCGGCCTCTCCTCTAGGTATTCGCCCAGAGACATACCGACTAAAAAACATAGCGGCGTTCCCTCATCGCCCAATTGGGGAAAGGTTATGGGTATCCGGCAAAGCCTTTGTAACGCAGCCTGCAGGGGCTTCGTTATACTACATAACTACTCATAAAGAAAGTTACCTTTGGTGTTAACTATAGAGCTTCGTTTTCCGTTTGCTATAGAGCTTGTATATCATTTTATGATTATGTCTTGTATTAGCATTACTCTTATATGTGTTATTTTAATGTTCCTTGTACATTTTTATCTGTAAATAAATTTAAAGTTATTGTTGTAAATATTTAGATTGTCTATCTGACATTGTCCGACAGCTGACGTTGTCTAACTGTTTTTATTTTCTATCGAATTGTCTATTCAAATTTAACTATGG
This sequence comes from Marasmia exigua, assembly GCA_019059595.1. Classification (NCBI taxonomy): domain Eukaryota; kingdom Metazoa; phylum Arthropoda; class Insecta; order Lepidoptera; family Crambidae; genus Marasmia; species Marasmia exigua. The sequence goes on along the minus strand of CM032464.1, from coordinate 2,706,836 downwards.
AGTTTAGCTATGTTTCGAGAATATTCTATATTGTATGAATTTTAAAATTTAAATGTTGTAGAATAGAATGCGCATGGGCAATATAAAAGGACGCACATGGGCAGGACCACCAGTCTACCACCAGCTCTGAAGAAGCTCAGAACCTCAAGCTATAACAGTGCCAGTATACGTTTACCCGTAGAGTAACGGTGCCGGGGCACGAAGGGTGTTGCCTCCCTGCACCTACGCGCGTCTACCTTCCTTCGTGCGCGTATCCGCGTCGCGCCTACCCGCGGCCGGCTTACGGCGTGCGCGTATCTGCGTCGCGCGCCCCATTTGCCGCCTCCTGCGCTCGGCGGAGCCCTACCGCCCGCCTCTTGCGACCCTGGATCCTACCGGCGCGCTGCCTGTGCTCGCCCTGTGTTACCGCCCTACCACGGTTGCCCATTTTGAACTTTTACCTTGTATATATACTTAGTGTAGTGTACCGGTGTAAATAGCTAGTTTTAAGTTAGTTTTAAGTTAGATTTAAGATTTTTTGGACGAGCCATCATTGTACATACCACTTATAATTATAGCCCTCTTCCCTCTATTCTTGTCTTTTCTTCTTCCCCCTACCTTTTGGCTCCGTAACCCTCCGTTACGCGACAGTCTGGCGCCCAACTCTATAGAATCCCTCCCTGTTCTCAAAATTCTAAAATAAACTTGCACAAGTTTCTGTATATAACATACCTTTTGGCTCCCTATTAGACGTCTCTTACTTCTTAGATATTTCTTTCCCTATTCTTCCTCTATTTTTCTCACTAAAATAAAGTAAATAAAATAAAAACTATTGTAAATATTTTATTGCTTTAAAATTACAAATATCTTAGAAATGGCTCGTCTTATAAACTTTAATTTACTTAACAAGGCGGAACTTGAATACGAACTTATAATTAGGAACGAAACTCCTGCGGATAATCTTGTATCGCTTAGAAAACAAATTGTTTTATTGCTTCGTAATTTTCCTACGGAGGACATTATTGATTCTCCCGTTCCTCTGAGTGACGATTTGTCACAAGCTTCTTCTACAATCTTATATTTATCTTCGATGTTGGACCGATACGAATCGGGTGATCTGAAATTATTTAAGAAAATTGAAACTTATATAAATCACTTATTTTATCGACTTGACAGAATTGACACTGATGTAAGTGACAGCGACTCAAACCTTATAGAACTCTATGACGACTTAAAAAAGAAGTTTACTCTTTTGACTGAACGTTTTGACGCTTTTTCAAAACCAGCTGAGACTTCACAGGTACAAACCTCTTTGGACTCACCCTTGCCGATTTCTCAACCTAACTGTATGCCACCTTTTCATAATTTTCTCTTACCAAATTATCTAAATGAGCTAAAAAAAATTACTTTTGATGGGACAACTTGTCCTAGAGCTTTTCTATCGAAAATTGATGAATTTTTACTTACGAACAAACTTGATAAGCAAATACTTATAAGCTCGGCCTTCAACATTTTTGAGGACGATGCTTCTTATTGGTTTAAATTCCAACTAAGTCGTGACCCTTCGTTAACTTGGGATCGCGTTTCCGAGTTGTTAATTAAGGACTTTGGCCATTCTGATTATGACCATAAACTACTGCAGGCAATAAAATCTCGTACTCAGGGTAAATCTGAGTCTATTATGGTTTATATTCCGAAAATGTTTGAAATGTTTTCGAGACTAAGCGAGAAATTACCTGAGCAGGAGAAACTGCAAATACTTCTACGTAACATCCGTCCTTGTTATACTTCTTTTGTTGCTCTTAATAAAGTTGATTCTATTGGCTCTTTAATTTCTGTATGTCAACAATTTGAGCGCTGTATTGACCGCGACAATAATTTTAAAGAACCTGAAATGAATACTCTTATTCCTGAATTATCCTATAAACCTAAACACGATTCTACACTTTTACCGAACACTAAACCTAATGTTACACATACTTTTCACTCTAAACATTCTTTCACTCCTAATTATGATTCTCATAAATCTAATAACTTTAAGCCTTTTCGTACGAACTTTTCTTCGCAGAATAAAAATTCTGCACATGCGATATCTGAAAATGCTCCCAAGTTTCAGGCGCATTTGTTTTGCGTTCGATGTCGAATAAATGGTCATTCTTTGAATTCTTGCACTAAACCAAGATTCTTAGTCTGTTTTAAATGTGGTTTGAAAGACTTTAGAGCTCCGGATTGCCCGAAATGTAAGGCTGACAAGCCTCAACCTTCTTCATCCTCTAACTCAAAAAACTAACATATGACTTGGTTAAACGAAAAAAAAATTTTGATGTTGATGACTGGCATAATTGGTTAAAAATAATTAAGAACTTTTTCGCAAGTTATGGAACTTCTTCAGTTTACTACGACAACGAAAGAGATTTTAACCGTCCTTTTATTAACGTTTCTATTTCAAATGTTGAGTTTACGGCGTTACTTGATAGCGGTAGTTCAATGACTATTTTAGGTAATAACTCGCACTTTAAAATTTTGGAACTGGGCTTTTCGTTATCCAAGTCTGATTATATTACGGTTAGCACTGCTAGTAAGCATCGTGTTAAATCTTTAGGATTTTTTATTCTTCCTTTTACCTTTAACGACCAAACTAGACTTATTAAAACATATGTTATTCCTGAAATATACCCGTCTTTGATACTTGGTGTTGACTTTTGGAGGGAATTTAATTTGGTTCCCAAACTTTTATCGTGTGCCTTTTCTCTTAATAAACCATCTCACTTTAACAACTCTGTGGAGAAACAAATCCTACCTTACGAAAATCTTACTTCTGAAGAAAAGGTTATCGCTGATGATATTATTTCGCGTTTTAAGCAAATTTCCTTTGAAGCTAAGGGTGAACTTGGTCGTACTGATCTGGTTAGCCATCGTATCGATACTGGAGATACGCTGCCTATTAAACAACGTTGTTATAGACTCTCTCCCGAGAAACAAAAAGCTCTAATTGCTGAGGTGGATAAAATGATTGAGTGGAAGGTCATTGAGAAATGTGAAAGCCCTTGGTTGTCTCCGGTTCTTATTACGCCTAAAAAGAATGGCGAATGGCGATTTTGTGTCGATAGTAGAAAACTCAACTCAGTTACTCGTAGGGATGCCTATAGTCTTCCTTTTATCAATGAAATACTTGACCATCTCAAAAACGCTAAATTTTTATCGAGTATCGATATCGCTAAAGCTTTCTGGGAGATTCCTTTACATGTAGACGATCGGGATAAGACCGCCTTTTATGTCCCCGGTAGAGGAATGTACAGATTCACTGTTATGCCCTTTGGTTTAACTAATGCACCTGCTACATAGCAGAGGTTAATGGATATCTTATTCACTCCTGAATTTGACAACAAAGTGTTCTGTTATCTTGATGACATTATTATCATAGGCTCCTCGTTCCAAGAACACATAGGACTTCTAATTAAAGTGCTTGAAAAATTAACTTACGCTAAACTTACCATTAACTTTGAAAAAAGTCATTTTTTTAAGAAAGAATTAAAGTACCTTGGATATGTTGTTGACGATAATGGTTTACGAGCTGATCCTAGCAAAATTCAAGCTATTATGGACTTTCCTGTACCTACTTCACGCAAAGAAGTGCGTAAATTTCTGGGTACGTGTAGCTACACAGACCCTACCGAACCTACGAAACCAACTGGTTTCGTAGGTTCATTCCTAATTTCAGTACTTTAGCTGCACCTCTTAATAAATTAACATCATCTGCTAAAACTTCTCCGAAATTTTCTTGGAGTTCTGAGGCTAACTCTTCCTTTCTGAAACTAAAAGAATATCTTGTAACTACCCCAATTCTTGCTTGCCCTGATTTTGATCAACCGTTTTCAGTGCATTGTGATGCATCTAACACTGGCATTGGAGCCATGCTTACTCAAACGGTTAACGACAAAGAAGTTGTTATAGCCTACATGAGCAAATCACTTAACAAAAATGAAAGAAACTACTCTACTACTGAAAGAGAAAACTCTAGCTGTTATCATTGCCTTAGAACATTGGCGGTGCTATCTTGACAATGGCAAACCGTTTACTGTATACACTGATCATGCCGCATTAAAGTGGTTTTTGAATTTAACAAATCCTTCTGGTAGACTCGCTCGTTGGTCACTTCGCCTTTCTTGCTTTAATTTCACGCTGAAACATAAAAGAGGAAAGGATATATTGTCCCTGATCTACTTTCTCGTTCTAAAAGCGAGGACAATCATATATCGCTCCTTTATCTTCGAATGAAGCCACGTCTTTAGACTTAGAGCGCTATAATAAAATCTTTCGTAATTGTTTAACTGATCCTCAAAGTCATCCTAACTATACGATTAAGGATAATAAACTATTTCGTTGCACTAATACTCCTTATTCTTAACAGACGATTTCATCTGGAAAGAAGTCCCTATCCCTTCTGAAAGAGAATCTTTGATAAGAAATGCTCATGGTTCCGCTACAGATCCGCATTTGGGCCGTATTTAAAACATACAAAAAAATATCATTGTTATATTACTGGTCTGGCATGTTTAAAGATATAGCTAAATTTATTTCCAATTGCGAAACTTGGTTTGGCTTATAAACACTCTAACCACTCGCCTTACGGTCCTATGGGAAAACCCAAAATTTGTTCTAGACCTTTTCAATGCATTTCTTTGGACTTAATAGGTCCATTGCCAATGACTAGGCGACGTAACCAGTACATTCTCGTTGTAAATTGTCTATTCACCAAATATACACTTATTTTTCCTTTGAAACGAGCTATAACTACTAGTATTATACATTACTTAGAGAATTCCGTGTTCTTAGTTCATGGAGTACCTCAAACAATTATTATGGATAACGGTCCACAATTTCAATCGCATGAATTCCATAATTTCCTTGGACGTTATAGAATTCCGCATATATCTTACACTCCTCACTATTGTCCTCAGGTCAATACTACAGAACGCTACAATAAAACAATTATTACCGCACTAGCTTCACTGGTCGGTGAAGACCATAGGTCTTGGGACCTTAACCTATCTAGGATTCAGTTTGCAATGAATAGCTCTGTAAATGAAGTAACTGGATTTACTCCTGCATTTTTAGTATTTGGTCGTGAACTCATTACTTGTGGTTCTATTTATTCTCAGGGTTACGACTTAGAAGAAATTACCTTTTTACCTCGTGATTTATATGCTAGAAATATTGGCCTTCTATCGTCAATTTTTGATAGAGTTCAGGTTGCACTGCACATATCTCATGTAAAGAATTCTAACCGTTACAATTTAAGGCACTCTTTTAAAGAATTCAATGTTGGAGATATAGTGTGGCGTAAAAACTACTCTTTAAGCAATGCTGGTGCATATTTTAGCGCAAAATTAGCACCTAAATATGCTAAATGCAAAGTCGTTGAGAAATTGTCACCTCTTGTATACATTCTTGAGGACTGCAACGGTTGCCGCGGTAAATGGCATGTAAAAGACTTTAAGAAATGACTACCTTACTGTTTGACTTTACTAGTATTATATGTATTTATTTGCACACACATTGGACTGATTTTTGGCTACTTCAGTCTGATATTTTTTATATATACTTAGCGACTAATCTCGTCTCTCTTTACTTATAGGATTCTCTCTTATAGTACCTACTTACTTGCTTAACGTTTTCTTTTAAAAGGCGCTTCTTGACCTTTTAATTCTAAACTTTAGGGCTCTCTTTTGCCTTATCTACTTACTACTTAGCGCTTCTTTGACTACAGAGGCGTTTCTTTTAAAGGTAAATTCAACCTTTAAAATTTGTGTCCTTTGATAGGGAATACCTGAGAGAGACTAGATTGTCGGCTATGGTCATCGACACTGATGGGTTTTAAGAAACGGAGCGGCTGACAACTCCCTAAATAAGCCTAAAGTCATTCTTATAGGGTACTTCCTATGGAGTTTGCGTCATTGATAGTGAACCCTACTCCTTTTTGTGATTGGTTCGTATGTTAGAGTGATTGTTAGAGTGACTGGATTTGAATTGTTTTTGGATTGTGGAATGGTATGTTTAAGTGAAGGTTGACTGGTTAGACTGATAGTAAGGATGGTATTCTCTTAACCTTATAATCAAAATTTTCTCTGAGTCGAAAATTTTTCTGGGGTCGTGGGAGAAATGTAACGCAGCCTGCAGGGGCTTCGTTATACTACATAACTACTCATAAAGAAAGTTACCTTTGGTGTTAACTATAGAGCTTCGTTTTCCGTTTGCTATAGAGCTTGTATATCATTTTATGATTATGTCTTGTATTAGCATTACTCTTATATGTGTTATTTTAATGTTCCTTGTACATTTTTATCTGTAAATAAATTTAAAGTTATTGTTGTAAATATTTAGATTGTCTATCTGACATTGTCCGACAGCTGACGTTGTCTAACTGTTTTTATTTTTCTATCGAATTGTCTATTCAAATTTAACTATGGAGTTTAGCTATGTTTCGAGAATATTCTATATTGTATGAATTTTAAAATTTAAATGTTGTAGAATAGAATGCGCATGGGCAATATAAAAGGACGCACATGGGCAGGACCACCAGTCTACCACCAGCTCTGAAGAAGCTCAGAACCTCAAGCTATAACAGTGCCAGTATACGTTTACCCGTAGAGTAACGGTGCCGGGGCACGAAGGGTGTTGCCTCCCTGCACCTACGCGCGTCTACCTTCCTTCGTGCGCGTATCCGCGTCGCGCCTACCCGCGGCCGGCTTACGGCGTGCGCGTATCTGCGTCGCGCGCCCCATTTGCCGCCTCCTGCGCTCGGCGGAGCCCTACCGCCCGCCTCTTGCGACCCTGGATCCTACCGGCGCGCTGCCTGTGCTCGCCCTGTGTTACCGCCCTACCACGGTTGCCCATTTTGAACTTTTACCTTGTATATATACTTAGTGTAGTGTACCGGTGTAAATAGCTAGTTTTAAGTTAGTTTTAAGTTAGATTTAAGATTTTTTGGACGAGCCATCATTGTACATACCACTTATAATTATAGCCCTCTTCCCTCTATTCTTGTCTTTTCTTCTTCCCCCTACCTTTTGGCTCCGTAACCCTCCGTTACGCGACACCTTGGACTATCACAACCTCCCCTGGGCGGAAAGCCACCTACATGGCAGGCCGGGCTTGCCCCCTTATTGAGGGGGCGACGGGAATAGCCGGGAGCGCCAAGCTATTCCGGTCAGACATTGGTAGGGCTTTGTTTAGTGCCAGCACTGGTGCCCCCGCACTAGTTGCTGTCTGATCCCCACCGAGGTGAGGGATATGACGGTCATACTGTCGTCGTCTCCTTCCTCTACGCTGTCGAAGCGGGTTAGCGAGTGGGTCGGCCTCCCGCTCCCGCTCTGCCGCCTCTTTCTGAGACATTACGTCTTCGCAGAAGATGGCTACTGCCGCCCAGGCTTCCTCGCATCCCAACATAGATAGCTGTTACGAACAAGTAATATCTAAGCAACCTAACCTAATATACATTAGGCAATACTCAAATGTATGTTATCCGGGTATTGGTGAAACTATTATAAAACAAATTACATAAATAAAAAAAAATAGAATGTGTTTTTGTATTTTAGAAAAAAGTCAAAGCTAATCTATTCCAAAAACATATAAATCCAATTCCTGTGTTCCTGCTCCTGTACAGAGGTTGTATACATACTTTATAAGGCTAGTTAGTGGGCAAGCATTCTAGATAAATTATGTAGATTGCACAGTCAGCCGCGAGTACAGTTGCCAAGGAATAATAAGGCTTGTTTTGCAAAATTATAATGTTTACTTGAGTTCGGTTTAAAAATGCAAATAATTTTCTTTCGGGTTCATGCCACAAGCTGCGGTCAAAATTATATACATTCTGTATGAACTCTGCTGAAATGAGGCGCCGGAAAAAGCGGCAACGCCTCAAATATGTCTTTGAAATGAAATGACATTCACAAGCTCACTTCTATGAATATTCTAATGTGAAGCTGCTTGCAATATAAAGTAAGATACATAACGTACATTCTGGAGTAAATAATAAGGATCATAATTGAATAATGGTTTATAATTTAGCGCAACTAATGACAATTCAAATTTTAAAATGAGTTCAGCTAGGGCGGGTCATTGCATTCCCTCTAATATGGTTGAGTGAAATGTTGGCTGACACATACCATACTTGTTAACAGGTGCCACCTATGGGGCAGTGACTTGCCCCAGTGGGGCAGTGGGGTAGTAGACCAGTGTCTACTTCGGTTTACCTCATAATATTTATTTTAATATTTCCTTTATTTTATTTTGTATAACCATTCAACTGTATGACTTAGTATGATGATTTTGTGAAAGTTTGGCGATTAAAAAGAGTAAGTAATTGGGGAGTTTCTAGCCGGATCTTCCCGACCAGATACAACTCTCCGAGCCGGTGGTAGGATCGCATTATGTTTATTTATTTTTTTAGTATATTTTATACATAAGTAATTATAAACAGTTTTTAATTATTTAAATGTCCTCCATCCTACAATATAGATTTCCTCAAACGAAGCGTGAAGAATCATCTCACGGGCCAGTATGGCGGTGCCAACGGAGGTGATGCCTTGACATCGCTTCCGTTGTAATTGCAACTTGGGCTCTTCTCTCACTTACCATCAGGATGAGGATAGCCAATATACTGAGCCACTATAAAAATGGATGAGGATTTGTATGTACTGTGTCCAAGCCTATGCAAGTAAAGTTTTTTTTTTATTCTTATTTTGCATAGACGGGTTGGCAAGGGTTTTGATATAAATGCAGAGTTTTCCTTCTCTGGGTGCTGATGATCATGCCAGCAGCTTTACCTTAGTCGCCTTTTACGACACCTTGGTAAGAGTGAGGGTGCTCTGCCGGGGGCCACACGGCCAAGCGTGGCCAAGCGTGCCCGTCTGCCAAGCGCGGTGAGTATGGCAATTACCCCTCATGTTGAGGGAGGCCCGTGCCCCAGCAGTGGGGACTTAAATGGGCTGATGATGATGATGATGATGATTTTACATAGATTAAATTGACACACAGGGCCAGCTCTAGCTGATATTCATATCGAAGAGTTCGTTATCCTAAGCGATAGGTAGTATATCGCTCTCTCTCACACACATTCCGTATAAATTATCTATATGTCACACCGAACTACTCCGTGTACATCGTACGCATGAATGTGTGTGTGCATGTGCCGTGGGAGAGCCACATTTCGGCATGAATGGGCCGGCATGAATTTTGAATTTGAAAAGGGGGGTTTTATGGTTGGCACGGCGCTTTTGACTCCACTGGTGTCGTGTGTGTCCATGGGCGGCGGCAATCGCTTACCATCAGGTGATCCGTCTGCAAGTCTGCCACCTATCACATAAAAATACATCTTATAAATAAATAATAAAATATTTATTGCAAATAACTTAAATCTATTACAAACTTATGTTCATAATCTTACATATTAGTACTTCTATTTTAAAAAGGGATTATCTAGAATTTCGCCGCGTGGTCCCCGGCAGAGTAGAATAGGCCACCCTCACTCTTACCGAGGTGTCGTAAAAGGCGACTAAGGTAAAACTGCTGGCATGATCATCAGCACCCAGAGAAGGAAAACTCTGCATTTATATCAAAACCCTCGCCAATACGTCTGCCAAGCGTGGTGAGTATGGCAATTACCCCTCATGTGACTGAGGGAAGCCCGTGCCCCAGCAGTGGGGACTTAAATGGGCAGACGATGATGATCTAGAATTTTAATGGGCAACGAATTGGATTAATAGTTTAGATAAGTAGTAGCCCAAACGTCTGGATGCTAGTTCCAGTACTCGTCTTAGCGTGTGTTTCCCAGTTGCGTCCAAAGCTGTAGCTCTGGAGCCCGGGTACCCTTGGACCATGATCCTTGATTTGGGGAATCTGGTAATCACAATGATGGATGCTAGTTCCAAATTTGCCTATAATATTAAAATAGTACAAAACAGTTAGATACCCCACATTCAGTACGCAGCCTCTCCAAAAGTTAATACCACGGAATAGAGTGCCAATTACTGAAACCACCATTTGCCAACATTAAAACCGTTAGATTGTTAAGTTTGTAATAACATTTGCGATTAAACAGTTCTATTTAAACAGCTAACACACTCTTCAAATTAAACAGGGTAGATATTATTTTAACAAGCAAATATAACATCGCGGGATTCAATAGGGATGTATTATGGGTACTTATATTAGCGCCAAGTACTACGAGTATCTGTCCATTCGATTGCATAGATATCGCAGTGGCTAGTACGCATTTTTTTTCGGGACACAACATCGGGACAATCGGGCATGCATCAGGAGTTTGCAGGAGGAGAGGAGAAAACGTTCGGAGTTTGGTCCAATCAAAAAATTACCCATGCGAGACAGTCTAAGGAATATTAATTTTTTTTTTAAACTTTATTACACAAAATGAGAAGGCGAAGACGAACGCGGTACATGCGGAGCGCGGTAGATGGCGCGGTGGCACGTAACTGTGTTGGGTACCCGTGAATGAATTGATTGAACCTATCGCATATTGTCAAAAATCGGGAAAAATCGATAGGCCGTCGGGACGCGAGACAATGTCGTCGAAATCAGGACAGTCCCGGCAAAATCGGGACGGGTGGCAACTCTGCTAGTAGGTCGCATTTAAGCAGCTCATGCTTGTAATCTTGCTTCAGGTTCGATTCTAGGGTCAGGCAGAATTTTCAACTGAGTTACATACGACCGACTAAAACTTAGGGACCTTTACAAAAAGAGCCTAAGTAGTCGTTTTAAAAAGGCCGGCAACGCATTGGTAATCTCATTGATTTCACAGATGTTCATATCAGGTAACTCGATTGCTCATTTGTCGCCACTAGAATAAAAAAAGCTTGGGAGTTGGCTGTCTTACCCTCGCGCTGAGAAAACACGATAAACTGATGTTTGTTTGTACCCCTGATTTCTTTTCTTTCCTTTCGCTTGTCTCAATAGAATACCAGGTTAATGGAATAAAGAGTGTCTTTGCGCACATATTGCTGCACTTTAATATATGTATTATTATCGATAAGTGTAGGTCCAACCTGAAAACCAGCGCTACAGCGACCACTGCGGCGGTGTGCTGTGTGTTGATAAGATAAGACAAGATAAGAAACAATTTATTGACCACAACACATTACACATAGAACAAAATAGAGAAAACAAGGTACAGAGACAAAAAGTTGCGGCCAACAAGGCTCAGCCTCACTATATGCTGCAACTGCCACATACAGCAGCTGCAGCGCTAATTTTCAGGCTGGACCTTGGGTGACGCCTTTGCATTGAAAAAAATAATACTTAAGATTGACATGCAAGTAAAAAGTAAAAAGAAAATGAAAAATGACAAAGATATAATAACACATACATAATCAATTTTAAACATTAAAATAATATAAAAAAAAAAACAACAAAAAAAATGGCATTCACAGGTGCCAAGCCAATATTATCATAAGCGACAGTGGCGCCATCAAATAACTGCACGCATTATTATCTGTGCCACAGTATGTACACAAAGCGCAAAAAACAAAACAAAAAAAATTGACTAGAAATTTTAACAATAATGAGCAGTTTTCCAGTAGGTATTTATAAATTTCCCAGTGATTCGCTAGATGGCGCAATCAGTCCCTGTAAATGTTAGGTGTGTTAAGATATTTCATGTGGACCCTAATTTATGGGAAAATTGTTTTAGTTTTTTTTTATATTAAATGTCTTAATACTTCGCAGTTAATATGTATTTTTAGTGCTTTGCACATTTTAAATGTTTACTTTTTAATTTTCTTATGGGTAAAATAAAGTTAAATGTGGCAGGACCGTAAATGTCATGATGATGTTTGGTTTATCAAATATTTCCTATCTATCATAGACAAAAAAGGAACTTTTAATTGATAGTGAGAGTAGCGTCATCTGGTGTTGCTTTTAGAAACCACCCAAAAATAGCTACTGGAAAACTGCTCATTGATTGACACCCGACGACTAACCAACCTACGAACCAAGTGCAGCACATGCTGAGGCTTAAACCTTGTAAGGCACTAAGTACTACTTTCTTGTATTTGTTTCTTTGTCCGTTTGTACGCACTTGTTTTTTTTTGTCAATGTGATGTTGATAAACTATGTGTACAATTATTTATTTCCATCTTGTGGTTAATCAACTATTTACTTACTTACTATTCACCTGCGTGGTAGGCTGATATCTGAGTTCGGCTGTCGTAGGTCAATCGACCTAAAGCCATTATTAGGGGCGTACACTAAAACATCAGTATGGCTTGAAGCTCGTGGTAGTGGCCGCACTGCGACGTAACACTACGTTAAAATTGTTACCATTCGAACGCTAACGCCCTATAAACGTTACGTAAATCACGAAGTAAATCTCTAAAACTATTGAAACGGGTTTTAGCTTGGTTCATTTTTTTTTATAATGTCATACCGGGCCAGGGAGTTATTTTACCGGACTACCAAAAGCCACAAAGAATGGCTGTGATTTTAAACTTTATTTATGCTAACCCGTATTAGTCAAGTAAAATACAAGGGCCACTGGAACAGTAACCACCTTTTTATAAGCTATTTTAACAATAAAGTTCCGCGTCCCAAAAAAAATATTGTCAATTTATTTACGCGGCAGACCAATGACGCGGACCGAGTGTTTGCTTAGCCAAAGTATTTTTTTCTCCGTGTTAGTGATACGACTAGATAAAAAAGCCTCATTACAGGTCTAAACTCTGAAATATGTTACAAGTATGAGGAAGTCATATTATCGCCCGAGTTGTTTTTAGACGTCTAAAAGACACACCTAGATTAAAACACTCAGTATAAAGTTTCGAGAGAGAGAATAATAATCTAATTATTTTCGTTCAGACTCAAAACAAAACAAACATTTACGGACTTTTGAAAGTTGGAAATAAGTACAAATCGACAATGTTGTGTAAGAAATATTTTTATTGAATTTTACATAAATTATCTATGTATATAATTAGGTATGTATGTATTGTTTATTATTATTTACGAGTATGCTATGTTATGTAATATTATTAATATATAAAATATGTATATTTCTGCCATTCTCAATTTCATTTGTTAAACTACTTTGCACTGCCTTCCCTTATTACGAATTCGATATTTCTTTCCTCTAACCAAATGTTGTCTGGAAGAAATCGCTACAAGCGATAAGACCGCCTTATTGTACTGTCTGTTGCTGTTGTTGAATCATGCTTGTATTTTATTTTTGTGAATACCTATCTACATAATGTTTTCACTATGATACATGTTTTCTAGTCGCAACACTAGGCTCCTTATTTCCTTATTCCTTAGAAGAGAAACGTAATTTCACGCGTGGATGAAAATATAGCTGTAGTGGAAGGAACGTTTTGAGGAAAGAATTCATTCAGTTAGGCACATCACTCCTCGAACGTTCAGCTGAACTTCTTGAATAATAATAAGATAATTAGCAAACGTCAGAAGAATTGCTAAGTAGTAGGTATTCATTATATTATTTGAGAAAGCAGAAATAAAGTAACCCTCGCAGTGTTGTAACTGCTTCTAACGCTATTTATATTTTTACTCTAGCCTTGTAAAAATGTTTATTGATGTCTGTTTATATTGATCTAGGTGTTTTTATGTTCTGATATCCGTAACACACAGGTGCTTGAGCTACCTATCTCAGAGTCAGATCAAACTTTTTTTTATATGAGAGGTGGCAGACGCCTTTTCCCCTTCCCCCCCATTGGGCCTCCGTTAACCTCACTCACACGGCGAAACACAGCGCAGGCGCTGCTTCACGCCGGTCTTCTGTAAGGCAGTGGTATCTCTCCGGTCAAGCTATGCCTAAGCTTGGCTCTCCCACATTAAATCTACCAGGTTCAAGAATATAGACTTGATATAATGACTGCACTGTAGGCTTTTGAAAACAAGTCGCATGTTTATTAATGTCTATTTATATTGGTCTGGGTGTTTTTATGTATTATAAGTAAGTATTTACAAAAGAAAGAAAAGTATTAAATGCATATCTGTGATTCCGCTGATTCTGATATCCGTAACACAGGTCCTTGAGCTACCTATCTAGGAGTCGGATCAATCTACCATGTTCAACAATATAGACTAGATATAATGACTGCACCTGACCGCACCGAGACTAGACATACAAGTTTAAGTGTTTAATAAAAATAAAGTTTAAAAACTAAAACCCGACTACCAAAAAAACACGCTCTAAAAAGTACGAAACAAGAAAACTGTCTTTGCTGAAATTAGTTTGCCGTTTTGCCGTGGTCGTATGCTACATTGATTTTATTTTATTATTATAATGAATCTATTTTGCTACAGCAGGCTTCGCCGTAGTCGGGTAAAAATAGGAGAGTCAAATCTTGAGATTGAATTTTGAACGGTCAGCATCAAAAGTAACTTTACACATTAGTACCATCTCGAAGTAACATTGAAACTGACTATAATAGGCAGAACAGTTACATCCAGTGCGAACACAGAATTAAAATAAGTTGTATAAAAACCCAGTCCAGCAATAGTTGCTGCATGCAATTGATGATATAAACGGCATTTATATACCTTACCATTTGTTTGCAAAACTTTTTTTGCAATAAAGTTTTTTATTATTTTGCTATTTTAAACGTTAGATCCAAAACGTCGGGCAATCATGTCCCTGATGATGATGGAGGCATGCGTGGAGCCGAAGCCAACAAGGCCCTTTCCATAGACAATTTACTCTTAGTAATGTGACACCAGCCAGTGACTATTCCTGCACATTTGTTTTTATTTCCCAATTCTTGCATCAGTGACATCAAAAATAAATAGATGTCGAATTGAGAACCTCCTTTTTTGAAGTCGGTTAAAAACGAGGCATTCCTCAATATTAAACTTCGCTCTCATTTTGCATTTACATTTTTCTTGAGATCTGCTTTAGGGTAAACTAGCATAATTCGGTGATAACATGAAATTTTGTAAAGGAAACCCAGGAATGATTGTTGCTCAATGTTTGTTTGTTCTCAACTGTTGTCGCACAATCGTCAACATTTAATGCATATGTAAAGAAGCTTTATTGCGTTAATATAAAGTTCAATTTAAAACGGGTGATTCTGTACTTACAAAGCGGGAGAAGCTTCGAAACTTCCTATCGCCGAATTAGGTGAGTCACCGAATTATGCCAGCTTCAAAATTACGGATTGTATACAGACAGTTCAAAACAGATAGATGAATTTAAAATCCTCCTAGGTTTTAGAAGCGGCACGCATACACTTTAGGTCTATTAACTACATAACTATTCTATTCTCGTGAATTTTAAGATATAATTAGGTGGATAAGCTTATCGATCTACAACATGTATACTTATAATAATTAACTCCAACCGATTTCGGCTAAGGCAGCCAATCTCAACGATCAGCCAATTACGCAGAACATATTATAGTGCTCAAGTGTGTGCGCAAACACAAGTGCACTCTCTATTTCCTTGTCCTCATAATCCAAAGGGACACTAGTGTGACACGACCGGAGAGGGATCGGACGCAGCACCAACGGCTTAACGTGCTTTCCGAGGCACGAGGGGTACAAGACCGCCAACTTACAGACTCCGGGCTGATACTGAGATTTTTTAACAGAAAAACTCAGGTACAAATTTTAGCCCAACCCGGGGATCGAACCCGGTACCCAAGCTCAGCTGTCGCTTTAAGGTGCGACGCACTACCCTCTGCGCTAACGAGGCAGTCATAGTTATGATACCGTACTATGGCTTTATTATTGTTCCAGTAAAAAAATCTTAGTGTCAGCCCGGAGTCTGGAAGTTGGCGGTTTTGTACCCCCGTGCCTCGGAAAGCACGTTAAGCCGTTGGTACAGCGCCTGCTCCCTGTCCGGTTGTGTTACGCCGGTGTCCCATCAGATACATATTCCGATGGGACACCAGCGTAACACGACCGGTAAGGGAATTATAGAGAGTGCACTTGTATTTGCGCACACACTTGAGCACTATAATATATTGCTTACGAGGCTGATCGTTGAGATTGGCCGC
Source organism: Marasmia exigua (assembly GCA_019059595.1). Lineage (NCBI taxonomy): Eukaryota > Metazoa > Arthropoda > Insecta > Lepidoptera > Crambidae > Marasmia > Marasmia exigua. Next base: position 2,690,835 of record CM032464.1, on the reverse strand, counting down.
CGTAGCCGTATTCGGTTGGAGAATATTATATGGCTTATGAGAGTTAGATATTAGACTATATTTAACCCTATTAAAATAAATAAATAAATATTTAACAACATAACATACATTGGTCTGACAGATTAAAAGGGAAGTATTATTATATTTCTGCCGCACCATCAAGAAATGGAACTCGTTGCCGGCGCATGTAATTCCTCCTTCCTACAATATGGATTCCTACAAACAAAGCGTGAAGAAGCATCTCACGGGCCAGTATGGCGGTGCCAACGGAGGTGATACCTTGACATCGCTTCCGTTCTAATTGCAACTTGGGCTCTTCTCTTGCTTACCATCAGGCTGAGGAGAGGCAATATACTGAGCCACTATAAAAACAGGGATTTTATTTACGAGTACATAAAAACTGTAACTACTATTGCTTAAGTATGTATAAATATGACCTGAAAACGTGTCTTTGCGAATGGGGTGATTTATAGAGGTGGTTACTCTTTCCCTAATTACTAAGACGTGCCGCGGCCTCGTTAAGATTTGTCGCAAGCCGCCCTAATTAATGGCTTTGATATTAAGTTATTTTTGATACCGGCTTAATGCATTTATAAAGGAAACCGGCTACTTAATAATGTGCCTTAAATGTTAGGGACCAAAATTAAATGATGTTCTGATTGTTTTTTATTTTGGTAAGCGACACAATATGAGTAGGGTAAATAAAAAAATACTATTTAGAAAGAGCTAAATTGGATGAATAACGAATAGTCTTTTAGGTAAACCGAAACTTGCTCTCCTGCGTAGACGAATTTTGCAGAAGTAACTTATAAACGTGGTACACCTGTCTTCTTCATCTTAGCGTGTAATTCCCGGTTGCGTCCAAAGCTGTCGCTTTGGAGCCCAGGGCACACTTAGACCATGATTAGGATTGGGGGGGGGGGGGTCTGGTAATTACAATGAAGCGACTGCCGTCTGACCTTCGCAACCCTTTAAACGTGGTACACCTTCTTTTTTTTTTTGACGCTGGGGAATGCCTCCTTATGCATACCCTCCTGCCGGGGGGCAGGGGAGTTATGTCGGGCTCTCCTCTGGCGGGGGCACCTCCTAGCGAGAAGCCGGCCAGAGGCAAACCGACTAAACCCCAACAACGCTCCCTCATCGCCAGAGTGGGGAGGGGACATGAGTACGGGTTAAAGAACCTTACTTCACGTCCCTCCCCAGGCGGAGGGCCCACTTACACTGTGGGCCCGACACTGCCTCCCCCAGTCAAGCTGGGGGGGAACGTGGTACACCTGTATACACTGTTATTTTTATATCGTTTACATCCCGGAAACCACATAGTGGAATAGATATGGTGAATCCATTTAGCACATTAGATCAACAAAATGCCCTGTTGGTCGAGTGGTTTAAATACCGGGCCGTGATCTTGGGGTCCTGAGTTCGATTCCTGGCTCGGGCGGAAAGTATGTTTCGAATTTTTGGAGCATAGCTCGGGTTGTGATCACCAATCCGCATTTGGCAAGCGTGGTGGCCTAATTCCATCATAGTAGCGATGACTTGATTTCTATGGAGGAGGCCTTTGCCCTGCAGTAGGACATTTTATAGGCTGTTACTCTCTCATACATTATTGCTGATTTGTTTTCGCTTATTTTGTTGATATAATTTGCTAAATGGCCTTCAGTCACGATAACTATTATGAGGTTTTCGGGAAATAAACATTAAAAAAATAACGATGTATACTTAAATGCATATTTACACCCAGACACTGAAGAAACACAAGTCTTCATCACGTGATAAATGTTAGATAATTAGATTTATATTCTTCGCGTTGTGTTGAACATACACTTCATTTCTTTTCACGAATTTACTGGGAACAATATTTTAAAATGCCATAATTTTATCCTTAGTATAAGTAATATAAAATTCAAAATTCAACTCTCGTGGCCTGCTGCCTAAACTAAAACTTTAAATGTATGTGGCTGAAAACGCTGGAATTTAGCGAACATACGTTGTGAATACGGTGTGTAAACTTCCGGGTAGATTGCGATTGGAGGCGCAAATCGGAAATATCATTCGGATTTTCGCACAGCATGGCCATTTTCACTGGCATGGATCACAAACTAATTAGGAGCCCAATTCTCGTGCTCGTGATATTTAGAAAACATGGTGGATATCACCTGAAAACCATACAAAAAAACTAACTTTTAGTGATATATATCGTATGAAAATAAATGTCACGAGCACGAGAAATGGGGTCCAGGTTTGTTTAACTGAACTCACAATTATGAAACTCGTATTAAAAATAATAAGGTATTTTTGAAAAATAAATCAAGTGAACCGTCTGCCAGTAATAAATAAATTGAGACATCACATACATACATTATACCTATACACTGTCCTGGTTTCAAACTAAGGTTTTCCCTTATAGACAACGAAGGTATTAGGTATTAGGTACCACAAACACCCGGACCCAACACAAATGTCTGTTTCTTTAACAGACTTCGGTTGGTGGGGAAATCGAACCCGGAGCTCAAACCACTGCGCAAAAAGGGTTCTCTAAAAAATAAGTTAGCTTACGGACTGCAAGCACTGCAACTCACATAAGTAAAAGCTATAAATATATCGGTGGACGGAAAATCCTGAATTTAGCGAGCTAAAACTTTCAGGCCGATTGCGATCAGCTGCGCGAATATGCCCGTGGAATTTTTCCCACACACGGCCATTTCACCGACGCGAAGTTCGCACTAAACTAATATAGGGGTAAACTTTTAGTCACTACACTCCATCTTATGACGACCCGTTTGGAACAGTGGTAGTAAACACTGCCTCTGGTGCAAGGGTTGTGGGTTCGATCCCCGCACAGTACAAACATTTGTGTGCATGAACATGTCTGTTTGTATCCCCATCCATCGGGATGATGGGGATGGAATGACAATCGCTTACGTGTGGTTCGATGTAAGAATTCAGCTGCAGGGAGTAGGTAGATACCTAGTGTATCTTTCCACTATTATTTAAATTTCAAAATTGCAAGCGAAGTTTTCATCTTTCCGTTTGTTTATTTTTTTTTTAATATGGCTATACCCGGAGATAATTCGCCAATGTCAAGTAACTTATTGAGAATAAGTAGGTAGTCAACAGTCGAAGTCAGTCAAAGTCAAAGTCACTCAATAAAACGTCGGTGTTTTACGTTTTATCGACCTACGGATCCAGCGGATATCACTCTAAAAGCAATCGCTGGTTATAAGACTGTATTAGGTTCAAGCAAGTTGTCACGAGACAACTCACTCGATACACAATAGCAATGTTAAAAACTATACAATCCAACGAATCTTATTACTAGGATCACTTTGCGGCACTTCACTGCACAAACAAACACCAAATTTGTACACTAAAACCACTAGACACTAATTTAAAACCTTTGAATTGCATCAGCTCCCGCGGCTTGTTTTAGCCCTACCCGCCGAATTCGTTTGTTTATAAATGTTACTATTCTGAAAAGTTGCCATATACTCTGACACTTCAAGACTTCCGAACTCCCGTCAAGAACTCAGTTTTTCTCGCCCTAAAAACTCAAAGCGCCCCGCGGTGCATACGATCCAAGTTACTTCAGCCAACTTCTCTATCATGTGCACTCGACTTAGACGATAAAAAAGTTTCTTCACTCACAAAAGAATCACGCTTTATCTCACACAGAAAATGTCCGTGAAAATTGGAGAAAAGTGGAGAAGCAACGAGGCGTGCCCACGTCGGCTTGTGGTCGATGGCGCGGAAGAGACCGGGCCCGCGGACAAATGTATTTCGAAAATAGGATAACCGTTGAAATATGTTAGGATATGACGTGTGGAGCTGCATTTGCCACGAGACGTAGGGATATCATTCATCATCTTCACAGTGCAAGCATAGCTGTTTTGACTGATTGAATATATTTTGATGATGAATATAAAATAAACAGTATTTTATCAGTCATTTTATTTTCTTACTGCATGAATGCTAAAATAAACCTCACTAAAATATAAATGATTTATTTCATAATGCTGTACTGTGTTTAGCTGTATGATTGAGGGTACCGGAGGCCCAATCTGAGGAAAGAGGGTTTTAAAGGTTAGTAACACACTTGTAGCTCCACTGATGTCGTGGGTGTCCATGGGCGGCGGCAATCGCTTACTATCAGGTGATCTGTCTGCTCATCTGCCACCTATCACATAAAAAAAAACTTTTCTGGAAAAAAAATACTAATTACTTCTTCTTCAATTCTTCTCTCAATTTTATAGGTTCCATTCCGAAATAAAGAAAGTGGTTTCAAACCTTTTCACTTCCGTTCCAGTAAAAGCGTCAAACAACAATCCCTGCTGCTACTGCATGAATGCAAATCCCCTGGAAACGGGGGCATTGCATTACGCGGTCCCTACTCAACCCTGGGGCCTTCGTGCGAACCGGATGTTACGACCGAATCGGAGTTCCCCTCCCTTTCGCACGCTGTGTGGCTTCTTTGTTTGGATGTGACAGGGATATTCTCGTTTGTTACGGGAGACTTCGCGCTCAGACCCTGGAAACGGGGACACCGAAACGCAGTCGGTGACCTTAGAATACATTAAATGTCACACTTTTCAATTCGCTTTAAGTTGATGTCACATTGCTGGTTAAAAAATTTAACAAACATTTTCTAACACTAATTCATTTTTACTAAGAAATGTTAGGAACTGTTATTTTATGTTAGGAAGTGTAAAATATATCTGTTTTCATCAATATGCTTTCATCCTTAATCATAGCGTGTAGTTCCCAGTCGCCCCTGAGCTATCGCTTTGGAGCCAGGGGTACGCTTAGGCCTTCATTTAGAATTTAGGGAATCTGGTAATTACAATGAAGCTACTGTCGACTGACCTTCGCAACCCTTAACAGGGAACCAGGCCAACTGAATCATGGTTACGCGTTTCAGAAACTATCCAAAACGTGCAGAATTCCTCACGGTGTTTTCCCTCGCCGCTGATCTAATGATAAAAATATGCACATCGATTTGAAAAATCTAAAGGTCCGGATTCGAACCACGATCCCCCGCATGGAAGGCGTGTTAATCCTTGTTACATATTAACGTACAGGAGGGAGGCACATCACCAATAGTAGGACAAAATAGTGGGACCTTGAGGAAACAGAACTGAAGTGGCAGTGGACTGGTCACATTAGCCACAGAACTGACAGCCGTTGGAGCCCTAGAGTCCTTGAGTGGAGACCGCGACTGGGTAAGCGTAGGGTTGGACGCCCTGTGACAAGATGGGATAGTGATATTCGAAGGCTGGCTGGTGTGGGCTGGATGAGAGTGGCCGAAAATCGGGAGCAGTGCCGTGCATTAGGGGAGATCTATGTCCAGCAGTGGACGAGGGTTGCTAATGATGATGATGAGGAAACAGCATCTCCTTATTCATACAGTCCATTCCCGTAGCTCACAGTAACATAGACAGTACCTCCAATCCCGAGCAAGCTGGCACAGATCATGGTGACCTGGTAAGGCAGGCCGGTGGTTGCGGCGAGCAGCGCGTTGCGCACATGAGTCACTATCGCTCAATCAATATGCAAACCCTCCAAAATTTACACTGTCCCGGTAAGATAAAGTCAATGAGTATTATGTAAACGAAGTCTTCCAGCCAGGTCAATCTAGACCTCGGATCTAGATAAAGCGAAAAGTTAGCAGCTTGTTCTATAGAATCCTTTTGTTCCAAGAGGGAGGGAGGAACTCGAGCGAAAACTTCGGCTTGAAGTTAAGTAGTATCCCACTAGACAGGTGGCAACAAGTAGCTATTGTAGCGTCTAACCAAAAATTAGAGCAGTTGGTGAATAATTTAATTAAGACGGGATTAACACGAAATTTATTATGAGATACAATACTTTATTATAGTTATAATGCAACGCAAAAATCTAAAAGACGATTTATCAAACAACTACGAGTTAGTGAATACACTTTATTTGTAAGTCTCACACTAGTTTCGTATTAATTTCCACTTAATTTTTATTTCATGTGGTAGGTGGCAGACGAGCAGACGGATCACCAGATGGTAAGCAATTGCCGCCGCCAGTGGAGTCACACGTTCTGTCCAACCTTTTAACCCACCTTTCCCCTGGAATCGGCCTCCAGTAATCTCACTCACGCAGCGAAACACAGAACAGTGTTGTTTCCCGCTGGTGTTCTGTGTTAGTTTACTTTCAATAACAGACAGGTAGCTTAAGCACCTGTGTTGCAGATATCAGAACCAACAGCGGAATTACAAATATATACATATAATACTTTTCTTTTGTAAATACATACTTATAATACGTAAAAATATACTAATAATAAATACATAAACTGATTGTTATATCGTACTTATTTGAATAGACTTTGGTAGGTACATTTGATTTTTTTTTTAAAGTCTCTGTTGGCATCCGCTATTTTTCCTGCGTAAAAAGATGTAGGTTTCAAATATACGACTTAGGGACCTTCAAGAGAAGAGCGTTCCTTTTTTAAAAGGCCGGCAACACATTAGCGACCTCTCTAATTTCACGGAAGTTCATGGGCGGCGATGATTATTTTCCATGAGGTGACTCGCTTGTTCATTTGTCCCCTCTAGCATAAAAAATATCTGACCCAAATTACTACAAGAAATAAACAACTACCCCGATTGGACGACCCCATTGGAACAGTGGTAGTGAACGCTGCCTCTGATACATGGGTTGCGGGTTCGATCCCCGCACAGTACAAACATTTGTGAACATGTTTGTTTGTATTGGTCTGGGTGTTTGCTATGTATTATAAGTATGTATTTACAAAAGAAAAGTATTATATGTATATATTTGTAATCCCACTGTTGATTCTGAGATCCGTAACACAGGTGCTTGAGCTACCTATCTCGGAGTCAGATCAATGTATGTGATGTTGTGAAATATTTATTATTTATTTATTTAACTAATTTATAATACTGGTGGAAACAAGGGTGAACTTCTGTAAGTCCACAAGGGATACTATTTCAAATAAACTAAGTTATAGTGTAGTACGTAATTTCCTGTTCAACAGTGAAAGTGCAGCAAGTCACATCTCAACTTTTACAATGGCTTCCAGACCAAACTTCAGAATAAACTTCTACCACTTGCACCCGAGTTTACACCGTACATAAATATAAATACGAGTGTACTTCATTTGTACTCGTAAATCATGATAAATAAATGTAGACACTGATTTTGAAAGTAGAAGGTTTCTTTTGCTGATAAAGAAATAGAAAATATAAGCTCTTTAGCTTAGATCAGGGATTCCCGATCCGGAGCCCAATACTCAGGTATTCGATATAGATATCGAATTTGACGTTTGTATGGACGAATGTATAAAAAAAAAATAAAAAAAAATCTCACAACATCTCATAGGTTGACCTGATTCCGTACTAAGTAGCTTAAGCACTTGTGTTACAGATATCAGACAACAGAGGAACACAAATATATACTTAAATACATGTATTACACCCAGACACTGAACAAACACAAGTGTTCATCGCACGAATGTTTGTCTAGGGTGGGGATCGAACCCACGACCTTTTGCGCAAGAGATATGGTCACTACCAATTGCGCCATCGGGTCAGTCATGTATGGAAATATCTCATCCGACTTCTATGCCAAATGCAATTAATGACTGTATCGATTGGCAGATTAAAAAAGTCAGTTTTTTTTCGGTTCTATTCCAATACTATACAACCAAAATCCAAAATAACATCGAATTCAGTTCTTTTGATTAAAAAATAAAATCATGTGTCCTTTATGTAAAAAAATCTAATCTAGGTTTTTTATGTGAGCAGACGGATCACCTGCCGTCCATGGACACAAGTGGAGTCATAAGAGGCCTGCTAACCTTTAAACCCCCTCTTTCCCCCCGGATTGGGCCTCCGGTACCCTCAATCACCTTTTTTTATCACCTGCCCATACATGCCGAAGCATGGCTCATGTCCCATATTCTTGGGACGCCCTGTATACATAGGCTGATACTTTACTTTACTATTGAGTCTACGTCTTAAGAAATAAAATTCAATACTTAGCAGTTAATTGCCTGGCTGATGGTACTTAACTGGTTTTTAAGGCCGGAGCTCTCGGCAGTGCTCGAGAGCTCTCATTGTTCACAACAGATGTTTCCGGTCAGCGCGCGTCTTTTATAAATTCCGATCGCCACTCATATTTTATTCAGCGGCTTTCCCGGGACGGATAGTGATGTCGAGTACTTACGCAGTTTTTGGTATCCGAATATATTGGTTTACGTTTAGAAAGAATCGAATTAGAAAACGAGTTGGAAAATTTATAAGTAATAATATCTATATAAATATTTTTATAGATAGATAGATAGATACTCTTTATTGCACAACATACAAAACTTAAAAGCTAGGTATACAGAGATACAATGTACAATTTAGGCGGTCTTATCGCTGGGAGCGATCTCTACCAGACAACCTTCAGGTAAAGGACATTAGATAGAAGAGGGGAGGGTGGTGCAATCCTTTTGATTTTGAGTATTGATTAAGTAAATATATAAAAACGCCCTGTTGGTCTAGTGGTTTAAGTACCGGGCCGTGATCTCAGGGTCCTGGGTTCGATTCCCGGGTCGAGCGAAAAGTACGTTTCGAATTTTTCGGACATCGCTCGGGTTTGTGATCACCAATCCGCATTTGGCAAGCGTGGTGATTAAGCCTAATCCCATCATAGTAGCGATAACTTGATTTCTATGATGGAGGCCTTTGCCCTGCAGTGGGACAGTTTATAGGCTGATAAAAAAAATATATATATATATATATATATATATATAAATACATAAATCATTATCCTAAAATCATGGCATCAAATCTCAAAAAGATCAATTTATTCTATTTAGATACAAAATTATCAGTTGATTGTGCAAGTACAAATACAAAAATGCAAGAAATGGCATTTTGTTCTATCAAAAAAATTGGCCCTATGTTTCTGAAGGAACCGTGCTTGGTATCGGGAGTACGATTATAGTGGAAGTGGTAGTAAGAAGGTTAAGAAAAGACCTTGTATGCTAGTGTACTAACTACGTATTTAGTATAAAGTAGGTAGGTAGAAACCGCTCCATTTTAAGCTTAAGACTGACTTCTTAGGCTGAAATGGAAAGAAAGAAAGAAAGAAAATACATTTATTGGCCACAAACAATATACAATAATAAAGTATGACATACAACAGCGGAAACATTGGATGATGGATATTACATTTTATAAGTAATAAGTGAAGGGAGTGGCCAATCAGGTCCCAGCCTCAGCATTTGCTGTTACGGCATTATCTGCGATGCCGCAGCAGCGCTGGTATTCTGGTGGGACCTGGTTGCGAGTGAGTTAGGTAGGATCTAAAAGAAGGAATACAATATTTAATGCAGGTGGGAATAGACATATTATACACGTATATTACATATTAAAAGAAGTGTACAATGTGGCAGATATATATTGAAATACATAAATAAATATTAATACAGAAAGTCAACATTCTAGACCGAGACACAAAAGGTACAATACAAAGCATACAACAAAAAGAACACAACGAACACAATAAAATTTCTGGGTGTGATGTACAAGTGCGACACAGTGGCGCCACTACCGAGACATCAAAATGCGGCATCATCCCGTACTTAACGGGATTTACGTTAGTTCCTCAAAAATCCGTTGCCACGACTTTCTTGACGCAGTGTACTGCATCATCACACAACATGACTATGTACCAAGGCCAATAAATAATTAAAAAAAAGAAAAAAAGTTACATTTGTGACGCTTGTCTATGCTACAAAAACAAAATATAATGTCAGTATGACAATCACTCACAACTGTCACATCACAGTGAACTTATTTAGATTCGGACACAACAATTCAATCAAAAGTTAAACTTGTGAGAGGAGAAGGTAGTATTTACTTTTGTGTGGAGTAAATGAGCAATGTAGTTATGACAGGCTTGGTCGAAGTGAGATGTGAGTTACCCTCATTGTGAAGCGGATGGGCGTTGGCCGCTAGTGGTGGCGGAAGTGATGTGGAGTACCTACTGGTTTAAACGACGCAGCCCCCATTATTCCTATCAGGGAGGGCGGCCAAAGGGAAAGAAATTATGAGTTTCAGCATGTCCGCTCCCCGTGCCGGGGCACCGAGCTACTCAAATCCATCACGCGACGTGAAATCGCCGACGGTAAGTGTGTCGTTTTTTGCATGTGTAGTAAGTGTTCCTTTAACCATCTTTTAAAAGTGAATACTGATTTCAGGTCACGCAGAGGAGGGGGCAAATTGTTTGGCGGTGCTTCGCAGTAACGAAGGTGTGTGTGCATGTTCTACGAGGATACCTGCTCCGATCACGAGCCCAATCGAGTTTCTCGAACAGGTAGTGTGGCTTTCCTGTTTTGATGATGCCAAAGAGTAGGGTAGCTAGGTGCACTTTCCTACGTGCCTCCATCTTAAGCATATTGGAGTCATTGATGAAAGGTGTGACATGTGAGCGTGGCGGGATGTGATAACAGAAGCGAGCGCAAGCAAATGGAGCGGTTTCTATCCGAGCTCGCAGCGGTTGCAACACTTGTAGGATCTCGAAGTAAGTATATCAAACAGGAACCATATTAACGTCACGATTCATGACCGCACCGGGCGCGGATATTTGTCCTGCTGCACCATCGGCGAGCATCTTGTGGTATGGCGCGGGCCACCCTGAAAATATCGTCCGGGGATAACCCTGCAGAACAAAATAAATAGATACGGAAAGCCGACTCCCTACATCGAGTCCAAAATAGGTTACGCACATACACATGCGCGCGTACAGTGATTTCTACGTGACACAGACACTATACGGAGGTGGCGTATCATTACATTTACTCTAACATGCTTTAGTGAAATTATGTTTGAGGAGTGGTTTGCTTAGGTTTACCTCATTTATAGCTTTTTATTTGCTTCATTTTTATTACACGACTACGGCAAAGCAAAAAGGGAGCAGTCTATGTATTTTTGTGTTGCATTAGACTGTACAACTGTGTAAATCTTAGATTTCAATGTCATCTAGAGCCGACCAATTGTGTCTATTTATTATTGTGACCACGGTTTCTGACTTGCTCCGCACATCTCTAGACAGAGGGCGAAAGTTTTGACGCGGTCAATCGGCCAAGAGTGGTACAACAATCAATTTGGAGCTGACCGCTTGTTAGACATGCGAAGTGCGTGTTACTGAACTCTTAGGTACTTCATCACTTGGTTACGGAGAAGTTGCGGATGTAAAGAAAAGACTAACTAAGTATCTACAAACTTTAGTTGGCTTTCAAATGCACCAGAAACGTAACCTTTTACTACGCAATGATACTTCTATTTTGTAAATCAATGTATTTATTTGTTATGAACTTTTCAATTTATAGATTTATTGATTGGTATTTTTATGTGATACGTGGAACATGAGCAGACGTATTACCTGTCGGCTATAACCACCGTCACCAGTGGTGGAGTCACAAATGCGTTACCAACCTTTTAACCCCCTTACAATATCGACAAAACCATAAAACGAGAGGAGGACGCACGCATTCAATTCAAAAGGGCGAGTTTTAAAGAATTCCTAAGCCGCCATTCATATCGCGCACACAAATTTTATTCAAATATCGACGGTCGACAAATTCACCCTCATTTCTTGAATTGCCATACTAATTCATCCACAGATAACGCCAGGGCGCAGAAAAACCCACAACGATTAATTGACGAGTTCAGCTGTCCCTTGGAGACAAAGGACTGATAAATAGCGCAGCCCTTGGCTGGGGCTTGGACAGCAGCGGGAAATATGGAGGGAGAGGAAGCTCCTTAGTCGTTCACTCTTAACAGAGTAGTTGTATTTGATTTAGTATTTTCGTGTGCTGATGCGGCTCACGCGATGTGTCTTCACTTGTTGCGGTTTACAGCGTCTCAGGAGTTTTGGACAATGGTTGATGGTGTTGCAGTCCTAATGAGGTCCATCCTACGCGTGAATGAGCGCCTGTCCCTGGACGAGTGGCTCCATGGAGTGTTCATTGCGCACAACGTAGTAAAAGTTTGAGGATTCAATTTTTAACAGTTGACGATAACCTCTGTTTGCTATTTAGTCCACGTCCAAATATACAGCGTCAAAACCAAAGTTGTAGAGAAATATGTGTAAATTACCGATTTCAAAGCTAGGAAAGAATGGTGTGGCGTGGTACTTACGAGTATATTGTAAATTGTTAATGTAGCGAATGAGCATTGCTTATGAATCAATTGTTCATAATAGTACACAACACCATTCATAATTCAAGTCTATAATGATGAGCAATGCAACATCAATCACCATCCTGAATACTTTTCACGATAATCCATATAATGATTAGTTAACCTTTTATAAACATGTGGTAAAAAGTCGATAAAACCTTTTATGAATAAATAGTCACTTCGTTTCGGGACATTGGTTCCACTTTATACTAATAGATGGCGTTAGGTGTCGATTAGATCGCTCAAGCGTTTCGTGTTTTGGGAATACTTAAAGCATTGCCGCTGTCAATAGAATTTACTTCTTTATAATTTGAATATAAAACTTATTAGAGTTGTGAATTCTGATCCAATATTCCTAAAATGCTTATATATAGAAAGGACACCGTATTTAGTATTTTTGCGAATCAGACGATGTTTCGCCGCTTCCATAGAAGACGCGGCGTTCCAGAGACTTCAAATGCGTTTGGGCGGAGGTAAGTAAATGACATTATATTCTTTTGTATTTGAAATGTCGGAATTTATTAGAGCTTTCTACTCGGGCCATAATTAGACCCTTAAGTTACTACGAGCAAGAGTTTTTATTCTCTGAGATTGATCGCGAAGCAGACTTACGGGTATGCTGCCTTTGAAGAATAGTTTCAATTACTGGCTGGAAAATGGTGTTAGATTTATTTCTGCCAGTATTCCACCTGATAGTAATTTTAAAGTAAAGTAAAAAGATCTTTATTATCAATAAAAAGGTAGAAACCAACTAACAATAAATCTAAGGCTACAAAATAATATAAACAAAAACTATAAACTAAGTATGGCTGTAGTACAATTATTGACAAAAGTACCTATAGATTGCTATAGATACCAGAGGCATCACCTATCCTGAAATTATTATGTCGAAGCGATCTCGGTCTGCCGTAGAGTCGAAATGTTGGATTCCTTGCAACTCGTTGGACTGCAAAGTTTGGGATTGATGGATTGGATTTTTTTATACTAGAGGCGGATATATGAGCAAGCGAGTCACCTGATGGAAAGTAATCAACGCCGCCCATGAACATCCGCAAAATTAGAGAGATCGCTAATGTGTTAGATGAGAAAAAACCTGAAATGTGTGGTAGACATGAAGACCTACGCCCAACAGGGAAAGGACAAATACATTGATATCACTTCCTTCTCATCTTAGCGTGTAATTCTTATTCCTTCATTTTTTTTTTTAAGCTATGCAGGTCCTATTCAGACCAGTATCACTGCGATCAGTTTGATCTATTGTGATCGCCACTGTGCTACATATCAAGCCCAAACCCTACACTTTTCAGAAAGTGTATTAGTTGTTTGAGACTGAGATCCTTAGCTTCGTTAGGGCTCAAAAAGTGCTTTCCCAGATGTAAGCTACGTTTGCGCATCAGTGGTTCGCATTCCCGGTTGCGGCCAAAGCTGTCGCTCTGGAGCCCGGGGTACGCTTGGACCATGATTATTTAATTGGGGAGCCTATTAATTACAACGAAGCGACTGCCGCCTGACCTTGGCAACACTTTTAACAGTGGGAGAGTCACGCTTCGGCATGAATGGGCCGGCTCGACCGGAGTAATACCATGACCTCACAGAAAACCGGCGTGAAGCAGTGCATGCGCTCTGTTTCGCTGCGTGAGTGAGGGTACCGGTGGCCCAACCCAGGGGAAAAGGTAAGCAGCGCACTTGTGACAATACTGGTGTTGCAGGTGTCCATGGGCGGCGGTAATCGCTTACCATCAGGTGATCCGTCGGCTCATCTGCCACCTATATCATAAAAAAAACTTAGACAGGGGAATCATACTAACTGGATCATATGCACATAGATTTGAAAACATCCCTAAGGTAGAAATATACGCAAAAAATAATGGATTTTTCTTTTATTTTAAATCAATCAAATTTGACGACCCGTTTGGAACAGTGGTAGTGTACGCTGCCTTTGGTCCAAGGGTTGCGGGTTCGATCCTCGCACAGTAAAAACATTTGTATGCACGAACATGTCTGTTTGTATTGGTCTGGGTGTTTTCTATGTATTACAAGTATATATTTACAAAAAAAAAGTATTATATGTATGTATATTTGTAATCCCACTGTTGATTCTGATACCCGTAACACAGGTGCTTGAGCTACCTATCTCGGAGTCAGATCAATGTATGTGAAAGTGTGAAATATTTATTTATTTATTTAATCAATCAATCAATCAAATGTCATTTATTGCTTTAGTTATAGGTTACATCCATGATCTTATTCTAGGGTTTACAATAATATTGTATCACTGCCATAACCTGCAATTTTGGCGTACAATAATAAATTATTTATCATACGTAAATAAAAATCTTGTAGTAAGTAAATCCTAGCCTCCTTAAAATAAAGTCAAAATAAGAATCACTAAATGAAAAAGGCTTAAGTAGGTACACCTGGCAGCCGTGGCTGGCAGCACCCAACGCGGCTTAACCCCAGAGATGACAAATACACCACCCCTATCTTGGCCCCTATTAATTCTCGTTTGTTCTGTTACCATTTTTGTCCCGTCATTCGTATTTCACTGCAAAATATAAAGAGAACCTTAAGATGGTAATAGGATTATGAAAATGATTTTTTTGGGTCCAGTTGAAAGGTGAAATTATCATTTTATTTAACACCAAGTTTTGTTTACTCTTTCACTCCCTTTATTAATAAATGTTCGCTTGTCACCTCTGGGACGGATCTGCCCGGTATCAGTTAGACGCTCTGGACTCAATAGAGCGACGTGCGAAGAGGCTCATCGATGATGACGCACTCTCCGAAACTGGCCTGCAGAGCCTGGACCACCGTCGTCGAGTGGCATGCCTCTCGGTCTTTTACCGGATTCATTTCGGGGAGTGTGCGGAGGTTCTACATAATTTGATCCCCCCCCCCCCCCCCAGCCCTTTCCATCATCGGACGACAAGGCGCGGCGAGTGCTTTCATCCTTATATGGTAGAAATACCCCTTATCCGCACGAAGCGATTTGCTTCCACATTTATAATGCGGACGGCTAAGGAATGGAACTCTCTACCGAGATCTGTTTTTCCTGACCACTATAATCTGGGCATCTTTAAGGTAAGAGTGAACAGGCATCTTTTAGCAAACGTGTGTCATCCTAGACCTTATCGTCGCTTTTCCATTAGGTGCGATTGTGGTTAAGCGTTAACATATTAACCAAAAAAAAATTGTTTTAATAAAAGTCGTTTTCTATTTAGTAAATTAACTGATTAATTTGATATTTCTTGACAGGAAAGGAAAAGACAAAATATTGACACGATTTTTATCATTCAATTTGTCTTGTATTTTATCACATTTAATACCGCCTTCGTTAACGATTGTAAGTAGATTACACCATTGAAGTACAGTACCTGCTCCTGTTGTCAATGCCTCTCAAGGTTTGAAGCAAACTTGTAAATTGGATAAAAACTTTAGGCCCATACAAACAACGTCACCGAAGTATAAAGGCGTGCTCATAACAATAGACTAAAGTTGGTCGACTGTACGCCGACGCTTTTTTGACGTCACGGTTCATCTAACAATGATATTAAACATTTTTTTTATAAATACTACATCGGTGGCAAACAAGATGCCGCCTGATGGTAAGCGATTATCGCAGCCTATCGACGTTTGCTACTCAAGATGATCTGCAAACGCGCTGGCTACCCCTAAAAAACCTTACCACTCCTTTTTTTAAGGACCTCATGCCGTCTTCTCTCGGGAAAACCTCTGATGGCAGCTCATTCCACAGCCGTAGCGTCCGCGAGAGGAAATTCTTCTAGAACCGTACTGTTCGAGACCATTTGGGTTCCAATGTGTGAGGGTGGACGCTCTGACGACGGCGGGCAGTGCGGTGGTAAAATGCGGATGCATTAAGTCGAATAGTTTCTCGGAACACAAACCATTGCAGAAGCGGTAGAACACACATAGGGATTTTTTGAACCTAGTCAAACGGCTCAAGATTTTGAAGAGGTACCTAATTTGAAAAAAAATCTGGGTGTTATGTCATTTTAGTATCGAGCTCAGTATTTTAGAATCTCCTCAGAATAAGTGACTATACCTTATTCACGCATGGTGTAGGTACAACTCTTCTTCTTTATCATAGCGTTAAATTTCAGTTGCTTCCAGCACAGGGTACGTACACTTAGACCATGATTAAGGATTTGGGGAGTCTGGTAATTACAATGAAGTGACTGCCATTGGACCTACGCAATCCCACGATTCTTTTACTCACCGCCGAGCTAAGTAAAGATACGCACATAGATTTTAAAAACCCCGATATTCATGCTCAGATTCAAACCAGGACCCGTATGGAAAGCGCGTTATCGACTGACCTGTCACCGCTCCTCATAGGTACAACTCCTCATTAATTTCAGGTGACCACTGGAAATCAGCGTCGCGGTTTTCGTTCACGGTAACCACGACACTATACTGGGTGGGAACCTTTTTAGCACATACTCGTACTTTATAGGATTTATGTTAGAAACATTTTTTTTTTTTTAATAATTCTCACAACATCTCATACGTTGACCTGATTCCGTACTAACGGCCGCACTCAGAGACAACATTTAAGCTAATGTTCATGAACTTTAGTATCGGTAGTCTTTATGCGTATCAAAATAAGTGTCAATATTTTTTCTTAAGTAGCCAACTAAGTTAATAAACGACTCTGAGTGTGGCAGTAAGTAGCTTAAGCACTTGTGTTACAGATATCAGACAACAGAGGAACACAAATATATACTTAAATACATATATTACACCCAGACACTGAACAAACACAAGTGTGGGGATCGAAACCACGACCTTTGGCGTAAGAGGCAGGGTCACTACCAATTGCGCCATCCGGTCAGTCGGATATAGATTATGGTATAAATTATAAGTAAGTTGTAAGTTACACCCTCACTCTTACCGAGGTGTCGTAAAAGGCGACTAAGGTAAAGCTGCTGGCATGATCATCAGCGCCCAGAGAAGGAAAACTCTGCATTTATATCAAAACCCTCGCCAACCCGTCTGCCAAGCGTGGTGAGTATGGCAATTACGCCTCATGTGATTGAGGGAGGCCCGTGCCCCAGCAGTGGGGACTTAAATGGGCTGATGATGAAGTTGTAAGTTCTATGTAATATTTTTCTTGTGTGCTAAATAAACTTTTTCTATTTCCATTTCAATTTCTATGTCAAAGACATAGCCCACAAAATTGCATGCCTCAAGTGGCAATGGGCAGGGCGACGAGGAGATCAGATAGCGGATGGGGCAGAAATGTCCTCAAGTGGAGGCCGCGTACAGGAAGCCGAAACCGTGGCAGGCCCCACACAAGGTGGACCGACGATCTGGTGAAGGTCTGACGATCGCGAGAATCCCTTGGATGCGAGCGGCACAGGACCGATCTATGTGGAGATCATTGGGGGAGGCCTATGTCCAGCTGTGGACGTGTATTGGCTGAAATGATGATGATGATTTCTATTTCAACTATGTCCCCCATATTATTAAGGATAGTCCTGGAACAAACTTCGTGCCCTAATCCCTTTTAACATTGCGTGTTGGAACGGGATAAAATAAGCTTTAGTACGGTAATATCTTTAGTTCCCGATTTTTAATAAGGTGCTGTAACTCTTAACTATAATAACAAACAGTACATCAACTCTCTCCTCTAATAGGAAATCCCGAGTTAAAAAATTAAAACTCGACGCTCGAAGAAAGATGACGACCTAATCAAATTCTCGCAACTTCGGCAAGCCGGAGCGAGTTCTCAGATTCAATTAGCAGATACGGGATGACGCCTCCCTCCCCTGTGACATCTTCCTCTCATTGCTATGCCTACGTATTATTTGTTACCTCCCGTCTGAGAATACTTGATGCTTTCTAGATTAATCTACACATGCTTATTTTCATGCTTAAAGCATGATACTTTTGAGCATGTGCTACTTAGTATGTGCGGACGGATGTGCTACGATGCTTATTTTGAGCATGTTCAAAAATCGCAAGCTGGTCGATTTTAAGCATGCATTTAGCAGTGCGGGTGGAAGGAAGAGTGTGACGGAGTGTTTGGACACGTGTGTTTACATTAGCATGATTAAAAATAAGCCTGACTAGATTTGTTTCTTTTTAAGCATGCTAATAGATGGCTAATAGCATGCTTATTGAGAGCAAATGTAGATAGTTCATTAAGCATGCTCATATTTGGAATGCTTTTTAGCATGCTACAAATGGACATGTGTAATTGTAAATGTAACTTAATTCTTCTTCGCATGTTACATTGTAAAGTTAGTGCGACAGGGGCACTTTTTTTTGTGATAGGTGGCAAACGAGATGACAGATCACCTGAAGGTATTAAAATAAATTATACTAAAAGATTGCGCCATGTCAAGTGTTAATTTTATATCGATAGTAGTTGTATCATATTTAAACAAACTTCATGTATCCATAATAAATGTATTTTTTATGAAATAGAGAGAAGGGTAGAGGGATAAACAAAAATGCGTCCCAATGGACACCCGCTTGTGCCAATGCAAATTGTGCAAATGCGCTGCCAACCTGTAAACCCCCCTTACATCGGATCGGGCTTCCTTTACTCACGCAGCGAAACACATCACAATCACGTGTTTAATAAGTATAAATATGTGTTAAAGTTGCGTCCAGAGATTTCGTTTCTGATCAGAGGATTTGCTTTCCTGCCTCACCTCCTCCACTTTGTAAGCACACATGTTGTGTTACGTTTAGTTACAGAATTGTTAGCAAGTTTAACTTCTTATAAAAACTTAGAAATGCTTAGAATGCTTAGAAATATAAAACTATGAAACAGTAAAATAAAAAAGAAAATTTACCGAATTACAAACAACAACCGACCACTGATAAATTTCTTTCGAACCTCGAAACACAAATGTCAACATGGCGTCCGATGTGTATTTAAAACGGGACTCAGAAATCCTATGGTATATTTTCGCTATAGGTGCTTCTTCATTGACTAATTTTTGACAGTTTATACCACTGAAATTTTTAAATAACACTAATGTGTCGTTTTGTCCATATATGTCATTTTGGACGTACTTCCCCTACCCCTAGTACCGAAATCCAGCGGTAGTCTATTTGTTTGCTATGACACGGACATCAAGGCTGTGCCGCGTATCTTTCAGTTGTTCACGTGGTATCTTTTACACATCGACTACTTCATACTTTTGCACATGCAACTCCTATCTTCTATCTGTATAATTCAACAACCCTAGTTCCCCAACAGCATGCTCAGTTCTCAAAGAACAGAAACTGTATTTTAATGTACTTTGTCCTTGTATTCACTGAGCGGCACTAACACCCACCCACTTACGTTGTTACTCATATGTACGTGAACTTTAGCCTATGTTTCAAACTACACAAATATACATACAATTTTCATCGTCCTTTGAATAGGTGTCGCAGTGAAAATGGAAGCAAGGTTATGCTGATACAATACAGAATACCAAATTTATAGTTTTTAGATTTTCGATCATGAATGATTCCATAAAATGAGTTAATCATTGGATGGAACTACATGACCCGAAAATCCTCTTCACCGATCGTCATTATCATACCAGGATAGTACGTGAAGCGATTGAGATCAAGAAGTATAAGACTCAATCGGGAGGATGGATTTAAAATATCATCGACATGGAATCCAGTAATTAAAAAGTGCAAATCCCGTGCTAGGCCGTTACTAACGCACACAAACACCGATACTGTTAGTGTAGTGTGTCGGAGTAGCTTCACTAACAATTCATCTAATGGCGAATTAACATAAAAAAATGTGAGGGTGTCCGAAGATTCACAGCCCGGCCCCAGCAAACGACGCCGTGCTCCGCCAGTCTGCTCGTGACCACGGCTGCTGTAACGTAGCCGAAACGTCGAGCCAAATATGTGAGTACACAATGGTGTATCACATAATAAATATCGTGTTAATTCCCGTCTTGATAAATTATAGATACCAAATTTAATTCTTAGGAATTACGTTAAGTAAGGCTGGCATCTTACAAAATTTTTCATCATAAATGAAAGAAATTGCAGTATTTTTTTTACCTTATCTTACTTTTGTAAAAGTTTTGGGATTAACTTACACTGTTATCTAAAAAAATCGATGATGCATAAGTGCATGACACGAAGCCTAATTGCATCATAATCCTATTTTTGATCATCATCATCATCGTCAGCCCATTTAAGTCCCCACTGCTGGGGCACGGGCCTCCCTCAATCACATGAGGGGTAATTGCCATACTCACCACGCTTGGCAGACGGGATGGCGAGGGTTTTGATATAAATGCAGAGTTTTCCTTCTCTGGGTGCTGATGATTATGCCAGCAGCTTTACCTTAGTCGCCTTTTACGACACCTCGGTAAGAGTGAGGGTGGCCTATTCTACTCTGCCGGGGACCACACGGCCTATTCTTGATCAGTCATATAAAAAGGTCGATTAATTTGATTTTTTTTATTTTAGTTTGCTAGTTACAGAGTTTGTTTGCTTGCTTATACTAGTTATGTTTCTTCGCGCACAAAACTTACTTCACTTACATAGATACATTGACTTATGTGTTTTCTTGCTAACTTAACAACACGCCCACTAGTCTAAGCTATTTTTATTTGAATTGCCTTTTTTGCATTTATTTGAATTGTGCTTGTTGCATGCTCAACATTGTGACTGTCTCGGTGGCGCAGTCATTAGTAGTCGCACTTTTAAGGTGACGGGTAGGGCACACTAGCGACGCCAATCGATTTTAATTTTTAGCTACTAAACCAGATCGATTTTAAACAATTTCGGGGTTACATCCTCTCGGCGAACACCTATACTATTTATTTAATACTTATAGTTAACTGTTTCGTCTGCTTTTGCACTCGAATTTTGGATTATCGCCAAAAGTGGTCGCTTTTGGCGTGAATCATTTTTTCGCGTACAAAAACGGACCCAACATTTGTGCGTGGTTATTTAATAAATATAAGTGTTTGCTGAGAAATTAGGTACACGTGATGGTGTGTACCTAAAATAAAAAAATGATTTAAAACTAATTAAGGGTAGCCCTAACTAACGACAATAATCGATTTAAATTGTTAGCTACTAAACCGGATCTATTTTTGCACTCGAAATTTGGATTAACGCCATAAGTGGCCGTTTTTGGCGGTATTACAAATTTCGAGTACAAAATCAGACCCAAAAGTTAAGTATAAGTATTAAATAAATAGTATAAGTGTTTACCGAGAGGCTGCAGCTTCGAAATTGTTAAAAAGATATCTGGTTTAGTTGCTAACAATTTAAATCACTGGGCGCCGCTAGTGTGCCCTAACCGTCGCCTTAATAACCAATATTTAGAAACACAGCACTAAAATAAAAGACCAAGCTCAAATATACCTAATTAGCTACTTTTAAATAAAAAATAAAGGTTAAATATTTCTGTAAAAGTTTTCCACTGGTAGAAACATGTATCAAACAAACATCTTCAAATAGTCGGGTAATGAAAAGCAACAGCCAGTGTTCGGGTTTTTCCACGAAATTAAAAATTACACCGCCCGCTGCTTTCCTTTATAATTTCCAAAGCAAAGGTCGCGGAGTGGTAGGGTGACCAGCGGGCCTAACTACGTGCTCTCGCCTGTGAAGGAAAAATATGAAGCGATTTCAATACATTATACATAATGTTATGTAATATTATTTTTATATGTATAAGTGTATATTTCAACGCCCTGTCTGATCTAGTGGTTTAAGTAACGGGCCGTGATCTCGGAGACCAGGATTCGATTCCCGGGTTGAGCGAAAAGTATGTTTCGAATTTTTCGAACATAGCTCGAGTTTGTGATCACCAATCCGCATCTAGCAAGGGTGATGATTAAGCCTAATCCCATCATAGTAGCGATAACTTGATTTCTATGATCGAGACCTTTGCTCTGTAGTGGGACAGCTTATAGGCTGATACTTTATGTATATTTCTGCCATTTTCAATTTCATTTATAAAACTGCTTTGCAATGCCTTCCCCCATTACGATTACACTATTCCTTTCCCCTATATGTTGTTGTTGTATCATACTTAAATTCCGTTTTTGTGCAATAAAAAATATCTATACACATATCTTTCAATACATTCGTCCAGAATAATGTAAAATTTGAAATCAATATCCGCACAAGAAAACCTTATACCCTCCCCTCTTCTATCTAATGTCCTTTTCCTGAAGGTTGTCTGGTAGAGATCGCTCCCAGCGATAAGACCGCCTATATTGTACATTGTATCTCTGTATACCTAGCTTTTAAGTGTTGTATGCTGTGCAATAAAGAGTATCTATCTATCTATCTATCTTATGCCTTTACGTACCTAACTTTTTACTCGAAGAAGCATACCGATAATTTATGATATGTAAGTCGCATTCTGATGTTTTTTCGTGAAAGTGCATGAATCATCTTTACATACATACACATCTTCACAAACTTTTACCTTTTATAATATTATAACAAGATTGCTGTATATAGCAGTCCCTGTAGGTCTGTCTCCCTTCTATCGGTTTATTACTCCAATGCTATAAGTTCTTTACTCCACTCCATTACTACTAAAATTACAAGAAAAATAATTGATTTTAACATTTCTTTTAAACCTAAAACAAATTAAAATTTTAATACGTAAAATCTCTCTACAGATTCTTTTGTAGCTCGGTCTTAGTGCCGCCAATGTTAAGTCGGTCATATTAATAATAATTAAATTTGCAGAAATAAGGATTGTCCAATTTTATAACGATAAAAAGGGGTAGCCTGTTTTGTTTGGTCACCCCACGAAAGACTGCCCACCCCGCACAGCAAGCATTTAGAAACTTCGTTGGTCCAGTAATTAAAATCATTCGCAGTGAGCAAAAGTTTCAGGGTAAATAAATTACTCAAAATCTTCAGAAATTAGAGACCACCTTTAACAAGCCTCTTTACTTATGTTGCATTTTAATGACTTTGCCAAGTAGCACAAAAGTGCAGTGAAATAAAAGAAAGATAGAGGAAAGATAGAGAATGTTTATTTGGAACAAATAATTACACAATCGTATCAAAAGTGTTAGTTTTTACAGAAACTAAATATAAACTTCTAACTATGTAATTACATACACGGCTACGACATCACAAAAAAACCGGCGTTAAACAGCATTGTGCTGCATTTTGCTGCGTGAGAGAGGATACCGGAGGCCCAATCCGGGGGAATAGGGGGTTTAAAGGTTGGCAACGCACTTGTGACTCCACTGTTGTCGCGGGTGTCTATGGGCGGCGACAATCGCTTACCATGTGTGGTGATCCGTCTGCTCGTCAGCCACAACGTGACACACATTTTGCCACGCTAAACCACTGGTATTTTATTTTATTTATTTATTTATAAAAACTTTTATAGACACCTTATGTGACTTAATAGTATCTTAAAGCTTGTATTAGGTTTGTACTCTGCCGATGCCAAAAGAACGGGGCGCGCGACGTCAGCCGACGCGACGACAGCTATTTTTAAACATACCTATGTGCAGTAAATCGGTCACATAAAGATATTCATCATCATCATCATAATTTCAGCCAATAGACGTCCACTGCTGGACATAGGCCTCCCCTAATGTTCTCCACAGATCGGTCCTGTGCCGCCCGCATCCAATGGATTCACGCGATCTTCACCAGATCGTCGCTTCAGCTTGTCGACCTCGTGTATGTGGCCTCCACTCAAGGACCTATCCACCTCAACGGCTGTCTGTTCTCCTCGCTATGTGCCCTGCCTATTGCCGCTTGAGGCATGCAATCCTTTGGGCTATGTCTGTAATCTTAGATCTTCTGCGGATCTCATCATTTCTGATACTATTACGCAGGGAGACTCCGAGCATAGCCCTCTCCATTGCTCTCTGGGTGACTTTGAGCCACCTTAATCGGCACATTGTAAGTATAAAGATATTACTTAGTACTTAAATATAGTTATGGAAAACGAAATGATTAAGGAAATCGCATAAAACTGGAGCTTCTTCCAGAATATAATCTTCAGATTTTTCTCCTGATCTTAGCGTGTCATTCCGTATCCTGCTGTAGCTGGAGGAGCCCTGGGTACACTTGGACCATGATTCAGTATTTGGGGAGTCTAGAAATTACTAATTACAATGAAGCGACTGCTGACCTTCGCAACCCTTTACATAGGAACCAGACCAACTGAATCACGGTTACACATTTCAGAAACTATCCGAAACGTGCAAGTTTCCTCACAATGTTTTTCTCGCCGCCGAGCTAATGGTAGAAATATGCACATACATTGGAAAACAGCCATTGAGCTACCATCGCTCTCTCAGCTCACATTACATTCATGATTGACTAATGAAAGGCTTGCCTTTGACGAAATAAGTTCTAGCTGCGCCGAGCAATTAAGGTGACGGTTAGGGCACACTAGCGACGCCAATCGATTTTAATTTTTAGCTACTAAACCGCATCTATTTTAAACAATTTCGTGGTTACAATCTCTCGGCCTTCGCTTATACTATTTATGAAATAACCATGCACAAATGTTAGGTCCTTTTTCGCGTGATGCCCGGACCCAACATTTGTGCATAGTTATTTAATAAAGTATAAGAGTTTGCCGAAAGATTATAAACGAAATTGTTTAAAATAAAACCGGTTTAGTAGCTAACAATTTAAATCGACTGGTGTTGCTTATTAGGGCTACCCGTCGCCTTAAGGCCCCACATCAGTACATCAGTATTGGGGGCTTTTGATGTCGCGCGCAGCGAATCAGTCTCCGGTGGGGCGAACTGTATTGTTCATTTGGTATATGATCAAGTCTTTAGCCCCTACTAATATTGCGGACTTTATCTAAGTAAGTACAGTGGCGGACAGGTCAAGCTAAACAAAACTGTCAAATTTCCTCAATCGATTTCGAACTCAATGTGTAACAATATAAGGTTTATAATTGAATGAAGAAATTTGACAGTTTTGTATAGCTTGATGTGTCCGCCACTGTACATATATACAGAATCGATCGATTGATGTTGCTAGTCATTCGGATAATTCAAGATCTGGATAATCGAATGAATGAATAGGTTTTTACCTGACTACGGCGAAGCAAAAAGGAGGATTATGATTTTGAGCTGTATGAATGTACGAGTATATGTTCATCTGTTCCCTTGTAACTTGTAAACTAGCTATCATAATTGGACAAATGAGGTGACGTAGGGGACTTAAGATGACGGGTAGGGCACACTAACGACGACAATCGATTTTAATTTTTAACTTTTTCGGGGTTACAATCTCTCGGCAAACACCTATACTATTTATTTAATACTTATAAAAGTTAACTGATTGGTCTGCTTTTGCACACGAATTTTGGATTATCGTCAAAAGTGGCCGCTTTTGGCGTGAATCAATTTTTTCGCGTACAAAAACGGACTCAACATTTGTGCATGGTTATTTAATAAACAGTATAAGTGTTTGCGGAGAGATTGTAACCCCGATATTGTTTAAAATAGATCCGGTTTAGTAGCTAAAAATTAAAATCGATTTTCATCGCTAGTGTGCCCTACCCTTTACCTTAAAGTAAAGCAAAACAGATATAATATAATAATAAGTCAAAGTACATACCATACGACCACGGCGATAACACTTGTTTCGTACTTTTTACTAGCCGGTTTCGTTCTTCTGTTCATATGCTTGAGTTCCTAATGTTTTGATCTTAGACCATTACTGCAGATGTGTTGGTAAAGAACTGAACACAATAATGGAGAAGCTGGCACATCTCCAACCAGAATTGGTCAATCGCTCATACTGCACAGCACGGTCTCCAAGTTGCAAGAACTGGGGTTGGAAGCTCTGCGTCATCCGCCCTACTCACCAGACCTTGCGCCTATAGATTTCGTCCAGAATTTGTATAGCTTCTTGGCGGGAAAAAAAATCAATACCCGAGAGGCAGTACAAAATACCTTTGAAGAATTTGTTGCCTCCCGTCCAGCTGATTTTTAATAACCGGCCACTGCGTTGGCAAAGATGCATTGATTGCATGGGTGATTACTTCAATTAATACAAATCATGAAAAAAAGTCGTTTCAATGTTTTCATACAAAACGGCAATTTCATAGACAAAGACTTAATATTTGTACTGTTGTCTGACATTAAAAAAAAGGAGTCAAATGTACCGTATACGGATTAGTAACTGAATATTTGACGTGGCATATCTACCTATCTATCTTCTTTAACTTATTATGATGGGAAAATTTGATGGAAAGAGGCGTCCTGGACGTAGAAAAAAAATCGTGGTTGCGAAACATACGGGAGTGCACCGGGGTTACCAGCGTGGAAGAACTTTTCCGTCTCTCCAAATATAGGGAGAAGTTCAAGAAACTGGCGGCCAACCTTAAAGACTTACGAGGCACCCTAAGAAGAAGAATCTACCTGTCTAAATCAGTTGTTATATTACGAACCAGCAGGTTCGTAGGCGGAGTGGATAAAGGGTGTCTGCCACCAATCTTTATCTTCAAAGGTCTTCAAACTCCTTTGTAGGAAGTTGTGCCTCGCCTAAGAATTTCCTACCTTAATGAAAGTTTATGGGCTGCCTCAAAATAATCTCTGAAACATTTCAGTGGCTTTCTCCGTGTGTTTTATTTTACATGGAAACTTTGAGCGCACGAGCATGGCTCAGGATCTACCCATGTATGATTTTACTGTAGAATATTTATTCTTACACGTTAGAAGTAAATATCATCTTGTGACCTCTGTAAAACTTTTTTCCGTTTTTAATTCCGTAACTCGTTTACTGCATTTTAATTTATCTAATATGTAATATGTATGTATAGTAAACCACCCCACCCACCCACCGTCGAAAAATAGCGAGCGTGACGATATTCTATAGAATACACTTTGGAGAATGTGCGAAAGAGCTACATGAGCTAGTTTCATGCCAGCCCCATTCCATTATCGGGATACTAGGCGAAGACTGGATCCCTACATGGTTGAAGTTCCAGCCAACCGCAATAAGCGCTACGCAAACTCCTTTCTGATGCAAACAGCCAAGGAGTGAAACTCGTTGCCCGCCGATGTATTTCCTGCACAATATAACCTGGGCCTCTTTAAGGCAAGAGTGAGTAAGCTTTTCATGGGCAAGCATGGTCCACCTTGGACCTCATCTTCAATTAACATCATGTGAGATTGAGGTCAAATTCTTGTTTTTTGTATAGTAAAAAAAAATTAAAATATTATCTTAGATTTGATTGCATCTTAGTTACATACACGACAACTTAATAAAAGCATGTTAAAAACTAAAAACAACGAAAGTATTGATTTATGAACAAAATTTGTGTTATAATTCAAACCCGCGACCCTTCCGTCTCAACCGGTGTTCAAATGCACTGTGCTACGCCTGACTGACACTAGGTTTTACAAGCTCTAAAGAGAGATTTAAAATTACCTTCCTATTTTTGCTCATAATCCTCACTCCATATCATACACATGCACCCTAAACAGACTGTGATTTTCAGAGGAAGACATACTTGAAAACCTGCGCGAAGCCGTTAGTACTAGGGTGACGTGCGGGGCGAAGTTCTTTCCCTACCGCACTCGTATAGAATCTACGTCAGGGCTGGTTGGATAGCTTTCATACTCTGTGACGTTTTTTCTGAAAATGGCCCATTCCATGCGCGAAGCCGTTCGTACTAGGGTGACATGCGGGGCGAAGTTCTTTCTCTATCGCACTCGTATACAATCTACGTCAGGGCAGGTTGGATCTCTTTTACACTCTGTGACGTTTTTTTTCCGGAAATGGCACATCCCTTTTAAGCGCGCGTTTTCTAGTTCCATGCTCCACATAAATACGTTTAGCGTCTTTTTAAAAATCAAGGACTAGTCAAGGAGTAATTGAATTGATTAATGAGTAGGTGCATACTTTTAATCGTAAATTCAATACATGTCCACCTCTCCTTCTTTTCCTGATTAAAATTTGTTCAAAAGGGTATCCGAATTGGGTCCAAAATCCTAAAGCACTTGCCTCTCCTTGTACTGATTGAAATTAATTCAAAAGAGTATACGAATTGGGTCCAAAATTCAACAGTATTGGCTTGTCGTTGTGACCGACCATCTAGAATAATTACGGCTCCATAACTTAATGAGCTGCTCGCAAACTGCCGCGGCTGCACGCGAACATTCCGCTTAATAACCGTAAACAGGTTTCATTAGCGCTTTTAAACAATACATATTGGCCAAATTAAAGTGAAATTAACATAAAGCCAGCCATTTCGAATCTATCGGTGCTCTTAAGTACACAGACTGTAGATTCGAAGTGAGAATATTTGCATTAGTAAAGATTGGTTCCCGGTAGCCACTTTTCTACGTATCTTCTTCTTCTTCTTAGTCAGGCACTAGACCTGGCAAAACGTATCTTTCAGAAGATTGGAACATTTGCATCTGGATCAATGTAGAGATGCGGAACAGTGAAACGCTTCATTTGGAACATCGACTCTCAGATAGATCCATGTTTCAATCCGCTCATTCCGATCATTCGGCTCACTCAGATCATTCAGCTCATTCGGATCATTCCGCTCATCCTGATCATTGAGCTCATTCGGATCATTCGGCCTTCTTAATCAGGTCAGATTTTACATTAATTTAGGTATGTACCTATAAAAAACTAACACAAATAGAGTAAGTTGCAACAACTTGACAGATTAGTGAATTTCCACGCCGATTACAGTGTACATAACGCTGGTACAGACCGACCAAGATCAGAAGGCACTTTAGTAACATTGTCACTTCAGTAACATTGATATAGAATATTTTTTTCTATGGTAAACTTGTAAAAGCGTTAGTTCCGACTTTTACCACGTGCCAAATAACCGTGATCGTACTTTAAGGCGATGCCAATAAAACCAGGATGTAGAATTATATGTCAAATCAAAAACAGTATAAAAGCATAAACAATAAATATAAAGGAGGCTAGTCCACACACGACTCTCGAATTTTAGTCTGTTTTTCGTGGAGGCATAATTGAGCGGGTCGGTTGTCGGGTCGTATGGGCCACTCATTTTGCTGGTTTGGGTCAAGTACACGAGAAGACACCGCACCTTTTTGATTAAAAATGTACAAGCATTTCCAATCTGTGTGGCACAGCATCAGCTGGCGCAATCGTAACGGGCCTATAAACCGATGCAGTTTACGAGGCGATGGAGGTTTCATAAAAATCGGTAGATATCGCCGTGTGTCGTCACAGGAATGACGTCAGTATTTGCGCAGATGTTACGGCAGTGATACACTGAGGAGTATACTACCCGCAAAAAGTCGCGGCATATGATTTTTTTATGTGATAGGTGACAGACAAGCAGACGTAAGCGTTAGCCGCGGCGCATGGACACCCGCAACACCAGTGAAGTCACAAGTGCGCTGCCAATCTTTAAACTTGGATTGGGCCTGCGGTACCCTTAGTCACGCAGCATGGTAAAGTTTTTCATTCATTACTAATGAATGGTTATGACAGTTAAGTTGTTAAAGATGGTCAGTAGGTTTAAAGAGAAGTACCTAACTCTTATACTCAAACGAAAGACTCGTGGCAGTCGGTGTCACATTTCACTAATGATTAATGAAAGAAATATTATACGTACCTATATATGCGTCTCAGTCTTTGCGAGCACTATAGTAGGCCAACTTCCAATTAAAGTAATAATTCATTTTGGTAACATATTCTCGGCATAAATAGTTTGTAAACTATTGTTATAGATGTAAGGGCTATAAACCGCTGGCTCCGTTTTGTTTTTTTTAACTGTTATATGTATGCAGATTGAGAATAGAAGAGGGAGGAGGCCTACATCCACGAGTGGATATACAATAGGCCGCCGTGGTGATGATGATAGTTTGATGATAAATGAGTTACATGTAATTGTCTCGATATGTAAAGTTACACAACGCTACAAATTCTGAGAATTAACACAAAAAACCACTGTTACTAAAATCCCAAGTTTCTATACCTAGATGTCTGTGCCTACATGCTACCCCAGGCGGTCTCACTCGCTCCCCTGTGTATTCTAGGCTTTACGCAATAGGCGTAAAACTTTCATGGCCTGTGCGACCCGCCGTGCCTCACGTTATTGTGATACACAAAGGGTAACATCTATTTTTAGATATATCACTTCTTATTTTTCACGTTGTTAGAGCAGTTCACTAGATCTTTGTGACTCTTTTTGACGAGGATAAACCTGGGTGGCAGAAGAACAGTCGGATCACCTAATGGTAAGCGATTGACACCCGCAACACCAGTGGAGTCTCAAGTGCGCTGCTAACTTTAACCTTCTTCCCCCGTATTGGGCCTGGTACTCGGTGAAACTCAATGCAGCGATCAGGCGCTGATGCACGCTGGATATTTTTGAGACCGTGTTAGCCCATTCATGCCAAAACGTGGATCTCCCAGTTTCATTGGAAGTTATTGAATGTGTAACAATTTTATCCAATAAACGTCCACTGCTGGACATAGGCCTCCCCCAATGATCTCCACAAAGATCGGTCCTGTGCTGCCCGCATTCCTGCGACCTTCATCAGATCTCCTTTGCAACTCGTGGGGGGCCTTACACAGCTTCGACCTCCGGTACACGGCCTCCATTTGAGGACCTTTCTGCCCATCGGCCGTCTGATCTCTTCGCAATGTACTAATGTGTCGCAGATGTCCATGGGCGGAGGTAATCACTTACCCTACCCATTGCAACTTGAGTATGAGTATTGAATTGAGTATTTTACACAAAAAAAAATCAAAAAGTTACCAGATTTGGATAACAAATACTGATTAGGTGAGTACTTATCTTTCACAATCCCCTCAGCGTCCTCATCTAAAAGTGTGATTCTTGATTGCGTCCTGAACTGTCGCTCTGAAACCCAAGGTTCTCTTACTCCATGATTCAGGATTTGAGGAGTCTGGTAATTACAATTAAGCGACTGTCGATCTTCGCAACCTTTACAGGGGAACCAGACCAACTGAATCATGCTTACAGGTTTCTGAAGCTATCGAAAGCGTGCAGATTTCCTCACGATGTTTTCAGTCACCGAACATAGCTCGGTCACCATAAGGTAAAAACATTTTTTTTATTTATTCAGACAGTATTTATTATTTGACTGCCTCGGTGGCGCAGTGGTTAGTGGATCGCACTGTAAAGCGACGGCTGCGCAAGAGGTCCCGGGTTCGATTCCTGGGTCGGGCCAAAAAGGTGTACCTAAGTTTTCGGTAAGATATTCTTAGTGTCATCCTGGAGTCTGGAAGTCGGCGGTCTTGTACCCCCGTGCTTCGGAAAGCACGTTAAGCCGTTAGTCCTGCGTCCAATCCCTTTTCGGTCGTGTCACGCTGGTGTTCCATCGGAATATGAGGGTAAGGGGATAGAGAGTGCACTTGTGTTTGCGCTCACATATCCTGCGTACGTGGCTGATCGTTGAGATTGGCCGGCGTAGCCGTAATCGGTTGGAGGATCATCATCATCATCATCATCAGCCCAATTAAGTCTCCACTGCTGGGGCACGGGCCTCCCTCAATCACATGAGGGGTAATTGCCATACTCACCACGCTTGGCAGACGGGTTGGCGAGGATTTTGATATAAATGCAGAGTTTTCCTTCTCTGGGTGCTGATGATCATGCCAGCAGCTTTACCTTAGTCGCCTTTTACGACACCTCGGTAAGAGTGAGGGTGGTCTATTCTACTCTGCCGGGGACCACACACACATTGGTTGGAGGATATTTTTTTTAAATTAATTTATTTTATTTTGTTTTATTCAGAAGACTAACAGCTGTCTTAATACGGTAGCAAATGCAATGAGTGTATTAAAGCTAATAACAGGTCTTCACTGATAGAAATAAAGTAGGTTACAGTTTCTCGCTTAAAAATTTACGTGAAAATTGTTACTGTAATTAAAACTTAAGTATTAAAACATAAAAATGAAAGTAACGATACAATCAAGAAACTATAACAGCGCACCTCTTGTATCCGACAGCGCTGTAATTGAAAATTGCTGTCAAACAAAGTGCTACCGATTTACCCACTTCAATTTACACCATAAATCCGTGAAATCGCCGCTTTCAGAAGCGCACATGCGTAATTACGTCATGTACTAGCGTACAGGTCATTAGCCTTTTAGTTGTTAATAGGTATGTCTTAGTCACTATACTAGGTACACTAATTCATCTCTGTTATAGTAGGCCACTAGCGGTGCCCCTAGCTTCGCTCACATGGAATTCGGTTTGCCACATATTAGCCTATACTCTCTATGACGACCGATTTATTGACGACTTGTTTGGATCAGTGGTAGTGAACGCTGCCTCTGGTGCAAGAGTTGCGAGTTCGATCTCCGCACAGTACAAATATTTGTGTGCGTGAACGTGTCTGTTTGTATTGGTCTGGGTGTACGTAAGCTTGCATGCAAATGAAAATTATGATTTTTTTTTAATGTGATAGGTGGCAGACAAGCAGACGGATCACCTGAAAGTAGGCGATTGCCGCCGCTCATGGACACCCGCGACAACATTGGAGTCATTAGTGACTATATATACTGTCCCACTGCAGGGCAAAAGCCTCCATCATAGAAATCAAGTTATTGCTAAGTATGATGGGATTAGGCTTAATCACCACGCTTGCCTAATGCCAATCGCTTACCATTAGGTGATCCGTCTGCTCGTCTGCCATCTATCACATTTATAAAAAAAACATACTTTTGCTCGTCCCGGGAATCTAACCTAGGACCGCGAGATCACGACCCGGTACTTAAGCCACTAGACCAACAGGGCGTTACCTACCTACTTATCGGATATAATTCTATGTATTTTTGTTTTCTTTTGTACATTAAAGAATAGCAATCTAACATCAAAACTCCCTTGCCATTAATCTAAGTACCTAAACATCAGAAAACTACGTTGCAAATACAAAAGCTTTCCCAAAGCATAGGGGTCGACAACCCTTACAAAAAGTAGATTGACACTACTGGTCGGAGTTTGACGACCTTCCATTTGTCATCGTGGGTTGATTATGTCTGAAAGGTTTCTCCGGATCAAGCTGCCATTGAGATGTATGGTCTACTGAATGAATGAATGAAAGAGCAAAGTATTTGTCATATAGAGGAGAGGATATGATTTTTTTCCCAGTGGCTGTAACTATTATCTTAATGATTGTTGACTAAAGTGGCGTAGGGAAGATGTGAAAAATATTTCATGATAGAAAAACGTTCGGCAGTTACCATTTGACCAGGGTGCTTGTTTGATGTAGATACTATTCATGACGACCCGTTTGGAACAGTGGTAGTGAACGCTGCCTCTGGTCCAAGGGATGCGAGTTCGATCCCCGCACAGTGCAAACATTTGTGTGCATGCACATGTTAGTTCGCAATGGTCTGGGTGTTTTCTATATATTATAAGTATGTATTTACAAATGAAAAGAATTATATGTATATATTTGTAATCCCACTGCTGATTCTGATATCCATAACACAGGTGCTTGAGCTACCTATCTAGGAGTCAGATTATTGTATGTGATGTTGTGAAATATTTATTTATTATGGTTCATTCTGCGTTATTTCGTTTTGCCTTTTTAAATCTTTTTTTTATCCATTTATTTTTGGCCAGTACTCTAAAATATTATTTAGAGTACTGGTAAAAAAAGAAAAAGTATGGAAGTAAAGTGAAAAATAAGTATTTGTAACTTTATTCTATTACTGCTTTCAATATTATGTTTGTATGTATCTGAAGTATATAAATAAAAGCTATTTACAAGTTTCCACATAGAAACGTAGTCTTATATTGCAAAATGTAAATGTACAGTGTACATATTACTGATGTCACTGCTCTCACAAAGGTAGAGTTTGCCTAAACTGTAATGACGCGCCTTACTACTTAAAAACTAGGCTCTCAATATGTTTTTGGGACATGCTGACGGTACCTTTGAAAGATACGTACTCCTGCGATTGAATCTAACCGGCAAGTGAACCAACTTATAATTGCATGTTCCATATCCTCACAGAAAACCGGCGTGAAATAGCACTGTGCTGTGTTTCGCTGCGTGAGTGAGGGTACTGGAGGCATATCCGGGGGAAAGAGGGGTTTAAATGTTAGCAGCGCACGGGTGTCTATGGGCGGCGGCAATCGCTTACCATCAGGTGACCCGTGTGCTCGTCTGCCAACTATCACATAAAAAAATGTTCTATGTATGTAAATTTTAAGTGTGCGTAATTTCAACTTAGACGATCTCTTATTATTTAACCGACCTCAAAAAAGGAGGAGGTTCCTAATTCGTCAGGATTTCTATTTTAGTGATCAGGGGTAACTTTTACTTTAAAATATAGGTTCTTGCTGTGGATTTTAGTATTAATAAAAATAAAAGTAATAAAAACAATGTAACTATTAGAACTCCATATTATTATGTATGTTTTATTACCTACACGTACATTAAAACAACACGTTATATTTCCCGTGAGATTAAAATATTCATTTGTTTTGCTTTATTCGTTTTAACTTAAAACGAAGTGGATCTACATTTTCTTTGAAGAAATAACTTTTCCTACGATTCCAATTTCCCCTTGGACACATTTTTATTCCACCAGTCTTAACCTAATAACTATACTCGCAAACAAACAAATAAACGCCAGAGGAAGATTTGCATCTTCATTCGATAAAAGTTTCACTGGATTTTTAAAACGTGTTTTTTAATATTGAAAGTCTTCTTTTTCTTCTTATCGTGTCGATGGCGACAAATTAGATTTTTTCAGCCCAATACTTCGAAACACGGATTGCACTGTCGGTAGCCTAGAGGAGGTCGCCACACGTGTAGCTGTCCCGGCACAGAGGGCAAGTCAGGAGGTGGTCCATGGTCTGTGGGGAGGCGCTGCCCTCGCAGGCATTGCTGGACGCGTCTGAGTATCCCCACCTACTTAGGATTTTCCTGCAACGCCTGGCCCGGGTGCGTAACCTATTGAGGGACTCCCAGGTCTGCCACGACAAGCCATGTCCTGGAGGAAGCTCTTCCTTTGGTGGATACAGCAAAGAGGGATACTCATGATTCCACAGGTCCGACCCGGGCTGGGTCACCAGTATTGACACGTGTGTTTTTAAGGTGACGTGCAGGGCACACTAGCGACGCCAATCGATTTTAAATTTTAGCTACTAAACAGAATCTATTTTAAACAATTTCGGGGTTACAACCTCTCGGCAAACACTAACTGTTTATTAAATAACCATTCACAAATTTTGGGTCCGTTTTTGTACGCGAAAATTTTTATCACGCTTAAAGCGGCCGCTTTTGGCGTGAATCTATTTTTCACGTATTCGTCGGACCCAACATTTGTGCATGATTATTTAAATAGTATAAGTGTTTACCGAGAGGTTGTAATCCCGAAATTGTTTAAAATAGATCCAGTTCAATGGCTAAAAGTTAAAATCGATTGGTGTCGCTCTAGTGTGCCCTACCCGTCACCTTAACAAAGCTCCGTCGACTCTTGAGCCTATGCGGAGCGTCTGGGTATCCATTTAGGGGATGGCGAGGGTCACGCTCCGCTTTTGCTTTCTCGACGGAGCTTGCAACTTGCCTTCGGTCTTCGGGTGGCGCGATACCGGTAAGTTCATAAAGCATGCCTACCGGGGTTGGCTTAAGGCAGTCCGTAATTGTCCGATATATATTGAAAGTAATAATTTAAGAGTAGGTATTAACCCCTCTGTACCTACGTTTGTGTGTAACGCTCCTTAATGAGGATCCACACACAAAGCTTTTCCCAGATGTCGCTAGCGTCGTTGCGTAAGTGTCAAACTTTGTTGTTGTTAAAAAAGCGAGGGGAAAGTAACAGGGAAAAAAGCTGACCTTATAGAAAAGTAGGTGCCGGTTCCACAAAATTAACAATTATTTCCTTGACTGACCGGATGGCGCAATTGGTAGTGACCCTGCCTCGTACGCCAAAGGTCGTGGGTTTGATCCCCACCCTGGACAGACATTTGTGCGATGAACACTTGTGTTTGTTCGGTGTCTGGGAGTAATATATGTATTTAAGTATATTTGTGTTCCTCTGTTGTCTGATATCTGTAACACAAGTGCTTAGGCTACTTAGTACGGAATCAGGTTAACGTATGAGATGTTGTGAGAATTATTATTATATAATTATTATTTCCTGATTTTATTGTGTTATATCGGTTAAAGTGGTGAGATAGTAACTAACTAATTTAATATGATCATAATATCTGCAATTAAAAACGATAAAAACATAGATTTTTATCATAAATATAACACTTGTTTTAAGTTAGAATTCTATGATCGAAATGCCGACAGAGAAAATAATAACATACAGGGTATACAGGCTGCTGTTCCACTCGACCAACACGATGTGAATGAAAAAATGTTCACTGCAAATTCTTGAATAAACAGTTGCCACCAAAGTTTTTTCGTTTTATAGCTCTTTCCCACTTTCTTTTCAATGCTGGGTCTTTTGGGAAACGGTGATTAACAATATTTAACCAGGCTGGTACTGTACAAGACATATTAGTGTCTGTGTCTTATTAGAAAGAAACTTAAAAATTTCTGCTTACGAATCGTGAAAATGTGTGAAATTGACAGTTGTCAGTCTAACCATCGACGATATGCCATCTGACAGGATAAATACGCAGTGTGGATCCCCATTAAGAGATGATACCGTTGAAATTTTCCGTGTCTGATGTTTAAGAAACATTTGAAAGTAATGTAAATAAATTATGTTAAGGTTAGTTTGTTTCATCGCAGGCTTTTTTCTTTCCCTGTTGTTCAGTATGCCCAAGAGCGGCCTCTCAAGAATGAAAAAGGCGCATTCATTTATGGCCACAGCATTATTTTGCTACCTGAGTTTTTGTGTTAAGAAATTCTCAGTGTCTGTCAGCTCGAAGTTTGGAGGTTGGGGGTACAATACCGACCCCCGTGCCTCCGAAAACATGTTAAATCTTTGGCCCTGCGCTTAATTCATCTTCGGTCGTGTCAATATGGTGTCCTACCAAAATATGGGGGTAAGGGAATAGAGAATGAACTTGTGCTTGCTTGCACACTTGAGCATTATAATCCTGTTTACGCCATACAGCATACGATTTGCTGCCATAGCCGAATCGGTTGGGGGATATTATTATTTCGCTACCATTTATGAAGATATCCGAACGAGGCCGAACCTACTCTATCTCTTCCCTCTGCGCGATGCAGTGCTTTGTAAAAATGGTAGAGACCCTTTACAAATTGTTTATACCACCACAAAGACTAGCAATCTACACTAATATGAGTAATGTCTATAGTAATGCAATTAGAATATTCAATGTCCATTGAATGTGTGAGCACTTCCAATAACTAAATATATGTTGGATAGCACCGCACTAGCCTAAATCCTCTTTTCTATTCTTTCCTGTCATCTGTCATCCATCTGTCATCATCCAAAATGCTATGGTAAGCAGAAAAACAAAACACATTGATTTAAGAATTCACTTTATTAAAGAAAACATAGAAAAAGGGGCTGTAGAAATACAATACATTGAGACGGAGAAAATGGAAGCAGACATTTTAACAAAGGGCTTAGCTGCACCTAGATTTCAGAAGCTAAGAGAACAATTAGGTGTCCACTGATGCTGCTAGCTACTGCTGTGAGGAGGAGTGTTGGATAGCACCGCACTAGCCTAAATCCTCTTTTCTATTCTTTCCTGTCATCTGTCATCCATCTTGGGAATTTTCGTTGCTTCAAATAAAATGTAATTTTTACATATTTATTAATCTTATTAATTACGTATGTAAATTCCAACAATATAAACCTTTGTTCAAAATAATGGCTCGTGCATAAGTGCTTCTATTCTGTTAAAGTATTTCATGAGATGAACTTGCATGACTATATGTTTAAATATTAAAATGACATGTAAATGAATGTATGTAGTTTATCTTTGTATGTCAAACGCCCTGTTGGTCTAGTGGTTTAAGTATCAGGCCGTGATCTCGGAGTTCTGGGGTCAATTTTCGGGTTGAGCAAAAATTATGTTTCGAATTTTTCGGACATAGGTCGGGTTTGTGTTTACCAATCCGCATTTGGCAAGCGTGGTGATTGAGCCTTATCCCATCACAGTAGCGATAACTTGATTTTTGTGATGGAGACCTTTGTCCTGTAGTGGGACAGATTATTAGACTAATATTTAACTTATATATAGTAAATTTTATTGTTTTTGTTTTGACCTTTAATTTTGATTATTTTTCTATGAATGTATGATTATTATTAAACTGGATTTATTTAAATAATTTCAAGAATGTATTCAATGTATTTCAATTGCTAATTTCTACGCCACTAGTGGCAGAATATGCAGAAACTGTGCTATATTGTAACACCTTAATGATACCATATTTTAAGAAATAAATCATTTAATTTTCTATATACCTATAGCCTACAAAAGGACAGATTCTCCAATCGCAAAAACCCACTTTATAATAGTAAACTAAGTAGTCCCGGCGTGTCTCCCGGTAATGGATTAATATACTTTATTCATGTGTCGTAGCGAAAGTTCACGGCCGCTCGCTTTGAAGCTATGAGAACATGACGACGACGCTCTGGGCTAATAATAAGACCTGTGACGTAATAGATGGAGAGAAAGGTGTGACGTCATAGGGATTTACATTCAGCACTAGCTACAGTTAGACGTTTCATTATGCTGTAAGCTGTAAAGTTCAGCACAGTAAGAAGAATGGCCAGTAGCAAAACTTATAACATTTCCTTAAAACAAACATTTCTTCTCCTTCATCATCGATTTCTTCATTGATGAAGATCGTGGCTTTCTTGAAATGCCTTTACCGAAGCGGTGACAAGGCCTTTCCATTCTTCCCTATCCACGGCTTGTCTTAGGGCAATCGGCAAAGTGAATCCGGTTACATCCCTTATTTGGTCTGCCCAACGAAGAGGTGAACGTGTCTTAGATCCGGCGTAAAGCAGTGCCTGGGCCGCGTTTTGAACTAAGTTCAAAGGTTGGCAGCGCTTTTTGAACTCCACTGAAAGTGTCCATGGGTGGCGGCAGTCGCTATCTTCAGGTCATAAGCCTGCTTGTCTGTACCATGTTTGATGTTTAACGGGCTTCAAAAAAGAGCTCGATGTTTGTGTTTTGTGACGCGAATGCTTCGGGTTAATTTTTTTCTAATGCAAAGGCGTCACCCAAGGTACAGCCTGAAAACCAGCGCTGCAGCTGCTGCTTGCGGCAGTTGCAGCATATGCTGAGGCCGAGCCTTGTTGGCCGCATTTTTTTTTCTGTGTACCTTTTTTTCTCTTTTGTTCTCTGTATTATGTTTTGGTCAATAAATTGTTTCTTACCTTATCTTAATTTTCATTTGGGCTAACTATTCTTATAGATGTGAGATGTAGAAAGAAAGCATTTCTGTCAGTGTCCCCAAAGTTTGCGTCCGCTCTATAATAATAATGTGATACTCGTGTCTATGAGCAATATTATATGACGACGAGCGAGTTCAAGACTAATAAGGCCTCCGTAATACGTCAGTGACGGAGGCAAAGATCTGACGTCACAAGTTTGTTTGTAACTTTGCTTACCAAGTTGTGGACAAAGTGAATTTTGAACAATTGAATACGAAGTTTGCTTACCTAACGTGTTACGACAACAATATGATATGAGTAATATTTATTACCAGACCTACATAGTAGGTAATGATAATAAAACATTATAAACACAAGCTACGGAAAGCTAGCTATATGTAACATATTTTTTGTCAAAATTAGTAAAAGTTACAGCTAAAATATTCAAGTAACAAAAAAATGTATCAATCATCAAACGAAGCATCTCGCGGCCTAGTATAGCAGGTGCAACGCAGGTGATGCCTTGACATCGCGTCCGTTATAATTGCAACGTGGGCCTCTTACTTACCATCAGGCTGAGGAGAGCCAATATACTGTGTCACTATAAAAAAAGAAACAATAAATGCTATTGATTTCAATTTGAGCCAAACATTAAACAAACAATAAAAGTTTCCCGCAGGCTGTATGGGTGTCACAATATCAACAACGCGTTTGTCACGCTTTGTGACTGTCTGAATGGGGACAACCGTCGGTGAAGAACGGCGAGCTGACGTGACGGAGGGATCGCGGTCACGTTGTCACGTGTACTCGATAGAATACAGTATATTAACAATAAATACTGTTTGTAATTTTATGCGCATATCATAAAAACATCGTCGGTGATAATACAATTATTACATACATTATTAGATTGATTTTGATTTAATTTCACGATTTGTTGCAGATATTTCCAACTATGAGAGAGCCATGCTTTGACATGAATGGACTGACGCGACCGAAATGATACCACGTCTTCTTTTTTTTATGAGAAAGGGAGGCGAGCAAGCGAGTCACATAATGGTAAGTGATTATCGCTGCCCATGGACATGAGCAACACCAGAGGGAGTGGAGATGCGTTGCCTTTTAGGGAAAAACCGGTGTGACGCAATGCCTGTGCATTGTTTCGTCGCGTTAGGGCACCGAAGGCCTACTACACTCCTCAGCGTGTAGTGAGTTTAAAGGTTGGCATCGCACTGTCATTATACTGGTGTGTCAATGGGCAGCGGTAATCGCTTCCAATTAGGTGATCCGTCTACTCGACATAAAAATATAGGCCTCCTGTACTAGCCATTTACTACGGTCCTGTTCTAGTCTCATTTATGTATCTCCTAACGCTCAGTTTGTATCATTAGCCTACCTGGTTGGTAAGCGTCCTCTGTTTATTGCCTTGCCGTGATCACCAGTGCACTACAAATTGCCTCCATCTGTCAACACCTCGAGGAGCCAGATACCCTGCCCACTGCCATTTGAGTGACATTCGACGTATCCAGGCCACTAGCCTGATGGATGCTCTTAGCTCTGTCACTACTGTCACGCCTAGCACTAAGTTTTTTTACTAATTTAATTAAGAAACATAAGGAATCTAAACAAATGTTATTCTCATAAGCGCTATGTACGCCGTTATTTTGATGCATATCAGAACTGTGACCTTATTAATATGTGGCTTGTGATTGTAATAATATGTATCATGTGGCTGTACTAAATAAATAAATAAATATCCCAATATCGACCACCTTGATTCGTAGTCTTATCTCTGTTTTAGGAATTCCGTTGTATTGCACAGGTAACATTTTAAGTGTTTGGTAAAACTATAAGTAAATTACTAGGTATCATTTTTGTACAAAGTAAACAAGCAGGCGGTTCGTCGTTGTTCCGGTAGATGGCGCTATGTATTTTTGCATCGCGCAAGCAAAGCGTGTCATCGGGACAATGACCCCAGGCCACCTGCCTAGGTTAGTTAGTTCAAAAATAAAACGCAAACATTCAAGACGAAACTGGTCGCTTATTTCAACCGTCTCCCTGTTTAAGCTCCGAGGGTGCTTTA
This sequence comes from Marasmia exigua, assembly GCA_019059595.1. Classification (NCBI taxonomy): domain Eukaryota; kingdom Metazoa; phylum Arthropoda; class Insecta; order Lepidoptera; family Crambidae; genus Marasmia; species Marasmia exigua. Next base: position 2,649,267 of record CM032464.1, on the reverse strand, counting down.
CAATTTTTACTACCCAAAAAACCTAATAGTCATGTAAAAATAATAGAGTTACAGTAAAATCAACACGTGATTGACGCGTTTTATAGAAAAGGAAATTTTATTTAAATGAAATTGCACGGGCTAACTGTTTTAATATAATAAACTTTCAATTAGAGCAAGCTCTGTTGATTTATCCGAACATTTTAAAAAACAGTATTCGGCTAGCTTTTAGCGCGGTACTGTTCATGGATGGTGTCGATAGTTGCATTACGTTGTACCTGTTAGATATTTTTTCGGCACACCGGCCCTCGGCTGGGGTAATTTGATATTTCGCTCTGCTCACCCGTAAATGCATCGGGGCTTCCCGGCGCAACGTTTAATTTTGGTTAACTTGTCGCGTGCGCTCGCTTTGTTCAGAGTGTATCGTCGAATATATAGCGTAGTGTACCTCCGTGCCACGCTGGGAACGCGCTACGTAATGCCGGCGTGTGTTCGAAAAATGTATCGTCTCATTTTTCTCTGAATTTTGGCTCTGATAGACGAAATATTTCACATGCCGTTTCGTAATCATTTCATATTTTTCGACGCTGCAGCTGATGGATTGGAGCACGAAATTGCCAAGATATGAACGTGAACAACACTTGAGTGATCTCTACAGAATTGTATATTTAGCACATTATTATTTAATTATTCTTAGCTGTAGTACATATGTTATAATACTAGCGCTGTAACTATACTACTTACTACCCATTAGATTGTCTACGACTATCACACACTTTGTCTAATTTTACCAACAGGTAACGATTTGCTCCAAACTATTCATTTAAAGCTAATTTCCAACAAATCATGCATAATAAAAACATCTATATTAGCATAGTTTGTACCGAGTTTTTTACCATTATTTTATTTTTGATTTTCCGATATTTCCGCGCTGTGTAAGTGCCAAATATCGGAAACTCAAAATTATGGTAAGTACATGGTAGAAATTTCGTTACAAACTATTCTAATGTTGGTAACAATACAACATCTAATAGACGGTGCATGTTTTTAGCAAGATTAAGTTTACCTTTTATAATTTAAGTTAGTCAATTTCTTTTTTTAGATACAAAATGTACCAACAAAAATGCTTATTTGCTTTTGGGGTGGTGAAAAAACCTCACGCGCTCCCTTGAGGAGACGGACAAGCAAGCGCGACCTCTTGTCAGCCCGTATCACGCGGCGAACCGAGCAAAACCGGAATTGTAGCGTTAAAAATCACACGTTAGCAGGCTCACCCACAGACGAGTGACAGTATGTAGTAAGTAGAAGGCGACCATCGCGTACTGTAGGTAAGCGTCGACAGGCAAGGTGCCAATACTGCCTATACGCTGGAGAGTAAACGCGACCGCGATTATTTAGTGGTATACTGTCGCTCGTCTGTAAAATCCCTGTTTTTGATTTATAACATACGCATAATACATGCTAGAAATTGATTTTAACGTTACTATAATTATTTTAAAGCTCACGCACTCCCACGATGAAGCGGATAAGTAGCGCGACTTCCCTGTCGCCGATTGTCATCCCGTATCACGCGACGAACCGAGCGACCGTGTCAAGTAAGCTTCAGACATGACGTGTAGTAGGCAACCGTCGCAGACTGTAGGTAACTGTCACCGACTTACAGCTGAAGACAGTCGCCTCCCGACCGGTGCCAATAACCACAAATTAAATAGACAGAGAACGCTGGCCTACATCGTGTGCTAACCTGGCTACGCACTCATACAGCGTACAGGGTCTGAGACAGGCTATACGGAACGCATGCAAGAGATACGATATGATATAATGCCTAACGCGTAGAACAATGAACTTTTCCTACGTCGTAATAATTAAGGACCAGCATGATGAAATCCTAAAGGTAGTGTCACTTGTGATAGCCGTAAAGTTTGTATAATTATTTTCTCAAACTTTCCTCTGGTGTGAGGGTAGTTTTCCAATTTCAAGTGTAATTTATAAAAAATAGTGGGTAGTCATTTGACAATGTCAGTTAGAGTCACAGTCACTGAATAACACGCCAGTATTTTGCATTTTACCGCTTCACAGATTCTGGCAAAAATACTTTAACGCAATGAAACTCTATTAAGTCCAAAGTAAGCTATCCACGTGATAACTCCCTCGTCACACAACGTGTCAAAAACGATACAATTCATTCTGTAAGTATCAAAGCGCAATAATTTTACAGAAAAACAACAATGGCCATTTATGAACGATTGTTTTCGAATACACAATTCGGCCTGTCATGAAAGCTCACTCGCTCCCATGAGGAGCGGGTAAGCAGGCGCGACCCCGCTGTCAGCGGCTGTCGGCCCGCGTCACGCGGCGAATCGAGCGAGACCGGGAAAAATTAAGCATTAACTGTGTATTATGCCGATCATTCTCTATTAGACAATGTTGTAGTCTACACAAGTAGATATATAGATATCTACTTGCACGAAAAACAGGACTTAAGATCTACATACAAATAAGGTGCTAAATAAGGAATCAAATAAGGAAATAAAAAAAGAATCTAGCTGTTAGGTAGATTATTTTTTTCTTTGAAACTTCCTCCACCGCCCTCACTTCAACTCGGAACATTAGTTTCCATTTTATACCAATAGATGGCGCTAGGTGTCGACCACATCGCGCTAGCGTTTCGTTTTTGCGGATGTCTGTAGGTTTTACTTTTTTTATAGAAGATATATAGATAGGGAGGCAAACGAGCAAGCGGATCACCAGATGATGGGTGAGCATCGCAGCCCATGGATATCAGCTACTAGCTAGTGCAGATGCGTTGCCGACCTTTAGGAAAGGCCTCGCTTCAAATAGATTTCAATGGCGTACCAGTTCAGAAACACCAGACGAATAATAACAGAATTTGCACCTCTCTTCTTCATCAGCAGCATGTATTTGCCCACTGCAGAGCATGTGCCTCTCCACTTTCTTCTGTCGTCGGTCTTCCTGGACTACGCTGCTAGCTAGACCCTTGATGTCGTCGGAACATCTGGCAGTTTGTCCGCCAACACTCCTCTCTCCATCTCTTGGTCTCGATTCAAAATTCGCACATTAACATCCCAAATATCTGAGAATTCCCAAATAATACAAAAGCTTATGATACAGCAAGTAAGCAGCGGCACCTTCGCGTTCTACAGCGATTGAGCCTGTGGTAGCTAGGGGAAAAACCCGACAGAATCCGAGTCGAACTCGCGCACAAGGTTCCGTGGCAACTTTTATCTTAAATAGTTAAACCACGCGAAGCGAGTCTTAAGGAAACACCAAGGTACTATGGTATATGCAGTCGTACGTGCAAAATTTATAAAAAGTTATGTCACCAGCACCGTGTTGATCTAGTGTTTTAAGCACAGGCCGTAATCTCGGGGTCCTGATTCCCGGGTCGAGCAAAAAGTATGTTTCGAATTTTTCGAACATAGCTCGGTTTTGTGATCACCAATTCGCATTAGACATGATTAAGCCTAATTCCATCATAGTAGCGATAACTTGATTTCTAAGATGTGTGCTTCTTAAATCTAATAAACTGCGTGAAAATATATTCAAACAAAATCTCATACATTGATTTAATTTCGTATTAAGCTTAAGCACTTGTCTTACGAGTATCAGACGATAGAGGAATTACAAATAAATAAATAGATATTCTTTATTGCACAAAAACAAAATACTAGTATGTTGAACAACAGACAGTAGAATGAGGCGGTCTTATCGCTTGTAGCGATTTCTTTCAGACAACCTTTGGGTAGAGGAAAAAACGTATTTGTAACGGGGGAAGGCAGTGCAAAGCAGTTTAATAAATTAAATTAAAATGGCAGAAAATACTTATATAATCATAATATTACATAAAATAAATATTACTTGAATACATAAAATTACACCCATAAACTGACCAATCACAAGGTTTTAATTACAAATCATTATAACTTAAATACATAGAATTTCAGGGCCGTGTGGTGCCCGGCAGAGTAGAATAGGCCACCCTCACTCTTACCGAGGTGTCGTAAAAGGCGACTAAGGTAAAGCTGCTGGCATGATCATCAGCACCCAGAGAAGGAAAACTCTGCAGTTCTATCTAAATCCTCGCCAACCCGTCTGCCAAGCGTGGTGAGTATGGCAATTACCCCTCATGTGATTGAGGGAGGCCCGTGCCCCAGCAGTGGGGACTTAAATGGGCTGATGATAATGATGTTTAAGCCTAATTACATCGTAGTAGCGATAACTTGATTTCTAAGATGTAGGCCTATGCTTCTTAAATCTAATAAACTGCGTGAAAATATATTCAAACAAATCTCATACATTGATTTAATTTCGTATTAAGCTTAAGCACTTGTCTTACGAGTATCAGACGATAGAGGAATTACAAATAAATAAATAGATATTCTTTATTGCACAAAAACAAAATACTAGTATGTTGAACAACAGACAGTAGAATGAGGCGGTTCTTATCGCTTGTAGCGATTTCTTTCAGACAACCTTTGGGTAGAGGAAAAAACGTATTTGTAACGGGGAAGGCAGTGCAAAGCAGTTAATAAATTAAATTAAAATGGCAGAAAATACTTATATAATCATAATATTACATAAAATAAATATTACTTGAATACATAAAATTACACCCATAAACTGACCAATCACAAGGTTTTAATTACAAATCATTATAACTTAAATACATAGAATTTCAGGGCCGTGTGGTGCCCGGCAGAGTAGAATAGGCCACCCTCACTCTTACCGAGGTGTCGTAAAAGGCGACTAAGGTAAAGCTGCTGGCATGATCATCAGCACCCAGAGAAGGAAAACTCTGCAGTTCTATCTAAATCCTCGCCAACCCGTCTGCCAAGCGTGGTGAGTATGGCAATTACCCCTCATGTGATTGAGGGAGGCCCGTGCCCCAGCAGTGGGGACTTAAATGGGCTGATGATAATGATGTTTAAGCCTAATTACATCGTAGTAGCGATAACTTGATTTCTAAGATGTAGGCCTATGCCCTACAGTATGATGACTTTGCTATATCACCAAACTGTTTTCTTAAATCTAACAAACTGCGTGAAAATAGAATCAAACAAAATCTCATACATTGATTTAAGCTTAATATTAAACTTAATCACTTGTCTTACGAGTATCAGACGATAGAGAAATTACAAATAAATAAATAGATATTCTTTATTGCACAAAAACAAAATACTAGTATGTTGAACAACAGACAGTAGAATGAGGCGGTCTTATCGCTTGTAGCGATTTCTTTCAGACAACCTTTGGTTAGAGGAAAAAACGTATTTGTAACGGGGGAAGGCAGTGCAAAGCAGTTTAATAAATTAAATTAAAATGGAAGAAAATACTTATATAATCATAATATTACATAAAATAAATATTACTTGAATACATAAAATTACACCCATAAACTGACCAATCACAAGGTTTTAATTACAAATAATTATAACTTAAATACATAGAATTTCAGGGCCGTGTGGTGCCCGGCAGAGTAGAATAGGCCACCCTCACTCTTACCGAGGTGACGTAAAAGGCGACTAAGGTAAAGCTGCTGGCATGATCATCAGCACCCAGAGAAGGAAAACTCTGCATTTATATCCAACCCTCGCCAACCCGTCTGCCAAGCGTGGTGAGTATGGCAATTACCCCTCATGTGATTGAGGGAATCCCGTGCCCCAGGAGTGGGGACTTAAATGGGCTGACGATGATGACGATGACATAGAATTTAACCCAGAAACTAAACAAACACAAGTGTTCATAATGTTGAAATTGATCCTAGTTTTTCCTATCGAAGCACGGAACCATAAAAGTGACACATTAGTCGTGCGCGAACGAGTGATTTGTACCGCACTCGATGTATGAAATATGGAACCAACGCGGCATTCAATTCACGTCGTTTTCACTTTCACAAAATGCATGGTAATTTACGTAACATCACAAAATGCGTAACTCGAGAAGATGGTTCACATTTATCATACATCGCAAACGGATTCACATACACACATTCTTTGCTACTCTCTCGAGATTTATGAGAGCAAAAGTGGCTCATTTCTCCACAATCGTGACAGCTAGGTATTTATTACGCTAGATAGTTTATCAATAATGGCGGAAGCTAACAAAATCCTCAATTTACAAGGAACTCTACACTCGACCCAATGGAAGCCGGACTCACCTTAAGCTTAATACTAACGTTACAATACAATTAGGTCGAATTTTGCATGAAGGTAATCATATTATATATTCTAGGAAACGAAGTCGTTACTAACAGGTTTAAATTGACAAGGTTGAATAAATCAGTGGAGCTAGGGGTGCGCTGGGGCCAGGCCCTCCCTATAATATTCTTCCGCCAGGGAAGAACCCCCTCGTAGCAAATGACAAGACGTGCCGCCGCGGAACCATTTTGTAGCAAATGCTACGACGAGTTGTCGGTGGACCCCTCCGTAGCATACAACGTGCATTCAGGGGTCCCTCCGCAGCAAATGCTACGACGAGTTGTCGGATGACCCCTCCGTAGCATACAACGAGCCACCGGGACCCCCTGTAGCAAATGGTATGACTAGCAAATTTCGACGGCACGTTTTCAAACGATACGTTACCATTAAGACTTTGATAAGGAGACGTATTTAAATTAAGACACGGAAAGCGAATTCTCATCTTTACTTCTGTAAACAAAGTTACGAAGTCATATAGTTTGTACCAAGGATATTCTCCTACACATTGTTCGAGCATTCGTTGACTAGCCTCAATGGATATCAATAGGCAAATCATGGATAATCAATGGATATCATGACACGGCAATAAATCAAAAATTAATCGAGTCTTCATCGCAATGACAAACTTCTGCAAGATACAGACGACCACAAAACAAGGATTTGCTTAGCAAACGCGATGGCTGGCGTGATAAACGAGTGCCAACTGAGGAAGACATATTTGACGTCCCGACTTGCCTCGAGAAACCGTCTATTTGTATATTGCCATCGTGTACCGACGAAACGTTCGCAAACTTAGAATCCGTCTCAGATTTAGATACAAGAAACTCGAATCAAAATGTCGTCGATTCTGCATAAGCGCGCTTATCATTCAGACAACGTATTTTCAAAAGGAAACAAAAGATTTAAGAAAATACGGGGAAAAGCTTGACATCACAAACGACGCGAAGCTATCTGCATTGACGTTGGGAATTCTACCAGCTTTGTTATAAAATAATACCATACACTGCCTCGGTGGCACATAGTGTGTCGCACTTTCAAACGAAACCTACGATTAAAAATAACAAGTGGCATGATTCGAAAACAGAACACTTTGATAGTCAACCAGTAAATTACCATAGAGTTCCATTTTCGAATTGGTATTAGGTTTTAAAAGTATAAGCCTATAAACTATCCTACTGCAGGGCTAAGGCCTCCATCATAGAAATCAAGTCATCGCTACTATGATGGGATTAGGCTTAATCACCACGCTTGCCAAATGCGGATTGGTGATCACAAACCCGAGCTACTCGTATGTTCGAAAAATTCGAAACATACTTTTCGCTCGACCCGAGAATCGAACCCAAGTCCCCGAAATCATGTCCCGGTACTTAAACCACTAGACCAATGAGGCTTTTTTTATGTTTTAAATATTAAATTAAACTGGTCAATTATAAAAACATTTTTATTGACTAATATTGTCAATCTTGAAATTGAAGTCGCAGGACTCCACTGGTTGCGGATGGCACACGACCGATCTGTGTGGAGAACATTGGGGGAGGCCTAAGTCCAGCAGTAAGCATCTATTGGGTGAAATAATAATGAGATGATGACTGTAAATCTTACCCATAAAATAGGCAACGATAAAGTAGGCTTCAGGATACATATGTAAAGTTAATGCAGGCACGAAACTTCTCATACTTACAATGTATTCTGCATACAAGCCAAATACCCGTATAAACCTGCATATTATGAAATTTTATAGCCTGGCGGTAGCTTTAGAACCTTGCGGTTGCATCAAACCGCGTTGTGCGTTCATTGTTCAATACGCTTTCCATTTTAGATCTAAAAAGCCCTCCACGTATTTAGCAATAATAATAATAACCTCCAACCGATTACGGCTACGGCAGCCAATCTCAACGATCGGCCACGTACGCAAGATATATTAGTGCTTAAGTGTGTGGGCGAAAACAAGTGCACTCTCTATTTCTTTACCCTCATATTCCAATGGGACACCAGCGTAATACGAATAGGCGCAGGACCAACGGCTTAACGTGCTTTCCGAGGTAGGGGGGTACAAGACCGTCAACTTCCAAACTACATGGTTATTTAATAAATAGTATAAGTGTTTGCCCAGAGATTGTAACCCCGAAATGGTTTAAAATGGATCCGGTTGAGTAGCTAAAACTTAAAATCGATTGGCGACGCTAGCCTGCCCTACCCGTCACCTTAAGTACAAATTTTTTGCCCGACCCGGGGATCAGACCCGGGACCTCGGCCGTCGCTTTATAGTGCGACCCACTAACCACTATAGGGGAATAGCAATATATCGTCATCGTCATCGTATATCGTACGAGTATATAATTTTGAAAACTACCTAAGTCATCAATAAAGCAAGAGCCTATGTTTGTTTGCTGCTAAATATGCTTCTCCTTTATATTTCTATCCTAGGATATCCTCATTCAATCACCGCCTTCAAGGGTGAACAGTATACGTACTCCGTTATTGAAAACGGTTTACCTAAGTGTGACTATGGGAGAACTTTGCTTCTGCATGAATGGGCTAGCACTACCGGAAGCGCCTGCGCTGTGTTTCGCCGAGTGAGTGAGGGTGCCGGAGACCAGAGAAAGAAGTGTAAATTGTTGGCAGCGCACTTTAGACTCCATTGGTGTCAGAAACAAAAGTCATATTTATTGTCTCGGAACAAACCATCAACTTTTCAAAATGGAACCAATAGTTCATGGATATTTGTAATTAACAACTCATTATGAATAAAATTGCATCGAACAATGAGTTATCTTGTATTTATTTATACAATGGTGCTATCTGGTGCCCGCTGGCAACACTGACGTCACGACTGCTGGGACTGCCAATTACTCGCATTATCATCACCCAATTGGGACATAAATCAGATAATATGAAAATATCCCGCGGAAAATCCAATAGAAGAAGGGTATTTTTATTTTACTTAGACGAAAAGCTCAGATAATAGAAGTAAAATGTAAACTGTACGACCTTAGAGCAACTACTTTTTGTTTTTTTTTTATGCTAGAGGCGACAAATGAGCAAGCGAGAAACCTCAGAGAAACATCAGAGAAATTGTTGCCGGCCTTTTTATAAAACCTTTTTTTACTTTTATGTATTCATACGGTCAGGGAAACTACCGCACGACCACCTGAAGAGCAAAAATCTCTTTTTTTTATTTATGTGATAGGCAGACGAATCACCTGATGGTAAGCGATTGATGCCGCCTATGGACACCCGTGACACCAGTGGAGTCACAAGTGCGTTGCCAACCAATTAACCCCATTCCCCCCGGATTGAGCCGCCGGTACCCTCACTCAGGTAGCGAAAGACAGCCCAATGCTGCTTCTCGCTGGTTTTCTGTGGCGGGCGCAATCACAGGTGACCTATACCTTCCTAAAAGGCCGGCAACGCATCTCCGCTCCAAATTAAATGAGTTTTATTGATCCAAAAATAACGTTAGCTGGTGATAAATTCCACTTTTACACATTTTGCATAAAAATATAATGTACCTATTTATTTGTATGAAACTTCATTGTTCGCATGAAATTCGATAAGTTTCTACAGATTCATCCACCTTGCTTGGATAAGTTGCTAACAAATTACCGATATACATGAAAGAAACAGTAAAATATAAGCTTCAATGGCCAAGTAAATACGGACATGTCTCAAAATTTTCTCCCGAAGAAAAATGATCCAAATCACCGGGCCACAGCCACGTGCCACGGGCGTGGAAATACACTGAGTGCCAGAAAAAAGAAACACTGCATAAGTTTCTACTTTTTACACAGTTTTACAAATACAAAATCAGTGAACATACGTAAAAAAATACATAAGAGTGTACATACAGTCGAACATAAAACCTCTTTTTTGTCAAGTCGGTAAAAAATAAAAATAGGTTCGTCTCATTGCGCCGTATCGTTACATGCCTCAGCAATAATATTATGTATGTGTATGAATGACATTTATTTATTTTTTACTATCATTTTATCTACCTTGTGCATGAAATCTTTTGTTTGATTGAAAACTGTACTTATTTTTCTAATCTTTTTTTAGAATTTTTTAGTTTGCTATTAATGCATTTTAAGCTAGGGGCAGCAAACGAACTAACTAAAGTTACATATTTTGGTGTGTTGTACCTACTAGAGGTAACAAACATAAAGGTAGCATTCAAATGCTATACATTTGTTTGTTGCAATATTCAAACATATCAAGATCAAAGGAGCCGCTGATACTTTGTTCCCTTTAGAAAAGGAGACCCGTACCCGAAGTTAAGAACAGCATTATTTTCATCCTGTTTATACAAATGGGTACGCTTGAACCATTATACAGGAATTAACAAGACTGGTAGGAAGGTACTCGTACCAGAAATACACGTAAATTAATGCGATTGCCATTTCACATTCTATTCACTACAACTATTAAAGGATTGCGAAGTTCAGCCGGTTCCAATTAGATCAGCCTCATTATGACTTATTCCTTTAAAATAACACCTATTTGGTCTTATTTTTTTGTGCATTTTTTTACAATAAGGAGCATACAAGCTGACGTATCACGTGATGGTGAGTAAGTAGTAAATTATTTGGCAAAGTTAAGATACAAGCTTAATATGCAGAAGAGAAGGATCGGTAAAATACAATACGGTACAAGATATGAAACTTATAACAATTACTCAGCATATTTCCCTGGTCTTCCTGATCTGGCCGGCCAGGGCGCTGATTTGCAGCGGGACCCGCTAGAGGGGCCGCGTATCCTATCAAAACTGACAAAATCAGACGTGAGCAGGCACGCAACTCAATTTGTAGCATATAATAGTCTGTCATGTATCTGAACGACGAAGTAAAAAGTTGACAAAAAAAGAAATAAAATTTAAATTTAAGTGGCTACAATGTGTCAATATGCCACAACAAACATTTATTTAAGACAAAGAACATCATTCATATTCATAAGTGACTTATAAACTGAACATTTTGTATAAAAACTAGACGATGTTTCAGTTTTTGTGACAGCCAGTGTAATATGGGAGTCCACAGATACCGCGTTCGGCCTTCGACCTGTCAAGTCGAGCGACGCCGGGAAATTACGCTCTAATCTCGTTTCGGCAACACGATTGATTCTATTTATAAGTGGAATTGAATTGTGTACTGGCACCGACCATTGATAATCTGTTTCCAGATTTGCGAGGAAAACGTTGCTTGAACTACGATTCACTAAATTACATGTCACGATGTTAAAAAGGCAGGATATGAAATGATTTCAGTGATAGTTTTTCAATGTTTGACCGCGGGAGAGCCATGCTTCGGAATGGGCCGGCTCGACTGGAGTGAAACCATGGCCTTACAGAAAATCAACGTGAAGCAGCACTGTGTTGTGTTTCGCTGCGTCAGTGAGGGGGATCAATCAATCTGGGGAGCTTTGGCATCGCACTTGTGACTCCACTGGTGTTGCGGGTATCCATCAGGCAATCAGGTAATCCGTCTGCTCATCTGCCATCTATAAAAAAACAATCTTGTGCCTATGTACCTATATTGATGTTATGGACGATATCAGCAATGGTAACTGAGTAGATAAGAACGCGCCTTAATGGAAGGTCGTTGTCGCGGTGGTTGATTCTCCTTCTAAAGGGTCCGAAGGTCAGACGGCAAACCTAGACCTCATCTGCGTGTTAACTAGAGTCAGTAGCTACTAAATATTTGACGCTCAATTTTCGCAACCCTTATTTTCCATTTACAATGTCACCGGAGTCTATTAGTAACTTTTACCTATCTTTGAGATGTGTACTTTTTATCTTCTTATAGATCGTAGGCAGAAAATAAATAGACACAGACGTCAGTCGTAGCTGACATCGATATCATAGTTGCAAAATATCGTAGCGAAGTACGTTTCTAAAGCCTTATTAACATATCCTATCAAATTAATATTTCATCACAAAGGATTCAAAGAAACCCAAGAGATCACTTATTGAGTCCAGCTTAGTCATCTTATGTTGTAAAGTCTAATATGTGTGATGGTTGGTATTAATTGATATGGTAGAGCCAACACATGCAGGAGTTGCACGTCACGTAGATGAATATGCTGCGGTGGATATGTGAAGTAACGGGATAAGACCACGTGAGAAACTCATGCATACGGGGCATGTCCGTAACATAACAGACAAATGCTGAAGCCTACGTTGGTACGGTCATGTCCTGCGAAAACTGGACAGCTGCGTAAGAAACAAACGTCTAGCCATGCCACCACCGGCAGACAGGGTAGACCCAAAAAGGTGTGGCTTGACGTCGTAAGGGATGACAAGCGTGCCAATAAACTGACCCTAATGAATGCACAAGACTGTGCGAAGTCGAAGAGTCAAAGCAGGGGGAAGACTTCCCGTAATCAACGAGAATATAGCTGTCGCATCTAAATAAAGAGAAACCAGTGCGTGTAAAAGGGAGGGGAATTCCGAGTCGATTGTAACGTTCGGTTCAGCCCCAGGTAAGTAGTAAAATTAAAGTAGAGAGGAATATTATTTTTAGCTAATTTTAGCATATATGTTATTTAACAGTGGGAGAGCCACGCTTCGGCATGAATGGGCCGGCTCGACCGGAGTAATACCACGTCCTCACAGAAAACCGGCGTGAAGCAGTGCATGCGCGTGTATCGCTGCGTGAGTGAGGGTACCGGAGGCCCAATCCAGGGGAAGGGGGGTTAAAAGGTAAGCAGCGCACTTGTGACACCACTGGTGTTGCAGGCTTCCATGGGTGGCGGTAATCGCTTACCATCAGGTGATCCGTCTGCTCGTCTGCCACCTATATCATAATAAAAATATTAATTTATCAAAAGAGTAAAACGCTGGCTGCCTAAAGATAGCCGCCCGATTTTCCGCTGTATTCTAATGTCCAGAAAACGAATTTGACTAACTTGTTACATTGCGACATAAGGACACATGGTTACTAATGGCACAGATTATATTATATAATAGTTGAAACTAATGGTTATAGATATCTTGCAAATAGTCATCGAATATATTTTTATTCGCCGTGTCGTCCCCGGCAGAGTAGAATAGGCCACCCTCATTCTTACTGAGGTGTCGTAAAAGGCGACTAAGGTAAAGCTGCTGGCATGATCATCAGCACCCAGAGAAGGAAAACTCTGCATTTATATCAAAACCCGTCTGCCAAGCGTGGTGAGTATGGAATTACCCCTCATGTGATTGAGGGAGGCCCGTGCCCCAGCAGTGAGGACTTAAATGGGCTGATGATGATGATATTTTTATTTAACTTACTTATGATACGAGGAGGGGGAAGAATAGCTGTCCATAATATGATTGATTATATATTGCAACTTATTTGTACCTTTATTATAATTTCTTCCACTCCATTTTGTAATCATTACTGTCTAATTTTGTACTTAAAATTGTTTAATAAGCTTTATAACTGTAATATGTAGAAATCATAAAGGAAGTAGATACTAAAGAAATTTTGTTACATAAGTGGTCTTGATTTTCATTCTTAAGGATTGAAAGTTTTGTCCAAATGATTGTTTCCTTTGTACCCACAATAACCTTTTGTTCGTTTTTCATTTTTAATTTTAAATTATCATAAAATTAGTATAAACTATAAATTGTATTATTACCGTAACGTAAAATGTTACCGCACACTACCTATATTTAAGTTTTCCTTTGTATTTCTCTTATAAGTGAATCTTTATTCTTTTAGAGAAATAAATATCTTAAATAGTTTTTTAGATTTCCGCGTTGCATTATAACTATAATGTATCAATACGGGGATATTGTTGATTATAAATATCGTATACCGTATTGATACATTATAAATATCTTAAACCTTAATATGATTCCAGTTCCACCTAATTCATAACTCTGGCCATGTTCGTTCTAATTGGGGTTCTTTGATTGTCTGCATACCTCCGGGCGAAGCAACATACTTACTTATGATCTATGAGTTGATATACCTGTCCACAAATGATACCAGTTCCATCTGATTAATAACTCTCGCCATGTTCGTTCTAATTGGGGACTCTTTGATTTTCTGCATACCTCCGGGCGAAGCAACGTACTTGGGACTGCTTTGAAGTCGAGACTCCATGTTATCTCGTTTATGTTAGCCTTTGGCTAGTTGACAACAATTGGCTACAATCTTACTTGATACAAGCAAACCATAGACGTTCGGCCGTTGTTAAAAACCTTTTTATCTTCTTTCTTTTACGGTTACAATATGTCAAATAAGAAATGTTTCGACACAAAATCCTTACAATGTTCACTTGTTAGCTTGTGTATTTGAGTCAATGTTCGATAATGAGGTATACTTACATATTGTTTTTGATGCCAATATCTTACCAGATATATTTATTTCAACAAGTTTTTTAGTCAAAGGAACCGAATAAAAATTTTTTAGGACCTACGGCATAAAATACATAGACATAGAACCGACCGTGACCCTGCGAGAGCCACGCTTCGGCATGAATGAGCCGGCTCGAACGAAGCGATACCATGGCTTCACAGAAAACCGGTATGAAGCAGCACTGTGCTGTATTTCGCTGCGTGAGTGAGGGTACTGGGAGGCCCAATCCGCGGGAAAGGGGAGTTTAAAGGTTGACAGCGCACTTGTGACTTCACTAGTGTCGCAAGTGTCTATGGGCGGCGGCAAGCGCTTACCATAAGGTGATCCGTCTGCTCGTCTGTCACCTATCACATAAAAAAATGTCTAATTGCTTAACATCGCGTGCTAAACAGGCTACGTACTCAAACATGTGCGCGTCCTTTAATCTCGGCGGGGTTCGGCATGAAACAGATTGAATACAAAATACAGACTAGGGCGTGGGTCAATAAAGTCTTCGATATCCATGTCAGAATATCAGTTAGAGCCGACCTGTATGTATTAATTTCGCACCTAGTAGGAAGTACTACAAATTATCTTGCTTTTAACAGCTACTCGTTCCAACCTTTCAACATTTTCAAACAACAGTTCGTTTGAAACTTTCATTTAAAATAACTAACTATGACGTATGAATACGATATGCGGAAAGATTTAATTATACAAAAATATTAGCTCTACCATTGAATACGAATGAACGATAGAAATGTTCATTCGTGAATACGAAACTAACCTGTAACATAAACACAGAGTATCTCCCATACAAAACTAGCGAGTGAAACTAATACAGTCTTATTTCTAACTATATCGTCGTACAAACAAAGAAAGAACAATGATGTAGATAAATTGTATTCATTCGAACTTTGGCCAAGTTTACTCGACTTACTTCGGGCTCAGGCGAAAAAGAAACCTTATTCTAGCTTATCGGTAGACGGATTTTTTTAAACCGAAGCACAAATGTTTTCTTCAAACACTTTTTGCGCTTACGAGAATATCAAGTACATTACATTCCCCCATTGTCACGCGTTACCCCAATGTTTGAGTTCAAACATTGAAAATCAAACAATACATTATCATTGCCTGATATATTCAGAAGAAATTCTATTGTATTTCTTATGTAAATACGAAGAATCAAACTACGTTTAATCGTTTCGATATTGCTTTCATCTGCTTTTGAAAATTGTTTGTCTTATTTTTTATAACAATTTTTTAGAAGTCACAACTCTGTAATCGAAGCCTAAAATCATCTCAAGGGCGTAAGATGACTGCTTGTTAACGAAGTATCGCATTTCTTTCTTGGAATATTCTCAGACGCATTAAGTTATTTTTTTAAAACGGCAAACGGGCAGAGACGGCTCTTCTGATGGTAAATGAATACCACCATCCATGGACATCTGCAACACATTACACATCACAGATGCATTGCCGGCTCTTAAGGAAGTCTCTTTTCTTGATTAGATTACAATAAACACATTAGCAATCTCTCTGATTTCGCTGATGTTCATTGGCGGCGTTGATTACTTTATATCTGTTCTTCTCTATGAGTTGGATGTGAGTTGGATGGGATGAACCGGAGGAACACTGTCCCGAAGAGTCACCCACTATTAGAGCAAATGAGCTTACCTTAGTTGGTTAATATCGCATGTCTAGACTATTAAATTAAGCACTTAATATTATGAACTCTGTGGATTACTTTTTGGCCTAATATTTAAATGTGATTTGTCTTATTTTTTAAGTACTTTAAGTTGTTCCTTAATAAATAAAATAAAAAAAATATATATATCAGGCTCTTGCTCGATCGTCCTCCTCTAGCATAAAAAACAAAAAATTCAACGTAAAAACACAGGGACACGCTTCTTTCTACAGTTTTACCAGTTTTAAAAGTTACACCAATGTACCTACGCAGAATACCTCTTATTTTCGAAAAGTAGCAAAATCTTAACCAATGACAACGCTCCATTTACGCTCGCCAAAAATTATAATTTCTTATTGGTTGATGCGTCAGCGCTATAGTTGGTGCGAGTGCGGTTAACAGATAGATAGCATTCCTCTCTGGATTTATAGTATTTAATTTTAACGTAACGCAATAAAGTCTGTATTTCAAATGCTTTCGCAATCGGATTTAACTTGCTCTTCTACATACACGAATTTTGCCGATGTAACTTATAAACGTGGTACTGCTGTACTAAAATGTAATATATAATTCTTACAACATCGCATACGTTCACCTGATTCCAGACTAGGTAGCTTAAGCAATTGTTTTACAGATATCAGACAACAGAGGAACACAAATATATACTTAAATACATATATTACACCCAGACACTGAACAAACACAAGTGTTCATCGCACGAATGTTTGTCCAGGGGGGGATCGAACCCACCTTTGGCGTAAGAGGCAGGGTCACTACCAATTGCGCCATCCGGTCAGTCGATAATATTAGGTATATTACGTAAACGTTAACTAAATGATACTTGCTGCTTCCAGAAAACAACCTGCCAAATTATAGACAGCCAAAATCACAGCTCTCAAGTTATAAATGATGTAACTGATACGACTCCGTTTATTTAGGGTTGTATTTAACGTTCCCTAAAAATTAATAAATTGCTAAACTAACCTTACTTTTTGCACACCAAAAAATACTAATTGCACAGCAAAACCATAGTTTTATGTGTAATTTGTATTTTTGGTGTGCAAATAGGTAATTTTTAGAGGGTTGGTTTAATATAAGAATATTTATTGACGGGATTTCTACAATGTACCCTATTATGGAACTCAAGGTACAAAACTCAAGGTACTCAAGGAACTCAAGGTATGGAAAACAAGGTACATAGTAGAAATCCCGTAAATAATTATTGTGTTATCTAATGTTAGTGACCAAACCCCCCTAATTACAAATCGCGAACTAAGGTTAGTCCCGAAACCAAATTACTACCAGCCCCTTTTAACATTGCGTGTTGGAACGGGATGACATGAGCTTTAGTACGGTAATAACTTAAGATCGCGATTTATAATAAGGCGGTGAACGTTTTAAACACTAGGTCGGTCTAATATATTCCGTTTATTTATACGGATTAATTATTTACCTTAGCACGACAAAGTAACACGAAATACAGGATTAGACTAAATTAATAGCTGTAATAGTTCCCTACTTCATTATACAGCCACGATAATCCGCAACAGCTACTAAACTATCCAAAACGTAACTTGTCCCAATCCACATAGAACACCGTACATAAATTACACCCTCTATTATAATATGGGTCAGAGTAAACGAAGCCGCCAAGAATATTTTACGGATGCCACTGTGGATCCCACTGATAGGGTCTGCGTTAATTTATAATTCATAGGATAACACAAATGCGGAGTTCATATCACTGGTTAGTATTTAACGCGATCTCATTGGCATGTCCTTTCACTTTTTACAACGGAATGCATTGAAAGAGTATTAAAATAAGTAGATATTGCAATAGCGGGCAGTTCTTTGTACACTCGAAATTAAATGAAAGGTGGACTCCTTTTTCCACACTTATACCATCTTTCGATGGGCCATAATGATACATTTGAATTATTACTAACATCATTTTTTGCTATTGTTTTATTAAGTTTAGTAGGTTTAATAAGGTTTAAGGACCTGTGTAATTAAATAAATAAATAAATAAAATAAATAAATCGGTCTTTACCCAACGTCTATATAAAATGAAGATCCTTATGACTATTTCAATAAGATTCAATATATTTTATTTTATTTAATTGATTCAATATATTATATTTTATTTGACGCCCTGTGTGTCTAGTGGTTTAAGTACCGGGCCGTGATCTCGGGGTCCTGGGTTCGATTCCTGGGTCGAGCGAAAAGTATGTTTCGAATTTTTCGAACATAGCTCGGGTTTGTGATCACCAATCCACATTTGGCAAGCGTGGTGATTAAGCCTAATCCCATCATAGTAGCGATGACTTGATTTCTATGATGGAGGACTTTAGCCCTGCAGTGGGACAGTTTATAGGCTGATACTTTACTTTACTTTTTATATTTAATTTAAAAGCAGAATGATGTGTCTCGGTAGTATCAAATTTTAATTGTGACTTACCTAGGTACTAGAGGACCAGTAGTCAGTGAGTTCCCTAGTTGCGCATACACATATGCGTACCTACACTATACGGCTAATATTATGTTACTTGACGACCCGTTTGGATCAGTGGTAGTGAACGCTGCCTCTGGTGCAAGGGGTTCGATCCCCGCACAGTACAAACATTTGAGTGCATGAACATGTCTGTTTGTATTGGTCTGGCTGTTTTCTATGTATTATACCTAAGTATGTTTTTACAAAAGAAATTGAATTGTAAAATATTCCGCTCTTTTTTATGCTAGAGGCGACAAACGAGCAAGCGAGTCACCTGATGGAAAGCAATCGTCGCCGCCCATTAACATCCGCGAAATCAGAGAGATCGCTAATGCATTGCCGGCCTTTTTGAAAAGGAG
The DNA here is from genome assembly GCA_019059595.1 of Marasmia exigua. Taxonomy (NCBI): domain Eukaryota; kingdom Metazoa; phylum Arthropoda; class Insecta; order Lepidoptera; family Crambidae; genus Marasmia; species Marasmia exigua. The sequence goes on along the minus strand of CM032464.1, from coordinate 2,630,215 downwards.
TACGTTCTTCTCTTGAAGGTCCCTAAGTCGTAGCCGTCAGGAAACTGTTCCACAAAACTGAGGTACGTGGTAGAAAGTTCCGCGAAAAACGCACAGTATTAGACCGCCATCCATCGAGATGATGGGGATGGAATGACAATCGCTTGCGTGCTCTTGGTTCTGATATCCGTATCACAGGTGCTTAAGCTACCTATCTCAGAGTCAGATCAATTTATTTGATGTTGTGAAATATTAATATTTACTGCTAGACTAGTTACTTTATTTATACGCAGCAAGATAACGTAAAGAAAAAAGTTCGAGTACAGTACAATGGAATCCGTAATCGGATTTGGATGAGTATACTACAATACTGGGGACGAAATAAGAGGGTTGCAGATTTACTCTACGAGTAGGTAGTGTCCCAAATATGATTTAGGCAGTTGACACCTCAAGTACTTGTGTTATGGGATAGCCTCTTTGGTACAGTGGGTAGTGCGTGTTATAAATAATTATGGCAATATTTGCGATGTTATGTAATTGCACTTGAATTCTTTTTTAACCCCCGACGCAAAAACGACTGGGGTGTTATAAGTTTGACGTGTCTGTGTGTGTGTGTGTGTGTGTGTCTGTGTGTCTGTCTATGGCATCGTAGCTCCCGAACAAATGAACCGATTTTGAGTTTGTTTTTTTTTTTGTTTGAAAGATGAATAAGGAGGAGTGTTCTTAGCTATGTTGGATAAAAATCGATACTAGATGGCCGCCGTCACAAAGATTTGGATTTTATGTTTTAACACAACTCCCACAATATGAGTATCATATAAAAGGGCTTGAGTAGCAGAATACATTAATCGTGAAAAATTTCAAATCCAAGATGGCCGCCGTCAGAAAATGACGAAAAACCTATTTGTTGTTCTAACTGCCTCAATATAGGTATCAAATGAAAGAGCTTTAGTTGTGTCGGGGGTTTTTTAAATTTTCAATGTAATAGCTCTGTACCTATATTTACATGACAATAACAATCCGTTGCTGTGGCGACGGCCGACAGGATATACTACAGTGCGTCGCAGTTTAAAGCGACAGCTGCGCTTAGGATCCCGGGTTCGATCCCCAGGTCGGGCCAAAATTTACGCCCCCGTGCCTCGGAAAGCACTTTAAGCCGTTGTTCCTGCGTCCGATCCCTCTCGGGTCGTGTCACACTGGTGTCTCATCGGAACATGAAGGGAATAGAAAGTGCACTTGTGTTTACGCACACACTTGAGCAATATGATATATCCTGCGTAAGTGGCTGATCGATGAGATTGGCCACCTTAGCCGAAATCGGTTGAAGGATATTATTATTATGAGTAGTGCTCAAGCATAGTTTCTGGTAAATAACTTTTTTCTATACCACGGAAAGAATCAATTCTTTTGTAGTAAGTGAGAGAAGTGAAGGCAAATATTGCAGATACTTCACTCTCAAACGCCATTGTTCATCGCTGGAACAAAGCGAGGATTACAAAATAGTCTGCTGTAGCCACATAATGATGTCACACAAACATTACCATCTCCTAGATATTATACGGATCTTTGTGAAAAAGATAAGTACAAGTTACTCGTACATCCTTTAAGGTGACGGGTAGTGCACACTAGCGGGTACTATAATTTATATAATTTTTAGCTAATAAACCGTATCTATTTTAAACAATATCGGGGTTACAACCTCTCGGCAAACACTCATACTATTTATTAAATAGAAGATACAAAGCGTTGTTTTAAAATACTATGTAAAAAGTACTTCATCATCATCATCATCATCATCAGCATGGGCTGATGCCCCAGCAGTGGGGACTTAAATGGTTAAGTCCCCACTGCTGGGGCATGGGCCTCCCTCAATCACATGAAGGGTAATTGCCATACTCACCACGCTTGGCAGACGGGTTGGCGAGGGTTTTGATATAAGTGCAGAGTTTTCCTTCTTTGGGTGCTGATGATCATGCTAGCAGCTTTACCTTAGTCGCCTTTTACGACACCTCGGTAAGAGTGAGGGTGGCCTATTCTACTCTGCCGGGGACCACACGGTCTTAGGTACGGTACAGAGGGCAAAAATCTTAGAAATTAAAAATCATAAGAAAAATTAAATTTAAATAAAACAATATTGAAAAATTCGATGAGCCCCATGCAGTAAGTTATTATTTTGTTTTCTTTTTTATGGCATAGGTGGTGTCATAGGTGGCAGACGAGCAGACGGATCAACTGACGGTAAGCGAATGCCGCCCATGGACACCCGCGACACCAGTGGAGTCACAAGTGCGCTGCAAACCTTTAAACCCCCTTTTCCCCCCGATTGGGCCTCCGGTACCCTCACTCACGCAGCGAAACACTTGTCGGGTTTTCTGTGAGGCAGTGGTATCACTCCGGTCGAGCCAACCCATTCATGTTGTAGCGTGGCTTTCCCACGGTCCACGATATTGAGCGTGCTTTGAGTATTGAGCACGAGCTGAGTGCTAACTGACCTGCTCTGCTGGCAATGCGAGTATGGATGTACAACGGCAACCACGATTTTTCGCAATACAAATCCCTTTGTTCGTCAAAAACCAAAAATAGGCAGAACACAGTCGAGCACACGCTCAAAGCTCGCTCTTTCGAGGCTAGTATGGATAAGTCATACTACATTACACGTATTTTAGGTCAGCTCGTGCCCCGCTCGTCTAGCGTAGACCCACCATACAGTTGATAGAACATTTGGTTTGCACGTGTGCAGGTTAGTCGTGTGTAACTCTTTACTGAAATGACTCAGTGATCCGACTCAGCCAAATGATACATATTATTGTGTTTGGTATAGCAATTCTTTGCAATTTATTCTTAAGTAAATAATACACTTAAAAAATTCCCCGTAGGGCTCAGGTGGGACTCGAACCCACAACCTTCCACAGTCCGGGTGGCTGCACTAACCATTTATGCTTATTATTATTTATGACGATTCAAGCACTTACAAAATTCGTCGTCTTAGCAAGGGGTTCGGAAAGCATAAATGGTTAGTGCAGCCACCCGGACTGTGGAAGGTTGTGGGTTCGAGTCCCACCTGAGCCCTACGGGGAATTTTTTAAGTGTATTATTTACTTAAGTTACAAATGATGCATGTTCCGAATCTCTTATGTTCGCTCCGAATGTATCATTCGACTCAAATGGATCTCGAGTTCGAGTGAACCGAATGATCCGTATGAGCTGAATGATCCGATAAGTCGAATGATCCGTATGAGCTGAATGATCCGATAAGTCGAATGATCCGATGAGCCAAATGATCAGAATGAGCTACATCAACCGAGTGAGCCGAATGATCCGAATGAGCGAAATGCATCACGGATCTATCTAAGAGTCGATGTTCCAAATAAAGCGTTTCACTGTTCCACATTTCTGCACTGATGCAGATGCAAATGTTCCAATCTTTTGGAAGATACGTTTTTGCCAGATCTAGTGCAGGTCAAGTTAGTTTACACGCTACAATAGCCCTCCTTATTAGGTATAAGTAAAGCGAAAGCGCGACCATCTCTACCTCAACGTTAACCCTTCAGAATAATATCGAGCAACTGAGTAGGTATGTAACACTATAGTACTAGGGCCTGAAATAAAAGTACCCGCTATAAGACATAAGTTTGATATTATAATATGTTTAGTAGTTAACTGTTAAATAATGCTCCTAAAGTCCGCCAAAAGTACTATTACTCGCGAAATAAAGAATAAATAAATATACTTTTTTACCTTCCTGCTATAGTATCTATAATCAATTTTATTCCCAAATTACGTCCAGCTGTAAAAACATTTGTCAAAGTAAATGCAATACAACCCAATCCACAAAAGGAAGCAAACCCAACACATTATTAAATAAACAGAAAACAACAATTCAATTATCAATGTGCTGAAGTGTGTATACAAGCGGTGGAAAGTTTTAACGACGCTGTGGAGTTTTCTAAAGTAAAGTATAAATTGAGTATCCATATATAACATATCAGCACGGAAATTGGTTCTCGATGTAACATCACTCCGGGTGCAGAAGACCTATATATTTGCATACAATTCGTTACAGAGTATGTCTGACTGCAGTACCTTATGCCGTCTGGAAATGGTCCAAAAGTGTGTATAGTAGAAAGTAAAGCATATTTTTGTTACAATTAATGTTCGTTTCAATAATAACAAAAATATACTTTATTTTCTAGAATAAACGCCAACATTTTTGACTTCTTGACATTTCAGCTACGTTACAGCAGCCGTGTTCTTAAGCGAAATGTCTTGCAACGCGAGAATCTAAATGTTTTGTTGTAAGCTAAGAAATATAACAGTTTAATAAAGCCAGTATATGGTTAAATAGTTTTTATTTATTGTTATGCCAGAGGTGGTACGAGCACACGCGTAACTTAACGGTCTTGATCACCGAGGCTCGATATATAAAGGATTACAAATATCGATGTAGGAAGTTGATTCCAAATTGTCGGTGTAAACCTTCCATTAAACTACGACCATACCATGGGTGCCAATGGACCCTTCGTACCTCGATAAAACCTTTTGACTCCTTAAAATTTGCATACAGAAAAGCTTCCAGACACGGATTTTTAAGAAGCAATAATCAAATGATGCTTCTGAGCAAAAATCAGGGTGCTATTCAAAGTCGAGTGAGAGTAGGGTCACTGTATTTTAGTCTTGAGATTCCAGTATTTTTGGACTCTTCACAGGATTGTGGTTAGATTTTGCAAATCTCAAGAGTTCTTAAGATTTTTTAAATATTTAATTAAATGCAGACATAAAAAAAATATAAATAAAAATAGGCCACTCAACATTTAGACCTAAACGTCGCATAACATCAAGTGTGACTGTAGTAAAACCCACATATACGAAAACTCCCTAAGTAAATTCAATAATAGTCAATAGTCAAATATTCTTTATTTGCATAGGCTTGTACACAGCACTTACAAATCGTCATACATTTGAATGACTTAAAACCATTTATAAGTACTTATGTATAATTAACATGTTAATACATATATACGTTGATACATAAAATATACTAAAGAAATAAATAAACATAATGCAGTTCTACCACCGGCTCGGAAAGTTGTTTCTGGTCGAGAAGATCCGGCAAGAAACTCGCCAGTTACTCTTTATAATCGCCAAACTTTCATACAATGTCGTGTCATCATCATACCAAGCCATACAGTTTAATTGTTACACAAAATAAAATAAAGGAAATAATAATAAAATAAATATTATGAGGTAAACCGAAGCAGACCAGTCCCCACGGGTGGCACCTGTTCACAAGTATGACGTACGTGTCAGCCATCATTTCACTCAACCATATTAGAGGGAATGTAATGACCCGCCACATAACGCCACCACCTCAGAGACATTTGAGTGAGCATGACTACTTAGGTTCCCCTCATAGGTCACAAAGAGTAGTAGGTAGTTACTTAATCCAATACTAATAAACTGCAGGACGGTGGTTAGCATCTTGTCAATTATTGAATAATCAAAATAAATCAATTTTTATACAGTAATAAATGCTGCTAAGCCCAATTTATTCAAAGTCAGCAATTATATATTATTGATGTTAACACTTATCCAAATATGAGTTAGATTAACTCTAATTTATTTATTTTTAAATACATTGAAGGCAAAATTCCCAAACTTACAAATGCTCAGGAAATTAGGCTTTTTCTCCGGTCATTTAACTTTTTCTTCTGGTAACCCTGAGCGAACGAAACGGGGATACGGCGCAATCCCAAAAACGTTTTTAGATGACTATCCCGGATACTCTGGAAATAAATTAATCGAGCAGTAAGGCGACCACGCCGCGGGATTTACGAGGAAGCGACTCCGCCTCCTGTACACAACTCATCAATTTTCTCAGGACACACGACTCGAGCTGTTAATTAAACTATGCCGAGGAATTAAGCTACCTCTCGTTTGTGGGTTTGTTGGAGTGGTGCGATATAATTTGGAGGTTGCAAACTATTGGGGTTAATTAAACTTAGTCTGCTGTGAAAAATAAGTCTAAGAGATCATTTTGTCACGTCTACAATTATTTACATATATGACATCATACCAGAGTCACCATTTTACAATCACACGACTAGACGACGTGGTAAACTCCACCCATTCTATCTGGAACCAATCCCTTCCAGAAACCTTCATTTCCAGCGCTCATTTTTCCCACGTCCAAAATCTGGAATGAGCTTCCAGCTACGGTATTCCCTGATCAATCAATCAATCAATCAAATAATTATTTATTTGCATAGGCTTGTATACAGCACTTACAAATCGCTACGACATGTCCTATTAAAGAAGGTTTGAAAAGAGTTTTTCTTTTACGGTAGACAGTGGCATAACTGTGCTCAGGCATTGTTGATGTCTATTATGAGCGGCGGTTACCATTTACCATTAGATGGACCGCATGCTCGTCCTATTTACTCTCGTGACAAGGTGCTAGAACGTAAAGTGCCAACAGTATGGCCACGCGGCCAAGACCTGCCGAGAGGAGTCCAGCACCTGCGGCCACTGCGGTGAAGTAGGCCATGTTCTAAAAGACTGCACAAAGAAGTCCGAACCACCCAAATGTGCGACATGTATGCGTTTTAAAAAACCCTGTCACCACAAAACCGGTGGTGACGAGTGCCCCGCAAAAAAGATAGCCGAAAAACGGTATATTAACACAATAGACTATGACGGCGCCTAATAGAAATATTACCTAATTATGTACTTACATTAAGTTACGTTAATTAGCTCATATTTTAAAATCATATGTTTTCGTATTTTTATTTCGTAGTTATAAATGTAATGTAAGATGTTCTTATTAATGCTAGCTAAACGATTTTTTATTTTTTTTAGTAAAGAGGTATGTATGTCATGATATTATCAGAATCATCAAATTGGCTAACTGGCTCAATGTTCATGTCATAGGCAAGCAGGTTTATTTGTATTTATTTAGTTAGTCTACATTATTTACATGCGCGTAAGATTAGTTAGGTAATTTGGCATTTATTATTAGTTCCTATCTATATTTGAAATGGTATGTTTATTTATAACTGAAAAATGATCGTTATCTTAGTTATTTTTATTCCCAAATAACTATTAATTTATATACCTAATTATTAGCATTGCGTAGAGTAATATTAAGTTAAGTTGTAATTTATTGTTTTTACCAATACAGTTTTCTAGGACCTATTTTTTAGCCTGAAACACAGGGTATCCTAGTTCAGGCAAAATGTCAAATATAAGTACTAATATGTAAGATTATGCCCATAAGTTTGTAATAGATTTAAGTTATTTGCAATAAAATTTTTATTTTATTTTATTTATTTTTCTCAATTAAATAACACTAATGTAATTTAATAGGTGTATAGGTAGAGCATCATAGTTCCAAACTATCAAAAATATATGAGCATTTGAATTTTGACTAAAATCTTTTACCTTACTTTTAAGGTGTATTTTCATTAATTGTTCTCGAACGACAAATAAAAATGTACTTTCGAACAACAAATGTTTTATTTTCCAATATTTGGTACATTTGGACGCTAAGATAATTTTGATAATGACTTTACCGACTTAATTTTATTTAACTTCAAATCCGTTCTTTGCTAACACGATTGTAGTTAAATGGAAAACAAGTACTTAAAGTAAAATTAGTAATGCGGGCAGCTAAGGAATGGAACTCCTTGCCAAGGTCTATTTTTCCGGACTACTACAATTTTGACATCTTTAAGGTAAAAGTGAACAGGCATCTTCTAGGCAAACGCGTCACATCCTCATCGTCACTTTCCATCAGGTGAGATTGTGGTCAAGCGTTGGCACGTAAAAAAACTAGAGTTTCTGATTTTCCCTTAAAATACCAACACATTATATTATTCTCCCTATTACCGACTTATCCTAAATCTGCGAACGCATTTTGTATAGGACAATTGGCTCTAAACGGAAATATAGTGAATGATAATTTATTCAAAAAATCAGCGAGGTTTTAGTCACTACGACTATCACCGTCGAGATTGGTTACCCTCGTAATTAGCAGGAGCTCATCATCATCATCATCATTTCAGCCAATAGACGTCCACTGCTGGACATAGGCCTCCCCCAATGTTCTCCACACAGATCGGTCCTGTGCCGCCCGCATCCAATGGATTCCCGCGATCTTCACCAGATCGTCGGTCCACCTTGTGGGGGGCCTGCCACGGCTGCGACTTCCTGTGCGTGGCCTCCACTCCAGGACCTTTCTGCCCCAACGGCCGTCTGTTCTCCTCGCTATGTGCCCTGCCCATTGCCACCTGAGGCATGCAATCCTTTGGGCTATGTTAGCAGGAGCTATTGCAGCAGTAAGTCTGGTCCGATAACCCATCAATAATTTAGACCTGGTGAAAACGTATCTTTCAAAAGATTGGAACATTTGCATCTGGATCAGTGCGGAAAAGTGAAACGCTTCATTTGGAACATCGACTCTCAGATAGATACGTGATTAATTCCTATCATTCGGATCATTCCGCTCACTCGGACCATTCAGCTCATTCGGAACATTCCGCTCATCGGATCATTCGGCTCATTCGGATCTTTCGGGTTCACTCGAAGTCGAGATCCATTTAAGTCGAATGATACATTCGGAGCGAACATTAGAGATTCGGAACAGTGTATCATTTGGCTGAGTCGGATCACTGAGTCATTTCAGTAAAGAGTTACACACGTCTAATCGATATCTCCGGACACATTAACTAGGGAATAGAGAGTCCACTTGTGTTGACGCACTATAATATATCCTACGTACGTGGCTGAACGTTGAGAATGGCCGCCGTAGCTGTATTCGGTTGGAAGATATTATTCTTACCAAACTGGGGCTCCTTCGATGCGCAAAGTAATATATCACCTGTGCAATTTGATCCCACGACGAAACCACAGCTACGTCGGCTTGATATAATAACACTGAATGGACAACATTTCATATTTTTAACATGTCCATATTGTTTTTTTATATGAAAATAGACATAAAATGAACAGACCCATATTTTTTCTTTTTTCAAAATTTGTCCATTTTCATGCATAAAATAATTATTGAAATTCTTTTTATTCTAAATAGACGTAAGCGCCAAATGACGTCATCAGACGGCTGAATACAGCGATATTCCTTTGCTTATCATTGTTTTAATAAAAATAAGGTACTACTCAAATTAAAATTCAAATTCAAATTCAAATAATTCTTTATTTGCATAGGCTTGTACACAGCACTTACAAATCGTCATACATTTGAATGACTTAAAACTATTTATAAGTACTTATGTATAATTTACATGTTAATACATATATATGTTGATACATAAAATATACTAAAGAAATAAATAAACATAACGCGATTCTACCACCGGCTCGGAAAGTTGTTTCTGGTCGAGAAGATCCGGCAAGACTGTCAAAGGTAAATAATACTAGTATCAACATTGTCAACGTCATTCATACATTCAACGTTGACAAGTTGTCTTTTTTTTGACAGTTACATGTCATGGGTTTGGCATTTCGTAAATTTAAAACTATAATGTGCTAAGCAAAGAAATATTTTACATTCTGCCGTCCGATGACGTCATCTTACGTTTTTTTAATTTTTAATTTTTTTCTCAGTAAATAAGCAATATAAAAAATGAATAAATATATATTCGAGCAGCGGAAAAGTAAACAAAGAATTGGTATTTTTTGTTTCTGAGCTTAGCAATTTTGAAATGTTGTCCATTATATAGCCACTGTAACATTTATTTTAATCATACCATCCTTATAAATTTAGGTCTACCTTATTACCGCTCATTTTGAATCACTCATTATCATTGTAATTACAACCGAAACCATTTCGAAAAACCCTTCATTAATATTAAACCTGATACTCATTAATGGTTCAAGTACTGAAACATCACATTTATGACACAAAATGGTATAAAAGGATTTATTTAACCACTAACCCGGCGAGTGAAATATTGTGAGGAAACTTTCATATCCAGATAATTTACGAGTTGATAATTAACTTGAATGGAAATTCGTTCTGTGCAAACATATATACAAATAAAGTCCTTAAATTTATTTAGAGTTTTAGAAAATTTAGAGTCGCCGCCCACATTGGTACCTAAGCAATATTAGACCGCCATCCGTCGAGATGATGGGGATAGAATGACAATCGCTTACGTGTGGTTCGATGTAAGAATTCAGCTGTAGGGAGTAGAATCGGAAAAAATGCAATAAACGGTTCTATCATTTTCAATTTTCGAAACACTATCTAAAGGGTATACAATTTTAAGCAGATCTACGTGCGGATGGACAAGGTAGATGGATCAACTCCGGTAGTGGGGACACTAGAACACATAATTGTATCGGAAACTGCTGGGACGTAAGGAAACAGGCGCCTTGACCGCACGATCTGATGCGGTGGCGGTCAGCGAGGACGGATGTGTGGGTATGGTCAAATTACGCCATTAGGATACGTAAAGCGAGAGACGATTTAGTTGAAAGTTAAAATTTACTATAAACTTTTTGAGTATGGTATTTTTGTGAATTTTTTTTTAAGAAAATAATGCATTTAAAATTTTATCGACAGTCATCGGGTGGGACTCAAACCCACGATCTTTTCCTAACCGGGTAACTGCTTTACCGACTAAGCTACCGGAGATCTGGGTAATTCAACGAATTTTGTAAGTGCTTTTTGTACCTACAAATATCCAGTGGAAATATTGTTACAAATATTTTACCACCAGTTAAGATCAAACTGCCTAATCCATACGAATTTATACGGATAAAAGATCGTGGGTTTGAGTCCCACCCGAAGCCTGTCGATATTTTTTATTGCTGTTTAGACCAGTGGTAGTGAACGCTGCTTTTAGTCCAATGGTTGCGGGTTCGATCCCCGCACAGTACAAACATTTGTGTGTATGAATGTTTGTATTGGTCTGGGTGTTCCCTATGTATTATAAGTATGTATTTACAAAAGAAAAGTATTGTAAGTATATATTTGTAATCCCACTGTTGATTCTGATATCCGTAACACAGGTGCTTCAGCTACCTATCTCGGAGTCAGATCAATGTTTGTGTTGTTGTGAAATATTTATTATTATTATTATTATTTACTGTTGCGTATTTGCATAAAGCATTTTGCATAAGAAACTCAGAATTGTCTCCTCCATTAGGGACCTCTATTCAACCGCTAAATTGTTTTTCTTTTTTTAGAAAAGAATATATTTATTTAAAAGAAACACGGTACATTTATCAATAGGATGGTCAGGAACTTGTCAGATCAACGTGAAATGAAGTGAAATGAAATTAGTTTATTCAATTTAGGTCTATACAGAACAGTTATGAATGTCAACATGTTTACCACTGGTTCGGAATGTAGTTGTCTGCCAAGAAGACACCAGCAAGATTCAGACATTCAGACATGTTTCGCCATACATGGCATGTGAAAATAATCTTAAAATATATAGTAATCTAATCTGATGATTAGTTGACCGTGGAAGAGCCAACGTAAATGGGTGATACCACGGCCTCACAGAAGCTGCATGGGTGAGGGTACTGCAGGCCCAATCCGGGGGAGAGGGGAGTTTAAAGGTTGGCAGGTGCCTACTTGTGATTCCATTGTTGTTGCGGGTATCCATAGGCGGCGATAATTCCTTATCATCAGGTGATCCGTCTGCTCGTCTGGCACCTTTCACATAAAAAAATAACTACCTCTTTCTATACGAGATACGCTTGATGCGGAATTTGGTAAATTTTTAACCAGATCAAATGTTTATAATCGCATTTATTGTAAGGACTTTAGTATCATAGTAAGGACTTTAGTACAAGGTTAATTTTAGATAAATTTAGAAAAAGTTGCTAAGAAACGTACTGGATTTCCTATCAAGCTGAAAATTTGGCTCAGGACTGCACTAGAGTCATCGATATTTTTTACTACTACGAGTATTAATAAAGAAACGTATTTTAGTAGGATTACAGTTTTATTCCATGTAATTAATTAATGTACAATACAGTCTCGTGCAGCGCGAATCTAATAGAAGAATCTGCCAGCTCGAGTGAGTGACGTTACCTCAATGGACGTTACCAAGGTTGTGCGTATATCGCTTAGTGATGTACCCAACTGATTTTTGTTCCACTCACACTACAGAGTAAAAAGTGTGGTGATGTACTGTTTCTACCGAGCACCGTTGTGTGCATGCATCGGCACTTATCCTCATGAGTTCACACAACACTCAGTCGCTTGAGTAAATTGAATGGAAAAATACCTAAATTACCCACCACTGTACCATGCCAACTGAGGGTGAGGAGGAGGAGATTCGCTACATTTAGACGTTGCTACTTAGTACTTAAGCACTAAACGATTCTGCGGAGGGTAGTAGAACGACTTGTATAGGCAGATGCAATTCAAAGGTTTTAAATTAGTATATAGTGGTTTTAGTGCTCAAAATTGGTGTTGTTTTGTGCAATGAAGTACCGCAAAGCGATATTAATGTAAGAATCGTTGAATGGTATCGTTTTTAACACTGCTATTGTGTGTCGAGTGAGTTCTCAAGTGAACAACTGGCTTGGACCTAATAGGGTCTTAAAATCTGCATTCGTTAAGAGTAGTCTCGGCAGAATCCGTTGGTCAATAAAACGCTAAACACCTTCGTTTTATTGAGTGACTGAGTCTTTGACTAAGTTCCACTGTTGACTACGCACTTTGTCAAAATATCACTTAAATTTTTCCCTGACGAGTTGTCCCGCTTAGTAACACCTAAAATGTAAAACATGATAATGGCAGTCAATCGAGAAGTGGATTACCACAAACAAAATAAGAAGAAGAATTATTAAACCAGGAAGGTGGTGGTATATTAGGAGAGCACAAAAAAACGAGTCACAATGACTTGCGAGTCCGAATACAGGGTTAGCGATAGAGCTGACCCGCGGCGTTGTTGTAACGTTTGGCTTATAAAGTGATTTTCGCATTACATTCGCATTCTACAAGTGAAATTGGATGCCCAATGGGGCATCAGAAGCTTAAATTCGGAAACCGTCCGCAACCTCTCTCTCTCTCCGCTGGCTCAGCGACCCGAACAGAGTCTTGGCCTCCGAAAACCGAACCGATCCTGTACTACTTCTTTCCGGTCATTGACCTGGAGCTTGCACAGATCATTCTTCGCCAGAAGTAAAGTAAGTGTCCACTTACCGATCAAACTGTGCCGGCTGGCGCCGAGGCTGGGCGCGGGCGGCGAGCCGGCCGCTCGCAGCGCGCCGAGCGCGCCGCCGCCGCCGCCGCCGCCCAGCGCGCCGCCCTCCAGCGCGCCTGTAACAACATAAAAAATATATATAATTACTAACATTACGGCATTGACGCTACAAAGTCAACCTTCCCAAGATCCGCCGGACGCAGGAGGCGGAGTGTGCTTGAGCAATCGAAAACGTTTAATATCTCTTTGGGTCAATCAGCGAGGGGCGGAGTGTGCTTGACCAATCGAAAAAATTTTGTAACATATCCAACTAGCTTTTGCCCACGTAGCATTCATTTTTTGTGTATCCAGGTACTGAAACCAAACCTTACCGGATCTCAATAAGATTTTCTCGCGGAACTTTCTACCAGTTCCGTAGAACGATTTGGCTGCAGGAGTATTTCCGGATGGCTTCGACTTAGGAACCTTCAAGAGGTTCTACTCTTTTTTAAAAAGGCCGGCAACACATTAGCGAACTCTCTGATTTCGCGGATGTTTATGGGCGGCGTTGATTACTTTCCATCAGGTGAGTCGCTTGCTCGTTTGTCCGCCTGTAGCATAAAAAAATAGTACATACATATTCAGAATCATTATTTTATCTCAAATACGGAATCCGAGACGGGCCGGTTCGCTCACGATGTTTTCCCTAATCGCCGAGTTAATGGTAGAATTGTGCACATATAATTAAAAATCCAGTGGTGCATGCTCGGATTTGAACCACGACCCTCCATACGAAAGGCGCGTTCTGGACTCAGCTATCATCACGCTCGAAAAGTTGAAAGTATGTATCGATCATCCTAGCCTATAAAATAAATTAAACAAGAAGTTTTAAGTGTAGATAATGAAATCCGCCACATAAAAACCGAATATTATGTTAACTAAAAGCAACGAAGACGCTCATAAGTACCCACATTAAGAATGAACGTTACATTATTTGGCAATAACAGCTGCCTTCGATGTAACTTTAACGGTTTTCTTTTACGGCAAACGTCATTACTGCGACCGAGGCTTTCCCTGGACATCAAACGTCAAAGAATTTTATTCGTCAGTGGAAAAATTCCGTGCCGCGTCATTGACGCTCAAATGACGACGAAAATAGGACAGGAAATTGATAGGTCCTTTTCGGTTTCCAATTAGTGGTGCCGATGTGTAGACGAATATCGACAATCTATCGATAGCAGTCTATACCATCGATAGATTTCATGATTTCTTTTTTATGTGATAGGTGGCAGACAAGCAGACGGATCACCTGATGGTAAGCTATTTGCCGCCGCCCATGGACACCAGCGACACCAGAGGAGTCACAGGTGCGCTGCCGACCATTAAACCCCCCTTTTCCCCGGATAGGGCCTCCGGTACCTTCACTGACGCAGCGAAACACAGCACAATGCTGCTTCACACCGGTTTTCTGTAAGGCCGAGCTGGTCCATTCATGCCAAAGCGTGGCTCTCCGAACAGATTGAGAGCCATTGCTGATGTCCATGGACACACGCAACCTCAGTGAAGTCACGAGTGCGCTGCCAACCTTCAAATCCACCTTTCCCCCGGATTGGGCTCTGGCTTCACGCTAGTTTTCTGTGAGGCTATGGTATCACCCCGGTCGAGCCAGCCCATTCGTGTCGAAGCGTGGTTCTCCCACGATAAATAGTAAAAGAATATAGTCGTCGAGAACATGCTTAAAAAAAGAAAACGGCCTGCATTTGTTAGTAGCAAGAACTTTAGATGTAAAAATGAATATCTATGGTATTGATCAATCGATTATTCGACAGCACTATTTCCAATATCGGTTTGGTGATAAGGGCGTGGACGCGCCGATCGGCAACGACTCGCCGGGGACTCGTGCCCGTGCTTTACGCCTCTAATGTGGCCTCCTCGTGAGCTGCCACCTCATCTACAGCTCTTCAAGTAAATTACGCTTTGAAACCTTTTTGCGAAGCGTTCTCTTTTAATAGGCCCTTTTCGAGGACAACGAAAATTGAGAATACGCCGGTTTGTGAAATGTATAACGTTAGGTTTTTAGACTTTTTAGAAAGGGAAGTTGCTCGGTCCTTATGTCATCGAATTATTTAATCTGTCAAGAAAATGCTCATCGTTCATCGTGTGTGGTAGGAATATGCACATAATACTTGAAAAACCAGAGGTGCACACTCGGATTTGAACCAGCGTATGTCACTGAAGTACCATCGCTAATAACACAAAATAAACAATTATAACACAAGTTTACAAAGAAATAGTCTAGCTTACATTAGTTCTGAACCTTGTCGCAGATAATAAGGTTACGTGTAAGACACACTAGCGACGCCAATCGATTTTAATTTTTAGCTACTAAACGGGATCTCGGCCCATCTCCATAATACGTAACAAGCATTACAAACAAGATACATTGTAAATACATTTATTATCTTTGATTAAATTTTTAAGTAAATCAAAATTTTAATAGCACAAATTGATTATAAATGAATTAATCAATTACAATATTCTGTACTTCTCTGTATGACTGTGTTATGAGTGCATGTGTGTTTGTGAGTGTATCAATGTGTCATAAATACTCTGTTGTTAAATATTATATGAAAACAATGTTATATGAAATGCGTAAAGCCAGGAAACGTGGGAACTATACTCAAACGAAAATGGGCCATTACGCGATCTTCAAGACGGTTTTATGCCGAACCCTATTTATCCCCAAACAGGCGACACTAAAACATAATGTTGTATGTGTGATCGCTTCATTTTTCCTTATTTATCGCCTACAACGTTTGCATAATGGTACGAATTCTATGCTTATCTGGAAATGGAGTTAAGGTTATGTAATGGCGTGAAATGATGGATAAAGTTGAAATTTTGTAAAATATGCATAATAAAAAAGTGTATCGGTAAACATTATCATCCATCTACATCAGTACTTCCCAAAGGGGGCGATAATGCCGTCTTATGGGCACTGCAGGACTAAGGGGGCGGTAAAAAGACTCAGATTTTTTTTAAATCCATTTTAATTTATGTGAATAAAAAAATAAAAATTTCAAGGATGTACAATATAAGTTTGGGAACCTCTGTTTTAAATACTTATTCGTTATAATTACGTTTATTTGTACTAACATTTGTTCGATTTAAAAAAAAACGACCTTTATACATATAAACTCAACCAATCTGTTCGAACATTGGTAAGAGGAATGCAAAAAAATGTGCCACTTAGAAAATTGTTTTAAACAGAAGTTGCTCCATAAATAATTAAACGCTACCAATTTCTGTGCCCACATATAGTATTTATTTTATATTCCCGGTGATTTTCCTCTGTTTTAGAACTTAACGCCTGTAGATTTGCAAACGATGCTGAATTGCTGATAATAAAAAAATACATTTCCTTTCTCAGAATACCTATGCAAATCCGTCTGCCCATCTGGCACCTATCACATAAAAAAAAATGTGTTTTGTACAAAAATTATGATATTAACAATTAAACCGAGCACGGATGAAAGAAGATACTGTCTTCAGTAAGCAGAATATTTGAAACACGTGTTCGGGATTAAAGTTTATAAATTTCGAGTTTTTTTAAGCCTGGATTTGGCAAGTGGCCAGTCATAAATCGTTTTGCCCCGAGCCAGTTATGAAAATCCTTGCCAACTGAAAGCATTGCCCGTTGACACTGGTGATAAACTCTTAGTTGACAGTAGTGATGTGATTTGAGTCGATTCACCTCTTCAGTGATTCGATTGTATTTTCAAGTTGAGTTTCAAAGGACGAGTCATTCAAATGACTTCAGTGTTTTTCCTCCAATATTATTGGATGGATTATGTACCTACATGATTATGAACAAAACACGAATACTTAGATAAGATAAGATAAAAGATAAAATTATTTATTTGCTGAAAACATGGTATAAACTATAAACGGTCTTACAATAAATAATAAAATGTGCTCATGTTTTTCTACTTAAAAATAGCATGCAAATTTGGATATCATCATACAAAATTTCTTGAATCAAAATTGGATTTATATGTTATTTATCAGTCAGAAAACATTGAATTTAAATTTAAAAATAAACCATATGTATAGATAAAATTGCCGTGTGGTCCCCGGCTAAGGTAAAACTGCTGGCATGATCATCAGCACCCAGAGAAGGAAAACTCTGCATTTATATCAAAACCCTCACCAACCCGTCTGCCAAGCGTGGTGAGTATGGCAATTACCCCTCTTGTGATTGAGGGAGGCCCGTGCCCCAGCAGTGGGGACTTAAATGGACTGATGATGATGATAGATAAAATTAATTTACTAATGTCGAAAAAGTTCATTTAAATGTCAAAAAATCCCTGATGTCGTAAAAACTTTTTTTTTATGTAATAGGTAGGCAGACGAACAGACGGATCACCTGATGGTAAGCAATTGCCGCCGCCTATGGACACCAGTGGCATCAGTGAAGTCACAAGTGCGCTGCCGACTCCTAAACCCCCACTATCTCCCAACCTCCGGTACCCTCACTCACGCAGCGAAACACAGCACAGTACTGCTTCACGCCGGTTTTCTGTGAGGCCGTGGTATCACTCCGGTCGAGCCGGTCTATTCATGCCGAAGCTTGGCTCTCCCACGGTCCCATAAACTATGTGTAGTAGGTAAGCCATTTGTACAACCTGTTTTTGAACAGATTGATACTGAGGGTTTTTATATCGTCGGGTATTTTATTGAAAATGCGAACACACATGAAAACACAGTTATTGCCATATTTAGTGGAATGCGGAATCTCGCTAAGTACCGAGGACATCTTAGTTTCAGGTTTCGTAATTAACCAGCCAGGTTTAGGTAATGAATCAAAATCAAATCAAAATCATATAATTCTTTATTTGCATAGGCTTGTACACAGCACTTACAAATCGTCATACATTTGAATGATTTAAAACTATTTATAAGTACTTATGTAATAATTTACATGTTAATACATATATATGTTGATACATAAAATATACTAAAAATAGTAAATGAACATAATGCGATTCTAGCACCGGCTCGGAAAGTTGTTTCTGGTCGAGAAGATCCGGCAAGAAACTCGCCAGTTACTCTTTTTAATCGCCATTTTTTTTACAATTTTATTATCCTCATACCAAGTCATACAGTCTAATGCAACAAAAAATAGAATGAAGCAAATTAAAAGCTAAATATGAGGTAATAATAATATAATATTTATAAACCAATAATTAATAAGCTATGAGATAGGAGCGATGGTAGCTCAGTGGATATAAACGCGTTTTCCTTAAGAGGGTCATGGTTCGAATCTGAGAATGCACCTCTACACTCTTTCAAATCTACACACAGCGTTTTCTACAATTAGCTTGGCGGTGAGGGAAAACAACGTGAGGAAACCTACACGTTTTGGATGAGATAATAGAAGACATCGTAAGCCTGTTCGATTCGAGTGGTTACCTAGGCAATCTGATCTGATTAAGTCATGTAAATATTCTGCGCATCGGGGTGCAAATTGAAATTTTGGGCGTCTTACGTCCTAAGTACCTACACATTGGTGACTGAATGAAGTCGAGTGAATAAATAAATAAATATTTCACAACGTCACATACATTGATCTGACTCCGAGATAGGTAGCTCAAGCAACTGTGTTACGGATATCAGAATCAAGTGGGATTACAAATATATACAAATAATACTTTTATTTTGTAAATATTTTCCGATGTCACGATTTTTTCCTCAGTCAACGCGCATCACTAGTTGGCAACCAGCATCAGAAGAGAGTATCAAGGGATATCAATATTTATCTTAAATCTAAGTTTGTTGTGTTACGGCTTTTGTGTGATTTAGCGAAATGCGAAGGTTTGTTTTTAGTTAGAGGGGAAAGGGAATTACGTGCTTAGTAATTAATGTACCTACGATCCGTTTTGTGTACCTACGACGTTTTAATCCTGAACTTGAGTCCGTGATCGCAGCTCCCTTGCTTGCGTAAGTAATGGTGCAGGTAACGCTTACTTGCAACATAAATAATGATTACGTGGGAGGAAGTGCAAGAGTTATAATGTGTTTAGGTTGTCTTAAGAGAAAATACTTATATACTTATATAAAACAATCGTAATTATTTATTTGCATTTAACAACTTCTTATGTATACCGACTTCAACGAAAACTAACTAAACAACCGAGACACTAAAAAACATGAAAAAAAATTCTACGAAAAAAAACCGCCTTCAAAACTAAGAACTTTATACACTTTAAATAACAATGCACTCGAGAAAAGGTGTTACCGAAGTCATTTTTTTTTTACATTATGGCACACAAACGAGCAGACGGCGAATTTGAAGAGTTAAAAATATTTTTTACACTTTTTAGTGCGTGGTTTTTGAAGGCGGTTTTTTTTGTAATTTTTTTTGACTGTAACTTTAATATTTTGTTTTTTTTATATTGTACTTGTGATCTTGTGATCGTGATGAGATAGTTGTGATTGCTGAAAAAAGGGGCAGCACCACGCCCCCTCCCCCTCCCTTCCTCAGATCGATTATCTCACAATTACAATTCCTTTCATGGGACTTATTCGTCAACTAGCGCGCGTGAAACTCATGTGTTCCTATTTCAGGACTTGCCTTTCTCATACACATAGGTCTTTAAGCGTACACTTAAACAATGGAGAGACTCCTATCTAACAATCTAACGATCTAACTCGACCCATAACTTAACAAAAGTGCTTTAACTACGGACTTGGGGTGATTGTGTTGTTATGTCATTTAAGTGCATTTCTTCATTGCCTTAACAATCTTGTCACCCACCTATTGTTTGTTAATTTTTTTAAATATATGTATAACATTCTTTTATACAAATTAAGGGTACATCTTTCCGCATGCAATCCTTCTCATTGCCTAGTCAATGACTTTCTTTGAAGCATTGAAACGAACGTATTGAAAAGACTAAAGTTTGGCTCAGCAATCAGGTCAAGTCGAGAAACTTTTAGATTAGGTCTTTATTGTTATATCACTAGATCCGGAAATCGGTTGGCACAGTTATGTGGCTTGACAAATGGTATGTACTCGTGATCGAGGCCAGATCGGGGTAATGGACAGTAAGCAGATTTGCACGTTCGATTTTCTCTGGTCCTTAAGGCTATCTGAACTAAGACAACGCCAGGGGTGCCTCCCATCACACCCAAACGATGAACCGGTTTATAAAAAACTTTTTCTTAATTGACGTAACCTGGAATTAAACCCGGAACCTTCCTCGCTTGCGTACCAATTCCGGCGCTGCACCATCAAGGTCTGGTTTTTAATTTAGTTTCCTATATTTCAGCGCTGTCGATAGCGCCATGGTCACCGCGGACTGACTAACGCCCTAACATTTTTACAACACCAAAATATCGGAAACTCACCCATTCCATCACCGGACGACAAGGCGCGGCGAAGCCTTTCATCCTTATGTGGTAGAATTACCCTTTATCCGCGCTAAGCCATTCGCGTCCACATTTATAATGCTGACGGCTAAGGAATGCAACTCATACCAAGGTCTGTTTTTCCTGACTACTACAATCTGGACATCTTTAAGGCACTGAACAGGCATCTTTTAGGCAAACGCCTATCATCTTAGACCTCATCGCCGCTTTCCATCAGGTGCGATTGTGGTCTGCGTAAGCCTTTTGACCAAAAAAAAACACTCAAAAATAAAGTACATGGTAGAAAGCTCGTTACAAACTATTCCAATGTTAATTAGACGTGTGTAACTGTTAACTGAAACGACGTAGTAATCCGACTCAACCAAATGATAATCTGTTCAATGTGCGCTCCGAATTTATCATTCGACTCAAATGGATCTCGAGTTCGAGTGAACCGAAGAGCTAAATAATCCGATTAGCAGAATGATCCAAATGAGCTGAACGATCCAAGTGAGCCGAATAATCCGAAGGAGCGGAATGATCCGATAAGCCGAATGATCTGAATGAACTGAATCAGTTCCATTCGCGCATTCGCAGTGACGCTCGTTCAGTGACTGAATGATCCGAGTGAGCCGAATAATCTGAATGAGCGGAATGAATCTCGGATCTATCTGCGAGTCGATGTTCCAAATGACGTTTCACTTTTCCGCATCTCTGCACTGATCCAGATGCAAATGTTCCAATCTTTTGAAAGATACCTTTTTGCTAGGTCTAATGTTAATGATTGTTGAAAACGAATTTGTTTACAAAGTTACCGGAGCAGCACTATTAATATTAATATATCTTGCTACTCCTTACCCGTACTATTGGCACTCATGACCTTTGACATTATTCTGTAGGTAAATCCATTGCGATTAAAGCTGTCACGGTAGATATTATCGTTAGTCAAAGTTGGAGCCGGTTAATTGGCAAATCGGAGGGTTTAAGCTCGTACTTAACGGTGACTTATGTCGATAAAGAGCTCCTATATAAGTAACTCTAGGTAGTTATATAAGTTGGCATCGCAATCAAAAGTGAGTGTTTGCCTCGCTCCGATAGTTAAAGCCTTCATCTACATATAACTGTGTCACCTGACTCCAACAGTAATTCTAATGACAACCACAAGTCTAGAAGAATTAATATAACATACGATATTCCTTCCATGTAGATAAACTTCTTTTTGAGTCTCCGCTATTTCATCATGTTATAAGTTATTGTTAATAACCATGATATAAAACCACAAAGAATTTTAGGTAAACCGAAAAAGCAAAACATTGGCGCGACGCAATCGATATCTAGCGCCATCTATTGGTAAAATTTGGGACTAATAAAGAAAAGTAATCAAGTTTCCTAAAAAGTAAGCTAGATGTTTATAATAAGTTTGATGCAATAGGTATTATGGGATGTAAAAATCAACTACAATTCTTCTTTTTAAGAAATCGGCACATTTCTGTAATCTGTTAAGATAATAAAATGAAATTTGAACACTTTTGAAATTGATTTACAATAAAATTAGGCCTCTGAAATTAGTATGTTTGTATGGAAATTAGGTCCTGAGTCGATTTGTTTGCTCGCGACTGTATAAGCCTTGTTGTTGTTTATAGAATATACCTTTATATAAATATTATAGATAATGCAACGGCGAAACAAGCTGTTGCTCCCAAATAATAAAATGCGTTTGTAGGTGTTTGATGAGCTGTTGCTGGACGCGGACTGGTCAGTGAACGCGGGCATGTGGATGTGGCTCTCGTGCTCCTACTTCTTCCAACAGTTCTTCCACTGCTACTGTCCCGTCCGCTTTGGTAGAAAGACTGATCCGAATGGGGACTTTATAAGGTAAACAATCCTGTGCTTTTTATTCATTATTCGGTTGGTGCGAAGTGGGTGGTGGGGAACGGCAAATCGATCGTAGCGCACGACGTGGTAGAAATGTGAATTAATTCTGGGCTGTCATGTGTCAAATTGCTTTATTTTCATAACTTCCTTTATAATTTAAAGTAAAAACGTAAAAATTTGCGATATGGGTCATAGTACATGTAAAAACAATGGGAAAAAAACTTGATATGTAAGTAGGTATGTACTCACATTTAATGATGTTTTGTAGGGACTTTGTGTCAATTTTTCAATTTCGTTGAGGCGAATTAAGGGCGGGTCACTAGTACATAACAAGCTCTAATTTAGTAGTGTAATAATAACGTATCAATGTACGAGTAAATGACCTTTTTTTTCGTAGTCTTTTATAAAAAAAAGCTCGTCCCGGCAGCGACATCGTGCTCAGATACCTGCTTAACTTAAAAATAGAAATTCCTTGCTTCACGCAAATATGAATCTTCGTAGATAATAAGTATTATGTTTTTTTCCTTTATCTTTATTGCCGCGGCCACTCTTGGCATCTCTCAAATTAAAGAGACAGAGGCGTGCCAAAAGTGGCTCGAATGGTTTTTGAGGACATAGCCTGCTCACTGGAGCGGATTTGATAATTATATACAGTGAAGGAAAAGGTTACAAATACCTCTCGAAGAAAAGTTCGATGTCCGCTGGCAACTTTCATGTACCCAAAGTACATAACTACTTGGAGATATAACGCTGAAAAATACTACCATATATTCTAAATAGTCCAGAGGATATTCGACGCGAACCAGTCTAAGATATATTTAAATAAAATCGCCTTCAAAAACCACGAACTAAAAAGTGTAAAATAATTTTTTTAACACTTCGATATATTATTTTATAACAGTCCACTCGAGAAAAGATGTTACCGAAGTCGGCGGCCAATACTTTTTTGTAATACAATATTTGATTCAACGGGAATTGGCCGCCGACTTTTTTTTTGTGGAAAACCGTGGATTTTTTTTTTCATGAATTTTTAGTGTCTCTTTCTTTGGCAGCAACCCTCGCCAAATAACTTACAAACTAATTGTGAGTACAGTATTGAAAGAGCTATTTTTTAACTCCTTACCGTTGAACAGTTGACCTTCCATCATCAGGTCAAATTCATATAATTATTATGACCAGGTGTTAATACTAGTGTGGCTTTGAGAAATACACAAAAAACTTTATATGTGCCTATAAAATATGATAGTTGCCTTCGATTTCTCTGGGATTCCATCATCAGACCATAACATGCTAACAATGGGACCAACTAGATAATTTACCCTTTCAAACAAAAAAAAAACAAATTTAAAATCGGTTTATAATTTACGGAGCTATCGCGTAACATACATACAAAAAAGCAACATTCAGACTAATTGAGAATCATTCCTTTTTGAAGTCGGTTAAAAACAAACTGAAAAAGTACTTTCTTGATTTGGTTTTGAATTATATAATTTATTGTGTTAAGACTCAACCGATCCTGTAGACAAAGTGTGTAAACAGTTTTGCAGGACAAGTTAATTTGTAAACTAAATTTGCAAGTTTAATAAAAAATATAAATAAATAATAAGTGACTTTGCTACTTCAATTCCAAGGTATTGTCAAATAAGTCGTTTAAACATGCCAGCCACAGTAGTGACATAGGCCAACTGCAAAGACATCCACCATCCACATTGAACCAATTCATCCTGAAACACCACCATAATCATGTCTTGAGCCAATCTTCATAATTTTAGGCCTAGACAGCCTGTTATCGACATATTTTTTTAGTTCTTTAGATTTTCGCGTTGCATTATAACTATAAACATCGGAATTTACGTGGCGTAATTTTGTAAGTACATTTTATCAAATGTATTATTTGTTGCTTGACGTTTCGGATGCATTACCTACAGCAACCGTGGTTATAAGCGGACTGATGTAGGACGACGAGGGCGACGTCTGCTGGGTCCCGGCTGCGAACCTCCAGATACCCTCACAGTTTCACTTATAAATTCACCACTGGATACAATGTCAGGGAGACCGCTCCGACACACTAAACTAACGGTATCGATGTTTACTTGCGTTAGTAATGGCCTAGTTCGGGGTTATTTACGCCGCGTTAATTCCCGGGTTAAACCATAGAAACTTTTGTTGTTGAAAGACTATTGTAGGCTAACCTTACTCTATGGCTTAACCACAATCACGATATCCAGATTGTAAGTTATATTTACCTTTTAAATACACTAGTACCCAATTGTGGATAAGGCAGTGGGAACGTGATACGAACGCAATACATGCAAATTCCTTGCCGATTGTCCCTTCTACCTAAGCCCAATCCTTTCCGCTCGCCGACGGTCAAACTCCCTTATTTAATTAAATCTTAAAATAAAAGTAAAAAAACGAAGGCTTGTTTTATACTTTTTCAGCGACGTTTTTTGTCGTAGTTGGGTTTTAGTTTTTTTACTTTTATTTTATTTGTACTATTTTGGTGTCCAAGTGCTAGTAATATATATATATATATTCAAAATGTACAAGTCAAGCGCTTTCAAATGATACCAAACACGGCATATTTATCATAACTTTATTTTTTTACTCTGTATGTTTTGTCCGCTAGAGGGCGCCACATTAGATTTTGTGAAACTTCATATAGCCTATAACCAGCGGACGATCAAGACGCTTATAACGATATGTCATTTGTCGAATTCTGATAAGTAGTTAAGAAGTTACGTGGAAACAGATGAACATACATACATACATACATACATACATACATACATACATACATACATACATACATACATACATAGCCTGTCAAAATCATAACCCTCCTTTTGCTTTGCCGTAGTCGGGTAAAAATGTTGCCGTTTGACAATAGTTAAACTTAGAGCTATATGGCGCGGTTCGGGCTGGATTCCAGGCCGTCCAGTTATGTGGTTCAACGAATTTATGAGTTAATAACCAGCGGACCAGGTATTTCTTAAAGCGCTCCAACTTTGAAGCCCGCCAAATGAAGCGCTCCAAAATCATTTCTTGTAACGCCTTAATCTAAATCGCCTAAAAATTACTTGTAAAGATCGTTATTAATAAATCTTTATCAATTTGTGTATACTTAAACTAAAGCACATGTGGAATAGATATCACAATTAACGCAGCCATTTTTGGAATGTCACCATCACCATGAAAGTTTGTTTAAAGAGATACGTAGATTATTGTTCAAAATCATTGTAGTTTAAAATATAGCAAATTTAATTCAATACCTTTGGCATAATGTGCGCTGTAAAGAAAAGTTAGAATCTATCTACTCCATCCCAATCCCGCGTGAAGAGCATCAATAAAATGGAAGTAAGTACTTTCTCATATTGTGCCTGCGTTACCATTTGACCATAGTTACCGCGAGCAATGTGGCGTGACCCCAACTGGATTCCAGGGTGTCCAGTTATGTGGTTCGACAAATTTATGAGTTAATAGCTAGCAGACGTGAGCGCCGGAACGGCCGCGTGTAGACGTCCGATACCACTATAGATGTAACTAGATCTTAAACACGGTGACGGAGGATACAAAATTGAATGCATAGAGTTA
The DNA here is from genome assembly GCA_019059595.1 of Marasmia exigua. Lineage (NCBI taxonomy): Eukaryota > Metazoa > Arthropoda > Insecta > Lepidoptera > Crambidae > Marasmia > Marasmia exigua. The sequence continues at coordinate 2,604,197 of CM032464.1, read as the reverse complement.
AACTTCTGAAAGGGTCCAGAATAGAGATTACACTTTTGTTATGCAAAAGGGAGGCAGACGAGTAAGCGAGTCGCCTGGTGGTGAATAATTACCCGCTGCTTAAGGCGATGCCACTTTTTCAAAAAGGCAATAAAAATAATAATAAATATAATATTTCACAACATCACATACATTGATCAGACTCCGAGATAGGTAGCACAAGCACCTGTGTTACGGATATCAGAATCAACAGCGGAATTACAAACATATACATATAATACTTTTCTTTTGTAAATACATACTTATAATACCTACAAACACCCAGACCAATACAAGCAGACATGTTCATACACACAAATGTTTGTACTGTGCGGGGATCGAACCCGCAACCCTTGGATCAAATTCAGCGTTCACTACCACTGTTCCAAACGGGTCGTCTATATAATAGGTACACAGTCAGGCAAACGCTTGTTTCACTTGCTGAAAGTGCGGGACGAAAAGCACGTTCACGAATCGGCTTGTACAGACAGCGTCAGGTCCAAATTACCCGTATCGTACAATATGGATCATATTATTTGTCATTAGGTACTCGTAAAATACCCCTATGCTCGGATCGCGGAGGTCATACAACATTGTTGAGAGATTGTTCAACAAACACGTATGACATGCAATATTTTCGATGAATGCGTCGTGACTTAAACAATTTTGATCAAAGGTTTGGAAAATAACAATTTGAACTAACCTTTGATTGTTTTAATTCTCGTTGACTGAATAGTAATTGGTTAACAGCCACAGATTATGATGATCTGTAGTAATGTGTGACTGAAAGCAATTTTTTTATGACTATTATAAAATAAAACCTTTCTTTTATATGAAAGAAAGGGTTACTAGCCTTTTTTTCCCAGGAGAAAATGTCATGGCCGTCACCTTGCTACATGTAGGGAGCAAGTTGGTGTGTGGGACTCAAACCCTGACTAAACCCCTGGGGTGTCCATCTCCGTGCAATCGCGTTCGGAAACCCCACAGCCGGGACCAGACCGTACAGCTAAACTCACTCGCCGCTTCACCCCTATCTGGCGCAATACAGCCCTTCGACGCTGTACGACCTACCAGGACACGCGGTAAGGTTGTCCCCCGCGGAGTCATATGCTGAGCAAGCCACTCCCCAGCGTGGTACGCTCATGTACTACGAGAGCCCATATAGTCGCCTCTTACGACAGGCCGGGAAAACCTTGGCAGTATTCTTAAACGCCCCTAGCCACAGGTCGCAAAGACTAGTAACCCACCCTAACTTCGTTTCGGGACATTAGTTCCACTTAGCAATAGATGGCGTTAGGTGTCGATTACATCGCATAAGCTTATCGTGTTTTCGGATTACCTATAAGCGATGCCGCTGTCTGTTGGATTTACCTCTTTATAAATTATAGGTATAGGTATAGATAGATGGGAGATAAACAGACCGATTTCCTCTAGATTGGACCTCCGGTACCCTTACTCACCGAAACACAGGGCAAGCGCTTCATCACGCCAGCTATCCAAATAAATTAGTTTTTTTTAACTGCAAGGGTTTTTTCTAAGGTTAGATATAAAATGTCCCTCCTGTAAAGGCACGTACTAGCAGCGAGTTTTCCCAACACTTATAAAATATTTCCAAAACATCCTGTAAGTATATTCGTGGCGCAGATAAATTTTACGTAATAGTCCCAGGCCGTATTGCGGTTGCGTAAGTAAAGTAACTATTCATCTCAGAGAACAGTTTTCCCCGAAACGTAGCAAAAAGTTCGCAGTACTCCCTTTTAACGGTCTGTTAATATCATCTGCCGGGAAATAAGAAAACAAATAAGTGAGATCTATGACGAGGACGATGCCGCTGGGATTTGCTTTTTTATTGTTTACTGATTTTTTACTTAGATCTCGGTGGATAAGAAAGGTCGTGGGATCAAATTCGAGCATTTACAGTCACGAGCTTTAATTTGGGACATTTCCGTTAAATGTCGTTAGAACATTCATGCAATTCATGCATGCATCGAAACTTTAGTGCAATAATTTTATATGTCAAGTTAAGACATAAAATGTCTTATCTAATCGACCCTTGAAACGATAACCTCTTTGCAAAACGCTATCATTACGGTTTTCTAATTACGAACATATGTTGTGTCACTCGTGTCAGTGTCAGTTAAGAAAATAGTTTATTATTACATTTTCACAAATAGTGATTTAGCCATGAATAAAATGCTAGCGGCTAATCGTGACCAAATATGCACGAACAAGAAATAGGCAGTCACGAAATATCACGACAAAAAAACAAGAAACACAGTTCGCCGTTTAAGAAAATACTCTGAAAACATCGGTAATGATCGTATGCCCTCGCTCAAGTTGAAGTTTTTGGACGGTTGCCCCTAGAAAAGTAAAGTTGTCGATGGTGAAAATTATGACATTGATACGTTAAAATATTAGCTCTTATTAGAGAAAGTTTGCTACACGACATTCAACCTTGGGTGGGTCCCAAATTAAAGCCCGTGACTGTACCTCTGGTTTTTTTAAATCCATGTAGTTACACGTTTTGGATTGTTTCTCGAACTGTGGAGATAATGATTCTGAACGTGGAAATGTGATCGACTTTGTACGGTTACCCTGTCCAAGTGTTGAGTTGCGTTACGACAGTTGCCTCATTTTATAGTTAACCCGCTTTTAGGTGTTGAACTTGTAAATGCTGGTATGAATAATGTCACTGCTATTATTAAATTTTCACGTACAGTGCGACTACGATCAGAAGGCATTTCAGTGTCATTAACATTTTCATAATAACATTGTTCAAATTTTTTTCTATGGGAAAATGTCAAAACAGCATTACTTCCGACTTTTGCCAAGTGCCAAATAAACGTGGGGCGACTATGAGTATTCCAAAAAGAAATATTTTTACTTTTAACATTTTGTACGTACTTATGCAAAAAGGCTATTTCAATATTGTCACTCATCAAATGCTGACATAAAGGCAGGTTCTTCTCCGTTGCGGAACAAAATTATAAAACCAATTAAGATAAAATAGAAATGTATTTTATCTTAGATGGCATGAAGAACATTTTGATTGATGAGAAATGTTTAAGACGTTATGTCTGGGGCTATTTCTGGCCCACGAGAATATGGCCTGCGTAAAACCACTCACTTAAGTGAAAAGAGTGATGCAGTTTGTGACTTTAGAAACTAAAGAGCGGTATCACTAACCTAGTTCAGTATTTTTTCTGTTACTACAAGGACAAGCATTTGACCTTTATCCCACCTGATGTTAAGTGAAGATGAGGTCTAAGGTGCTTCATGCATGCCCGTGAAAAGCCTATTCTCTCTGCCAGAGGCCGAGGTAATTTAGTTCACGTGAAATATAGAAGTATTGAGTTGTAGTATCAGCCCAAATAGTACCAGCACATACTGTCCCAAAAGGCCTACAACATAGGAATCAAATTATCTCTACTATGATGGGATTAGGCTTACTCACCACGCTTGCCAGATGCGGATTGGTTATCACAAACCCGAGCAACGTTCGAAAAAAATCGAAAAATTATTTTTGCTTGATCCGGGAATCGAACCCCCCGACGAGAGGACCCCCCGATCGGTACTTAAACCACTAGACCAACAGTACATCCACAGGGCGTCAACAGGGAGTCAAGTACTGAGTAATAGAGTCCTAATCCAATTGAAACGAATGTAGTATTAAAAATAATGAGTACCTAAATACACTATGGTTTATCGACGGCCATGCAATACTTTCGTCCTTAAATATTGTCTTCTCAAACATATCGTTCTTTTTTCATATGAATCATGTAACTGTTTCGTATTAGTTTGTTATTCTATCTATTTTTTTAACTATCTATCGCTTAACTGAACTACATGGAGCCAATTTACTAAATCACCATGAGTGAGTGAATGAGTGAAATAGTACAACTGAACTTACTCAGGAACTACAACAATCTAACAATAATGCCTTCAAACTTTTTGCAAAGAAGCGGTGGAGTGTAGGTGAGCTCGTCTGAGTACGCAGACAGATTTATTTCTGTACTTTAGTTAAAAGGTGGAATGGATTGCCTCTTAGTGAAAACTCTGGATCAAGATAAGATATAGCGGTCGATGTTGTCTAGCGTTAAAAAATTGTAAATTTCAGGGTTATGGTAAATTTTAGGATTCAACATGTTCAAAATAGAATACGAGTAGGCAGGGGCGTCTTTACCTTTAGTGCAGGGTGTGCGGTGCATGCGGGTCGGAAGTTAGAGGGCGCCCAGAGCCCCTCGCTACACATATGAGCGACGCTTCCAGCCTACACTGTAACGCTCCGCAAGGAGCGGGTACGAGTACTGATAGTTCTCCTCATCTTACGAGGTACGTTTGGACCACCATGATACAGGATTTGGGATGTTGGTAATTACAATGAAGCGACTGCCCATAGGTAGTCGAACACATTGTATGTGTATGTGTGTGAACATGTTTGTTTGCGCATTTTGAAACAAGAGGGCGCCATGTTATTGATTGCGCCCGGGCGCTTCTTGGGTTAGAGCCGCCCCTGCGAGTAGGTATATTCATGACAAACTTCACTAATAGTAAATCGTCATCGTCAGCCCATTTAAGTCCCCACTGTTGGGGCACGGGCCTCCCTTAATCACATTAGGGGTAATTGCCATACTCACCACGCTTGGCAGACGGGTTGGCGAGGGTTTTGATATAAATGCAGAGTATTCCTTCTCTGGGCGCTGAAAATCATGCCAGCAGCTTTACCTTAGTCGCCTTTTACGACACCTCGGTAAGAGTGAGGGTGGCTTATTCTACTCTGCCGGGACCACACGGCAATTTTATCTAGTAATAATGCCAGTCCCGTGTACTAGTTCATAAATTAACACGAGTGAAGCAGCGCTGTGCTGTATTTCGCACACTGGAGGCCCAATCCGGGATTGAAAAGTTGGCAACTTTTGACTCCACTGGTATCGCGGGTATCCATGGGCGGCGGCAATCGCTTACCATCAGGTGATCCGTCTGCTCACATAAAAAAAAAACATTTTTTTTGCTGTGACTTAGATATACATACATAAACTCACCGCCTGCATTGCGCCTACCTACTTAATAAAAAATAACCTGGCATGTGAATTGAAGTACTCATAGGTACAAGTATTACCGGAAAAAAACTCTAAAAATGAACGAATAAACAAGAACTGACCAAAAATAAATAGAAAGTGGTTGACTAGTAACTACAAAGTTTTGTCTTCTGCAGACTCTCCTTGGCTCGCCGCCAAGAAGCCGTTAAAGTAGGCGAGTTAATACACTATAAGTATATGCGATATAAAATAAAGCGACATAATCCAATGAAAAATGGATTCAATGTGGATAGGTATTAAGTCGGGTGTCGTATTGGAGAGTTTACGGATAAATAGATTGGCGCGTTCGAGGAGGATGTCAGTCATATCCGTCCCGGGCAGTGGCCGTTGATTAAAATATAAATTATGGCAAATGCAGCGACCCACAGTACTATATGGGTAGATAAATTCCTATACACGAAATATTGGCCATGTAAGTTTCCCCTGGGTCGTAAAAAAATCTTCGTGCAAACAAATAAAGCCTCTCAAAATTCAACTTGAACAAAAAGTGATGAACCACCTCGCAGGCCAGCACGGCAGTGCCTACGGAACTGATGCCTTGACATCACGTCCGTTGTAATTGCAATGTGGGCTCTCCTTTGTTCATCAGGGTGAGGCGAGCCAAAATCACTGTAAAAACGTCAAATAATCACGCTTATTCAATTTATATTCAGACTAAAACACTTTTCCTAATATTTCACAGGTCAAGCACCTGTGTTACGGATATCCAAACCAATTGTGGGATTACAAACATATACATATAATATTTTCCTTTTGTAAATACTTACTTATAATACATAAAAAACATCCAGACCAATACAAATCAACAACCCAAATTCATGCACACAAATGTTCACTACCATTGTTCCAAATGGGTCGTCGATGTCGTCATCAAAAACTGGCCCCTGTTTTAAAATATACGATAATAATAATGATGTGTTTTGCTACGAGGTAGTATGCAACGTTGTAGTGTGCTACGACGGGCTTAATGCTGCATGTAGGTACTACACATACAGCAAAAACTTGTTACAAGTGTATAGGTATTTTCAATTTTATTTTGTTATTTCAGAAAATATTATTTTTTCGAATATCAAATGGAATCGAACTTCGACTTCATTAGACACTCGTTGACCTGAACTCCGGCCCGGACAAATCAAATGAACAAAATCTACTACACTCAATGTTACATACAGAGTTCAAAATCCCGAACAAAGGTCGTCGAGTGTACCGAGCTAAGCAAGCAAAGCCATTAGAGATGGGCCAAAACCGGATTGTATCGATAAATTGTGTCGATGCTAAATGCAACCCGATATATTGATATACCGTAGTGTATTGTTTTGCGGAGGACTGCTAGCAATGACTCGATGAGGATAGTTTGAGGTATAAATTTAGAGCTCAGCCTCAGGGAGAACTAGGTACATTTAGCAGTAAACGGACACCTGTTGATAGATGGATTGTAGTGATTTGTCGATCAATACAAATAATAACATTGCGCAATACGAGTGAGTATATCGATAGGTTACTAAGTATATTGTTGAAAAAAAGTTCAATAATAATATTATCTTTAAGAGAAAAACGACGAACGTTCAGTGTGTTTCCATTTTTTATTAATACCTACGATATGAATTTAACGTGTAGTTTGTTTAACAACACGTTAAATTATCTATAATATATGGCATATACTTGTCTAAGGGCATACCTACATAAATCTTTACTTACTAATTTAGTGATGCAAAAATAAACTATAAAATAAAATAGACGATACAAAGTGTAATAGTCGTATTAACAATGCGTATCGATTCAAAACTGTATATAATGTCCCATCCTTTGTATCGATACGTACTCGTATTGCCCATTTAAAGCGATTCTGCTCAAAAGCTTAATCAAATTAACAAAATTGACAGTACCCTTGCAATTTGAATCGCTACGCACTTAAGCAATCAGTCCTATTAGAATTCATTTATTATTCAATTGAAGTTTAGCAAATACCAGTTCGACTCGGGAATAAACAATGAAAGAAAGATTACCGAATTGAATTGAACTTTAGTTCGCGTTCAAACTTTTATCTTGTCCCTTTGCATTTTAGATAATTCGTTTAACTTTTTTGTCGGTAGATATAACTGAATAATTGAACTGTTTCTGTTTACTTGCGCTTGCAAGACTCTTGTCAGGCAAGGAAGAGATAATGTGATTTTTTCAATACTTTAATTCCGGAGACTTTTGCAAGACTTCCAAGATAGATTTAATTTTTTTTGTAAGACTTGCAAACTTTTTAATTTTGCAAAACTCTTGCAATTTAAAGTCTTGAAATATAATGTTTTTTTTTTCTATAAAACTGAGTTTGCTGTAACGAAGCTTAAAACAATACTGCGACGTCTCTAGGATCTCGTAATATCGTTTATATTTTACATTTCATTACCCTCATAAATAAGACTGAATAATGCAAAGTTAGTTAAAAATAATACGCTTATTACATCATTTTCCAACAACGAAAGATTAAAGCGAAATATGTAAAATATGAGTAAATGTTTCAACTACATTCACTTTGCATTTTCATTGAGCTCTTCATTACGCAGTCGTGACGCCGGGTATCACAGTACGTAATCCGCCGACAAAGGCGGGCCAAGCGTGAGTTGGTCTTGCTTTTACAGATTCTGCACTTCACTGCATAGTTCAAAACAAAGTTTTCGCTTTTTGTCCCTATGTCTGCTTAGATCATAAAAACCACGCAACGATGCGGTTTTTTAATAGATAGACTAATTCAGGAGGAAGGTTTATAATATTGTGTGTATAATACCTGTGTGAAGCCAAGGTCGCTAGTAATAATTAAACTAACTTTTACTAGGTTAATCAAAATTTTTTTGTAGTAAGTGTGGCTGGCTGATACTACTGTAACATCTTAATAGTAGTATATATGACTGTCTCATAATAAGGGTTTAATAACAAACACGAGCGAGATTTTTTAAGACGAGCCTTGGCTAGTTTTTAGTAGCATTCACGAGTGTTTACACACCGAGTTATGTGCAGTCTCGTACACTACTTTATCTACATTCATGTTTTAATCTTCAAAGTAAGAAATCACAGGGAAACTATTCTGACAAGCTATAAATACACACTTGATAAGTCATAATCTAGTAGATTCTCCAGCCAAATGTCTTTCTGAATCTCTTGATACTTTAGGTTTAAAGATGATTTATTATCATAAGAAATTTACATTTCACTTATAATGAGATAGATATAACTACATATATTATTAACATTAAGAACTTTTCTCATGCAGTTGTATTTGCTGATGCTATGTATAGTTTTAGCTTGCTTTTGAAACTATGTATGCACCCAAATTCAAATGCCTTCAAATCTCTTGATGCTTTTGCTAAAATTTCGGTAATCTATATATAATCTACCAATCGAGTCTGCCTACAGATTTAGAGATAATTATATTGTTCTGCGCATGTTGTAGGTGCTTTTGGGCTTTCAAGTTTTAGTCTGTATATTAGTATTAATTTCTCATAGCTTTATCCTAATAGGTATTGTCATTTAAGAAAATTGGCTGTTGCATAAAGTGGCAGCTGTTTTATAAGAAACACATAAAAAAGATCATTAAGCTACACCCTACCCTATATCAATATTATCAATTCTGACCCTTAAATAAAGCCTGTCAAAATGTGTATACATTTCTTAATTTGAAGATTTATGACATGAGTGTAGAAAAAAAATTGTATGCCAGGCCGTGCCATACATCATTGAATTTGAATTGAACTAATAATAAAAAAGCTTATTAAAGCATCATAAATCCTCAAAATAGAGTCTGCCCTGGTAAGTGAACTTTAAAACGTTTGTGGGTATTTTTTCGATTTTCGTGGACTGGCCACGAAAGTTTTATGTAATATTACTCTGAAAATTACATCACAATCCTAAAATATTCTGAATAATTAAAAGGCATATTCTATAAAGAATAAAACTTTTACTAACTTTTATTTTAAGATTCTGATGTCGATTTCAGAATAATATTCAATTTGCCACGAAAGTTACAACTCGAAGAATCACTCGTCTAATAGTTATGGAACCCTAAAAATATACAACAAATTATGAATTCCCAGCAAAGGAAATTCGCAAACGGTAAAGTGCTCGTAATTTGCGCAGAAATAACAAGAACATTTGGATCGCCTGATTGGTATCGCGACGTGAATAGCCCAGGACGGATTTCTGAGTGAAACGACACTGTATAATGTTAAATATTCAGTTAAAATTGTTCTTTTTGCTTCCCTTTTTCTGTGCATGTTAAGTCAGCATTTCAATCTAAATGATCACTTAGATGAATTTACATATCGGATTTTTTGAGGATTTTGATCTATTACACGGACTGAAAAATTACTAGGTATTTAATACATTTTGTCGCTAGTGTGCCCTACTCGTCACCTTAACCCCTAATATTTACTAACATTATTAATAATAAAGTTAGACGTTTTATCTTCTTTAAGAGAGTAAATACTAATGAACTCCTAGTATACGGTGCCTTTATCGGTATGAAGCGTCATTTTGCTAACGATGTTTGAAAATAGTTCTTCTATGTTACTTTTGTACCTAACACAATTTTTTTCTTTCTTTCATTTCTTTCTTTCTTCTACTATAGGCAGCGTCATGTCTTTGAACCGGGATCTTTGAAGTCTATGAGTGGGAGTTACCATTTACCCATCCCATTATTGATGTGGGAATCTGATATTCATAATAATTCAAGTGCTTACTTATATAGCTTCTTAAAGGTTCAGTGTCAAACCAAGAGTAAGCTCATGACCAATAAAAAAAGCTACTTACTTCGTGACCAGGTCAATGTATTTGTTTTTTGTTATTTTATTATTATTAGTACGAGTATGTACTACAACTTAACATGGAAATAGCAGACAACATAGCGACAGAAGTTAAACTTTTCAACCAGCCCTAACTGTGTTGTTCAAAATTGTTCAGTATGAATGAATGAATGAATATACTTTTATTGCACTCAAAATAAAGTATGAAAACTTAAACTAGATATTACAGGATATGTACAACGAAGGCGGCCTTATCACTATGAGCGATCTCTTCCAGGCAACCTTTGGATAAAGGACACTTGATGAAGGTGTAGGGCGGTGCAATCTTAAATATTTATATACTTACACAGAAAGTTTAAATGCAAATACATAAATAAAATATGAATATACTAATACATACAATATACATAATATATATGATTAATAAATAGACAAATATAACCACTAAAATAATAACAATAGTATGTTGTGATTTTGATAAGATTTCGTGCCAAAAACGATGTACATCGATGAGTAAGTACACAGTTCATTTTTATTTTACAACCTCGTTATGGATGAACATGCAACGTACTTATTTCAACAAATCGCTATTTTGAGTTGTTAAACAACGCAGCAACCTCGTAAAAGTGAAACAATGAATTCATAAAACAAAATGATTACAGCATATGGTATCAAAGCACCAACATAACAATGTTCATAAAAATACTGGCGTGGAGCTGAAACAATACGTATAGAAAATGTGGAAAAATTACAGCAATAAATTCACTTCACATGGTCCATAAAAGTAAAGGACTGGACTTCGGGAAATAAGCTGGCGATATTGGGGTACGCCGATGGCGCGGTGGGCACAATACTCGTGTGCCACAATGTATATAATAAAAATACGACGATGAGTTCTGAGGGTGTTCTCGTGTTACCATTTCGATGTCTAATAACGCTTTATGCAAAAAAAAACAGTAATGACCTTACGAACGAAGTTGTGCAGGGAGCAATGACCGCGGAACGGCTCCTAACCGTTGCAGCACATGCTGATCTTGGACATTGTAGACCACTTCACTTTGTTTCTTTTCTGGTCAACAACTGTGACATCTGTTTAATGTTGTCTGTGTCCTATCTTGTATGTGGTCAATAAATGATGGAAACCAATTGCGTGACTGAATCAATAGACAAGACGACTTTTTATTAATGTCATAGGTGGCAGACGAGCAGACGGATCATCTGCTGGTAAGCGATTGCCGCCGCCCATGAGCACTCGCGAGACCAGAGGAGTCACAAGTGCTATGCCAATCTTTAAACCCAGGACAATATTCAACTTTTTTTTTTTAGGTTAAATATTAACAAACTGTGAGCATGCAATTTAAGAATTAATATTATAAATATAATATTTAACAGTTTACCAAAATTGGCCAAGTTATAAATGAATTAGAAAATTAAAGGATTCTTTAGATTATTTTTAAAGTTTGATGGGCAAATTGATTTACAATTATCCAATCCTATAATTGACAAGTCTACATCTTTAAAGGTAAAGGAGATGGACCGTTTTGGTACCGAAATGGTATAGTCGCCTGCAATAACATTAAAATATCTCGACTCTGTTGTCTAGAATAATAAGGTTTAAATTTGGATAGGTTTCTATACTTATTAGTGCATGCGACCGCACATCATCACATTTGAGATATATTATAAATGATATTGAGAACATCACACCAGAAAACCGTAACAGATCAGCAGAGTAACATCTACGTTACTTTATACATTATAGGAACCCAGATACAATTAATCATAACTTATCTCGATAGTAAATAAATAAATAAATATTTCACAACATCACATACATTGATCTGACTCCGAGTTAGGTAGCTCAAGCAGCTGTGTTACGGATATCAGAATCAACAGTGGGATTACAAATATATACATATAATACTTTTCTTTTGTAAATACATACTTATAATACATAGCAAACACCCAGACCAATACAAACAAACATGTTCATGCACACAAATGTTTGTACTGTGCGGGGATCGAACCCGCAACCCTTGTATCAGAGGCAGCGTTCACTACCACTGTTCCAATCGGGTCGTCAAATATCCTATAATCCTGCTAGTAGTAGGTAAAACCCGAAACAAACATTGCAGTTATGCTTCTAAAATAGATATTTCTACCGTTAGCGCGGCGGTGAGGGAAAACATCGTGTGGAAACCTGCACTTATCGCATAGTTTCTAAAAATTGTAAATACCTACAATATTTGATATAATTCTGAACACGTAACCGTGATCCAGTTGGTCTGGTTCCCTTGTCTAAGGGTTACGAAGGTCAGACGTCAATCGTTTCATTATAATTACCAGACTTCCCGAATCCTGGATCATGGTCCAAGTGTACCCCGGGCTTAGAAGCGAGATTTATTTATTTATTAAGACACAAAAAATTCAATAGAAAATTTTAATAACCCCCGACACAACTAAAGCTCTTTCATTTGATACCTATATTGAGGCAGTTGAAACAACAAATAGGTTATTCGTCATTTTCTGACGGCGGCTTTGAAATTTTTCACAATTAATATATTCTGCTACTCAAGCCCTTTTAAAAGATACCCATATTGTAGGAGTTGTGTTAAAACATAAAATCCAAATCTTTGTGACGGCGGCCATCTTGGATCGATTTTTATCCATCATAGCTAAGAACACTCCCTCCTTATTCATCTTTCAAACAAAAGAAAAAACAAAATCAAAATCGGTTCATTTGTTCGGGACCTACGATGCCATAGACAGACACACAGACACACACACACACACACACACACACGTCAAACTTATAACACCCCGTCGTTTTTGCGTCGGGGGATAAAAACAGGTTACAGTTACGATTACAATATAACAGTTTAAGTATGGTTACGAGCTGAACTATAACCCAACAACTTGTATTCTAGGATGATTATTATGATACTTAAGTATTATTTATGAATACAATACTATAAAATATTTTTACTCAAGTATGACTCTATTGGTCACAGCGATAATGCTATGACTCTATTCTTGAAGACACTTGGTTATGATATCAAGATCAGAACAGAACCATCCGTACCAGCTCATTGTAGAGGCGGCACATGCGGTCAACAGGATTATAATAAGAAGTATTATTGCGTAACACTTGGAGAGAGAATACTTTTGGGTGATGGGATCTATAATGCGTAATAAGGTTGATAGACGCAAGTAGTGATGGTGAGTCAACTATGGAGTGAAGTATTTTGTGTAAGTAAATAAGTTCACTGTGCTTGCGCCTTGCCTCGAGGGTTTACATATTAAAAGATGAGGAGTTTATTATGGAGATAACTGGAAGAAGCCTAATGTCTATGAATAAACAAGTGTCTGAGAAGTGGTGACTAATGACCTTAATATTTTCAGCAAGATTGGTAAATTATGATTTCGAATACCTACTGCAATAGGCGGTAGGGTTGCCAGATGATGATTATTTGTCTGAAATGTCCCGACTTTTCGTTAAATGTCCAGAGTAGACGAAGAAAAACAAAGTTGCCGACAAACAACTGACGAGGGTTCGAAATAACAAGTGTCTACCTTGCAACAAGACAATCGTGTGTAACCAAGCAACCTATTCACGTTTTATTCGTACTTATGTGTTTCCTTATGTATCATCATTAGTATCATCAAATAACAGAAGAAGATCTATTTTTAACCGATTCACGTCAAGTCAAAAGTGTTATACTTATAAATGTACAAATTTATGTCAGCTATGCCCAAGAAGGTAACATGATGTACTTGCATATGGTATAGAAATATTCAAGTACATCATGTTATGTACATCATGTTGGGCATAGCTGACATAAATTTGTACAGTATATTTTCAGTATATAAGTATAATTTTCTAAGGTGCAATGGACAGTTCAGTAGTAACATTATAGTACTTATACATAGTACTAATACTTAGTTGTGTCCCTTTTTATTTTTAATGTCATTATCATATTAGAAAATACATATCTTCAGTGTTAATTATTCTTTTAAGTCATTACCTAGCTTTTAAGTTTTTATGTTGTCAAATAAAGGTATCTATCTAAGGTGCAATGGACAGTTCAGTAGTAACATTATAGTACTTATACATAGTACTAATACTTAGTTGTGTCCCTTTTTATTTTTAATGTCATTATCATATTAGAAAATACATATCTTCAGTGTTAATTATTTCTTTTAAGTCATTACCTAGCTTTTAAGTTTTGTATGTTGTGCAATAAAGAGTATCTATCTATCTATCTATCTACCATTATTCAGTTTTTATTATTAACACAGTGAATTGAGATGATTATTATGTAAAAAAAATTTCAAAAAAATATTCGATTAGACTATAATAGCTTTTTAGCAAATTTTTTAAAATGTTTTTTATAAAAGGGTCTGGATTATTTTTCCATTCCCATATCATTAGGTAGGTTATTGTGTATGTTTAATGCACAATTCACGTACTCTTTGGACACTTTGTACGTTACGTTCAATTCCTACTTATAATTCGATAAGTTCGTGCGCAACCTTCGTGCGGAGTGAAAAGGGTAGATAGGACGGGTAGGTACTCAACATATCCGCTGGTGGTGGAGTGAGAAAGGGCGACTGATGCAAACGCATATCAAAACACGGCAGTGTCTCGTACGAGAGTTCTTGTACTGTGTGGTCTTGTGCGTGCGTCCCAGCCCCTCCTCCTACCCCGCAGCGCCCCATGACAAAGTTCCTTAATAAGTATGTGTTTAAAAGAACACTGATAAATAGGATTTCAACCAGCTTCGATATTTCCCGTTCAGTTTCAGATCTGGAGGATTTATCTATACTAGGAAGTGAAACAAGGACTATTTGCAAATACAGTTGGGAACACGCCGGACAAATAAATCAGAATGTTGTAGGTGTACTGTTTGCAGAGCAGGTATCTACGTAAAAATAAAAAAAGTTTCTTTCAGTTTACTGTTGCGGTGGCTAGTAAATACAGCTGTGGGGCTTGAAGACCTAATGTTTTAAAATAAAGTACCTATGTAATATTGTTTCATCGTCAGCCCATTTAAGTCCCCACTGCTGGGGCACGGGCCTCCCTCAATCACATGAGGGGTATTGCCATACTCACCACGCTTGGCAGATGGGTTGGCGAGGGTTTTGATATAAATGCAGAGTTTTCCTTCTCTGGGTGCTGATGATCATGCCAGCAGCTTTACCTTAGTCGCCTTTTACGACACCTCAGTAAGAGTGAGGGTGGCCTATTCTACTCTGAAATATTGTATGTAATATTGTTTACTCAACGTTAAATTACTTTTGTCCTTTTGTGGACACGTTGTACAGTCAAATCGATGTAGTAAATATCAAGGGGCAGCAGTGAGGCACACCATCAGGTGACCTGCTCGCTCTTTTGCCTCCCTATTTCTATAAAAAGCCGTTTTATTTTAACATGTCCTGCATTTAGGCTGTATGATTAGCAGGTAGGTTTGCTTTTTAATACATATAGGGTGTATCTGTGAACATTTACATCCCTTTAACCACGTGTACTACCATCTATTCTGAACAACATTTGTTCTAAGACTATTGGAAATTCGCATAAAAAAAATCAACTTTTCATACAAAGTTGGTCACGTGACATTTTGTATGGGGAGTCGATAAAATTTTCGATGAATTTCTAGAAGTCGTAAAACAAATGTTGTTCAGAATGGATGGTGGATCACGTGGTTAAAGGGATGTTAATGTTCACAGATACACCTCTGTATAAGATATATTTTGGTATATTCCTACGCTAAAAATTTTATTACAAACTAATAAGTACAAGTATGAATGAATGACTCTGTCGAATATATAGAAATAGGTTACAAATACAAAATGTTTAGCATTTAATTTTAAATATTGTACTACTATGACTCCAGAGCGATGGTAGCTCAATGGATACGAACGCGCCTTCCATGTGATGGTCGAGGTTCGAATCCGAGCATGCACCAATGGTTTTTTTCAAATATATGTGCGTATTTCTATCATTACCATCTGCTCGGCGGTGAGGCAACACATCGTGAGGAAACCTGCACGTTTCGGAAAAAGTTTCTGAAACGTGTAACCATGATTCAGTTGGTCTGGTTCCCCTGTTAAAGGGTTGCGAAGGTCAGACGGCAGTCGCTTCATTATAATTACCACACCCCCACCCCTCCCCCCAATCCTGAATCATAGTCTAAGTGTACCCTGGGCTCCAAAGCTACAGCTTTGGACGCAACCGGTAATCACACGCTAAGATGAAGAAGATTGTACTACTATGTATATACGCCGTAAATATAATATATAATTTTATACTTCTTAAAAGAGGAAGTTTCAGGGCAATAAAGAACTATTTATGACATACATTACAACTTCGCCGACATTTTTATTTACAAACGTTTATACTATTTTTAACAAAATACCGGTAACTGCGTTAAGCGATCTCTCCGATTACTCAGATGTTGAGCAGTTTGATTACTTACCATCATGTAACCCACTTGCTGGTTTGTCGCCTTCAGCTTGAAAATGTTTGTAAAAATATTGCTAATAATCCGTATATTTTGTGATAGTAAATCAGAGGCTGGAGGCACAATACATAAACTATGATTCCCCATCACTATCACACCGTAACTAAATCATTCAATACCATTCCCAAATAAAAACTAAAATGAATAGTGAATCTCCAGACATCTGACTGTTACAGATAACAGGGCATTTATTAGGGAACGAAAAATGTACCATTGTACGTCACAAAGACTCAATCCATTTACTTTCAAATGATGCCCGCCGATACCCGCTCTACCGCGCGCCCCTGGGAGGCCCTTACAGAATTGCGAACATCAGATTTTTTCCCTTTAAGTGTGGTTTCGGATTCTCCTTCAGTTTATTTATCAAGGAGGCCTATAAAATGGACTATTGTTATGCTCTATGCCTAGCTGTATACATTTAAACAAAAGAGTACCTACCTACTTGGAACGTTTTAAAAATGTTGTTCTCTATTCATCTGTTGATTTAACATGACAATGGATACATACGAATCTAATTGTATTTTTTATGTAAGTGCACCTCAGTGTAAGAGATCGATATTTGGATAAGTATGTATGTGCGAGAATGAGGGAGAAGATGACATGGAAAGTCAATATGTAAATTGTTTTATACCCCATAGTAAAGAAAAGGAGAAACTATAATTATTGTATAGATAGTTACCAATAGAAATCTTTTATAAAGACTAAATCAGTTAATGCAACATCTTTTTTGTTGACCGTACATGTACAAAGAAGTAATAAAAAGGGCAGGCTCCATAAAATAAATAGAAACTAAGTAACTCGATAAATAATTTTATATTGCTGAATGCTGACCTTCAACAGCCTTGAACCAAGAACTCATATAAAAGAAAAGTATAGGAATGAACTGGAGCAGCGGAAAAAGTTTGCACCCACGAATTGTACAGGATTCGGGATGTTAGAGATGTGTCCCCATGCAACTTTTACTCGAATGACTAGAGCGAAATATTGAAAAAAAAATATTAAAATGTAGGTAAAAATATAGTAAAGTATCAGCCTATATATTGTCCCACTGCAGTACAAAGCCCTCCATCATAGAAGTCAAATTATCGTTACTATGATGGGTCATAGTAACGATAATTTGACTTCTATGATGGATGGACAATATATAGGCTATAATGTTCCCCAATGTTAATCCCAATTAGGCTTACTCACCACGCTTGCCAGATGCGGATTGGTGATCACAAACCCGAGCAATGTTCTAAAAATGCGCAACATACTTTTTGCTCGACCTGGGAATCAAACCCAGGACCCCAAGATCGCGGCCTCTTACACAAACCATTAGAACAGCAGAGCGTTTTAAAATGTAGGTACCGTGAACTTTATCCATACTAAAATTATAAATGGGTAAGTGTATTTGTTTGTTTGTCCGTCTTTTACGGCAAAATGGCGTTGCGACAAATCGATGTGATAAGTGGCTAATGGGATGGAGAGTGACTTTGTGGCAATCCAAATTCCACGCGAGCAAAGCCACAGACCACTGCTAGTATGCAAACAAAGTTACCTCAGTCTTACAATTTCCTCGTACTTCCTATCTCATAATTCCTTTGATGTTAATTACTGAAAAATTTACGGCAGCACGTAAATTTTTTGTCAGACTTATTTTGGAAAAAGAAATATTTGTCTGTTGCAAAAAGTGAATACTTTTGATATAGAGTACCGTTGAAATTGTAAAGTAATTCGAATAAATCAAGTAACAAAAGATACAAACCGCATCCCTAGGCTATATTTATACTTTACGTCCGGAATAAACCCGGAATACGTTCATAAAACAAAAATAGATTTAGTCATTCGTTATTCATGGTCCGCCACTAAGCTATTGATAGCAAAAATGCATTTGGAAAGGAAATTCCGCTATTGGAATTTCGCGAATCGTTTGAATATTTGGCCTAAAACTGATACTTATTTTTTTAAATAAAACTGAAAGTTATAATTATGTGTTTTTGTACACAACTTTGCATACATACACCTTTTCTCGCGTGTACTATTTATATAATGTTATTTGGAGTGTATGAAGAGTTAAAAATATTTATTTTATACCTTTTTGTTCGTGGTTTTTGAAGGCGGTTTTTTTTTCGTAGAAATTTTTATTTTTGATTATACGTTTTCGTGTAAAGTATCAGCCTATAACTGTCCCACTGCAGGAAAAAGGCCTCCATCATAGAAATCAATTCATCGCTACTATGATGGGATTAGGCTTAATCACCACGTTTGCCTCATGCGGATTGGTGATCACAAACCCGAGCTGTGTTCGGAAAATTTGACACACTTTTTGCTCGACCCAGGAATCGAACCCAGGACCCTGAGATCACAGCCCGGTACTTAAACCACTAGACCAACAGGGAGTCTTCGTGTAATCAGTATAATTCAGCAAAAGCAAATAGTTGTTTTACAAAGAGCTGACTTACATGCAAAACTAATTTATAATGATCCAGAAGAATAAAATCAGATTAGAAACGCAGTGAGGACAGCAAGACAGTGCCGACTTTTTCATCAGAGACACAAGGCTCACGCCGGGCCCCGGGGCCCGTAAAATCAGGCATCATCAACATTTAAGCGAAAATTAACATTTTTTCCCGCAATAACTTTGATAAAAACCTAAACGAATTTGAAAAAGGTAGAGACAAAACTTAATCGGTTTTAATTTTGTAGAAAGTCTCATGATGCTTAAGCAGAGTTTTCGAGAAATAGTGAAAAACCGAGTAATGGGACCTTCAACCACCACCATTCCCTTTGGCACAAGGGCTGGGGGTGGGGACGTTTGATATGTTCACCTCCGGACTAGTCCAAACAATGTTACGTAGTCGAAAATTTTACCGTGGGAGAGCTACGCTTCGGCATGAATGGGCCAGTTCGACAGAAGTGATACCACGGCCTCACAGAAAACCATTTTGAAGCGGTGTCTGTGCTGTATTTCGCTGCGCGAGTGAGGGTTCGGAGGCCCAATCCGGGGTTAATGCGGGTTGGAAGGTTGTCAGTGCACTTTGATTCCGGATGATACGGGTGTCCATGGGCGGCTGCAATCGCTTACCATCAGGTGATCTGTCTGATTGTCTGCCACCTTACATATAAAAAAAATTGTTCCAAGGTTTTACGTCTACAGTTTATTTTGAGCATTGGTCGCCTGAGGGCCGATTCTCGTTCACTCAACATTGAAGTTAAATATAGATTTCATACATTCGTCCATACAAATCTGTAACTCGACTTCAATGTCCAGTGCTTGAGAATAGGCCCACTGGTCTAATATATCACATTAGTGTCAACCGAATAAAAATCAAATGATCGACCGAATGATTCAATGATCGATGAATCGATAGATTAGTGATGTCTAGCCATTCAATTCTTGTCCACATCCCTAGTGGCGTCTGTCATTCGAGTTATCAGATTCATTGTAGATTTCGCGCGTATAGTTAATGTCGACTACAGGCTGGCTAGGAAGCCTTTTGTGTAAGAAACATTTTCTGTTCTTCTTTGTCTCTGGCGGTCTGTCTGCTGTCAGGTCTTAGCGGTGGTTATAATTTGTTCATTTTATTAATATATTTTATTTACCTATTTAAATCACTCTTTCATTCATACAGTCCATTCCTATAGCTCACATTTTGGTCCTTCACCCGTAAATTGAACCATTTATTTAGATTTCACGTAGTTTTGTTCGCATTCATTTTCATTTAGTTTGTTTCTTTGTCTTGTCAAAAATTTTCTTGTCGGAAATTTTCACATTTTTTTATTGTAATGTTTACGCATTCCAAAACCACCGCTAGGCTTCTTGCCGAGGAATCTGAGAAGCCTTTGCCATCGGAGGAGCCCAAGGGCTCCGTGTCAAAGCCCCCGATGGCAGAGGAAGTGTTGCTGGCCGGCCCTCTTCTCCCGGAGGAGATGCATTTCTCCGATTCTTTATCCCGGGGGGAGGGCAACGACCGCTCTATTTCTTCCAGATCCAGCTCCAAGAGCGTTCTAATTAAATCTGCTGAGGTGCGGCTGAAACGAAAGCTCGCCGAGGTTTCAAAAAAGGAGCAGCAAGCAGCCAGCGAAGCGGCCCGCGTGCGAGAAGAGGCGGCCCGCGTGCGAGCAGAAACGGCCCGTAAGATCGCTGCGAGGGAGGAAGAGGCAGCTCGCGCGGAGTTCGCGCTTGCCGTGGCGGAGGCCGAGGAGCGAGGATCGCGAAGGTCGCGATCTCGCCGCTCGAGCCGCAGTTTGACCGCCGAGTGGGTGGATCAACAAAATATGGTTGGCCCACAAAATGAGGTAACAAATCCTATTATAAGTCTTTCAGCGGATATAGGGCCCGTTACTGCGCCACTAACTGAAAAGCCACCTCACTCTGATAAGCCACCTCATGTTGATAAGCCGGTCAGAGGGGAGTCTCAGCCGCGAACTGTGACACTAGAGGTGTCACAGTTATTATCGTTGGTATCTCAGAGACACGGAGCCTCTGTCCCGCTACCCCTATTTAGCGGCAATATCAGTGAGTGGTTGCTTTTTAAAAAGGCGTACAGCGACAGTAAGCCATCGTATACCGCCCCAGAAAATTTGGCGAGGCTTAGAGTTGCTCTGCAGTGGGAGGCTCGTGATATTATAGGGTCTTTGCTGCTTGTTTGCGACGACCCCGACGACATAGTACGGGCCCTCGAACTCTATTATGATCAACCTGAACGAATCATACTAAATGAAGTACGTGCGATACGCAGTATGCCACGTTTAGGTAAATGCAGCAAAGACACCGTTTTACTAACGACCAAATTAAGAAGTTGCATAAGAACAATGCAGCTTCTAAATAAAAATGATTATTTGTTCTCGCCTGAATTGTTTAATACAATTTATTATAAATTAACACCGTTGTTACAGGACAAGTGGTTGGATTTCGCTCATTTGCATGATTCCAGCCGTCCTAAGCTCGTCATTATGGTTGAGTTCCTGGAGGGTGAGGCGAGCAAGAGAATACGTTTTGCACCGTACGATGATCCTCTCGCTGCCACGGCGCCGCCTGTGGAGAAGCCTGCGAACTCAGCATTTCGTCCGGTTACTCGCAATCCTTTTCTTCCTGTAGCTGCACGAACGACACTTCATACAAATAAAGCAGCATGCAATGCGGCGAGGTGCGCTGCTTCTCAGGTCGGTTCATGTTTATATTGTGTAGAGCCGGGCCATAGTGTACGAAAGTGTCCAAAATTTGCAGCTTTGGGTGACGAGGAGCGCTTGTCGTGGGTTCGTAGTGCTAGGGTGTGCGAGAGATGTCTAAAAAACAGTCGTCACAATTGGCGATTGTGCACGTCTAAATGCGATAAGTGCGGAGCCCCTCATAACGGACTTTTACACAACTCATTCTCGGCCGCCGTATCAATTCCAAATTCTAGTGTTATCGAGCCAATTTCGTCTAAGTCCGTGACAGTGACATGTGACAGTGATAAGCAAAATCAAATTGAAAAAATAAATACATCGGCTTCAAATGAGTTTGAACTTGTAAAAAATAATTCGATTTCTTCAGATTCCAAAGAGCAAAGAGGCCGAGTTTTGTTGAAAATCGTACCTGTGATAGTTTCGGGGCCAAACTGCGATCGTGAAACCTTCGCTCTTTTGGATGACGGATCGACAGTTTCGATGATCGATTTCGAGTTAGCTGACGAGTTGGGTCTGTCAGGTGATGAAGACCGTATTCACATCGAAAGCGTGACAGGTTCTCGGGGGGGTGTTCGGTCAAAATTAGTTAGTTTCGGTATTCGGGGCAAAAATTGTTCTGATATTTTCAAAATTACAAACGCTCGAGCAATTCCAAACTTATCACTGTCGCCTCAATCGGTTTCTTCTCAAGACCTCCAAGGTTTTAAACATTTAAATGATATCGCAGAGCAGCTCACTTATGTCAATGGGTCTCCCAAGATTTTGATTGGCATAAGTGATTGGCACATGTTGATGTCACTGGAGAACCGAATTGGTAGGCCGGCGGAACCGGCAGCTGTGCGAACTGTTCTCGGATGGGCAATTTTCGGAGCAATGAATAGATTTTTGGCTCCATTTATAACAATCAATCATTGCATGGTTTTGTCTAAGGATCAGGAACTTGATGTTTTAATAAAGGATCATTATCGTTTAGAAAATATAGGTGTAAAACTTCAAGAGCCATTTAGCGCGTCCGAGAGGCGTGCGTTGAATATTCTCGAGGAGACCTCAAGACGCTTGCCTAGTGGTAGGTTTGAGGTTGGTTTACCATGGCGGGAGGATATTCCATCCGTACCAGACAGTTATAACATCGCCATGACTCGCCTCAAGAATCTAGGTAGACGATTTTTCAAGGATCAAACATACTTAGACCTTTATAAATTACATATTGAAGCTAACGTGGAGAGAGATTACGCGGAAAAGTGTATTGATTCTCATCAGCATCCAAGAATCAGGCGCGACCCGCGAGATTTTAAAAGGTCCCTATTATTCTAGATGGGCGCTGTCACACTGTCAGGCTGTTGATTCGCCTTTATCATGAGTGGGCCGGACATGGTCATAATGAAACCGTCGTCAATGAGTTGAGACAGCGTTTTTATATATTGCGATTGAGACCGACTGTCCGAAGTGTTGCTTCTTCTTGCTTGAAGTGCCGCATCAAAAAAGCTGCGCCAGTATCTCCCCCAACCGGTGATTTACCAGATTTTCGGCTGCAACATCATCAGCGCCCTTTTACCTTCTGCGGCCTAGATTACTTCGGTCCCTTTGATGTTACCGTGGGCAGAAGGCGGGAAAAGCGGTACGTCGGCTTGTTCACATGTTTGGTAACGAGAGCCGTGCATTTGGAGGTGGTGCACAGCCTGTCGGCGGATTCTGCTGTTATGGCCCTGCGTCGGTTTATGGCCCGAAGAGGATGTCCCCAGCGGATATATTCCGATAACGGAACTGCCTTTGTTGGGGCTAGCAGGGAGATGAATCGACTGTGGAAGCCTGTCGCAGATTTCGCTGTCACCAAGAAAATAGAATGGCACTTTCTTCCCCCAGCAGCACCATTCATGGCGGGAGTTTGGGAGCGTCTAGTCGGCACCGTGAAGCGAACCCTGGCAGCTATTTTATCAGAGCGAAGCCCTAAAGAAGAGACACTCGTTACGTTGTTGGCGGAAGTGGAGAGCATCGTCAATTCAAGGCCGTTAACACATGTGCCAGTTGCTGCCGAGGAGGAGCCGGCTCTCACACCCAACCATTTTCTTTTGGGATCCTCTTCTTCTCTGTCCCTTACCAGTGAACCTTTGACAGACAATGTGCTGATGACGAGGTCCACCTGGAAGAAAGCAATGAGGCTAGCAGATCATTTTTGGACCAGGTGGGTCCGAGAGTATCTGCCAACTTTGGCACCTCGGCGGCGCCCTAATTGCCCTCGGGAGAATTTGAAGGTGGGTGACATCGTTATTATTGGTGATAGTGGCTCTCCAAGAGGAGTTTGGCCGAAGGACAGAATCACGGCGGTATATCCAGGCAGAGATGACACGGTGCGGGTGGCGGATGTCGCCACTGCGGCTGGAACGTTCAGGCGACCAGTTCGCAAACTAGTGAAGATTTGCGGTAGTGCTTAGTTGGTAAAAATATATATATTAGCTTTAGTTTTTTTATGGCATGGATATTTTTACGTTTTATATATTTCAAGGCTGTTTAGTTTTTTGTTTTGAGCCTGGTCAGCCTGTAGTCTGCTTCTCCAGTAAGGCTGAGCCTCACGGGCGGGAGTATGTCGACTACAGGCTGGCTAGGAAGCCTTTTGTGTAAGAAACATTTTCTGTTCTTCTTTGTCTCTGGCGGTCTGTCTGCTGTCAGGTCTTAGCGGTGGTTATAATTTGTTCATTTTATTAATATATTTTATTTACCTATTTAAATCACTCTTTCATTCATACAGTCCATTCCTATAGCTCACAGTTAAGTCAATATAAAAAGCCACATTTGACACTTCAACAAAATTCGACAACGTAACCTTGTAACAACGGTCATTGAATTTATTAATCTTTCTATGTTAAAAAAGTAAAATAACTAAACTTTTTAAAATTATGTTTGCATTCATTTAATTCAATAAAGACAAAAAATATAATTTCACGATTTAATTTCTCTGTTAAACTATTTATCAACTTATTAAACATTAACTTTTCTAGAGAATTGAACGTGGTACAGTGTTGTGTGTGTCAACCCATTTTCTTTTTAAACTCTAGTGATGTACCTCAATAATCGAACGAATTCAATGTTAATCGTGTAGGAATATTCATCCATAAATTAAAAGACACATTCTGATTAAAATAAAACGTATTATTCTCTTGTTTAAAAATATAAATACATTAATAACTAAGTAAAAAGAAATAAAATCTATGGCAAACAATAAAAGCTCTTTGATTATTTGTTTTATGTCAAAGGGGGCAGACGAGCAGTCGGATCACCTGATGGTAAGCAATTGCTGCCGTCCATGGACACTCGCAACACTAGTGGAGTCACAAGTGCGCTGCCAACCTCTAAAATCCCCTTTCCCCTCGGATTGGGCCTCCGGTACCCTCACTCACGCATGAAAATGAAATAAACTGGCCGCGGATCGATATCTAGGATCGGTATCTACTTTCCTATTTTTTTTCAATAATTTTGATTGACATTTTTCCAAATAAACGTACTAATAACTTCTTTTCCATTATTATAGTATTCGATTCACGTTTGTTTGAAGTAAATATCGATTATTCACTTTAATCGAAGTTTTTAGTAGGTCACCTCTCTATGAATCTAAGATTTAGAAACGTCAAATGTGGCTTATTAGCTTGGTTCAACTATATTTGTTAATTAATGTTATTGCTATTATAATTGTATTCCTACTCAGAATGCGTTTCATTGTTAATATTAGATACCGTTTTTCTAACAAATTAGAATAGGCACTTTGCACGCCCTACTATCTACAGTCAGCTATTTACAGAACAACTGCAGCATTTATTTCTGTTTCTTATGAAAATATTATTTCGCGCTCGGATGTTTCGTTGAGTAAATATAGGGGACTCACGGAAATGGGAAAATGGCCGGCATCGACTATTTGGCTATAGTAGTTTATTAATATTATCCTAGGAGGTTTGACTTCCATATATATACACCGACACATGTAGATTTTATGTAACTGGCCAATCAAACTAGAACTGAATAGCCGCACCAACTATAGGGATAGTGATAATTTTTCTCGTGCTACTAAAATATATAATAAATCGTTTAGCGATATAGATTTGTTCTGCCTGTCCAAGGCAGTTTTCAAGGGTTAAATATTAGATAAACTAAATTAAACGTATTGTATTATACAGAAATTTATGCATGTATCTATATATGTGTGTGTAATATTTTATATGTAATATGATTCTTCATGTTTAAATATCACGTGTAAGTATATTTATTTATTATTATGTATTCATGTAGTACATACCTACTCAAATATTGCTAGAGAGAAAATTTGTTAAATTCAATATAAATTATTCATCTATTACATTAATTTAAATTCTTATTTATTATTCTAGGGGCTAGCACCAACACATTTCTTTATTTATAACTTAAGTTTTTTTTTTTAAATCTTCTTATAATATTTAGATGTCAGTCATAAAATTCATTTTGTGATATCCTGTCATTGGCTTTGAAATGTATATCATGTATTGTTTCATCCGAATAAAATAAATTAATTAATTAAAAATAAATAAACCATCTACCAGGGTGTCCCACGACTATAGGACATCAAGGAAAAGTACATTAATTCCTCGATTTAGAACTTTTGACGACCCGCTTGGGTAGTGGTAGTGAATGCTGCCTTTGGTCCAAGGGTTGGGTTCGATCCCCGCACAGTACAAACATTTGTGTGCATGAACATGTCTGTTTGTATTGTTTTATCCTTAATTAAATCCTTAAAAAATTATTAGTCTGCGTCTTTTCTATATATTATTAGTATGTATGAATTTACAAAAAAAAGTATTTATAATGTATATATTTGTAATCCCACTGTTGATTCTGATATCCGTAACACAAGTGCTTGAGCTACCTATCTCGGAGGCAGATCAATGTATGTGATGTTGTGAAATATTTATTCATTAATTGTGTATTTATTTTTACTTAAACAAAACATTTCTTTACTTTTAATAGGAAAAAATGCATTCAAAGTCATTTTTGAATTGTGCTTGTTTGCACGAGAATCGGAGCGGAAAAAAAACCAATCGATACAGTCATTACTGAAGATAAAATATCCCTAAAAAACCTTATGTCTCATACTCGTCTGCCGTGAAAGATATCTGATATACTGAATATTCAGCATACAACTATTTTATGTACCTATTGTGGATAATTATTATGGATAAACGAGTGTAAGACAGTAGTAGTAGAGTACATTTCTTACAGTTTTTTTTTGTAGAATAAAATTGCTTATCATATTTTTTTTTCCAGTCCGATTCCCGTGCAATAACTACAAAACGCACAATCCAAAAAAGCTTTGATTGCGGTTTTTTTAAAATAAATGAGTATTATCTTTAAGTAAAAAGTGCTAAGTTTAGGATTAAGGTACTTTCCCTTGGTGTCAGGGGCATGTGCATCGCACTAAGTACACTTGCCAAAGCAGACTCTACTCGGAGAAGTAGTTTGCGCCAAGAGACCGGTCGGTCGACCAATGTTGAGATGGAAGGAAGGAATCTCTAGGTACTATGAATCAAGTGGGGGTAACATAGTGTAACCCTTGCAGTCAGTACGGGGGTCATTATTCAAAGCTTAGCGCGAGAGGTTTGACGACGCCCCGGGCGCGCGGTGCCGCCGTAAACTACGCACATTTACGGCCGATACATTCCCACTCGTAAAATGGAAATAGACCCGCTAGATTATGCGCTTACCTACGCCTAGTGTGCCCTAATAAAATTGGACGAGACAATTTTACAACTGCGCAGGTACCTGATGCAACCCTTATATTATAACCGGGTAAAAGTTCCTAGTTGATGAAATGTTTTACCGTTCGCGTTCGGACCAAATTCTACGTTGTTTTCAAGTCTCACTGAAGTCGACGGGTTTTAATGGTTTTTGAATGCTAAATATTCGGTATTATAGATTATACGACAGACGAGTGTGAGATCTTGGAGAAGTTTTAACTTCATATTGCTCATCGTTGTGTATTCAAGAAATCTTGTGTCATAAAGTTCTGTAACATTTTTTTTTAATCTAGCTAGAGTTGATTGTGACATGAATGGTGAAAATAAGCTTGATATATCACAAATACTTTCTTATATCGCACTCTTAGTAAAATACTGACCTAACTCAAAATTGTTGATATTTTTATAGCAATTTTTTGCAATTTATTGTTGAGTAGGTAAGTAAATAACGCACTTCAAATTTCATCTCGTGTTCATATGTGAGTGTACCTATTTACTTAACTCAAAATTGTTGTTAGATGACCTTTCATCCCTGAATTTTAGCCGATACTATTTTCACTTAGCATCTATATTAAAATTTTGAGTTATCATTTATTGACTCAATTTTTCAATCCATAAAAAATCTTTGGGGGCGCCACTGGTCCATAAAAGGTGTTTAAGACTGATCAGCCATGAGATTCCCCGATAGTACGTACCAACTGTTAGCCGAATAAAAATCGAATGGCTAGACATCACCACATTCCATGTGTAATTATTTAACTAAGCTTTACATGAGCAGTGTGTTGATTGAGCCCATCTGAATCGGACGAGGGGAACCGGGGGTTCCTCGAAGAAATACCCTAATTACATGTGCGTTTGTCAGTCACCGACTTGTTGATCGGTGCATGCCGTGGCAGCCTTTAAGTAAGGCAACACTATAACATGTAGATTTAAAATTAGATTATCCAAGTGAGGCTTATGCTTTGTTGGTTGTCGTTAAATAAATAAATAAATCCCTAGTGCGTCTGTCACATGAGCTGTCTGATTCCTTGTAGATTTCGCGCATACTAATATTTGTGAATTAATTTTGTTGCTATTATAATTGTAATCCTACTCAGAATGCGTTTCATTGTTAATACTACGAAGGTGTACGAAGTGCAAACACACACATGGCTAGCTGAAAACAAAGTCCGCCAACACAGTGCATCTACGCGGCGCGATGTGGCGTGGCATAGCGGGATTGGATTAACCGATTTCTGTTGCGGTCAACTACGGACGTTACACAGCTTTTGTGGGTGCAAATTGTATTTTAAAATAAAACGAGGCGCATTTATTCGCTAGTTACTGACTCGATAAGCTATTCTATTTTAAAAGCATAAGAAGTTATTCTACTATCAGTTTGGAAAAATCTTAAGGGCTACCTACTATGTTATTTTTAGTGGCTGACGTTAAATTTTTTGTAATCTCTTTTGGTATCGGACTTCTAACCATTTCTTATACGCGCAAATGAATTCTGTACAGAAAACGGACATTTTTAATTAGCCTTAAAACACATACCACACGCATACAATAACTTAACAAAAATGTGTATATTTTGAGTTAACTGAGCTTTACTGTCATGAACATAACATTAAATTACAGCAAATTCTAAAGATAATTTTTCAACTGAGTGTCAGTTTAAGACTGTCAAAAACCCGCCTTCGTGTCTGAATCCCGCTTACCAAGAATCATAAAATTGTTCATTGTTACACTCGTACCTAGTTACGTACGTGACGATTCCTTTGATAGGTGTTGTTGGTAAGTTCGGCGAGGTCAAGCACGAACTTAATTAATCTTCCGCGAAACTCTAAACTAAATAAGCTCCATGTTTATTGCTTTGGAATTTGATTTTACGTATCCCGTTGATGACGGACGTGACCGAAGTTTGAAATCGTCGTATTGTAAAACGTCTGGTTTGAGTTAAATAAAACTGTTGGAGAGGCAGCTCGAGCGGAATGATAACACGGCCTCACAGACCGGCGAAAAGCAGCGTTGTGCTGTGTTTCGCTACGTGATTGAGGGTACTGGTGGCCCAATCCGGGGGTTAAAGGATGAGAGCGCAATTGTGACTCAAATGGTGTTGGGGGTGTCCATGGGCGGCAATCGCTTCCTATCAAGTGATCTGTGTGATAATACGTTTTATTTACAAGAAACTGACTTTTACTATCCCGATGGCATATTTGCTGCCCCATATTCTACTACTATGGGTCGTGTGGGTTCGATTCTCCCTCTGAAAATATATAAGTGTAAATGAGTATTTGTTTGACATTAGTCCCGGGGCGCTAAAATGTTTGTTTAAGTATCATATTCATAGTTTCTTTGTTGATTCTAATACACATAACAAAAGTGCTTAAGATCCTTTTTATTTTGGCAAATAAAACCTTTAAAAAATCCGTAAGCCCTGTCTCATTTGAAATTATTCAACAATAAGTTTTTTTATTGGAAGTGTGTCTTCGCGAAGAAAGGAAATCAAAAACCATATTGAAAAGTTAACGATATGTTATTATTTTATGTAGTTTTACCTGATTTATGAGTGAAATAAGTATGAGAATTAAAATTCCTGGTAAAATATTGGACGCTGTGTGTTTTAGCAGCAACGCACCATTGAATTTAGGCTGTTTTTTTACATTTAATACGCTATTAATTTTTCAGTCTTTTTACCAATAGAGCTATTATAAGGACAAAACGATTCCCACATCGTCAATAATGAGTCAATAAGAGTGTAGACATAATAATGGCAACATGTTTGCTTATGCTATCGCCATTTTATTGATTGTTATCGCCTCTTACACGAGTAAAAACGTATCTAGGAAAATCTTGTCTCCACACTCTCTTATTACAAAACATGATTTAAAACAAAAACCTAGGTTTAACAGTAGGGATAACTGAAGACTAGAATAAAAATTATTACAAAACGAGGTTTATCGTTGGTTATGTTAAGCCTTTTAATATAACCAAATAGAGAAAATTACCTTTATAATTACTGTTTACTGTTACGGGGAATATGGATTGCTTTAATCCTTATTCAGGTCATATAAATGAAATAATTCGTTTGTTGTAAAGAGGTCTTGTCAAATCCTCTTTTAAGACAAAAAGCATCAAAGTTACCTTGCACATTACTTTAATAAGAATAATTGACGTTATTAAATACCTTTATGTGACTTTAAATATTATAAGGCTAAAAAACAATGTAACCAGCCTCTATAAGGTGAATGCATTTTGAATTCTTATTGCAGCCGTATTAATTGAACTTATTAACCTTTACCCAACCAAATAATAGGAATAGGCATAATTAATGCTCTTTTACAACAAGAATAAGGATTTGAAACTGAAAAACTTAATTTTATAAGAACATTTTGCTAGTTGGGAAGTAATAATACATATATATGTTAATACATAAATTATAATAAAAAAAGTAAATAAACATAATGCGATTCTACCACCGCCTCGGAAAGTAGTTTCTGGTCAAGAAGATCCGGCAAGAAACTCGCCAGTTAGGTACTCGCCAGCTTTTTATACAATGGTTTATTATCCACATACCAAGTCATACAGTCTAATGCAACACAAAATAGAATGAAGCAAATTAAAACCGAAGCGGACCAGTCGCCAAAGGTGGCACCTGTTCACAAGTATGACGTATGTGTCAGCTATCATTTCACTCAACCATATTAGAGGGAATGTAATGATCCGCCACATAACGCCACCACCTCAGAGACATTTAAGTGAGCATGACTTCTTAGGTTCCCCTCATAGGTCACAGAGTAGTAGTTACTTAATCCAATACTAATAAACTGCAGGACGAGGTGTACAATAGTAGATGGTTAGGATCTTGTCAATTGTTGAATAATCAATACAAATTAATTTGTATACAATAATGCTGCTAAGCCTATTCTGGACCTGCCATCCTGCCATATCTGGACGATTCACAATGTAGCGGATTGAAATTCCACCCGTGACAGATGAATTAATTCCAAATACTTCGCAAGTCGGGATAGCCCTGATATCGTTAGGAAATTGCCTGTTGGTTATTGGGATATTTCACTGTTGGATAATCAATATTAATCTCTAAGGACACGTTAAAGTTAAAAGTAAGCAAAAGAAACGAATGTTTTAAGGCAAAGTATTAATAATCGAAGTCGACCGACGTCACTCATCTGTTGCGGGTACGCTTAGACCATGATTCAGGATTTAGGGAGTCTGGTAAGTTCAATGAAGCGACTGCCATAGCGACTTCGTGATCGTATCAGAAATGAGATCCGCACGATAACAAAGGTCACAGACATAGCCCAAAGGATAGCATACCTCAAGTGGCAATTGGCAGGGCACATAGCGAGGAGAACAGACGGCCGTTTGGGGCGGAAAGGTCTTCGAGTGGAGGCCACGTACAGGAAGTCGCAGCCGTGGCAGGCCCCCCACAAGGTGGATCGACGATCTGGTAAGATCGCGGAAATCCATTGGATGCGGGTGTGATAGGACCGATCTGTGTGGAGAACATTGGGAAGGCCTATGTCCAGCAATTCACTCTAGCTAAAAAAAAACAAAAGGTTTCCCGAAAGAAATCATAATTTTGAATAAAATATAACCTTTAATATAAAAGAAATAAATTGTCAATAAGGAAAACGTACTTGGGTCTACCAACAAGAGGCTTGTAAGAAATTATATTTGTTAGATAAAGTAATACTTGCGTTCGCAGAAATTTTAATATCAAAAATGACGCAATCTTATATTAAATTTTTAACTTGTAACTTTTATACGTCTGTCAGCGTATTTACAATGATGAACATTGTTTATAGCACAAAAATCTTCATAAGCGCTTTAATTTTACATTACACATAATAAGTAAACCAATTTAAAAAAATGTGAGGCGACTTGTGCATTGAATTCTAATAATTACTTATATAAACGGCAGCATATAGCTTGACAGCTGTGGAAATATGGCTCGACACCTTGAAATACGTATGTATGTACATTATCGACTTTTAAGAACCAATGACACCTATCTACTTTTTTTGGGTTCGTAAATTTGAACATAATTAGGAGGGTTTAAAGTTCAATTTTGACGTAGATTAGACCTGAAGGTAGATTGTATTGGATCTTAACCGTCGTTATGTAGCTATTTCTGATGCTAACTTTTCGAAGACTAATTAAAAACAAACTCAGAACAAACAGTTGTGACATTTATGCTGTCAAATCAATATAGCCGTTTTTGTGTTTGGTGCCGCCGCCCATGGACACCCAGTGGAGTCACAAGTTCGCTGATAACCTTTTCAACTTCCTCCCGAATTATGCCTTCAGTGATCACACTGTCTCTCTGCGCGAGTACTGCTTCAGGTTAGTTGACATGTACTTTTAAGTATCAATGATAAGGTATAGATCGGGCGAAAGACGCTACGCACCTTATTCGTATAATCGCCATACTCTAGTCGGATAAGCTGTCGTACGTCTACTCTATGGTGCCTGGACATGTTTTCAATGCATTTTCTAAGCAACCCAAAAACTTTCCTTTATAGGGATGAGCGGTACCACGGATATCGCAGGAATTTTGAAGGAATCTGCCGTTTGCCTACTTACGTAGATGCTGCGTATGTACCCGGCGGAAGATTCAATATGACTTCGAAGATACATCCTCCTAGCAACTGTGTTGTTATCTCATATTGT
Source organism: Marasmia exigua (assembly GCA_019059595.1). NCBI lineage: Eukaryota > Metazoa > Arthropoda > Insecta > Lepidoptera > Crambidae > Marasmia > Marasmia exigua. The sequence continues at coordinate 2,571,183 of CM032464.1, read as the reverse complement.
GTAAGAACTCTAACCAATGACGATGGATGGCGATCTAATACTGAGCGTTTCTCGCGGAACTTTCTACCAAGTACCTCAGTTCTGTGGAACGGTTTGGCTGCTCCTGCAGCCAATTTCCCGACGGCTACGACTTGGGGAACTTCAAGAGAAGAGCGTACTTTTTTTTTAAAAGGTCGGCAACACATTAGCGATCTCTCTGATTTTGCGGATGTTCATGGGCGGCGTTGATTACTTTCCAGCAGGTGACTCGCTTGCTCGTTTCGTCCGACTCTAGCATAAAAAAAATCTCCCCGCTAAATGCGAATTTTGCATTAATTAAAGCAAAAGTCACAAATAATAACTCCGATAAGTATCATTTCCCTGTAAGCGTTAATTACTTTTCATAATCGTCTTTGCATAATTATTATTACATTTTATTAAGCCCTCTTTGTACCTTCATTTTCTACTTAAGCTTCTTAACCTTTTGAGCGTAAGCTTAACTAGACTCTGTTACTGAAACTTTTACAATCACGATCGAAAGTCCAAAGATTAACCGTAAAATGTTAACTCTCGATTTTGTAAAATAGCAGACAGGTATTTTGGCTTGTTTTGGATTTATCGAGTGCCAAATTTTATGCACCAATTTTTTTAATATTTATAGATAGATAGATTGTGTTTCTTTATAGCACAAAAAGAAAATACAAGCATGATACAACAACAACTGACAGTACAATAAGGCGCTCTTATTGCTTGTAGCGATTTCTTCCAGACAACCTTTAGGTAGAGGAAAGAAATATCGTATCTTAGACATGTGGATTATCTGTCTCTCTTTGTCGAAAGAAATTCTTAGTTTATTTTATAAATGCTTTAGCTAATACATGGTCGTAGAAATGCTGACACCCTGTTACTTCCGCATATACAACGTATATATCGACTATCTCATACCCATATACATACAAGAAGCATACAACTAAATACATCTGAGGCCTTAAGAAAATTAATCATTTTAATTAAGACCATTGTTTACAACTAAGCACGCAGCATTAATGGCGTACAACCACATAGAGGCACACCTTGAAGGTATCACATTAAACTCATTACTCTGAAATTGAAATAGGAAGCGGATAAGCTCAAAAGCACGCAATAGTATTTCCGATAGCGGAATCAGTACCGGGTGCTAAGTGAATGGGTGATTGATTTTTAAGAATTTTAATAACTAGTGCTGTTGGCCAATATAATAGGTTAGCAAGGATAAAGGTAATTTTCCAATTTCATACTTTCAAAGCAGCTCGTGTACCTACGAGGGGTGGCTCATATAAGATCTACTTTTTTAAAGAAAGTTTTGAAAATGCAAGTGGTCGCGATATATTTATGTGCCTTGTTTATTCCTTTTTTAAAAAACATAACATTCATTTATTTTAATGCATTCATTTGATTTTGGCGCAGTGTTGTGTTCATCATGTCGGAAGAAAATAACAAAATGATGAAATTCGAGCATCGCGCTGTGATTAAGTTTCTCAATCGGCAAGGGAATACGCCTACCCAGATTAGGTAGCGCATGTTAAAGGTGTTCCTAGGTTCATGTCCTTCGGAATACATTACAATGTTTTGGTCGAAACAGTTTAAACATGGCCTTGAGAGCTTGGTAGACGATCCTCGTAGCGGAAGGCCAATTTCTGCGGTGATTACAGAAAACGTCGAAAAAGTGAAACAATTAATATTGGCTGATCGGCGAATCAAGCAGTGGGAGGTAGCTAGAGATGTTGGCATTAGTAAGGAACGAGTTCATGAAATAATTCATGGACATTTGGGGATGTCCAAGGTCAGTGCGCGTTGGGTGCCTTTGCTTATCAAACGGCGTCAACATGCCCACGGCATATAAGTAAAGGCGTGTGGAGTGTAGTCAAACATTTTTAGACTTAGTGAAGGACAAGGAAGAAGAAACTATTTCGCAAATAGTGACATGTGATAAAACTTGGATTTACCAGTGGGATCCCGAAAGTAAAAAAGAGTCAATGCAAAGGAAATTTAAAGGTGGAAAGCCACCAAGGAAATTTAAGGTCCGGCCGTCAGCAGGCAAACTAATGGCAACAATATTTTGGAATGTCGAGGGGATTTTAATGATGGATTATTTACCAAAAAAAAACAACAATGAATGCTGAATACTATGCAAGATTACTCGACCAGCTTCGTGAAGAAATAAAAGTAAAAAGAAGAGGCAAACTCAGTAAAGGAGTTTTGATTTTGCATGACAATGCGCCCGTGCACATGGCCTTCACGGCGCGGTCATCACTGAATAAAATTGACTTCGCAAAGATCAACCGCCCACCCTATAGTCCAGATTTAGCCCCTTGTGACTATTTACTATTCAAATATTTAAAGAAAAATTTGAGAGGTCGCAGATTTTCAACAGATGAAGAGATGAAGGAGGTGGTAAACAGCCATTTTAACACCCAAGACAAAACATTTTTTAATGGTCTAATGTCACTAATTGACAAATGTCACAAATTCATTTCAGTTGAAGGGGATTACATAGAAAATTAAATGACAGGACGGCGCAATTGGTTGTGACCCTGCCTCTGACGCCAAAGGTCGTGGGTTCGATCCCCACCCTGGACAAACATTCGTGCGATGAACACTTGTGTTTGTTCAGAGTTTGGGTGTAATATATGTATTTAAGTAAACTATATTTGTGTTCCTCTGTTGTCTGATATCTGTAACACAAGTGCTTAAGCTACTTAGTACGGAATCAGGTCAACGTATGAGATGTTGTGAGAATTATTATTATTATTATAAATAAATGAATGAATATACTTTTATTGCACTCAAAATAAAGTATGAAAACTTAAAAACTAGGTATAACATGATGTGTACAACGAAGGCGGCCTTACCACTATGTGCGATCTCTTCCAGTTATTGGTTACATTAATTGGTGTTACACTTAAGAACAGAGTGCTGGATCAAGCACCAAAAGCTGAGTTAGCAACACTGGTTTAGCCAAATGTTTAACATGTTTTGTGCAAAGAGTGAAAGGGTTAAAAATATTTACTCCTGCATTATCGTCTCAAGTCCTCTACAAACACGGTAACAACGAGACTTTAATTATATCCGCCTGTTTCGACGTGCCATTAAATTTTAACTAGAAAACACCGTAATACGAAAGTACCACCGTAATCCTGCGTCACCAACTTTCCGGTGGCTTATTTTTTTAACTTGAAAAAAAAAACAATTTGGTTAACTCGTAGATTTAAAAATATGCAGTACCCTGAAGTGTTCTCTTTTGTTTCCTTTAGAGGGTTCTAAAGGAAAACTATCTATGATTAAGTTTTCATGATTTTTGGTTCATTAGTTTCGGTGATAGATTAGTCAGAGGCAGCCGAGACGTAACCTCTTTATACCCGACTAAGGCGAAGCAAAAAGGAGGGTTATGATTTTGACCTGTATGTATGTATGTTCATCTATTCCCTCATAACTTCTAAACCAATTATCATATTTGAACAAATGAGGTGTTGTTAAAAGCGTCTTGATTGTCTTCTGGTTATAGGTTACATGACGTCACTTTACATTGACTATAGCGCCCTCTAAGGGACTTAGAGTGAGGAACTAAAAAAAATTGCTTGGCGGTACCGTGTGGGGTATCAAATGAAAGAACTTATTTAGCACATTTCAAATATGTAATTTTGTTTACATAACCAAAAATATCTTGAATAAAAATAAAGTTTAAAAACTAAAACCCGACTACCAAAAAAACACGTTCTAAAAAGTACGAAACAAGAAAACTGTCTCTGCTGAAATTATTATGCCGTATTGCCGTGGTCGTATGCCACCTATTGTAGCAAAACAGATTCATTATAATAATAAAATAAAATCAATGTGGCATGTGTTTTTTTTTTGGTAGTTGGGTTTTAGTTCTTAAACTTTGTTTTTTATGTAGGTACATAGATATGAGTAGGATCGTCAGGAGTAGAAACAGAACGCTCAGATATAGTCCACCTTATTATAAATCGCGATCTATAGTTATTAACGTACTAAAGCGCATGTCATCGTTCTCGTTCCATCACGCAATGTTAAAGGGGGCTGGCGATTATAGTTCCGGGACTATCCTTAGTTCTCGATTTGTAATAAGGGGGAGTGTGGGCAGAAATTGGGGACCGTGCAATGAAATCACCGGTTTTTATGAAATGAAATGAAATGAAAAATCTTTATTCGGTCCGGCATTACTCTTGGGTCACCAACCCCATTGTGATCTATTTGCAGATCCGTGGCACAGTATAGTGTCCTCATGCCAGTCCTTCTGTGAAGAACACTGCGCATAGATCTCCGTAGTATGGTAATATAAGCCTAGTTTTCAGATAACTCATGTGTTTGCCTGTTTTTTGATATTATTTTATTATTATCTTTTTTTACTTCTGTTACCGTCTTTAATTACGTAATTAGGTTGAAGGACCTGTATAATTAAATAAATAAATTAAATTAAATTAAAATTACATATAAATACACTGAATTTAAAAACGAAAGTAATTGGACCAAAATGGCGCCCACTCAGCATATGGCACGACATTGGGGGGCTGGGTAGCCCCGATCACACCGCTGGTATTCTGTTTACACTCCACTGATTTGTGGAACCATGTTTTCTTGAACGATCAGTTAAGATAGTGGCCTTAATTTACCATAATATCTTACCACACAACACAGTATGCCATCTGCATAGAAAAGTAATCGAGATGAAATGTGACGAAATTATACAGCTAGCTCGTTCCGGCAGTTAACTACGGAACCCAAAAAAGAAGCGGAAAAAGGTCCATGTAAACAGCACTGTAACAATAGGCCATTGAAGGACCCGGGTACAACCCAGCCTACACAAACATGCAGGGTGGCCCGTATAGGGTGGCCCTTACATGACGCTTTTAACTAAACTACCAGCAAATCTCTCATTTTCTTCGACAAGTGCCTTTACTTATTCATGCTTGTCGCAAGAAAAGTTCCCGTTGTCAGGAAACCCCGCGGATCCCCGTTTAGGGATACTGATTGAGAGAAAAAGTATCGGTATTTAACATTGACAGGTATCGATTTTAAAATATCGAAAGAAACATTTCATTTTTGTTACAGATTTTTTTGGAATTGATTCTTAAATCAATAACGCACTTAATGAAGATATACGTACAGGCGATAGATAGATAGATCATCATCATCATCATCATCATTTCAGCCAATAGACGACCACTGCTGGACATAGGTCTCCCCCAATGTTCTCCACACAGATCGGTCCTGTGCCTCCCGCATCCAATGGACTCCCGCGATCTTCACCAGATCGTCGGTCCACCTTGTAGGAGGCCTGCCAAGGCTGCGACTTCCTGTACGTGGCCTCCACTCGAGGACCTTTCCGCCCCAACGGCCGTCTGTTCTCCTCGCTATGTGCCCTGCCCATTGCCACTTGAGGCATGCAATCCCAAAGGATTATTAAGCTACGTCTGTGACCTTAGTTCTCCTGCGGATCTCATCATTTCTGATACGATCACGCAGGGAGACTCCGATCATAGCCCTCTCCATTGCTCTCTGGGTGACTTTGAGCCTCCTTAATCGGCACATTGTAAGCGGCCACGTTTCGGTTCCGTATGTCATCACTGGCAACACACACGCATTAAAGACTTTCGTCTTGAGACACTGCGGTAGACCTGCCGAAAAATAGATAGATAGATACTCTTTATTGCACAAAATACAAAACTTAAAAGGTAGGTATACAGATATACAATGTACAATTTAAGCGGTCTTATCGCTGAGAGCGATCTCTACCAGACAAACTTCAGGTAAATGACATTAGATAGAAGAGGCGATGATTTTTTATATTAAGTTTTTTGGTGATGGTTTAAGAACTTACAACAAAATTTGCTATAACCAAAATTAATGAATTGGTGGTTTAATTAGTAAACAATATTTCCATTGGATATTGTAGGTATATCTACCTTTAATCTAGTTGGTAACCACGATCTTGGTCAGGTTCAACTATCTTAGGGTGTCAGAGGTCGGATGGCAATCGTTTTAAATACCAAGAAACAGCATTCAGCAGTAGACGGAAGACCGAAGAATGTGTAGTTACATACCTACAATCTTTGTCTGATATCCGTAACACAAGTGCTTAAGCCAGTTAGTATGGCATCAGGTCAATGTATGATCCCTGTACATTGCCACTTGAGACATGCAATTCCTTGGGATATGTCTTTGACCTTGGTTCTCCTGCGGATCTCATCATTTCTGATACGAGACAAGAGACAAGACAAGGAGACTCCATCTCTCTATTTATTTAGACTTTATTTATTATTATTTGTAGAAAATACATCGATACCTAAACCGATATTTTTACAAGCCTATTGTCACTCATGCAAGCCGAGAGCTCTCCGCCAAAACGTTGCCAAGACTTTGTAGTGCGAACTTGGACGAATGCTCAAATGTTTCTGGCTCGCTTGTTTACAAAATTGTCCTGTTTCATATTGTTTCCCTCAATAAATGTAAAATTACTCCGGATTGAGTCTCCAGTACCCTCACTCAGAAACAGCACAGTGCTGCTTCACGCCAGTTTTTTTTGGCTATGGTATCACTCCGGTCGAGCCGGCCCATTCATGCCGAAGCTTGGCTCTCCCACGGTCATTATACACATTGCCTTAGAATAGACATCAATTTCCAGTCATTTGTAAATACTCGTAGATTCAATCGATAGAAAACGACATGAGCGCTTAGATAAAATCTCTTAAATTGGCGTCACGTACCTACACATGTTTTTCATTATTCTTACAAAATACTATATAAGTAACAAATACAATATACTATACTATAGGAGGGACAGCATTGAATCAATCATCATTACCATTTTTTTCTTCACAGCCAAATGTGCGGTAACAATTGAACAACGTACAAAAGGTAATTCTCTGTTACCTGTTTCCACGAACAGGGTGAAATCAAGAAATAAATTGGAAAATCTAGAATAGATTTGAAAACGAAATACTAAAATGAACTCTAAAAATAAAGTGTGAATTAATCAAGGTTTCCCCAGGCGCACATGCCGTACTGGTTATAGGACAAAAGTCCGGTCGCAAACCGACTCCACTCGAGCCGGTCAAGTTATTAAAAGCCAAACGCGTTGTTAATAAACGGGGACTTTGCCAAATTAAATGTTATTCAACAAAAATTTTATCGGCTCCCCAGAGTCGAGCACTAACTTTATGTATTATGGTTCTCCCTTCAAGTTGCGCTTTACACAGCTGCTGGTCGTCAGGGGAGCGTTCCAAACTTTTCAGGGAAGGCAGTTTTGCACGCTGAGTCCGTGCTTAATTAGCCAGTAGGCCGTTTCATTAGAAAAATTAATAAGCATCACGGCGAAGCCTTGGCCTCATCCCCGGGAACGTTCCGTGAATGAGAAAACTCTGCAACATTCTGAAGACCGGTTACTCGGCCAAAGAACAAAGATTTATTGCAACTCGAGTAAAGAACTCTCGTGAATTTTTAGCGCTCCGCCCGAAGTTCAGGTGAGTGTGCGGCTAATAGCGTGATTCCGCTGTATTTGCTTTTTGTGGCATTGGTTTTATGAAACACCAAGGTACACGAAAGGGAATTACATTATATTCTACCCAGAGCTTGCTCATATGAGTACGGATGTTCGAGTTAAGAAAAGGTTTACGACTGGGAGAGCCCGAAAAAACATATTTAAGCACTACAAACTGTGCGGATAAAGAATGGGATCGGAAATGGCGGCGCATCTATTCACTTCTCGCTCGGACACTATTTGCGTCTATACTCGGACCCCACGAGTGCGAGTATAGACGCAAATAGTGTGCGAGCGAGAAGTGAATAGATGCGCCGCCATTGCTGATCCCATTCTTTATCCGCACAGGTAGTACATACAATATATACATATGCCACTCAAAATAACACCGCCATTGGTAATCTAGATAAATAGTAATTAAAGATATCTACGTACTTAACCACACGAATATCAAGATCTAGTGTTAATCTTAAAAAAAATACCTTTAACGAATACCTACATTAAGTACAACCCAATAGTACCAATCATTAAAACAAATTGATTCTTTGTCAACCGACGCCCGACGCGCCCCTAATTGTTGATTACCGATGAGACGAGGCCATTATTACATTGGAACAAACGACAAATAAGTTTTAACGAGACGAGCATACGAACAAGAATTATTATCGACGAAATTTCCCCGGAGCTGGCGCGTTTTCACACGACAACGACGCGCTAAGGAGAGTTATGCGTTCAGCAGTTCACATAATACGAGCCTCCCCGGTGGCCAACTGTTCAACTCGACGACCAAAATTTCCCATGGGCCTCCGAGAGGTCACGTCGAGTGATCGCAGCCCATGTGTTTTGTTTGCAAACTTACTTTCTTATCTGCGCGCCACTCTACAATGTTAACGAAACAAAACACAAGTGGGTACCAAAAATAAATCTCTTTCTTCTCAACTAAATTGCATTATTTAAATAAAGCCATTCGCAAAAAACACCCTTTCCAAAGATGAGTAATTGGAAAAATCTCGAATACGGAAACCACTATAAAACGCCGACAATGGAGACTTTAAAAAAATCTACGATTCAGACGTTCAAATTTCCGATCGCAAAATTGATATCTAGATATGGATTCTACTTTTTATTGCAAAAATTCCATTTAAATCTCTCGCTCAAACTCGGTGTAACTTAAGACGAATTCGAGATTAATTTAGGACACTTTTGCAAAGTCAAAGGTATCTAATGTTTAAAGTTTTTTGAGTTTATATCAAGAGCTGAGTCGAGAGTAACTTTATTGTATTATTCGGAGTTATCCTGATAAAGTATAGGTACCTATTAGCTTTTGCTAAGTTTTATGGATAATTTGATATCGGAGACCCTTTGTAGTGAAGTTTGTGAATTCGAACAATCTGTCGTACGTCAGGACCATACCCGAGATGATTTAGCGTCATAAATATTCTTTAGTGACCCCCATGGTTGGGGACCAAATTTGTATCCGCAGTAATTTGGGAACATTCCTATATTAAATGACAATTTGGACTAAACTTCTGTTAATGGAGCCATAAACAAAGAGGAGAAGGTACCACATGATGTTGTCGCTCCGCGCTCTAGAATAGAATAGAATAACATTTTATTTGGTTAACACATCACAAACATAATACAAGCAAAGAAATTACAAAACAAAGAGACACTTTTCCGTGACGTGTTACCAAAATGGTTGCCACTCAGCTGTTTTGTCACGGCGGATGACTACTCTACTCTCTACTTATAGAGACAAATTAGTGTTTACAATATAATTTTTTTTAATATGGTTCTTTTTCTTTATTTGCCTGATTGGAACTAAGTGACGATGAGACAATTAATATAAATTTAGATAGCGTCGGAGATAGCGGAATTAGGAAACTAAGAGCCATTGTAGCTCAGTGGATTCTTATCCACTGAGCTATGTGTGTATTTCTACCATTCACTCGGCGCGGTAAGGGAAAACATCGTGAGGAATAGTTAATAGGAAATAGTCTCTCAATTATTTTGAATCACGATACTGCGGGAGAAATACAGTAGAAAACTAGTAACACATAGAAGTAACAATACAGGAATTGTTACTTCTATGTGTATTCTAGTTATACCTATTCACCTTTAAGTTAAGTTCAAAGTAACTTGTGGCAGGCCCCCACAAGGTGGACTGACGATCTGGTGAAGGTCGCGGGAATCCATTGGATGCGGGCGGCGCAGGACCGATCTGTGTGGAGATCATTGGGGGAGGCCTATGTCCAACAGTGGACGTCTATTGGCTGAAATGATGATGATGAAACTAACTAACGTTACTAAGAGTGCGATTCTAGCACTCTTAGTAAAATACTGACCTAACTGAACATTGTAAATATTTTTTGCTTTTTTATAGCATTAGGCTTGTGTACGAGGCCAGAGATTGGCAGATTTTTTAAATAGCATTGAGAAATAACGGTCAAAAGGAGCTATGTACAAAATTTAAGCTTGAAAATTTGTGTATTATTTTTGTTATGAACCCTCATAGGCAAGTAAATTTTAACTCTTAAATTTACGAATTATTATATATCAATATCTTATTCAATTTGTAGCAACTTTTGTTAAGAAACCATTTTCATAAACGCATTATTTCATATAGCTACCGAACAAAGCTATCTCGCGATGCGCACAAACTAGTGAGGGCTGACGTCACGCCTCGCGTCGCTGTTTGTATGGAGCGTTTTGGGAAAGTCTATTTTAAGTAATTTTTAAATTGTCCTATTTCGAAGAGTTTCCAAGCTAACAAATCCATTTTTTCACAATTTTTTTTTTACTTTTGAGGGGTTCTTATATTACCAAAAAAAATAGGATACAAGCCTATTCTGAAGTAAATAACGCACTTAAAAAATCATCTCATGTTCATAATACACACATTAACTTATCTTAAAATTGTTGTTAGATGTCCTTTCATCCCCTTGGATTATAGCCGATACTATGTTGACTTAGCATCTATCTAAAATTTTGAGTTAGGTCAGTTTATTATTATCGTAACATAATGGAAATAAGAGAACCTGTATTTGCGTAATAACGGTTCGTCTGGATCCCGTATTTGTTATGTTGCGAAAGTCAGACGGCAGTCGGTTCATTGTGCCTACCAGACTTCCGAAGTCCTTAATCATGGTCCAATTGAGCCCTGGATACGCTGACATGATGACGAATGGAATCAGGAAGCTATTGTAAACTTCAGTTTCTGTTTACTAAAACTGAGCAGAGCCCTTCGAAATGTCGAATATGCAAGTAGCCAAACTTGAGAACTTCTAAATCTAAACATATTTACCATGTCCAGTGTATATATCATAAAGTAAAATGAGGTCAGTAGACACTTATACAAGAGATTGGTAATAACACCCGTAGCGTTTTTGCTTAATTACCAAAGCAAGTGTTGCTTAGCACAACTAGGCACATATGAAATGCAAATTAGTCCTATTGTTTGCATCTAATCCTGGGAGTGAGAACGGTAGCAGCGCTGTTTATAGTACGTATACACATCGTTTCGCGTGTACTAGCGCCGTTAGTACCATTAGTAACTGCAAACTCTGTTCTATTTCAAAATCTTGTGGCAGCTCTGTGGCTCTTGGTGAGATTTTTGTGAAGTTTTTTAGTATTATGCGACGATTAAATGCTGATGAGGATGAATTTTATATCAAATGCAATAAAGACACTCTAAAAAACAGAACTAAACGCGACGACATTAAACAAGTACATTCATTAAATTAATTTAAATTTATTTAGTCTTTATTGCAACACCAATGTTTAAAATCGTATAGAAACCATAAAACACTATTTTTCTAGACGCAACTCGCTGCCCAGAGGCATAATGTATTTTTTAGGTAACGCGTATGCAAAATCTAATATACTTAGACAGTGACTATTTTGTGAGTAAAAGGCAACGCATAAAAGCGGTGCAAAGAATCCTATTGGGTCAATGAACTAAGTGAAATTGCCCCTAACATAACTTTATCACATTTTTTTTTTCTATACTAGGCCTGCTTTGTCAATGTAAAGGTAGATATGTATGTATGCAAGCAAACCTACCTTTTGTTTAAGTCTTGATGCCGGCAGCGTTTCTGTATACCTATTGCTATACTTCCGTAACAGACAGGAAAAATGACCATACAAAAAATGACCATACAAAAATTTTCTTCGAAAAAAAACCGCCTTCAAAAACCACGAACTAAAAAAAAATTTTTGAAGCCTTTTAGTATCTCAATTTTTGGCAATATACATGTCGAATTGAGAACCTCCTTTTTTTGAAGTCGTATAATTAAGATAAACTGAAAAATAAATTTGATTTATACACTCTTTTGCGAAAAAAACGGGCAGTTTTGATTTTTATCTCTCCGGAAAACAATATGGTACAAAAAAGAATTTAAGTCTTCTTAATATATTACTGCCGGTCTAAACTAATGCCGGTCGTAAATGTGTCGTGATGCCAAAAATGTACATTCGAAATTCGAATTTTTTACTGATCTTATTTGAAAAAGAATACCAATTTTTTGTACCATTTCTGGCGGGAATCAACGAAAGTTGCTGTCGTTTTCTGTGAGTCAAGTTTTAAGAAATCGCAAATCTTTGTTTGTGGACGTATGTTAGTAAGAACACAAGACGTAAGAAATTTGCAAGTTAGTCTATGGACGGTCAGGCGGAGGCTACTCGCTGCCAACTTACACTGTCGTCGCCCGGCGCGCGGTCCCAAATTACTCCGCGAGCACCCTGTTGCCAGACTTCACTTTGCTCAAAATTGTGTATCATGGACTCAAAAGGATTGGGAAGGGTATTGTGCTTTGATGAAGCCAAGATGGTAGTATTATGGTGAAGATCGACGTCGGCGAGTGATGCGAAGACCAGAGAAGCATTATGCAGAGGTCTGCTTTGAAGAAATAACGCCTTACCGTGGGTGTTCTGTTAGGTTTTGGGCTGGAATAAACTCTTTAGATCGTACAGAGTTAGTCTTTATCGAAAATTGCACAATAAATGCACATCGCTACGTGACGGAAATTCTTTCACCTTATGTACAACCCACATTAGCCGTTCTGGAGAAAAAAAAATTATGGATGATAACGCTCGTGCCCACCGATCAGGCGAAGTAGGCGCTTACATTATGAAGGTCAGCTCGAAGACCCGACCTTAATCCTATTGAGCATGTTTGGGACCTTCTCAAGTGACGAGTTAGATCAGAGCAGCCGGCTCCGCAAATTATAACAGAGCTAAAGAATGCGATCACGGCGGAGAGGGAACGTATTCTGCAGGAAACCATAAGGGGTATACTGGCCAGCATGTCCAGGCGAATGCAAGCTGTGATTTCAGCAAGAGGGGAGCACACACCATATTCAATGTCTTGAAGTACCTAAAACTGTTTTTTTACAATTAAAATTCGTTTTTCATTTTTTACTTACAGGGCAGGTGAACTACCCCTGCTTTGATTTTATAAATTTTTCTTACCAACCAATCCAGATTTTGTGAAATATAGCGTAACTTGCTATATTTCACAAAACGATTCCTTGGTGATTAATTTACGAAACCATAAAGGTATCACTACCTTAAATAACCAAACAACGTAACGATAACTACAAAATTTATTATTTGCTTAGGTGCCCGTTTTTTTTTTGCAAAGGAGTGTATTAAAAAGCGATAACAGACGCACGATGCCGCCCAAATTGTGTTTCCAAAATGAAGTAACATGCACAATAGATTGTATGGAGGTACACTGTATACAAACACACATTTTACTTTATCCAATAGAGCGAAGTAAATCTCTGATTTTGCCCACGATAAATTAGACGCCATGTCGTCTGCATTTATCTTAGTATATTTAGTATCTCCTCAGCTGTAAAAACTATGTTTACATTTGTATATCGTGCGACTGGTTTTCTTACAGATAATTAGATAGATATGCTTTATTGCACAAAATACACAACTTAAAAAAACTAGGCATTCATCATCGTCATCATCATTGTCAGCCCATTTAAGTCCCCACTGCTGGGGCACGGGCCTCCCTCAATCACATGAGGGGTAATTGCCATACTCACCACGCTTGGTAGACGGGTTAGCGAGGGTTTTGATATAAATGCAGAGTTTTCCTTCTCTGGGTGCTGATGATCATGCCAGCAGCTTTACCTTAGTCGCCTTTTACGACACCTCCGTAAGGGAGAGGGTGGCTTAATCTACTCTGCCGGGGACCACACGGTCCACACGGTAACTAGGCATTACAGAAAATTAAATGTACAATTCTGGCGGTCTTATCGCTGGAAGCGATTTTTACCAGACAACCTTCAGGCAAAGGACATTTGAGAATATAAGAGGGGTAGGTGGTGCAATATTGAGAAGGGAAACAAAAGTGAACTGTATTATATTACTTACTTTAGTTACTACCAACTGTAAGACTGGGTACCTAGGTTTCAAATGAAAGCCTAAGTTAGCCTACAGAAAATTTAGGAAACTGATATTTACTACAAATAAGGGTTTGTTATACATACTTTCTGCTAGATGGATATACAGAAAGTACCTATAATAAAGGAAACTAGATATATTAAGTTCGACTTGCTATTTATTTATTTATTAATATCTTTATAATTATATTTCACTATATACCTTTATTATTATTCAATATATTACTTTTTAGCCTAATGTAGGTTTTATAAACCTCCAATAAATATGTGGTAGACACATGAGACTCAAACAGAAAAGATCAGGTTAGTAGTTTGTTACGTTCATCAGACCTTAACGCATTCCCAAATAACGAACACCTCATTATAGGTATCGTGAATAAAGGTCATTTAGTAGATAGATTAACAAAATAAGCGATAACAATCAGCTGTTCCATATATTATGGCCGTTCCATACATTATTATTACATTTTTTCGCTTATTTGTTAATCTAACATGCTAATTGGACTTCATTTACGATATCTACTACGTGGTTTTCGATATATAAACGATAAAAAAGAACGGTGTATAAACATACTCGTAAAACTCCTCTAGCACTGCGGCGGGATATAGCCTCCCTCAGCATTCTATACCGCATCTGTCATGGGGAGTGCTCTGAGGAACTGTTTGATCTACTCCCTGCAGCTGAATTCTTACATCGAACCACACGCAAGCGATTGTCATTCCATTCTCATCATCTCGATGGATGGCGGTCGAATACTGTGCGTTTTTCGTGGAACTTTCTACCACGTACCTCAGTTTTGTGGAACAGTTTACCAATGGGAGTATTTCCCGACGGCTACGACTTAGGGACCTTCAAGAGAAGAGTGTACTCCTTTTTAAAAAGGCCGGCAACGCATTAGCGATCTCTCTGATTTCGCGGATGTTAATGGGCGGCGATGATTGCTTTCCATCAGGTGACTTGCTTGCTCGTTTGTCGCCTCTAGCATAAAAAAAAAATTAAAATGAACTTTCTTCTTTTCATTTGTCCATCTAAATTTTCGAGCTCTCATTGGTATTATTTGCGTAAGGATTATTTGCCACTTAATTATTGACATGTACGCGCATATACTTAGGGAATAGTAAATGAACTAACATGATAATTAACTCAATGGCATAACTACTGCCTTTGTTGCTGTCACCAGCTCATTAGCGGCATAATTGGAATACATCGTCGACATACATAAGTGGCAGTGTGTACCTAATAAACATAAGGCAAAAGCATGAAAACACAGCGATTGTATTTGCGGTAATAAATACCTGAATAACCTAATCCAGGAAAGGTCCTTAAGATGACGGGTAGGGCACACTAACGACGCCAATCGATTTAAATTTTTAGCTACTAAACCGGATCTATTTTAAACAATTTCGGTGTTTCATGTTGGGTCCAACGCGTACGCGAAAAAATTATTCACACGTGCAAAAACGGACCCAATATGTGCGCATGGTTATTAAATAAATAGTATAAGTGTTTGCCGAGAGGTTGTAACCCCGAAATTGTTTAAAATATATCCGGTTTTGTAGCTAAAAATTAAAATCGATTGGCGTCGCTAGTGTGCCCTACCCGTCACCTTAATAAAAGTCTCCGGGTAGACTCGAACCCACGATCTTTTGCTGACCGGGCTACTGCTAGCGGAGACCTTGGTAAGTTGTTTTTGTAGGTACATACCTATAATATTGATGAAACTATCGTCGGCTCACGGCGTAGCAAAAAGCACAAAATTCGTCGACTTACCAAGGTCTCCGGTAGCTTAGTCGGTAAAGCAGTTGCCCGGTGAGCAAAAGATCGTGGGTTCGAGTCCCACCCGAAGACTGTCGATAAATGTTTGAGTGCTTTATTAACTTAATAATAAATTGCAAAAAATTGCGATATCCAAAAAAAATATACATCTTTTCCAGGAGTTATTCTCGGGACGTGATATATTGTCATCATACGGTAAATAAATAGACAAAATTTATTGCACAAAAACACATTATAAGTATCTACAAGGCATTACAGGAATTATATGTAATTAAATTTTGGTTGTTTTACTCTACGATATACATCGGAAAAACATAGTTTTTCTAATTGGTATTTTAAAATTGAAAATTCCGAGAATCGGGCTCCTGGCGCTGAAGTCGAGTTAAAGATTTGTAAAGACGAATGTATGAATCGAGTGCACGAGAATTGCCGATTAGAGGGCCTATACTAGACCACTCGACGTTGAAGTCGCATTAGAATAGTTATTTACGAGATTTCTAACCTAAACTATTCAAATGTTAGAGACCATGAAAGTTTAAAACAATTCAAGTCGAATTTAGAGTTTTCATACATTTGTCCCTACAAATCTTAGTTGAGTGCTCTAGAACACGCCTTCTGGAGTTTCTGGGACGCTTATCAGCACAAGTTTGTTAAATATGCTTATCGGGCAAATGTCAAAGGATATCTAAACAATAAATTCAGAACGGTCCTAGGTCTGACCCAAAGAACTAAGATCTCTTCCTTCGCATTTGAAAGAGCAAGATTCAACAATGATTGATACAATATCTTTTCGAAAGAGCGAGTTTTTTGAGAATCTATTTTCTTGTTTACGTGGGAAGAATGATGCTGGCTTAAAATGCAACTAGGCTCTCTTCTAGCGGGACTTTCTTCTAACGAGAAGCCGGTCAGAGGCATATTTACCCACAAAACTTAGTCAGATGTCCTCTCATTGAAAGAGTTAGTCGAGTTCCACCGTTTACTAGTACAGAGCCTTCTTCCGCAGTGGTTGCCTGAGAACCTAAAGAAGTTTGGCCCGGAGGGGAGCCCCGTCACACTATACTAAAGATCCATACAAAATACTTGTGCACGACAGGCGCGGTATGCTATTTTTTTATCATAAGCTTTATTTTCAAACATTTTATGTTATTAGGTATTGTTTCTTTGTAGCCTCGTTGTTTTTGTTTTTCTTTTTGTTGTCCTTTGTTATTACGTCACATTGTTTGTTAGACAGATTTGAAATTGATTTACGTCACTCAAGGTCCAAACTGAAAACCAGCGCGGCATTGGCTCCAAACCGCTGCAGCACATGCTGAGCTTGGATCTTGTTGCCCACTTTACTTTCGATCCTTTTTTTCTTTCTCGGTTCCTTAGTTTATATATTAACTTATTTTAATTGTTCTTGTTTGGCTATTTCTTTCCTATGTATTACTGTGCAATATCTATTTAACGTCTTGTGTCATATTCCTGTAATTCTTGTATGGGGTCAATAAATGTTTGCTTACTTACTTCAGTTTCAAAAGCTACCGTCCTACCGCAGTAGTCTCAAGACAAAAGTCTTTAATGCGTGTGTGTTGCCAGTGATGACATACAGAACCGAAACGTGGCCGCTTACAATGTGCCGATTGAGGAGGCTCAAAGTCACCCAGAGAGCAATGGAGAGGGATGCTCGCAGCCTCTCTGCGTGATCGTATCAGAAATGATGAGATCCGCAGGAGAACTAAGGTCACAGACATAGCCCAAAGGATTGCATCTCTCAAGTGACAATGGGCAGGGCATATAGCGAGGAGAACAGACGGCCGTTGGGGCGGAAAGGTCCTCGAGTGGAGGCCACGTACGGGAAGTCGCAGCCGAGGCAGGCCACCTACAAGGTGGACCGACGATCTGGTGAAGGTTGCGGGAATTCATTGGATACAGGCGGTACAGGACTGATCTGTGTGGAAAACATTGGGGGAGGCCTATGTCCAGCAGTGGACGTCTATTGGCTGAAATGATGATGTCAAAACTAGGTATACATATAATGTACCAATTTTCACTACTTACCCGTGAATGTGGCGGTCGTGGTGCGATCGGCTAGGTCGGGGCGGGCCGGCGCGCCGCCGCCCGCATGCTATCAGCTGGCTGGCACTGCCATCTCTCTCCCGCGCGCCTCCGCTCACCGCCCTGCACCTGAGACAAAAATGAAACTATTTATAATTGGTGGTGGGCAAATGGTGGGCAAATTTGATGGGAAGAGGCGTCCTGGAGGAACAAATCATGGTTGCGAAACACTACGGAAGTGGACCGGGATTGCGAGCATGAACTTTTCCGTACTCGCAAAAGATAAAGAGAAGTTCAAGAAACCTTCAAGACTGAGGCATGAGAAGAGACACCCGAAGAAGAACAACTATGGAAACCGAAAAAGTTCATGCGACTCCTGCTGTAAAAACACACTATCAGAAAATGATTCTCTCCCAATCTAATACAGTATCCCTTAAGCCCCTTATATTAAAAGACATTACGGAAAGGTATCTATGTCTCCCAGTAAAAACTACATAATAGACAAAATAATATAAATAATTAACTAAATATGTAATGTCCTTTACCTATATGAAGGTTCTTAGATTCGCTTCCAAATATATAATGCGGACGGCTAAGCAATAGTAACTCCCTGATGAGGTCTGTTTTTAATGACCACTATAATCTGGACATATTTAAGGCAAGAGTGAACCGGCAACTTTTAGGCAAACGCGTAACATCCTAGACCTCATCATTGTTTTCCATCAGGTGCGATTGTAGTGAAGCGTTAGCCTATTGGCCAGAAAAAATAAAGAGTATCGAATTTATCTAGAGGTAAGCGAGATATGAGAATAGGTTAAATTTGTAGATCTACGTTTGCGAATGGAAATCCAAAAGACATAAAAATCCATTTATTGTGCATAAAACAAGCAGTTAAAACAATATGTTGTACAAAACACAGTCTGAAAGCGTCCCCTACACGTAACAATTTTTGAGTCATGTTGTGCACGTCAGGACACTCGACACCGCCATTTTTACAAGCCCGTTTTGTGTTCCTGTTCTTTTATAACTGGACCATAGAATACAATTTCCAGTAGAATGATATTAAAGTTTTGGGGCACGCCAAAAATGTACTAGAAATTAGCGTTCGACACATAGTAGACCTGGCAAAAACGTATCTTTCAAAAGATTGGAACATTTGCATCTGGATCAGTACAGAGATGCGGAACAGTAAAACGCTTCATTTAGAACATCGACACTCAGATAGATCAGTGATTCATTCCGCTCATTCGGCTCACTCGGATCATTCAGCTCATTCGGATCAATCGGCTCATCGGATCATTCCCGCTCATTCGGTTGACTTGGATCATTCAGCTCATTCGGCTCATCGGATCACTCGAACTAGAGATCCATTTGAGTCGAATGATACTTTTATAGACATTAGAGATTCGGCACAGTGTATCATTTTGCTGAGTCGGATCACTGAGTCGTTTCAGTAAAGAGTTACACACGTCTACTACATAGGCATCTCAGCTGGAACAGCCTAGCTTTTTTGTGATACATGTACAGAAGATTCAAAGAATTAAAAAATTCAAAGCATTTATTAGCATAGATTAGGTACCGTACACGATATTATAAAAATTAGTGAGTACCCTACTAACATTCATTAATCCTGCACTCTATAAATACATAGTTATGTTTTTACCTTTTTTATCATTAAGTCAATTTGACCTAATTTGAATTCGTCCGGGATCTAGTTGTTGATGCACATGCAATAACAGCTCTTAAAGAGCAGACACATCACCTGAGGTAAGCGATTGCCGCCGCCCATGGACACACGCAATACCAGTAGAGTCACAATTGCACTGCCAACCCTTAAACGAGATTTTCTGATGCCGTGGTATTACTCCGGTTGAGCCCGCCCGTTAATGCCGAAATGTGGATCTCCCGTGGTCATATCCTTTGCAAGTTATATACTTGCCAATTATTCTGACTATTTTTCGTTATTCTTATCTCCATTTCTTCCAACATCTTAACCTTCTCAACACGGTATAATGAATTCTCGACTAATCTTTATCCGTGGGTAAATCTATGATACGTCAGATTTGTAGAAATAGATAGCAGCGCTATACCAAAGATTTAATATCGAAATAAGGTTGGTCCAATAGGCCCTTAGACATAGAAAGTTTCTATAAAAGCAGCTCCTGTGACCTTGTAAATAGAGTCTTAAGGTTACCAAATTTGTACGTGAAATTAATATTCTGTATGAATAGTATAGTAACACACACGTGAGCATAGTGAACACTTAAGTTTTGAGTGGGCTTAACGTCTTTAATGTCTCATGCTGTATTCGCCCACGACTTTAGAATATTGCCTTTTTGAATACAATAGTATTGCTGTTGCAAACCTTTGTACTATGATAGAGTTGAACTGATCCCGTTATTCCCGTGTCCATTTCTCGTAGCACCTTGAGCCACTCGACTGTAAGTATCAGCATGTATAGTCGCATCTCAAGCTTTGACCTGTGTAATCTGACAGCTCACAGCGGCTTATAGGGATCTCTCGCAAATGAACTCTGGCCATTACGGGCCTACGGTCATATACTATAATGCATTGGCATCGCACTTCCGAGCATCCGGTGAATACTGTTAAGCTGGGTTTATACAGGTTGCAACATTAAGTGCCTTGTTGTGCTATTGCTGTTTGGTCATGGGTAAGCTGAGTTGAAGTTCATTGGAACAAACTTCGAGTGTTATTGCGGTTATGGTTTCCAATCCACGTCCTTTATGGGTATTTTAATATACTTTTATACATTGTTAAAATTAAGGAAAGTTTAAACATAACATATGTAATAATTTAAAGAAGAGCAGAGTTCCCTAATACCTAAGCAAATATGTTGCTTAAAAGGAAGCTCCACCACAATTATCTGTATGACATGTGTGTTATTGAATAAATAATTTTGAATTTTTTGAATTTTGAATCTATTATTTCCAGTGTACTACAGACGGCCAATATTTATTGTTTTATAAAAAAATACATAACATTACAATAGCATAAAAACCGCATCGTGCGGTAGTAACTTAGTTGATAAGTATGTGAGCCTTCTAATCGGAAAATTGTATTCCAAGCGCACACTTATGAATTTTTCAAGTATAAATATGTGCTCATAGTAATTACTCTAGCTCGGTTGTAAAGGAAAACTTCGTGAACACCTTCAATAAGTTGAAAAAGAAATTATTTCATTCCGCCGACTAGCATGGTAAGACCGACGGCTAATCGCCTTTCCTTGTGAATATCAAAGCCCAGCAGTGGTGACATTAATTGGCCTAAAAATACTACGATGAATTTTTTTTATGTGATAGAGCGTAGACGAGCAGTCAGATCATCGGATGGTAAGCGATTGCCGTAGCACCGGCAAGTTACAAGTGCGCTGCCGACGTTTAAAAAATATTTTCTTAAAAGTTGTATCATACCGGAAGTAACACCGGCGACAGTCCATTCCATAGTTTTGCATGCGACAAAACTTACCAAATCATGTTTTTGTAAATTTGAATAAGATTTTTTTGGTACTTAAATAAATAATTTCTTATTCTTATTCAAATAAAAAAATACGTAATACAAGTTCTCCACAAAGATCATCCTGTGCCACCCTCATACAATGGATTCCCGCGACCTTCACCAAATTGTCGTTCTACCTTATTAATAATATGAATACATATTTGAGAAGGATAGATTCCTTAAACTTTTAAGCTTGCGCTGAAATCCGGCCAAAGGCTGATTAAGCTAAATATTTGTGAAATTTGAACTATACAGAACCCTTAATGCATTGTGTGTTAAATATACCTTAGTCCGAGCACATCTGTCAGCTGTTCATCCACAACCATCCGCTGTTGACAAAACCTAGTGTCTGGGCAGAAATAACTTTGCTGACAAAGCAATCAGAAGGGATGAAATAGGTACAGTCACGAACTTTAATTTGGGACCCACCCAAGGTTGAATGTCGTGCAACTTTCGCTATTAAGGGCTAATATTTTAACGTGTCAAAGTCAACGAACAATATTCAATTATCAAGTGATATATGTCAGCTCGCCAACTGAACATATAACTTAAAAGATTCCAGCTAAAATATCTATTATTAAAATCTTGAATGGCACAGACACGAGTGACACAACATATTTTCGTAATTAGAAAACCGTAATGATAGCTTTTTGCAAAGAGGTTATCGTTTCAAGGGTCGATTAGATAAGACATTTTATGCCTTAACTTCACATTCAACATTATTGCACTAAAGTTTGGACTTTATTGCATTAAACAAATTATAGAATCAGGATTTTATATGCCACCGCTGCTCGGTCCCGGCAGAAGAGGTAGACGCAGACCCAAAAAAGTGTGGCTTGACGTCGTAAATTCACGCCTATAAACTGACCACTACCGTACGCACAAGACCGTGCGAAGGGGAGGAGTCGAATCGGAGGCTACAGCTTCGGACGTAACCGGGACAAAATGCTAAGATTATGAAGATCAACATATGTACGAGTACCTACCTAATTTTAGAACAACTAGGTACTCTCGATTTCACAAATAACACAGGTATAATTTTTAAAAATGTATTAATTGTAAAAAAAAATAACGAAATGATCAAAGTCTTGCTTCTCTCTATTCTCTTTTTTTCTGTGATAGGTGGCAGACGGATCGCCTGTTGGTAAGCTATTGCCGCTGCCAATAGACACCCGCGAAACCAGTGGATTCACAAGTGCACTGCCAACCTTTAAATCTTTCCCTTAGGAATGGGTCTCCGGTACCCTCACTCACGCAGCGAACACACAGTTTTCTGTGAGACTGTGGTATCACTCCAGTCGAGTCGGAACATTCATGCCGAAGCGCGAAATGCGAAGCGAAAACAAACAACAGGAGTATTACTTTTAAAAATGTATTAAATGTTAAATAACGAAATGATCAAAATCTTGCTTGTCTCTATTTTCATGACTTACAATCGTTCGTCATTTCTACCGAATCGTCATTTGTTAAGAGATATTAAGCTTTTATATCTTATAAAACTTCATCAATTAAACTGTTGAGCATATCAGGTGCTACTTTAATTTAGTGCTCTCAAAAAGTAACGAAAGTTAACGTTGTATCTCTGTACGTTCTGACTTTCTTCATCTAACTTTAGTTCTAAATTAATTTTAATGGATTCAACTTCAAAATTAGCTCTATTATCCGAATAAAAATAAAGTCGCTCGCTTAATTTTAGCCCGACTCGACGGCAGATCAATAGCTGGTATTAATAAAGCTATACATGGAGTGACCTAATCTATTTACGGACTCCCTAGCGCCCTCTGGTGCGGGTAACCCGCTTTCACGCCTCTTGCGCGTAAGGGACTTGTAAAGAGGCCGACTGACTGTATGCGAGTTTCCACCGTGAATTGCTAGGAATATACACACACTATCATATTTTGTGACGTCACTTTATTTTGTGATAATTACGTTACGGTAGGTCATGAACGCTTATTCGGTCCATTAAGGTGACGGGTAGGGCACAGTAGCGACGCCAAACGATATTAATTTTTAGCTACTAAAACGGTTCTATATTAAACAATTTCGGGGTTACAACCTCTTGGCAAACACTTATACTATTTACCAAATAACTATGCACAAATGTTGGGTACGTTTTTGTACGCGAAAAATTGATTCACGCTATAAGTGGCCGCTTTTGGCGTGAATCAATTTTTTGCGTAAGCGTTGGACCCAAAATTTGTGCATGGTTATTTAATAAATAGTATAAGTGTTTGCCGTGAGGTTGTAGTCCCGAAATTGTTTAAAATAGATCCGATTTTGTCGCTAAAAATTAAAATCTGTTGGCGTCGCTACTGTGCCCTACCCGTCACCTTAACGTCATCGTTTCAATGTTTATTGATATTGATGAATTTAAGATATTTAAAGAAAAAAAAACAATAGAATAGTTATTTACGGAATTTCTACCATGTACCTACCATATTTTTGAGTTTCTGATATTCGGCACTGTTGTAAGCGCCATGGTCAAATAAATAACTATTCTAATGTTAGTGACCATGAAAGTTTAAAACAATAAAAACTATGTTTTCGAGAATATAATTTGCTATTGTCTGGACTTATTTTGTATACTTTATACATGTCTCAACATCATGTCATCAAACATCATACTTTGCAGCCGCTATATTTATAGCCGCTTATAGCCGCAGCAGCCTAATTAAGATCTTTAACAAATAACAAAAATCATAGTTACTTATTTGAAAGAATTTATTACATTTGTATTACGGCACTAAGGTATTTTGTATGGACTAGTTAGCCCATTGCAAGAAAATACCTTACAAAATAGGTTTTAGGATTCTTCTCGTTCTCTTCTGCAGCCCAATTCTCAGAATTTCCTATAAGGATAAACATGGCGGATATCACCCGAAAACCATACAAAAAGAACTATGTTTCTGTGATATATATCGTATGATGACATATCACGTCCCGAGAATTGGGTTCCTGGCATCTTTCAAAATTGTTTGAGAAAAGACACCGACAGTTAGTAAATAGATTTTTATCCAAGTAACAATTCTTTATGAATTGGTATTCATTCACTAAAACCTATTAAAGAATCCGACATTGAAGATAGGTAAACGTGTTATAGCCGACAAGATATTAATTAAAAGCTTGCATTGATAAAGTGGTGCACAGTGCAACTTAATCTATTTGCGTGCGCTCTCCGGCGCGCCCCCTGTGCGGCTAACTCGCTTTCACGCTCCAAGCTACGTGAGGGACTTCAGAGAGGCCGACTTGTATGGCGAGTTCGCCATAGATTGTTAGGAAGACTAATATATACACAGAATTATTAACGTATAACGTAATCTACGTTATACGTTATGCATTTCACAGTTCTGTTAAGCAATTGTTTTTTTAATCATACTTAAAGAGCGAGGTGTTAGTGTTTAAAGCTGGTACTAAAACATATGCAAGTGTACCTTTTTACTACTTTGCGGCACCCCTCTTAAGTTACTTGATCGTTTTAAGTATCTGGGCCATTGGGTTACTGATGATGATCTGAGTGTCAATGTGGACATAGAGCAAGAGCGCAGAGCTTGGCCGTCCGCTGTAACATCCTTGCATGCAGGTTTGCAGGTTGTAATGACCAAGTAAAGGTGACTCTTTTTAAAGCCTACTACAAATCCTTTTACACCTACAGCCTGTGGGTGAAGTATACTCAGCGGACGTATGACGCTCTGCGCGTCCAACATAATAACGCGTTTAGGGTGCTGTTCAAGCTGCCACGTCATTGTAGCGCCTCATTGATTCTCGCGGAGAGACACGTGGATGGATTCCAAGCCATCGTGTGTAAGGGTTGCGCGTCGATACTGAGGAGGCTGAGAGCCAGCTTGAACGGCAGGCTAAAGGTGTTCGCAGACCGCTGAGATTCGGATATGTATGTGCACTGGATGCAATTGCATGTCCATTAAGTCCAGTTACGTCTAGCCCGTGAGATCTCATGTATTGACTTAGTTTTTTGTGACATTTGCTTTTAATTATGGACTTTATCTGAAGTAAACGATTACAATAATTACTTATTTAGTCAATCCTTTGATCTCTCAAAATATTTGCAATAAATATTATTTTATTATTAAAGTAAGGACAATAAAGTTACGAATCTATTTGTGTACTCCACCTGGTGTGTCTAACTGGCTTTCACGCTCCAAGTGACATAACAGACTTCAGAGAGCCCGACTTGTATGAGAGTTCACCATAGATAGCTAGAACTAATAGACAGACACATTTCGTATTATATAACGTTGATTGTTTTGCTCTTTTAGGCAAAAAAAAGTAATAAATAGTAAAGTTATGCATCTTCTTGCGTGAGCTCCCCACCTCTCCCTAGTGCGGCTTACTCTCTATCACACTTCAAGGGACATAAGGGACGAGACAGACTTTTGCGAAGTTAGGCCCTTACCGTGAGTTGTCAAGTTAAGGACACAGGAACAAATAATTTTAAGTATCTACTATTCAACATTAAACATAATGTCAGTGTTTTTTTTTACGAAATAAGGCCAAACGAGCAGACGTATCGCCTAATGGTAAGAGATCACCGCCGCCCATGGACACCTGCAACACCAAAGGAGTCACAAGTGCGCTGCCGGCCTTTTAAAAAGGAGTACGCTCTACATTTATTGCAGCGGCTATTCAATATCTACTTTGTGCAGCAATATTGTTCATGCTAACTTTCATATTATCATTTTAGCTGCGTCTCGCATTATTCGCTAAGCATCGTTTATTGCACGTCAAATGTATAGTATAATGCATAGCCGATACATTTTAGGTTTTTTTATGGAGGCTTTATATACAATGTTATTTTTGGAAAAAATGCTGAGCTTTTTAACCGACTTTTTTTAATCAAAAAAAACACTAAAGAGTAATTGTGTGATGGAAGAGCCAATATACTGAGTCTCTATAAAAAAAAACCAATACGATCTCCTAAAATCGATTCAATGCGATTCAGATCGTGCATCGATACTATTATAGAAAAATAACCCAACTACTTACTATCATCATCATCGTCAGCCCATTTAAGTCCGCACTGCTGGGGCACGGGCCTCTCTCAATCACATGAGGGGTAATTGCCATACTCACCACGCACACTCATGGCAGACGGGTTGACTACTTACTATAGTAAAATAAAAATAAATAAAAAATTGTAATTAAAAAAAAAACTGCAGAGCTTTTTTATTATTAAAAAAACAATAAAGAGGCGAATTTAAATATGGAATCGGCATTTGAATGTCAATAAGAAAAAATATTACCACGTTTAAAAATAGCTTTGTACTTAATATAACGCAGATACTTCCGCCATTTTATTACGGTCCTGCAGCTTACTGTTTATGTCCCCTTGCCGTTTATAACCAAGACGAGATATTTTTTACGGACCTTTGCAAGCAACTGCTATAAAATACCATTTATATTAGAAGAAATTGCGACCTCATTTCGAGATTCTTCAGGTGGAACACTGGCAGCGATTGCCTGATTTCAAATTTAGAAGCGCATTAAAGATGGAGAAATAAAAATCTTTACGCTTTCTTTCGTTAATTAAATGTTGGCTGCACACAACGAGGTGCAATTCTAGCGGGTGACAGAATAAAATAAAGGAAAAATAAAAGTAGCCCGAACACGAGTGTGCCGTTTTATTCTATTGTATATTTTTAGAGCTTATAGCAAATTGAGACTTTTTAAACCTACAATATGAATAGTTATTTTCATCAAAATGATATGAAACCGACGTTATTATACCTATGTAACGAGGCTTTTAAAAAGAATTAAACAAATCACCTTTGAGGTGATCTTAGAGTTTGCTTCATCACCACTGTCTTATTAAACAAACAAACAAGTCTTCATACAATGACAATTCCATAAAAAATCCCACTCCGTAGCCGGCGTATTATTTTCTCCTTGTTACAATACTTATGGATTCCTTCAAACAAAACGTGAAGAAGCATCTCGCGGACCAGTACGGCGGTGCTAACGGAAGTGATGCCTAGAAATCGCATCCGTTGTAATTGCGTGATAGAAGAGTCAATATACTGAGTCACTATAGAAAAAAAACACAATACGATCTCCTAAAATCGATTCAATGCGATTCAGATCGTGCATCGATTCTCAAAGTAAACTATTATAAAAAAATAACCCAACTTCTTACTATAGATAACATAAAAATAAATAAAATAAAAATCAATTATTTCAGAACCAGGTAACTACTGTACTAACATAATAAATTAAGGTAAAATTGTTACTAACATATACAGAGTGTTTCATGTATTTTCATGCCTTCCGTTTGATACCCTCAAGCGGATGGCCACGGATAGAGCACCCTTTGGGGTACCCGAAACACTCCCATATGTGTTCTACGATTTTTTTGTAGTTCAGGAGTTGTAAACATTTTTTTGAGTTTCAGAGAATTCTCTACCACAACGGCGTAAAAACTTTCTAGAAAAAGAAACAAAAAGAGTTTTTAACTTATCTTTTTGGCAAATTAATCTTACCTTTTACCTTTTTTTTTTAATAATTTTTACCTTTTATGCATAAAATAATCATAATAATAAATTTAATAGAAATCATGAAAATCTTAGTCTAAAGTGTATAATTTACGTTGCGGAACTTATGACTTCAATTTTCAACTTGCTTTTCTAAATTTAAAAAGGCTCTTACTAAATCTAAAAACTCCTCCAGACTCTCAACTTTTATAATCACCAAAAAAAAATGGCCACTTAACACTTTGACTGCCATCAAATCAGACGCAAATAAAATTTATTGTTGGACCGGTGTCCCCCATATCGCTCAAAACCTTAATTTTGGCTGCTTGGAGGTATTTCAGGTACCCTAAAGGGCTGCTCTATCCATGGCCTTCGGCTTGACGCCCTACATGATATACCCTGTATATGTTAGAAACAATTTTACCTTAATTTATTATGTTAATACAATACGGGTTATACTTTATTTTAGTATCATTGACGAGATAGGACGCGGGTCCAGTACTGAATGATAACACAGTTCGTGTCCAGTCTCGTCTCATCGGTCCTCGGGAGACTGTTGGAGCTGCGCCGCACTCGCTGCACCAGGGATGCAATGCGCTTTCTAATGATAGCCGAGAAGCTATCCACTTCAGCAGCAGCTAGCATCCCCGATGCGCTGCAATAATAAGTACGGTCAACAGCACATCACGGTATACATTTGCAGTACGATAATAACGCATATGCCCCGGATATAAGGGCGGTCCCAAGGTCAAATTGTATAGTCTAATGTGCTTTTGACTGTACTTACTTATACCCGCACACACCTAATTTTAGAAGTTAATGAAATAGGTATTACAAAAGGTGGCAACAAGAGACCGCGTGGGCGAGAGGCGGATAATGTAAAGTAGCCGAGGGTGGCTACCGGAGGACGTCGACCATTCGATTGCCTCATTTTATTTTTACCGCACTGGCAATGAATAAGCCCCTGGAATGTGTTTATTCCGCCTTTTAGCTTTACATTCGCATGAGATATATTGCTTTACGAGATGGATTATGTACTCTGTATGGCATAAAATTGTTAGCAACTATGCATTACAGACATAAGTGTACATGTTTTGCGATCTTAATGCTAAAACCAAGTTACATAGGAATCTAACAATTTCTTTTCTAAGATAATTTGATTGTAATTCTTACCTTCCAGGGGAAGGTGACACAATTATTAAAAAATAAAATTATTTAACAAAATGTTTATGTTGTTTCAGTATTATTCTACTTTTAATAAAAATAAATAAACCTTGTATGTTTGTATGTACATCGTCCTTTCAATTTATATCACAGTCATTGTTCCTAAGTTGATACTTAAAATATTATTATGTTGTGATCACCATCCTGTCAAAATTAGCAATATTTTAAAAATGATGATGGAACATGTACTAAGTTAAGTAAGCTAATGCCATAATGTTACTCAAGTAATTCGAATAATTACCGTGTGAGAGCCGTGTGTTTTAGACAATATATTATTTTCCAAAAAAAAATGTAGGTATTTTCTGAAAGTTTTGCGTCCTATATTTTTTTCTCGCTTAAAGCAGTTTGTCTCCTTTATCCAATTGAATCAAAATGAATTTAAACGCAAAATCGTAAGTACACATAAAAACGGTTTAACTTTAAATAACTTCGGTACATTTCATTTTAGAATGTAAAGCTATTTCCTTAAGAACTATTTTCGAAGAGTTCGAAGCCAGGATCATAATACAGAGTGGTACTCGTGTAATGACGGTTGCATGCTCCGAAGGCTCCTCTATAGGAAACATTATGACGTTAAACGGGTGTGGAGCGGGGCCACCTTAACAACATGCACTATTTATAGACAGACCCTCGTAACAGGGTTGTCGGGCATCTGGATAAAGCCGGACATACTTAGTTAGGCTTTCTTGTTTGTGTGTCGGGCCAAACTAGACGGTGTCATTCCAACTTTTGTTAATTTTTTTTCAAATTTAAATATTTATTGTTTCACTTGTCTTTCATGGAATTACCGCGTTCGCAGGCGAGATCGAGTCCATAATAAAAAAAGTAATTGTTGGCTTCCGCATCACACTCTTAAAGCGTAATGGCGCGGAATAGGACTGCACCTCCCTTCCGCCAACCCAACGCACGTAATTTTTATTAATAAATAGACTGTATCATAATCCAATTTCGTCGCCTCATTTAACTTTTGAAGATAATTATTAAATATATTATTATTCCTTTTTAAATTATAGGTAGCGGACTTATCAAGACAAGGAGGACAGCGCACTTTGATGTCGGAGGCTGATGAGACGACGACCCCTTTGGAACAGTGGTATAGAAAGCTGCCTTTGGTCCAAGTTTTGCGAGTTCAATTCCCGCATAGTACAAAATACATTTGTGTGCATAAACCATGTCTGTTTGTATTGGTCAGGGTGTTTTCTATGTATCAAAAGTATGTATTAACAAAAGAAAAGTGTTATATTTATATTTTTGTAATTCCACTGTTGATTCTGATATCCGTAACACAGGTATATACAGGTTTTAATGTATGTGAAGTTGTGAAATAAAAAAATATCTAAGTACAACCTGTGCGGATAAAGAATGGGATCAGAAATGGAACGCACCCCACGAGTGCGAGTATAGACGCAAATAGTGTGCGAGCGAGAAGTGAATAGATGCGCCGCCATTTCTGATCCCATTCTTTATCCGCACAGGTTGTACTTTGAGCCACTCAGCCAGAGAAGTATTTGAGTTTTAAAATTGACGTGTTTACATTAATTAGAGACTAAAAAATTTGAGTATTCGCCTTTTCAACCCAAATGTCCAGCCAGAATATCCATGAGCAGTAGGTCTAATGTAAGGTCAGGCTAAGGTGGCATCCCTACGCATGCAAGTAGGGTTACATATCACATTTTATGAGCAAGGACAAGCTATGTGACACTTTTTCAATATATTTAGCGTGATTATGACCGTAAATTTGAAGGGACAATGAATGAAGACGTTTTTGAAGTTAGGGAGTAGATTTATAATTCTTGAGAATGTAGTAAAATATTCTTATACAGGTTTATGCTGGAAACTTAATGTTAAAGTTAGGCTTAAAGACATTTTTCCCAAAAAACTTACATACAGTTCACTTAATAATTTGCTGGCGAAGCGCAACTAATTAAGTTCCAAGCAAGCAGGTACTTCCCCGGCTCAACAATAATCTTATAAGAAACCCGTGCAAGTCGGACTCGCCCATGAAGAGCAACCGTAGAAGCAAGTAAGATATAACTTAATATTAAAAGTTCTTGTAATTCTTTTTTTATGTGATAGGTGGCAGACGAGCAAACGGATCACCTGGTGGTAAGCGATTGCCGCCGCCCATGGACACCCGCAACATTCGTACATGTTTTAAATATAGTGTGTGTATTATTAAATTAAATTAAGTATTTCGCATTCGCAAATGTATCGAAAAATTTGCTCCGCGCACTCGAGTTACAACGACGTTTGCCATCACGTGTCTGTCTAGAGAGGCGGGGGTGGGGGGCACACATTTTACCACGTTGGAAGCGTCTCTTGTGCAAAGTATTAGAAAAAATATAATTATATATTTTTTCAAACCTCAACATATTTTTTTAAAGACCTTTCCATAGATACCCCACACGTAGAGGTTTGATGAAAAAACAATTTAGAGTTTCAGTCCTAAGAATGGACCCCCCATTTTTTTTCTTATTTTTGTGTAAAAATCGCAATGCGGTTAACAAAATACATTTTTTTACCAAGTGTGATTCTTATAGTTTCGGAAAAAGGTGGCTGTGACAGCAGACAGACAGACATGACGAATCTATAAGGGTTCCGTTTTTTGCCATTTGGCTACGAACCTCGGAAAAAAAGAAGGGTTTTCACGAAATAAAAAATATAATATTTTCCAGTATTACAACGTCTCATAGCACTACATCAAACTAGATACAGTCGCGGCAACAAATAAACAATAGTCCATTTCAACGTTCCATATCATGCAGACGCGACAGTTTTCCCTGCATTTTAACGGGGCTTCTTACCGTCAATTCAGCGAAAAGGAACGTTGTCGAAGGTGACTGCTCTCGCCGCAGCGAATCTATATTTCGACTACCGTTTATTACACTCTCCTGAACATTTCAGTAGGAATTTCTGTTATTATTCCTCATTCTATAAAATGTAAACTGGTTGTCTGACAGGTTTAACTCTGGATAGGTATAATATAAAGTATAGTCGTCCTATAATTATTTGGCACTCGGCAAAAGTGTCTTTTGTATGTGATAGGTGACAGACGAGCAGACGGATCGCCTGATGGTAAGCGATTGCCGCCGCCCATAGACACCCGCGACACCAGTGGAGTCACACAGTGGAGTTGGAACTAATGCTGTTTCCTTTACGTGTCACTGACATTTTCTCATAGAAAAAATGTTGAACAAGGAGGGCCTAGTTGTTAATGTCAGTGAAGTTGCCTTCTGATTGTAGTTGCACTATAGCTGTTACAAGAAAGGATATTATTTTTTATTTCCGCGTAGAAAGTGACGTAATCTCACCTGTAGACAAGTCAAAAAACGTTTCGGTATAACGTTAGATGAAGAAAAACTTTATTTATTTCATTATCTGTCGGATGACATCGGATAGGGATCTATCCTAGTGTAGCCTATATACATTATTATACTATGGGGTATATAATAAGCAGTATTCACACAATACTTTTCACACTCATTCTCTCACAATATTAATGTTGTCTAGGTTGTGTAGGTTGTCTGGAAGAGATGGGGACGCAGGCGCATCTACCTCCACGAGTGGTCCTACTGGTAATCAGTTCTGTCCTGATTCCAACTTCGGTTGGTATTTGGCAGAAACCGTTACCGCGGGGCACGGTTTTTCCTGGGTAATGACGGGTAGTAATTCATTCGTGGATTGCTACCTGCTAACCGAAGGATGCACCCCCGACGGACCCTGGCGTGCGACCGCGCCGAAGCGCACTTCGCTACTGGGCCTACCTTGTCGCGCCGAGGGTCTGAGGACCGGCGTCTTCGCGTCGTTCCCTGACGGTGCACTAGGGCCCGTGAAAGCGGGTTAAACCATCGCACAGCGGGTTGCAGGCGGCATTTTTGTCTTCAGACCTGGGGATGCTGTGTCCGGCTCCGTTTTGACGTCAGCATCCCCCATAGAGTGGAGCGCCTTCGGGCGCAGTGGCCGCAAGGCCCACGTTTTGGGACCTGCGCTGCAAGTTCGCAGCCAGCGGATTGCGGTGGCAGGTCGGAGTTTTTCTGCGTCGCGGATTTTCCCAGCTCCGCAGCCAGCGGAGTCGGTTTCTGCGACGCGTTATTATGTTGGAAGCCTGCAGGTTTGTCCCTAACTCGCACTGCACTGCAACCAGCCGTGTACGTGCGGAGAGGGGTGCCCGCAGTCCTCCTCTCGGTGGTGTTCGCACTGCATCCAACAGCGTGGGTGCTACCCGGGAGGTTGAGTGAGACAGAGGCCGAGCTGGCGAGTCTCTTCGCCCTGACCGAGCGACGGATGAGGCCTCCGTGGCAGTGCTCATCACGGTCTGAGTGTTTCCTGGGCGTGGGATGGCAACGCCCCAGTGTTATTATTGGGTATGCCTCCGGACGGTCTCTGATTAGCAGAGACCTAACCCGGAGGAGAGCCCCTCTCAGCGTGCATAAGGTGCATTTTCACTGGGTCATAAAAAAAAAGGTTGTCTGGAAGAGATCGCTCTCAGCGATAAGACCGCCTAAATTGTACATTGCATCTCTGAATCCCTAGTGTACGGGACTGTGGTGTGCTGGTTAGAAATATATATAAGGGATGAAAACACTGGATGAAACGGAAAACTATGTAACAAGCGAAGTATTTATAAACAAAAGACATATCAAAATATAAATCATAAACTAAAATAAGGTGCATCGTGCACACCTAGCTTTTAAGTTTTGTATGTTGTGCAATAAAGAGTAGGTATATATCTCTCTATTTATTAATCTATTTAATGAACAGACAACTTAGGTAGAATGTGCCCTGGGAATTTGTGTATAACGTCTTCATCATCATCCTGTTGCAGTTCGTGCTTATCCACCTTGTTATAAATCGCGAACTTAAGTTATAACCGTACGAAAGCTAATGCCATCCCGTTCCAACACGCAACATTAAAAGGGGATGGCATGAATTTTGATCCGGGACTATCCTTAGTTCGCGAATTGTTAATAAGTGGGTGTGAGTCTCTTAACAAGTTCGCCTATTTGACACTTGGCTTCTCGCTTCCAGCTCCCAGCAGGCATATTGCGCAAATTGTTTACCGAGAAACAATAAATAGGTACTTAGTTTTTTAGATTTTCGCGTTGCATTATAAATATAATGTATCAATACGGGGATTAACACGATATTTATAACGTGAAACAACATTGTGTACTCACATATTTGGCTCGACGTTACAGCAGCCGTGGTCACAAGCGGATGGAGTTCGCTCGTGTACGGACGGAGTTCGCTGTAGCCGAAACGTCGAGCCAAATATGTGAGTATACCATGTTGTTTCACATTATAAATATCGTGTTAATCCCCGTATTGATACATTATAGTTAAATAGGTACTTAATACACCGTTATTTTTTTTCGCCTACATCCCGAAAACCTTACAATAGATATCGTGAATAATGTCCATATAGCTTATTAGATCAACAAAATAAGCGAAAAAAAATCAGCTGTTCCATGCATTATTGCCGGGTGAATATTCTATTTTGTATGGAACAGCAGATTTTTTTTTTCGCTTATTTTGTTGATCTAACATGCTAAATGGCCTTTATTCACGATACCTATTATGAGGTTTTCGGGATGTAAACGATAAAAAAATAACAGTGTATATGATCTACAACCATTTGATTTTTTTTATTAGCACAGTAGGTATATTGGCTCGCCTCAGCCATTATGGTAAGCAAAAGGAGAGCTCACGTTGCAATGAGCAGTATTCCAGTAGGTATTTATAAATTTCTCAGTGACTCGCTAGGTGGCGCAATCAGTCCCTGTAAATGTTAAGTGTGGTATGATATTTCATGTGAACCCTAATTTATGGGAAAATTGTTTTAGGTTTTTTACATTAAATATCTTAATACTTCGCAGTTAATATGTATTTTTGCAACTATGTACATTTTAAATGACAGAGAGTGATTCAAACGAAACTTTTCATAAACAAGTTAAATACATATTGTTTACTTTTAATCTCTATTTTCTTATGGGTAATATAAAGTTAAATATGGCAGGACCGTAAATGTTATGATGATGGTTGGTTTATCCAAATATTTCCTATCTATCATAGACAAAAAGGAACTTTTAATTGATAGTGAGAGTAGCGTCATCTGGTGTTACTTTTAGAAACCACCCGAAAATAGGTACCTACTGGAAAACTGCTCATTACAATCTGCTCATTATCACATCCGTTGACACTGCCATAGTGGCCCGTGAGATCCTTTCACGCTTCGTTTGAAGGAGTTTATATTGTCAAAATAAACTTCGTATCAACAACTCTAAAGCAACATTTCCCAACAGAGTTTTTGCTTATCTGTCCCAACAAAACAACAACTCGCACATTTTTCAGTTCGCTTAGGAAAAATGTAATAGCTGAACTTTCTCTGCGTAACACATTTCACTGTGCGGCACCAAACTTTTTTGTCGTCCGCTTTTTCATCCGGATATTGAAATCTCAAATCCCCTTACTGGTTTCCCTGGACAATCCACGTATAAAGCACATTTGTGTGTGAAAAAAACGATTTCATTGAAATAAAGTATTTTCTGAAAGAGGATCATACCTATGTATATATACAGACATATTATTTGGGAATCTCGTCCTCTGTCTGAATTATTTTTAATATATTTTAGTCATATAAAGACATCACAAAATTTTATTGACCACTTCAACATATTTAAAAATAAACAAACCACAAACAACACTGAAAGCTGAAATATTTTAACGAAAACGTCTGTTCTTATTTCAAAATTCAGCGAGCAAATAAGCACCGTCTGAGCTCGTAATTTGCGAGAAAACACAACTGTAATTCAAACAAAGTAGGTATACTACATAACATGGACCATCTAAAAATTTAATAATTTTTTTTACAAACGCTAAAGAAGAGGGCCCAAAAGTGATTTGACGATACCCCACTTAAAAGGGTGCTCTACATTTTTTCCTTTTCTTTGATGGTATAAATGACTGACTTAGGGTAGAGAGTTCTTGATTATTGGATGAAAAAGCCGCTTTCAAAACATTTGGTACTAAGATCATAAAAAAATAATTATAAAAATCGATGTACAGGATATTATTTTTTTTTTTTTGGTTGACCCTAATCAAAAGTCGTAGAACAAATTTTGTTGTTTGTGAAGTTAGCCATCTAATCCTGCGAGATTGTTGGTGTTTTAAAAATAACTCTGTATAAAAAAGGTAGGACGTATGTTCAGACAGCCAGACGAGAGATTGTTAGTAGAACCACACGCAATCGATTATCATTCCATCCCTATTATATCGATGGATGGTAATCTAATACTGTGTACCTTAGTTCTGTGGAACGGTTTGGCTGCAGGAGTATTTCCCGACGGCTACGACTTAGGGACCTTCCAGAGAAGAGCTACTCCTTTTCAAAAAGGCCGGCAATCAAGCGATCTCTCTGATTTCGCGGATGTTCGTGGGCGGCGTTGATTACTTTACCATCAGGTGACTCGATTGCTCGTTTGTCGCCTCTAGCAAAAAAAAACATTCGCGTTTTATTGTACGGTCAGCGTCAAAAGTAGCTTAATACTATAATTGACCCCGTTAATCCCCGTCTTTGCTAATTACGAGCATATTGTTATAATGGAACGCGAAAATGTAAAAAGGACTCTCAAAACGGCTTGTGTTACATGGTGGATATATTCTCAGTACATTGTAAGAAAGATGCGTATTTAACATGCAAATGTTGAAAGTAACTAATACAAAGACTTGCCTATTTTTATACCTTTTGCGGAATAAAATTGCACCTATTTCTTTTTACTGAAAGCATTTCATTCTCAGCTTTCACTGTTTTGTAAAAAGCAGCGTATAAGGCAGTTCTTTCATCTCCGCTCTCATCTTTTAAACCACTGTTACACATGCTCTTTTGTAGCATGCTTAAAAAACATGCCAAATATGAGCATGCTGCAACTGTCCACATTTCCTATCAATAAGAATGCTATTAGCATGCTTAAAAATAATCAAAACAGATTACACGTGCTAAAGCACTTTCCACATGCCCCATTCCATTTTTTTTTTCTTCTCGCTGGGGAATGCCGCCGGCCCGTAGTGCAATGGCCGACGTTGCCGCCTAGTGGCGGCGCCTTATGCATACCCTCCTGCTGGGGAGCAGGAGGGTTATGTCGGGCTCTCCTCTGGCGGGGGCTTCTCCTAACGAGAAGCCGGCCAGAGGCATACCGACTAAACCCCAGCGGTTTTCCCTCTTCGCCCTTAAATGGGGAGGCGTCGTGGGCTGTAGGACGAACCTATTACCCATACGGGCGTCACGACCATGCCCCCTTCCATCCGCACTTACAGGAAACATGCTTAACAATCATCCGGCGTTCAATTTTCGAGCATGGTCTAAATTAGCATGCTTTTTAGTAGCACGTTTGTCCACACATGCTATTAGCATGAAAATAAGCATGTGTAACAGTAGCTTTAGGGGAAGCTCTCACGGAGCAAGTAAAATAATAACATCCTCCAACCGATTACGGCGACGGCGGTCAATCTCAACTATCAGCCACGTAGGCAGGATATATAATAGTGCTCAAGTGTGTGCGCAAACACAGGTGCACTCTCTATTCCCTTACCCTCATATTCCGATGGGACACCAGCGTGACCCAAGCGGAGAGGGATTGGGCGCAGAATGGCTTAACGTGCTTACCGAGGCACAGGGGTACAAGACCGCCAACTTCCAGACCGGGCTGACACTAAGAATATCTTAGCGAAAACTTAGGTACAAATTATTGGCCTGACCCGGGGATCGAACCCGGGACCTCTTGCGCAGCTGTCGCTTTAGAGTGCGACCCACTAACCACTACGCCACTGAGGCAGTCTGTAGAATACTTGTATAGTATAACATTGACCATTCTTACGATTTGGTGGCAGCTCAGCCCATGAAATTAAACATCATTCACTATGAGATCAACACTGGTACTTTTACGCCTTCTACGAAATGAATGCGGCCCTGTTAGCGCGTCCTACGCGGAATTCTCTCGACAGTTGTTTACAACGTGTTAACAAAATAGCACAAAACTTGAATTAAACAAGCACCTGCACAACATGGGCCTTTCAGATACCAAAATCTGCAGGTTCTGTCGCGAGGACGAGGAAACGATTATCCACATCCTCGGCGAGTGCATAGCGCTGCACCGCTGCAGAAGCCGGCACCTAGGAGCATACATGATCTCAGCAGACGAGATCAAAAGCTCCCCCATCAGCTCAATTCTCGGGTTTATCCTGGAACTGGAGCTACATGAGGTGCTGTAATAGGTTACGGGGCTGCCACAATAGATCATCTACTGGTCGCAGTGGCTATGAGACGCGGGGTTCCCCCCTTTTCTAACAAATAATAATAATAGCACAAAACTGGTCAGGTGGTAGCTCAGCCCATGCAATTGAACATCTTTCAACACAGGAAACGTAAAAAAATCGTCTTTTCAAATTGGCTCGGTTCGCAGATCGATTAGTATGCAACAACTGTTTTCTTTTTGTTGAGATTTCAGTGTTTGTCCCATAGAAGGTTCAGCAATCACCTGGGAGGTTTTGCGCTATTTCGTTAACACGTTGTATAAGACTGCCTCAGTGACATGGGGCTAGTGGATTGTACTGTAAAGCGTTCGGAGCAAAATTAGTATCCGAGTATTCTTTGGTTAAGAAATTCTTAATGTCTTAGCCCGAAGCCTAGAATTTGGCGGCCTTGTACTTCCATTCCACGGAAAACAGGTTAAGCTGTTGGTCCTACGCCTTATCCCTCTTCGGTAGTGTCATACTTGTATCCTATCTAAAAGTAAGGGTAAGGTTAAAGAGAGCGCACGTGTAGACTGCGCATAGAATCCGCGCCACGAAATAAGTACCGCAGAAAAACACATAACCAAAATTTGAGATTCCTGGTGTCTATAAGCATAAAGCTAAAAATTTGAATTTTGATGACGACTCACGCGCGCTTTTCACGGGACTTCTTTGACGCAGACTCTTTACTATGTCCTCTCTATGGTCTATGTTTCTATGTATATTACTTACTTACTCAACGACCTAAATAGAATCTTGGCCTCCGAAACAAGAGATCGCCACTTCGGTCGATCCTGCGCCACTTCTTGCCAGTTATTGACCAGGAGCTCGCGCAGATCAATCTCGACGACGTCCTTCCAGCGATACCTAGGTCGGCCAACTGGGCGTCGGCGCACGGGTCGGCCCTTGTTTGCTTTTATTACGAGACGATCATCGTCCAACCTATCGAGGTGGCCATTCCAGCGAAGATGGTGCGCCTTAGTCTCGCCGATGATGTTGGGTGTGTTCACAATCTCTTCTATCTCGGCATTGTCCTCCAGCCATAGTTGTCTGCTTTCACTGAGCCCAGAATGCTACGTAGAACTTTCTTTTCCTCCACGAGGAGTTACTCATCATCATCGTCATCGTCAGCCCATTTATGTCCCCACTGCTGGGGCACGGGCCTCCCTCAATCGCATGAGGGGTAATTGCCATACTCACCACGCTTGGCAGACGGGTTGGCGAGGGTTTTGATATAAATGCAGAGTTTTCCTTCTCTGGGTGCTGATGATCATGCCAGCAGCTTTACCTTAGTTGCCTTTTACGACACCTCGGTAAGAGTGAGGGTGGCCTATTCTACTCTGCCGGGGACCACACGGCCAGGAGTTACTGCTCTTCTTTTAAAGTTGGAGTCTAAGCCTCACAGCCGTACATCAGTATAAGTTCTAATTACTTTTTTGTATATGCGCAATTTCATATTTCTGCTGAGAAGCTTGGTCGATATTATCGAATACTTTATGCAGGGCTGCAGTACAGCGTAGGGTGTTATGGATGCGGATATCAATCTCGCTTTCTAGATCGTTGAAATTGGCTGCCATAGTCGAAATATTGAGGATTTCTTGCCTGAGATAAAGATAAAACTGGCAGAAGCCGCGACATTCCGCGAGAGAGAGATAACCGCTTCTTGAGTCTCGGCCTCAGCAAAAAAGCCAACTCAAATTGAAATCTTACTTTTCGAGTCAGAGTTTGAAACAATATGACGCAAACGAACCGCTTTGCTACTAAAAACTCAAACAATCGTCCAAATTATGCAAAAGACAAATCGTAAAAATGCTACAGATAAAAGCCTACTTGGCTACAAGAAGAAATGTTGCTTATCTACACAAAGTAATTC
Source organism: Marasmia exigua (assembly GCA_019059595.1). Taxonomy (NCBI): domain Eukaryota; kingdom Metazoa; phylum Arthropoda; class Insecta; order Lepidoptera; family Crambidae; genus Marasmia; species Marasmia exigua. The sequence goes on along the minus strand of CM032464.1, from coordinate 2,531,054 downwards.
CACCTTTATAATATCCCCTGAAGTTTGTCTACTTCGTAAGGCCTACAACGAAAAGGAATTCAGGACCGCATCTTTATACCCCATCCTTTCTCACGCTGTGGTGCTCTTTTGTTTGGATGCGACAAATATTCACGGGACGCTCTCAGTCTACAGATCGACCAAGATCAGAAAGCACTTCGGTGACAAATGGAGGTGCTGTACAATATTTTTTCTATGGGAAAACTTCAAAAGCACTGACACGTAAAGGGACCAGCATTAGTTTCGATTTTTGCCACGTGCTAAATAACCATGATCGAACTATAGTAGATTACTATCTACATATACTATATTGGCACGGAGATGGCTCAAAAGTCTCAAATACCACGCATGGCACTAATAGAAGATACCTTTATTTTTAATGGACGAGTGACGAAGCATCGTGAAAAGAGACCTTTTAGCCACTTAGATCAATAATAATAGAACTAGCTGCTTCATAGGTACATTATTGCTGAGTAGGCGATCAAGATTTCATGGAAAATAGCTTTTAGGTACGAGAGCATAGGTATTAGACCTGGTAAAAACGTATCTTTTTAAAGATTAATAAATAATAATAAATAAATATGTCACAACATCACATACATTGATCTGACTCCGAGATAGGTAGCTCAAGCAACTGTGTTACGGATATCAGAATCAACAGTGGGATTACAAATATATACATATAATACTTTTCTTTTGTAAATACATACTTATTATACATAGCAAACACCCAGACCAATACAAACGAACATGTTCATGCACACAAATGTTTGTACTGTGCGGGGATCGAACCCGCAACCCTTGTATCAGAGGCAACGTTCACTACCACTGTTCCAATCGGGTCGTCAAAGATTGGAACATTTGCATCTGGATCAGTGCAGAGATGCGGAACAGTGAAACGATTCATTTGGAACTGATCGACTCTCAGATAGATCTGTGATTCATTCCACTCATTCGGCACCCTCGGATCATTCAGCTCATTCGGATCATTCGGCTCATCGGATCATTTTATATCTACTGCTGAAAACAATAGGCTTGTGTACTAGGTCAGAGATTAGCAGATCTTTTAAATAGCGTTGAGAAATAACGGTCAAAAGGAGCTATGTACAAAATTTCAACTTGAAACCTTGTGTATTATTTTTGTTACGAGCCCTCGAAGGCAAAGATAGGCAAGTAAATTTTAACTGTCTTAAATTTACCAAATATTTATATAGGAATCGATACTTTATTCAATTTAAAGTAGGTAATTTTGTTAAGAAACATTTTCATTAACGCACTATTTCATATAGCTATCGAACAAAGCTATCTCGCGATGCGCACAAACTAGTGAGGGCTGACGTCACACCTCGCGTCGCTGTTTGTATGGAGCGTTTTGGGCAAGTCTATTTTAAGTGAGTTTCAAATTGTCCTATCTCAAGGAGTTTCTAAGATAACAAATCCATTCTTTCAACGATGTTTTCGCTTGAAGGTTTCTTATATTACCAACAAGAGAAAAAAATAGGTCATGAGAATATTATTATTCGCGAAAAAGAACAAATATATCATAAACCCCTTTCCATACTTAAAAATTCAACATTCAAAAAGTAGTACTCGTAGTATAAATATTTAAAGAACCAGATAGGACTCTCCTAATACACCACTTTATTTAATTAAACATGTAATGTAACCTTTCCTCAAATCCTACAAAAACAATAAAATAAGAAACAAAACTACTCTAATCCTGTACATACTGCTTTTTTCGTTTATGTTACGAAACCGTTCTAATTCCAGCATAAAATGTCAGTAATATCCCATATCTTAAACACAGCACATTACTGCGAACCAAGAGGAAAACGGGCTCTTATCACAACAAACAGCTGACACAGAAAATTAAAATGTGTTTTATATGTAAGTTAAAACCGGGGTAAGCCCCACTCAATGCACCGACACAGACGCACACACATATATAGGTTGGGATAGAACAGACAACAAAGAAAGCAGCTTCACTGGCAACTGCTTTCTTCAAAAATGTATTTTCATTTCCTCGGGAAATTCATTTGATTTCGCCTCATAAGGCTGTTCCCATCTACATTTTCTACGCGCGGTTTTTTCTCTATCGCTTTCTTCCATTTAATCGATAGCGGGTGGTTGTAAGCTACTCTATAACGCGGTTTAGTTACTTTTGTTTATGGAACTCTATTTTATTTTACTACAATTTATACTTAAACCTATGAACATGTTTTTTGTTTGTTTGATGTTTGTTTTAAATTATTTTAATTTTTAGGCTCAGTGCTTTTGTGTTGTTATAGTCTGTTATGTGGTCTTGTGTTACGCAACGGAAAGAAATGAAAGCAAGTGACTTGTTGTTTATGACAGTCAGTAGATTCTAATTCGTTTTTTTTGGTGAAATACAAGTATGCGACTCGCCTGATGGCAAGCGATTACCGCAGCCTATGGACATCTGCAACTCCAAAGGATCTACATACGCGCTGCCGACCCTTTAATTAGTAACCTAAATACTCATTTTTTGAAGGACCTCATGCTGCATTCCCCCGGATAAACCTCATTCGATTGCAGCTCATTCCACAGCCGGAGCGTTCGCGGAAGTAAATTCCTCTGGAACCTACAACTGGAAGTACAACTAATATTAATACTTGATATAATATTTCAGAGTGTTTTCTATGTATTATAAGTATATATTTACGAAAAAAAGTATTATGTATATATTTGTAATCCCACTGTTGATTCTGATGCGTAACACAGATGCTTGAGCTACAGGGTGTTAGCAGAAATATTTATTTATTACACAACATCACATATTACCAATGTAATGTAATGTCAGAGCAATCTCTGATTCCATGATTGGTAGCTCAAGCACCCGTGTTTCAGATATCCGAATTAATTACTAAATATACATACAACATTCTGAAGAACCCAAGGTAGGATGGCATTTGTATTACGTATTCTCATTATAAAACGTTTGATCACATGTGATATCGCATCCCGCACATCAAACAGTCTCATCTCTCATTATTGACATTCTCGGCTGCTTCTTAGGGTTGACCCGATCGAGTTACCAAAGAGTTCCGATATCCGATACAGCTTTGGCGTAACCAATGTTGTTTCTCCAATTTTATGGGGACAATTATACGGCAACAGTTTAAGTCAGGCTTACATTGCAAAGTTATATGAACGAAGACTAGAAAAAGAATAGGCATCCGGTGTAAAAAACCAATTAGAGACCTGTTTAATTTATTTGAATTATAACAAGGTTTTTAAGGGTGGTTCGAAAGCGTTTATTCCCGATCCTCCACATCTTAGCGTATAATTCCCGGATGCGTCCTAAGCTGCCGCTTTAGAGCCCGGGGTACGCTCAAACCATGATTCAGGATTTGGGGAGTCTGGTAATTACAATGAAACGTCTGTCTGACCTTCGCAACCCGTTACAGGGGAACCAGACCAACTATATCAAGGTAACATGTTTCTGAAACTTTCAGAAACATGCAGGTTTCCTGACCATGTTTTCCCTCACCGCCTAGCTAATGGTAGAAATACGCACATAGATTAGAAAAATAGAGAGGTGCATGCTCGGATTCAAACCAAGACCCCCCCGTATGGAAAGCGCGTTCTGAACCACGGAGATACCATCGCTCAATTACGTTTATTCTCGATGATCCCTACTATTTTTCCACCACGTCTACATCGAGAAAGATGGTTGCTACATCCAAGAGTGGCGGACAAGGCTACTGAAATCTTCACGTCATTCCCCTCTCCCTAGGGAGTCCGACCAGACTAGACGCCCCGTAGAGCGCCATCACCACAGGATGCCAGCGTGTAATCGCCGGCACTTGGAAACTGGTTCACCCTGCCCCGATAAAAGCAACTCTTTTCTCGATGTCTACCAGAGGGGATGAATAAGAATAAACCATCGATTCCCACTCAGTAATACCTTTGATCTCTGTACTTATCATCATCATCATCAGCAACCCACAATCGTCCACTGCTGGACATAGGTCTCCCCTAATGCACGCCACTTTTCCCGATTTTCGGTCACTCTCATCCAGCCCACACCAGCCAGCCTTCGAATGTCATCATCCCATCTTATCACAGGGCGTCTAACACTACGCTTATCGAGTCGTGGTCTCCACTGAGGGACTTTACGGCTCCAACGGCTGTCAGTTCTGCGGCAAATGAGACCAGCCCACTGCCACTTCAGTTTGCTAATTTCGGTATCTAATATCGGTGAGTCAACATATATTGAACAAAAGAACAAAAACATAAGAAAATTAAGACAGTAACTAAGAAATAAAATTAAACTAAAAGTAAATAAAAAGGAAAGTTAAAACCAAATAGGTCCCCGTGGCAATGTCCCCAAAATGCTGACAGCATTACCCCGCTGGATCGCGATGAAAATTCGCTGGGCGTAGCTGCCAGCTTTTGGCTCTCCCGTGACTTCGACTAGACGCTTAGCTAAGTCACGGAAGAGAGAGCGTCGGAACCCCACGGGCCCAGTGTTTCAACACCGAAAGCTACAAAGTGGTAGGCACCAGATAGATGCCTATACTTTGCAGCTTTCATTCTCTCTGCAGCGGTGAGTCTGGTTCTCTGTCGGATTAAATTATTTCTGATGCGGTCCTTCAGAGATACTCCGAGCATATGCCCGCATTTCTTAAAAAAAACATTGTAATTATGTTCAATGTTAAGTAGTAGATACTTATTTTTTTTCTGTGTCCTTAACTTAACATCTCACGGCAAGGGCCTAATTTCGCATAAGTCTCGTCTGGTCCTTTATGTCCCTTGAAGCGTGATAGAGAGTAAGCCTGCAACCTATCACATAAAAAAATCATCGAAATCGGCTGGGTAGTTTAGGCAAAATCGGGGAACATGCAGATACAATTTTGGCTTTGCCGTAATAGGGTAAAAATGTGTTCTAAGACCGCAGATTCTATGTTCGCACATATCATGCAGAATAAACTCAGGCCAAATGAAAAGACTTTGAGAAATTCATTTAGTTATGTAGATACATAAATCTTAGATAAATATCAGCATGTCAATGTCGTGTAGTGTAATATAATATCACGCCTATTTATAGACACATGTAGTGGAGCTGTTTGTTTGTACGGCTTCAAGTAAAGGTTTAAGTACATGTTTCTCTGTCAACATAAGCAATCTTATGTTTACGTGTTCAATTTGTAGGCTACGTAAGACACGGGCTTTCTTGGAATTAATAATAATAATAAATAAATATTTCACATCACATACATTGATCTGACTCCAAGATAGGTAGCTCAAGCACCTGTGTTACGGATATCAGAATCAACAGTGGGATTACAATTATATACATATAATACTTTTCTTTTGTAAATAAATTCTTATAATAGGTACATAGCAAACACCCAGACCAATACAAACACACATGTTCATGCACACAAATGTTTATACTGTGCGGGGATCGAACCCGCAACCCTTGTATCAGAGGCAGCGTTCACTACCACTGTTCCAATCGGGTCGTCCAATTGAATTAATAGTATTTGAACTATTATTTTCATGAACAGTGAAGCCTATTATCACGCGGACCGTAATAAGAAATCTATTGATACCACATTCATCAAAATCGGCTAGGTAATTTAGGCAGAATCGGGGAACATACAAACGTACTTACAAAAATACATACATAGACTGACCGGATGGCGCAATTGGTAGTGACCCTCTTACGCCAAAGGTCGTGGGTTCGATCCCCACCCTGGACAAACATTCGTTCGATGAACACTTGTGTTTGTTCGGTGTCTGGGTGTAATATTTGTATTTAAGTATATATTTGTGTTCCTCTGTTGTCTGATATCGGTAACACAAGTGCTTAAGCTACTTACAACGGAATCAGGTCAACGTATGATATGTTGTGTTGTGATAGACTGCTAAAATCATAACCCTTCCTTTTTTGCTTTGCCGTAGACGGGTAAAAAGGTGTTTTCATAGCTTGAATGTTAAAGTTAATATCAGACAACAGCACATATTTTGGAAGCAGTGCATACACATGCGCAAGAGCGCATACTCATTGTGGGAGAGCCACGCTTTCGCATGAATGGGCCGGCGCGACTCGAGTGATACCACGACCTCACACAAAACCGGCGTGAGTGAGGGTTCCGGAGGCCCAATCGGAGTTTAAAGTTGGCAGCGCACTTGTGACTCCACTAGTGTTGCGAGTGTCCAAGGGTGCTCGTCTGCCTATCACGTAAAAATAATTGACCTGATTCAAAAGTAGCTTAGCACTTATGTTACGGATATCAGAATCTACAAAGGAATCACAAATATTCCTCTACCTCACTAAATAAAATAACAAACAAGTGTTCATCACACGAATACTCAATCCGTACAACCTGTGCGGATAAAGAATGGGATCAGAAATGGCGGCGCATCTATTCACTTCTCGCTCGCACACTATTTGCGTCTACACTCGCACTCGTGGGTTAGGAAGGTAATGAAGTAAAAATGTTGGCAGTGCAGTTGGGTAAGGGTATTGCGGATATCTATGGGCGGTGGCAATTGCTTACCTTCATGTTTATCTAACACATTAAAAAATAAAAAGCCTTGTCACACTAGTTAGCTCATTTTTTCCGTAAACATCATAACCGGACTTAGATTTAAACAACAATTCCGTAATTTTGTAAGTACATAAGTAAATGTAGGTGCTCACTTTTTGTTGCTTCACGTTTCGGCTTCGTTACAGCAACCGTGGTCACAAGCGGACTCTATAAACCGAGCTGAAATGTCCAGCAACAAATAGTACAAAACTACGAAGCGCGCGTTAATTCCCGTGATTAATAACCATATAAACTGTGCGCACCCCACGAGTGCGAGTATAGACGCAAATAGTGTGTGAGCGAGAAGTGAATAGATGCGCCGCCATTTCTGATCCCATTCTTTATCCGCACAGGTAGTAAATATAATCCATCGCGAAAATTTAAAGAACTATTTAACAATTCAGTAAGTAAATAATGCACTTAAGTTATAAAATCATCTCGTGCTCAGGCGGGAATCGAAACAACATCCGAAAATGGATGAGACTATCGACAGCTCATGTCGAATCAAACACTTACAAATGTTGTCGGCTTAGTAACACGATCAGTGGTCTAATTGGTAGAACAGCCACTCGAATTGTGGATGATGTGAGTTCGATACCCGTCTGAACACGAGATGAAATTTTTAAGTGCGTGCTTTACTTAAGAATACATTGCAAAAAGTTGCTATATAAAATATCAACTAACGTCAACGTGCATTCTAGTGCTAGTATCATCTCGTCATAGGAACGTGCTCTTTAGCTCAAAACATGCCGGCCTCCTGAGGACATGCCCTCGACTGAGCTTTGGACTAGGACACAACTGTTTGTTATTTTTCTACTCAACTCGTCGCAAAAGTTCTCTTTTGTTATAGTCTAAAACATAATGCTAAATTAGTAACACGTAGAACTTCATTACCCGACTACGGGGAAGTAAAAAGGAGGGTTATGATTTTGACCTGTATGTATGGTTGTTCATCTGTTCCGTCATAACTTCTAAACTAGTTATCATATTTGAAGAAATGAGGTGTCGTTAGAAGCGTCTTGACTGTCTTCTGGTTACAGGCGACATGACGTCATGTTAAATTGACTACAGCGCCCTCTAGCGGAGTAAGGAACTAAAAAAAAGCTTGCTTGACGGTACAGTGTAGGGTATCAAATAAAAGAGCATTTTTAGCATATTTCAAATATGTAATTTTATTTACATAACCAAAAATATGTTAAACAAAAATAAAGTTTAAAAACTAAAACCCCAAACCAAACCAAAAAAACACACTCTAAAAAGTACGAAACAAGAAAATTGTCTCTGCTTTAATTAATATGCCGTATCGCTGTGGTCGTATGCCAAATTGATTTCCTTATTGATTCGCCTTAGCCGAAATCGGTTGGAGGAAATTATTATTATTATACGGATACATACCTGTCATTTAAGTAGGTATAAAAAACCTCACATCCTATTTACAATATGTACCTCAATGCAAAGCCATTGAGGAGTGCAAACATTATTGTGAAAATTTCTGGAAACGTTTGCAAAAAGGTTGTTTTAAATTGGCTGGATTAAGTACCTACTTATTTATGCGGGTGTAGAAATGTCGAAAGTCTGTAATTCGCGCGTGATTTAAGTGCAGAGCTCATGTATGTATATGCATAACGCGTTTTTTGACTGCTTGTGTATGTACACGAAGAGAATTTCAAAATAAAAAGCACAGTGTCTTGGCGCCGTCTTGGCCTAATGAAACTAGCACACAGAAGTGTGAGAATACAACATGAGTTATTTTAAAATGACGTATGTATTATACCTCACCTCATCTTAGCGTATAATTCCCAGTTACGTAAAAACATGTCACTCTGGAGCCCGGGATACGCTTGGACCATGATTCTTGATTTGGGGAGTCTGGTAATTACAATAAAGCGACTGCCGTCTGACTTTCGCAACCCTTCAACAGGGGAACCAGACCAAGTGAATCATGGTTACACGTTTCGGAAACTATACGAAACGTGCAGGTTTCCTCACGATGTTTTCCCCCACCGCCGAGCTAATGGTAGAAATACGCACATAGATTTGAAGAATCCAGAGGTGCATGCTCGGATTCAAACCCGGTCCCCTCGTATGGAAGGCGCGTTCCAACCACTAAGCTACTATCGCTCTGTATGTATTATTATTAACAGAAAAGTTATATTACCAGCAAAGACACTAGTGGCAGACAAATATGGTGACATTTAAGTGATTCAAAATGGTGAGTAGAGTCCACGCCACGAAAAAAATCCCACTGCAAAACACTGAACTTAAATTTTAGAATCCTTGTTTTTTGAATATTGATGGCGTCTGAAACGCACTTTTTAACATACTTCTTTAGTGGCGTGGACTCTGGGTTTAAGGGAAAGTAACTATTTTACTCGAGAAAAACCAGTCAGTGTCATATCTCATTCATAATGAATTAATAAATTTCAGTAAAGTCAGCCGCGTGTTTTTGCGTTTACTATATTATAAATAATAAATAAATATAAATATTTCACAACATCACATACATTGGTCTGACTCCGAGATAGGTAGCTCAAGCACCTGTGTTACGGATATCAGAATCAACAGCGGGATTACAAATATATACATATAATACTTTTCTTTTGTAAATACATACTTACAATACATAGCAAACACCCAGACCAATACAAACAAACATGTTCATGCACACAAATGTTTGTACTGTGCGGGGATCGAACCCGCAACCCTTGTATCAGAGGCAGCGTTCACTACCACTGTTCCAATCGGGTCGTCCAATTGAATTAATAGTATTTGAACTATTATTTTCATGAACAGTGAAGCCTATTATCACGCGGACCGTAATAAGAAATCTATTGATACCACATTCATCAAAATCGGCTAGGTAATTTAGGCAGAATCGGGGAACATACAAACGTACTTACAAAAATACATACATAGACTGACCGGATGGCGCAATTGGTAGTGACCCTCTTACGCCAAAGGTCGTGGGTTCGATCCCCACCCTGGACAAACATTCGTTCGATGAACACTTGTGTTTGTTCGGTGTCTGGGTGTAATATTTGTATTTAAGTATATATTTGTGTTCCTCTGTTGTCTGATATCGGTAACACAAGTGCTTAAGCTACTTACAACGGAATCAGGTCAACGTATGATATGTTGTGTTGTGATAGACTGCTAAAATCATAACCCTTCCTTTTTTGCTTTGCCGTAGACGGGTAAAAAGGTGTTTTCATAGCTTGAATGTTAAAGTTAATATCAGACAACAGCACATATTTTGGAAGCAGTGCATACACATGCGCAAGAGCGCATACTCATTGTGGGAGAGCCACGCTTTCGCATGAATGGGCCGGCGCGACTCGAGTGATACCACGACCTCACACAAAACCGGCGTGAGTGAGGGTTCCGGAGGCCCAATCGGAGTTTAAAGTTGGCAGCGCACTTGTGACTCCACTAGTGTTGCGAGTGTCCAAGGGTGCTCGTCTGCCTATCACGTAAAAATAATTGACCTGATTCAAAAGTAGCTTAGCACTTATGTTACGGATATCAGAATCTACAAAGGAATCACAAATATTCCTCTACCTCACTAAATAAAATAACAAACAAGTGTTCATCACACGAATACTCAATCCGTACAACCTGTGCGGATAAAGAATGGGATCAGAAATGGCGGCGCATCTATTCACTTCTCGCTCGCACACTATTTGCGTCTACACTCGCACTCGTGGGTTAGGAAGGTAATGAAGTAAAAATGTTGGCAGTGCAGTTGGGTAAGGGTATTGCGGATATCTATGGGCGGTGGCAATTGCTTACCTTCATGTTTATCTAACACATTAAAAAATAAAAAGCCTTGTCACACTAGTTAGCTCATTTTTTCCGTAAACATCATAACCGGACTTAGATTTAAACAACAATTCCGTAATTTTGTAAGTACATAAGTAAATGTAGGTGCTCACTTTTTGTTGCTTCACGTTTCGGCTTCGTTACAGCAACCGTGGTCACAAGCGGACTCTATAAACCGAGCTGAAATGTCCAGCAACAAATAGTACAAAACTACGAAGCGCGCGTTAATTCCCGTGATTAATAACCATATAAACTGTGCGCACCCCACGAGTGCGAGTATAGACGCAAATAGTGTGTGAGCGAGAAGTGAATAGATGCGCCGCCATTTCTGATCCCATTCTTTATCCGCACAGGTAGTAAATATAATCCATCGCGAAAATTTAAAGAACTATTTAACAATTCAGTAAGTAAATAATGCACTTAAGTTATAAAATCATCTCGTGCTCAGGCGGGAATCGAAACAACATCCGAAAATGGATGAGACTATCGACAGCTCATGTCGAATCAAACACTTACAAATGTTGTCGGCTTAGTAACACGATCAGTGGTCTAATTGGTAGAACAGCCACTCGAATTGTGGATGATGTGAGTTCGATACCCGTCTGAACACGAGATGAAATTTTTAAGTGCGTGCTTTACTTAAGAATACATTGCAAAAAGTTGCTATATAAAATATCAACTAACGTCAACGTGCATTCTAGTGCTAGTATCATCTCGTCATAGGAACGTGCTCTTTAGCTCAAAACATGCCGGCCTCCTGAGGACATGCCCTCGACTGAGCTTTGGACTAGGACACAACTGTTTGTTATTTTTCTACTCAACTCGTCGCAAAAGTTCTCTTTTGTTATAGTCTAAAACATAATGCTAAATTAGTAACACGTAGAACTTCATTACCCGACTACGGGGAAGTAAAAAGGAGGGTTATGATATTGACCTGTATGTATGGTTGTTCATCTGTTCCGTCATAACTTCTAAACTAGTTATCATATTTGAAGAAATGAGGTGTCGTTAGAAGCGTCTTGACTGTCTTCTGGTTACAGGCGACATGACGTCATGTTAAATTGACTACAGCGCCCTCTAGCGGAGTAAGGAACTAAAAAAAAGCTTGCTTGACGGTACAGTGTAGGGTATCAAATAAAAGAGCATTTTTAGCATATTTCAAATATGTAATTTTATTTACATAACCAAAAATATGTTAAACAAAAATAAAGTTTAAAAACTAAAACCCCAAACCAAACCAAAAAAACACACTCTAAAAAGTACGAAACAAGAAAATTGTCTCTGCTTTAATTAATATGCCGTATCGCTGTGGTCGTATGCCAAATTGATTTCCTTATTGATTCGCCTTAGCCGAAATCGGTTGGAGGAAATTATTATTATTATACGGATACATACCTGTCATTTAAGTAGGTATAAAAAACCTCACATCCTATTTACAATATGTACCTCAATGCAAAGCCATTGAGGAGTGCAAACATTATTGTGAAAATTTCTGGAAACGTTTGCAAAAAGGTTGTTTTAAATTGGCTGGATTAAGTACCTACTTATTTATGCGGGTGTAGAAATGTCGAAAGTCTGTAATTCGCGCGTGATTTAAGTGCAGAGCTCATGTATGTATATGCATAACGCGTTTTTTGACTGCTTGTGTATGTACACGAAGAGAATTTCAAAATAAAAAGCACAGTGTCTTGGCGCCGTCTTGGCCTAATGAAACTAGCACACAGAAGTGTGAGAATACAACATGAGTTATTTTAAAATGACGTATGTATTATACCTCACCTCATCTTAGCGTATAATTCCCAGTTACGTAAAAACATGTCACTCTGGAGCCCGGGATACGCTTGGACCATGATTCTTGATTTGGGGAGTCTGGTAATTACAATAAAGCGACTGCCGTCTGACTTTCGCAACCCTTCAACAGGGGAACCAGACCAAGTGAATCATGGTTACACGTTTCGGAAACTATACGAAACGTGCAGGTTTCCTCACGATGTTTTCCCCCACCGCCGAGCTAATGGTAGAAATACGCACATAGATTTGAAGAATCCAGAGGTGCATGCTCGGATTCAAACCCGGTCCCCTCGTATGGAAGGCGCGTTCCAACCACTAAGCTACTATCGCTCTGTATGTATTATTATTAACAGAAAAGTTATATTACCAGCAAAGACACTAGTGGCAGACAAATATGGTGACATTTAAGTGATTCAAAATGGTGAGTAGAGTCCACGCCACGAAAAAAATCCCACTGCAAAACACTGAACTTAAATTTTAGAATCCTTGTTTTTTGAATATTGATGGCGTCTGAAACGCACTTTTTAACATACTTCTTTAGTGGCGTGGACTCTGGGTTTAAGGGAAAGTAACTATTTTACTCGAGAAAAACCAGTCAGTGTCATATCTCATTCATAATGAATTAATAAATTTCAGTAAAGTCAGCCGCGTGTTTTTGCGTTTACTATATTATAAATAATAAATAAATATAAATATTTCACAACATCACATACATTGGTCTGACTCCGAGATAGGTAGCTCAAGCACCTGTGTTACGGATATCAGAATCAACAGCGGGATTACAAATATATACATATAATACTTTTCTTTTGTAAATACATAGCAAACACCCAGACCAATACAAACAAACATGTTCATGCACACAAATGTTTGTACTGTGCGGGGATCGAACCCGCAACCCTTGTATCAGAGGCAGCGTTCACTACCACTGTTCCAAACGGGTCGTCATATATTATAAGTTTTCTTATTTCAAAATCCAGCGAGTTTGTACAACGGCACGAATACCTCAATTTTGTTACAATTTAACACAATATAAAACAGGCTCCCTCGTAATAAGCTTGAATACTTGCCTAAAATAGTAGTTAGATATTGATTTTGTAAACGGAATTCATCAGAAACGTTCTGTTTTGGCCAGCTATTCTAGCCGGGAATAAAACTAGAACATTAGTAGATGCCAGTCAGCCGTCAAATTTTAACAACGCAGACAGATACCAATCCACACACCAACCGGCCCGGCATAATGATGCTAATTGCATTCTCATGTCTAGCTTTTGTAGAGATGCGAAAAATATCGATTATAAAAAAATCGGGCAGTTTTATCAATATTACAATCGATTTAGCGAAACACTTCCAGCAAGTGTATTCGAATTTGACGTTATCAACAAAATATCACACAAAAGAAAAATATCGATACAACTTATTAAACCAGCAATTGAAGACCAGACTCTGCTGGATTCCTATCGATTTAACTTTTGTTTTTTTTTAGGCTTTTTACGTCATATAACATTATAATTTAATACGAAAAATCAAAACCCAAGTATTTATTTGATATTCAATAAGATAAAGATAAAGATGTCTTTATTGGCCACAGAAAACAATTTTAAACATGAGTGACATAGATACACAAACAGGACAAATTCTGTAGCCAGCAAGGCCCAACCTCAGCATTTGCTGCAGTGACCGAAGCCGCTGCAGCGCTGGTTTCCAGGCGGAGCCTTGGCGACGTACGCGTGCACATACATGCAAAAGGAAGAAAGACAAAGCAAAGAAAAAAATTAAGAGAAAAATAAACAATATTAATAACATAAAGTAAGAAAATAATAGTCTACAAGTAACATAAAAACGGAGGAACACAGTATAATACCTCTTTCTCAATATTTATGCCAATTTCCTCATACGTGGCCAGTTTCATTCCATGAATCGTGAATACCGGAATTTTCGGCAAGAATCACCTTCAGGCTTTTAGAAATGGAACCTTTATTTTCGGGACAAAATCATTTTAATTAACATACAACGTCCCATCCCTTTGCCTCTCTCAAATGACTGATTCTCTTTACTTGTCATTCGTTCACTCATACGTATTCCCCTCTTTGTCCTTTGTTTTTGTAAGCACGGCGGAGGCTTTTCAGGACCCTTGTCAAGCTGTATAGGTGCAACAACTTTGTCTCACCTTTCACAATGGCCATTTACTTTAAAACAGAAATGTAATGGGAATTCTGAATTCAATTTAGGTTTGTATAAAACATTTTAATATCATTTATTTCCTTTTGATGCTACACAACAACTACCAAAATATTTCCTATCAGCTAGACTTCTTGGCACTGCGTAGAGATGTAGCCTAGCTATGCATAATTCTACCGATTATACTATAGGGAATGCTCTGAGGAATTGTTCGGACTCAGTCCTGCCATTTCATTCCGTCATCGTCTACTCGTCAACAGTTCCATGCTCTTAATTTAGATGGCTGGCTGACAGTTCAGCTATGCGTTCCTAAAAAAAAAGCGTAAAGACCGGCAGCGCACTTGGGACTCTTTTGGTGTTGCAGGAGTCCAATGATAATAAATGCTCATGACATTTATTATCATACGACATATATCACTAAAACATAGTTGTTTTGTATGGTTTTTAGGTGATATCCGCCATATTATTACATATCGAAAATCCTGAGAATTGGGCTCCAGGTGTCCATAGCTGATCACTTACCATGAAGTGATATTTTATAAAAAAAAAACAATATAGCTCGGAATCTTTAAGTTGGCGATCCTGTACCCGACTCGAAAGTCACGTAATCTCATAGTACTGTGTTATCCCTCGTCGGATGTATGATACTGGTGTCCCATTGAAATATGAGTGTATGGGAATAGAGAGTGCACTTCTGTTTGCACACACATTTTTGCATTTTAATACCAATATGCTGCGTAGGTAACCGAATCGGTCGAGGGATTTTATTATTATCATGTCTCTTAAATAAACCTCCTACTTTGTATAAGCCCATATGGAGTAGGGTTTAGCGGGACACTCAAGTAAAAAGGTATGCCTAATCAAAGGTTTAACACTTAGAAATGCTGAGCGTTATTTTTAATTAAGGTCTTATCCACAAAAAGGCCTTTACAAAATGTTGGTTTTGTAAGGATTTATGTGGTAGGTACCTCTCCCCTAAGAGGTAGGATTAAAAAACCACATAAGTGAAATCCATGAAAATCAAATGAATTATAATTTAACAAAAACACTCTGACTAGTTAACTGTCTGATGACCCTGAGGAGAAAGCAACATAAATGTGTTTGATTCAGGCATACCTATTTTTTTTTTTATGAGATAGGGGGCAAAGGAGACGGATCACCTGATGGCAAACGATTACCGCTGCCCATAGACATCTTCAAGACCAGAGAAGAGACTCAGGTGTGCCGCCGGCAATGTGAAAAGGAATAGGGTCGATATATTTTACCCAACTTCGGCAAAGCCAAAAAGGTATTTGAAGGTCGTATTGGTCCTGAAAATATACTCTAGGTGGTAGTTCGTTCCATAGTTCATAATCTTTGTCATTATCATGCAGATTAGGGTATTTATTCCTCCACTATCTACCTGCCAGATCTGGACGAAATGGTAGGTAAAAGCTTTTTGATGCTCGAACAGTTTAGTTTCAGCTCAGGTTTATGTTTGTGACGCGACAAAATAGAAGGAAAATTGCGATATAAACTTTAAGAGACATAAAATGGTGGTCGTATGCACATTTCGCATTTATATCATACGATTTTAAAAGAAAGATAATACCTACCGATAAATAGATAGACATACTTTATTGCACAAAACACAACTTAAATAAAGTTTGGCATTACAGAAACTTAATTGTACAATTTCGGCGGTCTTATCGCTGGAGGCGATATCTACCAGACAACCTTCAGGCAAAGGACATTTGATAGTAGATTTGCATTAGATGGCTCTTATTTGTGTTATCATAGGGCCGTTATGCCACCCCCACCGGGTCCCGGCAGAAGGGGTAGACTTAAAAAGGTGTGGCTTGACATTAAAGGTTGGCGTTGTCTAATACTGTGCGTTTCACCGGGAACTTTCTACCACGTACCTCCATTCTGTGGAACGGTTTGACTGCGGTAGTATCTACTTCCCGATGGCTACGACTTAGGGACCTTCAAGAGAAGAGCGTACTATTTTTTAGGGTTCCGTAGCCAAATGGCAAAAAACGTAACCCTTATAGATTCATATCTGTCCGTCTGTCCGTCCGTCCGTCTGTATGTGACAGCCACTTTTCTCCGAAACTATAAGAACTATTGAAACTTGGTAAATAGATGTATTTTGTTAACCGCATTACGATTTTTACACAAAAATTGGAAAAAAATAAAAAAAATTGGGGGGTCTCGATACTTGAAACTGAAACTCATAACTTTTTTTTATCAAACCTATACGTGTGAGGTATCTATGGATAGGTCTTTAAAAATGATGTTGAGGTTTTTAACATCATTTTTTTCTAAACACAATACTTTGCGGAAGAGTCGATCCCAAAGTGGTAAACTGTGGATAAATTCCCTGATTTCAAAGTAAGTTCGTTTACGTCCAACGCACGAGAAGACCGGGGGCGGGTGCGGGCCAACAACGACATTCCGAACCAGCGGTACCTATATGATAATATGTGTACCTATTTTGACATTCAAAACTGTTCTGTATGGACCTAAATTGAATAAAGAATTTTTTATCTTTATCTTTATCTACGACTGTGCGTGTCGTATGTAACGCCATATGAATGTAACACGTCGTTATGTACCCATACCCATTAGGTATAATTATTATTTAATTCTAATATTTCTTTACTTATGACGCCATCTAGCGAGGACAAACCTAATTTCTTTTTAATCTTTGACAGCTATCACTTAATTTGATTTGAGCATTGGATGTTTCTATTATAGATTTAGATATATATTCATTAATTTTCAATTAATAAATATTTCTCTCATTAAAACAATTCATTTTCAATAAAATGTTTATAGCCAACTATGTATTTTTCTGCATAAAGTGCATTTCACCTTTTGTTTTGTAAGCCGTATGATCTTAGATATCTATTACCTTCGGTCTATGTATAAAAAAAATATCGATTCCTTTATGGGTTTTGACGTCTGCCATCTTCTTCTTCTGGTGCAGTGCCCTGATTGATGCATTATGTGTGATATTTCACGACCGCGCCCGCGAGTCAATCGTGATTCATGGTTTAGTAACCAAGTTCATTTCCTGATTTTGATGTAAAAGTATGTTTTACATGGTTTTACTTCTAAATCAAGGAATTTTTACCATATAAGTTTATGACACATCACTCTCTGTTGTTTCTTATTTATGACCGTCAAGTACAAAACCACCGCTTTATTTGTGTAGCCGTCAGAATTCCTAGATTTGCGAGTTAACTGAACAAGAACTATGAATATACAAAAGTTTATTCTATCATCCACACATCCATCGGTCTATATTTCCGGGAGAAATGAACACTTCCGAGCGCTTTTCCTGTGGCAAACCTAATTCCACGCGGGCCAAGCCGCAGGCAGAAACTAGTTTATTTCATGAACTTGGAAACGATTAGTTGCTAATGCAATTTGTCTAGGACTTCTACCTACAGGGAGCTAACTCCGTAAAACTTTCATTACATAGCGCAACATATAACGGTAATGGATTTTGAAGCTGTTTCACAGTAATAGAAACCGGTCAAGTGCGAGTCGAACTAGTGCACGTGCACACAGCGTTACGTGGGGATACCCTTATTGGACTTTGGACCGTCCTTATGTCTGAGACACAGATGCTATTTTTGCGCTGCGGAGGGACAACTTGACCTAAAACCATGTGTACAACCCGTGCGGATAAAGAATGGGATCAGAAATGGCAGCGCATCTATTCACTTCTCGCTCGCACACTATTTGCGTCTATACTCGCACCCCACGAGTGCGAGTATAGACGCAAATAGTGTGCGAGCGAGAAGTGAATAGATGCGCCGCCATTTCTGATCCCATTCTTTATCCGCACAGGTTGTACATGCCGTATTGAATTTTAGATATGTAAATATATCCGACAATTACGTATGTATTACTTAAGTAAATAACCCACTTAAAATAAAAATTTCATCTCATGTTCAGGCGGGACTCGAACCCATACCTTCCACAATCCGGGTGAATGTTCTACCAATTAGACCACTGAACGCGTTATTAAGCCGACGAAATTTGTAAGTGCTTGATTCGACTTGAGCTGTTGATACCGCCTGAACACGAGATTAAATGTTTAAGTGTGTTATTTACTTAAGAATAAATTGCAAAAGATTGCTTTAAAAAATATCAACTATTTTATTGCTTAAATTATGTATTTTGACACTACTGCTATTTTAGTAACACACACGAATGTTTGTTTAGAATAGGGATCAAACTCTTGACCTTTGGAGTATAATATAGCAAATTCACTAGCAATTGTACCATTGAGCCAGTCATATAAATAGGTCGTTCATCCCTACTAAAACACTAAATACAAGTTATGAAATTTGGTACCTTACCACATTATTATCACTTAAACCGCGATCTTTTTTTTTTTTGGTCAATAAGCTAACGCTTGACCACAATCGCACCTGATGGAAAGCGACGATGAGGTCTAGGATGATACGCGTTTGCCTAAAAGATGCCTGTTCACTCTTACCTTAAAGATGCCCAGATTATAGTGGTCAGGAAAAACAGATCTCGGCAGAGAGTTCCATTCCTTAGCCGTCCGCATTATAAATGTGGAAGCAAATCGCTTCGTGCGGATAAGGGGTATTTCTACCACATAAGGATGAAACCACTCGCCGCGCCATGTCGTCCGATGATAGAACTATACTATCTAAAGTTATTACCGTACTATGCTAATGTTATCCCGTTCCAACACGCAATGTTAAAAGGGGCTGGCACGAATTTTGTTCCGGGACCATTTTTAGTTCTCGATTTGTAATAAGGTGTTTGTTTCTACTGTTTTTTTTTTCATTTTATTCTTTGACCCGAGGTACGGGACCCTAAAAGCTGTTAAGAAACTTGAACATGAACGTGAAGTTTTAGTAGCAGTTGCATTATAAGTGGATAATAAGATATCTTTGAAGATAAAGTATAACAATAAGACCATTACAGAGTACATTATGGAATAAAGTTAAATACGCATCAAGTACAATCAGAGCTAGAAGAAGCCGAGTGTGACATATGATCATGTGTCATGTCATTGCGTAGAGATGTAGCATCGCTATGTGTCTTCTATCGCATCTACAATGGGGAGTGTTCCGAGGAGCTGTTCGGCCTTATTCCAGCTGCAAATTTTCACCATCGTACATCACGCCAGAATTCCAAATTTCACCCACATCACTTGGATGGATTTTACTCCACCACAGTGCGCTTCTCACGCCACTTCCTACCCCGCGTAGTAAAACTATGGAATCAGCTACCAACGATGGTGTTTCCGAACAGACACGACCTGGTGATATTCAAGAAAAGAGCTTATTCCTCCCTTAAGAGCCGGCAACGCATCTGTGATGCCCCGTGTGTCGCAGATGTCTATGGGCGGCGGTAATTCACTTACCATCAGGTGAGCCGTCTGCTCGTTTGTCTGCCATAATATTTAAAAAAAAAATAATTAAGCTTAAAAACGGGCCATTAAAAGCTATGTTCAATATGTTTTGAATATGTATCCGCATAAGGTTCAAAATTGATTGAAGGTATCTGACTCTGCATAGATTATCGTGTAACTAACTGTACTGGGAATGTCCTAGTTTGAGATCAAACGATCTGTCGGCGACATTTGGCGCATTTATTTATTTGAACCTAACGACCTAACCTAACTATAATCCTTCTGCGTGTTTCTAATTACTATGTATTCCTTTTCAGCTTTCCTCTTCCTCTCCCTTCCTTTTCAGACAGCCTCGGGGGTGAAGTGGTTAGTGGGTCGCACTTTGAAGCGACGGCTACGCTAGAGGTCCCGGGACCGAAATTTGTACCTAAGTTTTCGGTAAGAAATTCTTAGTGTCAGCCCGGAGTCTGGAAGTTGGGGGTCTTGTACTCCTGTGCCTCGGAGAGCACGTTAAGCCGTTGGTCCTGCGCCCGATCCCTCTTCGGTCGTGTCACCCTAGTGTCCCATCGGAATATGAGGGTAAGAGAATAGAGAGTGCACTTGTGTTTGCGCGCACACTTTAGCACTATAGTATATCCTGCGTACGTTGCTGATCGTTGAGATTGGCCGCCGTAGCCGTAGTCGGTTGGAGGATATTATTATTCCTTTTTATGCAAGTAACCGTTACGGGCAGAAAACTAGAAATGATTTTTGCATCCAAATTCTCGTAGCGGACTAATGGAAAACAAAGAAAAGATTCATAATCAACTTCATTATCTGCTTTCATTAGTTAGGTTATACTTTTATGAGTTTTTCCGTAACTTTTATTGTTCGGTGGGGCTAATGTGAATAGTTCGGATTTAATGCTGACGCCATTGATCATTGATATATTACTAGATGACGCACCTTGAACAAAAATGCGCTCGTCATCTGTCGTCTAATCATAACTATTAAAATGATAATGACAATGGTTGTAATGGTGTTTAATATGAATAAGGAGTTAAGGCGTAAAATGCCAGCCCGTCCAATGCGTCTTGTTGGCGTGACACCAGTTTGGATCAATGGTAGTTAACGCTGCCGGTGGTCCAAGGGTTGCGGGTTCAAACCCCGCACGGTACATCCACATTTGTTTGCATGAACTTTTCTTTTTTGTGATCCCACTGTTGATTCTGATATCCGTGTGCTTTTTGCTTGAGCTAACTATCTCGAAGTCGAATCAATGTAGGCAAGTGATGTTGTGAAAATTCGCAAACTACCATTGTTGAAGATGGCAGGTAGGTATCCGATGGCAGGAGTAGCGAAGTAAAGAATAGGCCTACACCCAGCAGTGGGTGAATGAATGGACGATACTTTGACGCCGATGTAACTCAAGATATTACTTTCTATATAGTTGTGGAATATTATAATAATATCATTTAGGGAATTAATTAGCTCTGATCTGTGTAATTGAATTTCGGTTTCGATGTACATTTATTATTACTATTTGAATGTCTGTGTTATATAATTTGTATAAGCTGATGATTCTCTCTCTACCTCAATGGTTTTTTTATTGGTTCATTACATACCACAGACTCTAGGTCCGTGTCTTTGTTTGCTAGTTACAGAGTTTGTTTGCTTGCTTATACTAGTTATGTTTCTCCGCGTACAAAAATTACTTTTCTTACATAGATACATTAAATAAATAATAAATAAATATTTCACAACATCACATACATTGATCTGACTCCGAGATAGGTAGCTCAAGCACCTGTGTTACGGATATCAGAATCAACAGTGGGATTACAAATATATACCTACATATAATACTTTTCTTTTGTAAATACATGCTTATAATACATAGATAACGCCCAGACCAATACAAACAGATATGTTCATGCACATAAATGTTTGTACTGTTCGGGGATCGAACCCTCAACCCTTGCACCAGAGGCAGCGTTCTCTACCACTGTTCCAAACGGGTCGTCAAATGACATTGACTTATCTGTTGTCTTAAGTGCTAGTTTTGTTTGTTTGAGGAGAGGCGTAAACGACCTCCCTCGTTGTATATATATTTTTAAAAATATTAAGGTAAGTAATAGTACTAACTAATGTGCTTATACACTACTTCAATGGTTCCCACAGAATACCAGCGTCATGGCCATCCGTCGTGATCAAACAGCTGAGTGGCAGGCAACCATGTTGGTAACACGCCACGGAAAAGTGTCTCTTTGT
Source organism: Marasmia exigua (assembly GCA_019059595.1). Classification (NCBI taxonomy): domain Eukaryota; kingdom Metazoa; phylum Arthropoda; class Insecta; order Lepidoptera; family Crambidae; genus Marasmia; species Marasmia exigua. The sequence goes on along the minus strand of CM032464.1, from coordinate 2,509,049 downwards.
CTTGTATTTTCTTTTCTTGTATTATGTTTGTGTTAACCAAATAAACATTTATTAATTCATTCAATTAACGGTGCAGCCAAAACGCACATTATCACTCAGCCTTAGTACTATGATAATATTATGTAAACTCTGTTTGTAGTTGACTTTTCCAAAGTAGAGCTGACAGTTCCTACCATTGAAGTAAATAACTATTTATCTCAATGGTTCCAACACGTGTGGTGCATATGTCTGGCCGATACACAGATGTGCTACATAACCAGACTGAGCCTCTTCATAGTAAGCCATACTTGACAAACCGCGAGAAGCTGTTAGTCCTGGGGTGACGTTCTGGGCTACGTTCTTTCTCTAACGCACCCGTATAGAGATGCATTAAAACTGCGGCAGGGCACGGTTGGATCTCTTTCTCACACTGTGAGGTTTTTTCCGAAAATAGCACGTTCCGTTTAAAGCGCGCGCTTTTAAGTTCTATGGCCGATGTCGCATTAGATAGTGAGCCTACGTCACACTGCAAAGGGCGTGAGGTTGTACAATAATTCGTGTAATGAACACTTGTGTTCGTTAAGTATATAGCCAATATATTGTGTAACTTTATTTAAATCTGATCTGATACCTAAAGCACAAGAGCTTAAGCTGTATGGTGTCAGGTGGATGATGCGATGTTGTCTGAAAATATTTTAAAATAGTTGTTCAAAATTTACAAGCCTATCATTTACCTTTTACCTACCTACACATACCTAGGAAGTTAGCGGTATTGTAACCCCGTGACTCGGAAGGCAAGTTAAGCCTTCCTGTTCCTGGTCGTGTCACATTGGTGTCCCATCGGAATATGAGGGCAAGGGAATAGAGAGTGTACTTGTGTTTACGCACACACTTGAGCACTATAATATATCCTGCGTAAGTGGCTGATCGGTGAGATGTTCGCCTTAGCCGAAATCGGTTGAAATATAGTATACCTAGGTACAAACATTATGGACCAAGAGTGAATGCCCTCATAGCGTCTCCGACTACGAGGAGACGTATCAATATATCATCCACGTGTCACACGAGCAGAACTCCGAAAATGAGTTGATAACGCAGCCACATGGCCTAAAGTAATTGATGGTGCGTGTCAGGAAAGACGTAAAGATACAAATGGATGGCAAAGATATACAGGAAGTATCTATTAATAAATGGAATGCTTTAAAAAATACTTTATTTTCTTTCACTGTGACTTCCTTGTCTTTCCGCTTTGTCTTCATCTCACCTGATGCTAATCGCTTAGCTTTTCCAGTGTTAGAATCTGGAACTTTCTGAACTGAAAATGGTACTTGGATGATTTTTGATTAACAAAAGCTTTTACAAGACTGGATTAATAATTTCAGGCTCGTGAAACAGCCTGGAATGAATCATACTGAATCAGTCATACTTATAACAAATTCCAGCCAAATAAACCGTCTTAAAGCAAGATTCAAGTCTATTTCAAAGTACGAACTTTACTTAAACCCAATAAAATGTAGCTTTTACCTATTTTAATAGCAAGGCAACATTTCCAACGCATGTTATAAAAATAGCTCCAAACGGCTTAGCAACAATGGTGTAGTAAGTAAATCAAGTGATTATTTATTAGTCCTACGATTTTTGACATCTGAATATTTCACGATTCACTTTTTATCAATGTCTATAAGAGTAAAAAAATGTATCGACTAAAAAAGTTACTTACAAAATTTAAGGTGCTGTACAGACGCTAAGGTGATAAAAATATCTATTAAATTTATCGCATACTATGTATTTTTAACCTCATGTAGCTCTCCATAAATTTACATAGGATTGAGTTGTGCTCGTGCAAAATCGTATTGATTTTTATAACAATTCGTGATTCAATGTCAACTTCAGAGGCATCAGTTTAGTCGACACCTGTTACATTCGCTTTACTCCTTCTATTATCGGCAAATTCCTCCAAACTGCCAATAACGTTAATTAGCCCCTAAATATTTATTGTTTCTCGAGCTGATGAGAAAGTCGAGCGTATTCATTTCGGTGCGAGACAACAGCGCACGTGCGCGACCGTATCCCTTCAGGGTAGAGGTTAAAATACAACGGCAGCTCTCCCGGGCGGGAGCTTCGTAATTCATTCATTTTTATTCCGAATGCCACTCGCCAGAGCTGTTAGCTTGCGGAAAATCGTTACCGGCGAACGTCAATCGCCATGCGGAGTATGATATACGCAACGCACCCACTTACACATGGATTCACGGTCGCGGCTTCTTCACATCGCGCCACAATAGCCGGTCCCCGGGAACGTGGTCACTGAGCTAGAGGCACTGCACTGCGCGGGACCGCACCGCGGTACCGGCGGCGTCGAGCACGGCCGAGGGTTGGCGGCAACCGGGCAGCACGCGGCAGCGAGGGCGTGTTCGCGGGGAGCGCGGTCAGGAGTCGCGTCGCGGCGCGGTGCGGTGCGGTGCGGGACGAGCGCTCGCACGGGCCAGCGCCGACACACGACAGCCTCCGTCGCAATGACGAAGCGGCCGGGTACGCGCGCGCGCTCTGCGACGCAGCCTCCCGAATCTGCCCGACCGCGCCCGAAATCTCACGACTCAGCCCACAGGGGTGAACAAACCCACCGCGCTTCTCCTTCTAACACAGTGATGAGATTAAGAAGGATTTCGACTTTCTCGTAGCATTTTACGGTTCGATCGCCTAATACGTACGGTTAGGAAACCTAGACGTTGTCTTAGTTTGGAAGTTGTCTGTGTACAAATAGCGGAAGGTGCGGACGAGTGACCGCGCGGCGGGGCGTCCCGGCAACAGCGAGCCGCCATGCCGCCACGCGACACGAGATTAAACAATTTTCATGAATAAACAGGACCGACGGTCGCCATTTATTATATGCCTGTGAAGGTTATTTGTGATAATTTAAGCTTCATAATTACAATAATTATGATTACCTAAGGTTGAAATTCTCTCTAAATGAGTTCAATTTACATAATTAACAGGCCTTTGAATCGAAAATTTTAATTCGTTTTCACATTAAATATTTACGACCTAATTAAAAGCACACTTAATATTAATAGGTATCAAACTGTATCAAAGTATTTTATTCCGCACATTTGTCGTCCTTTTTACAAATTGACACTAATAAGTGACAATTTATGAAGCGCCGTAGCCGTTTTAACAATTAATTTAAAAAAAAGAAAAGTGCGGGTCAAAATTAAAATGGTGCAAATTGATATACGTGGGAAAGTGCCAGGTGACGCTAGGAGCTAGGGTAAATCTCTTTAGTAACGCAACAGTGTGAAATAGCCAGTAGCTCGAGTGTACTCTCAGGAGTCAACGCTTATATAGAGCAGCACGGGACAGTAAGTCGCGTTTGCATTATACTCGTCTAAAGGGTTGTCGCAATGCAGATGTCCATGTTTATTGTAATCATGCGATTTTGGCAACCATAAGTTCCCGATTTCGTGGTCACCAGAACGGGCGGGCGGTTATTAAAATATTTTATTTGCATATCTTGATGTTGCCTATCTTTATGTTCTATCTAACGCGTAGCACTTACTAAAGGACTACGGACCGTAGATGCGGCTACGAATCCCGCTGCTACGGCTTGCTACGGCTGCTACGAGCCATTCACGTAGCTACGCCTTAATTGCAATTTATGTAAGCACTAACGCTTAATCTGTGGAATAGTTTCATTGGAACTATATATTCTTCTTTTCTGCTAAGTGTCGTACAAATTATGATTTGATTACACATACATTGATTACGTTACGGATATCAGAACCAACAGCGAAGTTACTATAAGTCCATTCAGTATCTGAAGGTGAATAGGACAGTTCAAACGTTTCGTATCATGCATCCAACTAACAACAAATAAAAATATTAAGTTGTAAAAATCATTTTTCACGTACAAAAATCCGACCCAACATTTGTGCAAGGTTATTTAATAAATAGTATAAGTGATCGCCGAAAGGTGGTCACCCCGAAATTGTTTTAAATAGATCCGGTTTAGTAGCTAAAAATTAAAATCAATTGGCGTCACTAGTGTGCCCTACCCGTCATCTTAAGCTAAATGTTCACTTACTTAATTATGGAAAGTGTTTATGTGTATTGAAATAAGTGTCAATATTTTTTCTTAAGTACCAAATAATTAATAATTTGATAATTAATAATTAATAAATTGTTAATTTGAAGTCTCTGAGTGCGGCAGTTAATGTCAAAATTGAACCATTCTATTCACCTTCAGATACTGAATTGACTATAATGTATACTTACATTTACAAAGAATACTTTTCTTTCAATGTAGGTATGTGATGTTGTGAAATATTTATATGATACTAGCTGACCCGGCAAACGTTGTTTTGCCATATAAATAAAAGGGTTGATCGTAGAAGGGTGAAAATTGAGGATTGTATGTATTTTTGTATGTTGTATCATAAAAAAAGAGAAATTAAAAATTTTGTCTAAAAAATAAAAATAAAAATTTAGGGGTGGACTACCCCTAACATTTAGGGGGATGAAAAATAGATGTTGGCCGATTCTCATAGATACCGGATAAGCACAAAAAATTTCATCAAAATCGGTCAAGCCGTTTCGGAGGAGTATGGCAACGAAAACTGTGACACGAGAATTTTATATATTAGATATAACTTGACTTTGTTTCTCTATTTACCTGGATACTACGAGCCGTGCTACGAGAGCGCTACGAGCTATGTATATAAGAGAAGCGACAAGCGCGTAGCTAATTTACCTGGATACTACGAACCGTGCTACGAGAGCGCTACGAACTATGTATATAAGAGAAGCGACAAGCGCGTAGCAAATTTACCTGGATACTACGAACCGTGCTACGAGAGCGCTACGAACTAGGTATATATAAGAGAAGCGACAAGCGCGTAGCTAATTTACCTGGATACTACGAACCGTGCTACGAGAGCGCTACGAACTATGAATATAAAAGAGAAGCGACAAGCGCGTAGCTAATGGACAACATTTCATATTTTTAACATGTCCATATTCTTTTTTTATATGAAAATAGACATAAAATGAACAGACCCATATTTTTTCTTTTTTCAAAATTTGTCCATTTTCATGCATAAAATAATTATTGAAATTCTTTTTATTCTAAATACACGAAAGCGCCAAATGACGTCATCGGACGGCTGAATACAGCGATATTCCTTTGCTTATCATTGTTTTAATAAAAAAAAGGTACTACTGTTAAAGGTAAATAATACTAGTGTCAACATTGTCAACGTCATTCATACATTCAACGTTGACAAGTTGTCTTTTTTTTTGACAGTTACATGTCATGGGTTTGGCATTTCGTAAATTTAAAACTATAATGTGCTAAGCAAAGAAATATATTACATTCTGCCGTCCAATGACGTCATCTTACGTTTTTTAGTTTTTAATTTTTTTCTCAGTAAATAAGCAATATAAAAAATTAATAAATATATAGTCAAGCAGCGGAAAAGTAAACAAAGAATTGGTATTTTTTGTTTCAGAGCTTAGCAATTTTGAAATGTTGTCCATTTACCTGGATACTACGAACCGTGCTACGAGAGCGCTACGAACTATGTACATATAAGAGAAGCGACCAGCGCGTAGCTAATTTACCTGGATACTACGAACCGTGCTACGAGAGCGCTACGAACTATGTATATATAAGAGAAGCGACAAGCGCGTAGCTAATTTTAGTTTATTAAAGTTTTGCAATGTTTTACTAATGAACCTTTCATAATTTTTGACTCCTCGCTATCCTACCGTATGAGAGAGCATGCTCGGACTCGAACACACGTACTCCCGTTTGCCGTTCCCGAGGCGCGCTTTTTTGTCTACTGAGCTTCGACTTTTCATCTTAGCATTTAATTCCCAGTTGCATTCAAGCTGTCGCGTTTGAGCCCGGGGTACGTTTGGACCATGATTCAAGATTCGGGAAGTGTGGTAATTACAATGAAGCAACTGCCGTCTGACCTACGCAACTCTTAGACAGGGACAACTGGATCTAGTCAACTTGATCCTCTAGCACGCGGCGGGACATAGCTACCCTCAGCATTCTATACCGCATTTATCATGGGGAGTGCTCTGAAGAACTGTTTGATCTACTCCCTGCAGCCGAATTCTTACATCGAACCACTCGCAAGCGATTGTCATTCCATCCTCATCATCTCGATGGATGGCGCTCTAATACTGTGCGTTCTCCCGGAACTTTCTACCACGTACCTCAGTTCTGTGGAACGGTTTGGCTGCAGGAGTATATCCGGACGGCTACGACTTAGGGACCTTCAAGAGAAGAGCGTACTCTTTTTTAAGAAGGCCGGCAACACATTAGCGATCTCTCAGGTTTCGCGGATGTTCATGGGCGGCGATGATTACTTTCCATCAGGTGACTCGCTTGCTCGTTTGTCCGACTCTAGCATTTAATTCAATTCAATTCAATTCAATATGTTTATTGCTTCTTCATATGTTGTACAAAGATCTTAGTTTAAAGTATTTAAGTTAAAATATGGACCCTGTCGGGCACTGCAAACATTTTGGAGAGAGTAGGACTTATAGACTCACATTGTGTTTCTCTAGTTCAAGTATCATAATATAATATTTGTTTACCTATTCATAATTTTTATATTAAAAAAATATATTTTAAGTTTCCACAATTTTGAGAAACTCTCCGAGACGTGTAGGTTTCCTCACGATGTTTTCCCTCACCGCCAAGGTAATGGTAGAAATATGCACATACATTAGAAAAATCTGGAGGCGCATGCTCGGATTCGAACCACGACCATGTATGGAAAGCGTTATCCACTAAGATACCATCACTCTTAAAAAATAGAGTATCATAATCGTGGGAGAGCCACGCTACGGCATGAATGGGCCGGCTCGTCCGGAGATACCACGGCCTCACAGAAGACCGGTGTGAAGTATCAGAGTGCTGTATTTCGCTGCGTGAGTGAGGGTAGAGGCCCAATCCGAGGAGAAGGGGGTTTAAAGGTTGGCAGCGCACTTGTGACTCCACTGATGTCGCGGGTGTCTATGGGCGGTAGCAATCGCTTACATCAGGCGATCCGTCTGAAAAAACCATAAACTAAAGTCCAATATTAGCCTCTGTTTCCGTTGAATACATGGATAAAACCTGATAACAGCTGAATAATGCATCCTCTTTAACGGTACGGTGCCTTGAAAACAAATTAGTAATGAGAGCCCGCTCTGACTACTCCCCCATACATAAACATATCCTACTTTGGACATTGTTGTTTTTTCGTTTAACGTTTGTGTCCACTTTTTCGAGTTAATGACATTTTGTGGTAGCTTATTAAATATCTTAATACTTAAGCCAAAAAACGAATTACCGATTTTAAATCCGTTCGAGTAAAGCGTTTAGTTTTCATTAAAATCGTTTTTATTAATATAAGGAAAAAAAAACTATGTCCTACATATTAGGTAAGGGTTTATTAGGGAAAAATAAATACATCTGATTTGGTTATGGTTTATTAAATTAAATCAATCTTCTATTTTAGGTCATTAACAAAAATACAAAAATATCAACACAGTGAAAAAAAAACAATACAGCTACAAAAAAGTCATCCAAGACGATAGGCACATTGACGCCCTGATGCTCTTATCACTTAATCTGCTACGAACTATGTATATAAGAGAAACGACAAGCGCGTAGCTAATTTACCTGGATACTGCGAACCGTGCTACGAGTGCGCTACGAACTATGTATATAAGAGAAGCGACAAGCGCGTAGCTAATTTACCTGGATACTACGAACCGTGCTACGAGAGTGCTACGATCTATGTATATAAGAGAAGCGACAAGCGCGTAGCTAATTTACCTGGATACTACGAACCGTGCTACGAGAGCACTACGAACTATGTATATAATATAAGAGAAGCGACAAGCGCGTAGCTAATTTACCTGGATACTACGAACCGTGCTACAAGAGCGCTACGAACTATGTATATAAGAGAAGCGACAAGCGCGTAGATAATTTACCTGGATACTACCAACCATGCTACGAGAGCGCTACGAACTATATATATAAGAGAAGCGACAAGCGCGTAGCTAATTTACCTGGATACTACGAACCGTGCTACGAGAGCGCTACGAACTATGTATATATAAGAGAAGCGAAAATCGCGTAGCCAATTTACCAGGATACTACGAACCGTGCTACGAGAGCGCTACGAACTATGTATATAAGAGAAGCGACAAGCGCGTAGCTAATTTACCTGGATACTACGAACCGTGCTACGAGTGCGCTACGAACTATGTATATAAGAGAAGCGACAAGCGCGTAGCTAATTTACCTGGATACTACGAACCGTGCTACGAGTGCGCTACGAACTATGTATATAAGAGAAGCGACAAGCGCGTAGCTAATTTACCTGGATACTACGAACCGTGCCACGAGAGCGCTACGAACTATGTATATAAGAGAAGCGACAAGCGCGTAGCTAATTTACCTGGATACTACGAACCGTGCTACGAGTGCGCTACGAACTATGTATATAAGAGAAGCGACAAGCGCGTAGCTAATTTACCTGGATACTACGAACCGTGCCACGAGAGCGCTACGAACTATGTATATAAGAGAAGCGACAAGCGCGTAGCTAATTTACCTGGATACTACGAACCGTGCTACGAGTGCGCTACGAACTATGTATATAAGAGAAGCGACAAGCGCGTAGCTAATTTACCTGGATACTACGAACCGTGCTACGATAGCGCTACGAACTATGTATATAAGAGAAGCGACAAGCGCGTAGCTAATTTTAGTTTATTAAAGTTTTGCA